>JAVJAQ010004232.1:0-1258844 GCA_032362365.1 Zygogramma bicolorata | reverse complement strand
CATTCGTCTTTCAAGAGTTTGTTCACGTCCATCCTGTATATATGTCCACACGATAACACAGTAAACCCCCCGACGAACCCCGGGCAATGAATCCGAAAGATTTATATATGTGAGTTGATAATTCTTAACCTACAGTGATAATCCTGAATGACCAGACATAATTCATATAACCAAAAAAAAATCTATATAAAGGAATATAACATATATGGCAGAGAGAAAGGAAAAAAAATGCAACTCCTCAGTGCCAACTCATATATCAACAGGATACACGAATATCAAAAAACCACAATACCAAAAATACAAAAATCATACGAACATAACCTCACAAAATATGGGGACAGTACGAGCTCATATATCAACAGAATACGCGAATATCCAGACAAAAACTACTAATTCATACATATACCATACGCATATGTACATAAATGACCAATAAAAAAATATATATATAACCTCACAAAATATAGAGACTACAAAATCAGTACCACACAGCCTCTCAACCTCCTAAATCGATGCCCCAAGTTAAGGCGCCAAATTTATGTTACGCACTTTATTTGCCCGTCTATATGCTCGTATGATCTGGTTCAGCCGACAAACAAAATAACGCGCAAATGTTTACACTCTATATTAATTCAAACTAAATAATGGGGACAGTGATAATTAATAACATAAATAGATCACAAACGAGAATATACATATGTGGACATACCAGAAAATGACGCGCCGCTGTGACGTCACGGGGCCGTTCACAAGTAATAATCATCTAACAATGATTAAACGATTTGGTGTAGCAACTCTTTGTACACCGGGGTCTGAAGGACCTGAATCAGTTCGGTTGCCAGCGCAGATCTTAAATTACAACGCACTAGTTAAACGTCCACGCAGTAACTGAATGACAATGCAAAAATGTATGACGGTGACGAGACCTAAAGGGTCCTAATAACCACGCTATCGGGGCAAGAGTTTGATGAGCCGTACTTCAATAACAACGCAGTGAACAATTGGCAACGCAAATGAAATGAAGCCTGTAGAGACCAGAAGGGTCCAGATAAACACGCGATGATTGTTACTCTTTAATACTCTAACAGCGCCTGACTACATAAAAGCTGTTCTCCACATGGTACACTCATGTCACATTAGACAGGGAGAGGCGGTGGTCCGGTGGGGAGGCTACCCTTATCGCAGTACTCAGGACTACGCTCTGGTCTGGAAGTATTGGCCAGTGCGGCAATGTTAGCCCCCTCGACTGGCACCCTATAATTTATAGATGTCAACAAAACTCACCAAGTGGCTTCCTAGACATTCTTTTACTTCTGTTGAGGGTGCTGAATCAAATATCACGTTCTCTTGGCTCTTCCAGGCCCATGGACTAACGGCAGTGACTAACGAACAGCCAGGTATCTAATAACTCATGGAGACTCCTCTGCGACCTTCGGCCCTTCCACACCAAATCCTGTGCTGTACTAGGAAGACTTCACTGCCTCTAACTGAAGCAACCGACGAGTTCTCGCATTCGTGCCTTCTCAACGATCCACTAACTCTACAGAAATCGCCTCAATAAGTTTCCATCTAGCTCGAAACCACCCGACAACAATTACTTACTGTAATGGCTGTCAGAACTCTCCTTCGTCTTATTCTACCAAGGTTCCACACATTTCTCGAAAAAAACCGAAATGCCATCTACTATTTTTGACAAACTCGTAATCGGTAACCTCCTCTCCTTTCGCTCTGTTCGTCCATCCACCGACCCACAGTCCAACAGATGAACCACCGTCGAATGTCACGCTATCTCTCTCACTCTCGCGGGTTTACACGGGAACGCACCACCTTCACTCCGAACGGAGTAATGCGATGCACTCCGAACAGTTGAAGTTATGAGACTTCAACGATGGACTTCACACAATTATCGATTTTAACCTTTTCCAGCGGACACAATAGTTACTAGAGGTTCTGACATCCAACTCTCGAGATTTTGCCCTCCAATCTGATGAAACAATACCCGAAGTATTTGCCAATTCAGTGATGAATATGTTATAGACTGTGTAACACCGTTGGGATGTTGTCCTATCTACGAGGGTGAAAGTTTGGACTGGTGAAAGGTGAGTGCAATTTTTGTCCCGTAAGCTTCACATAATCGCAACAGAGTGTTTCCAAGTACGGGTTGGGCAAATAAGGCAACTCGTATCAATCCTTCGAGTTATATCAATCCTAACCTAACTCCAAACTAATCGAATCTATCCCAAATCGGACTAACTAACTGATCTCTGTTTCCAGGCGAGCTTCCTTCGAATCGAGTCACAGGGATCTGACAAGCTATCAACATGGCATGGTATGAAAGAGAGCTCTGAGGGTTATGATGGTATTTCTCTATCTCCAGTGAGACGTCCAGCATCCATTACTAGAAGGCAGTCGAGACACAGGTGGGCACGAAGTGTATACCAGGTGATTTTATGGAAGTGCTTCTCTAGATGTGTTTGATTTCGATGTTACGGGGTGAAACGAAATCAACCCGTTACACTGTCCGATTTCAAGTTATACCTATGTAGTTAGTTTCAACCATTTCATAAAAGTCGACTCTGTTTATTACTCTACAGGTTGAAGAAACAAACAAAAAATCCTTAAAGAATGTGGTTTATTAATGAATACCATTTCAACATTTTTTAAATATCTGATTCCTTCATAACGCCTGATGTTGGCTCAAATAGGATTCAAGTGAAGGTTCAATTATTTCCGATAAGCGTTTATTTATAAGCATTGGCGGATTGTCAAGACATGCAAGAGTCTTGAGAATCTATGTTCGATAATCTTATGAATTGAGTTGATGAATGTGAATTTTTTTCGGAATAATTCTCTGTTTATTTTTTCTTGTTGTTCACAGGGCTGGTTGTCGCTTTCAAAGATTTCGGACGATAAGGGTTCTTGCTTTCGCCTTCGGGACAACATTTTTCAACATGGGGGGTGTCGCATATTCACCCTGTAGAGTACCTCTAGTTCACCTCACAATGCAGGCAAGCCAAGACAGCAAGACGCCCACCGCGTGCGGGGAGCCGAAGAAAGCTATGGCCCAAGCCACAACTTATTATTGAAATGCATAATCAGTTGTATTTAACATCGTGAAGCTGTATCAACTCAATAAACATCAAATATTAGGGACCTTTGCCTATCAATTAACCCCCAAGTCCCCAGCCAGTGTCACAATATTCAATGTCGAAACGTATATAAATATATATATATATATATATATATATATATATATATATATATATACCGCTGATTAAAAAAACTAAGCTTCAGATCAACCAAACCAATTAAAATTTCACTCTGTCCCATTGCGATATCCGGATACAACGTTTTATGACTTTACTGGAAATGCTCACAATAATAATCATGTACTGTATCTTTTACCAACCTTGGTCCCTTTCAGTGACTTACAACTGTACCAAATACACTTCTCATTTCAATGTTGACAGCCCACTCACTATACATGTGAAGCTATTTCAATGACAGGTGACTGAATAGGAAGGAAATTTTACATTTTATCGGTGAACCCAATCCGTCAAACAATAGCATGTTTGCACCTACCTGTAAAATATTTGATATGGGTGATGCGTTTGCAAATAACTCATATGTAAATCCAAGAATAAATATTCAAAAAGAAATACAGTTGAAAAGGCAACATGAATTATTTTTGTTTGAATGTGGAGATTGGTATATTGAAAATAACATTTTCTAGTAATAGGAAGTTAAACATAGAGAGAATTTGGTAACAATTCATCAACCAGCAACTACTTCTAGTCCTCCAATAAATAATCTGCCTTGTTTTTACGAATGCTATGAAAATTATTACGAATAATTTCAGTGATATTGATGGAATGGAATGCCACCATTCAAGCAGGACCCAGTTGTTCGATTTCCCGCTACGGATCCACTGTGCCTGGATTCACAAGCTGGAAAGTAAGATCTCCTCGATTCATTGCTCGCAGTTTTGAAAATGTGAGGAGACAATAAAAAAAAAGACCGAGAGGAAGTATTTCCTGGACAATTCTTTTTCAGTAATCGAGATATTGCCTTGTACAAGGCTTTTGCAACAATGAAGATATTGCCTATTGAAGAGATTCCTCGGCAAATATTGCTAGATGCTTCTTTTAAAAAAGCAAGGTTATTGCGGGCTAGGTCTTATTATTGAATCGGCAGAGGGATTCGTGGGTAAATGAGCAAAAACTGTTGATAAAGTGTATATTGCGTACTAATTTGCAAGAGTTATTGTTGTTCTGCGAGAGGCTTGCTGTTGGCCAATTTTTACAGAATAATACAGTTCCCTCTGGTATATAATCCTTTATAATTAGGGGTAAGTGATATGTTTCAACAAAATTATAGCAAATTTCTTATTCAACGCTCGCTGATGACCGTATTATACAAGACCGGCACTTTACAGATATCAATTCAACCAGTGGGAGCAATGTTATGGAGAAATGGAAAATTCTTACTCTCTGATTGAAGTGATCACCTCCGGATATGGTTGATGAAATACCAGAGCGCTTCAGTCAGGGTGGTATTGTCGGACAGAAGAAGCCGACTAATAGGAGTCCTTATTAAATGTTTGCAGAAGACAGCCTGTATGCTGAGAGTGGAAAAGTTCAGACGCAGCTTCTTACTGTCTGGGTTGGTTGCGAAACTACAAGAGCACTTTAGCCAGTGCTGGGTTGTTCGACAGGAGAAGCACACAACTAGGAGCCCTCAGTAAATGGTTGCAGAAGACAAGAATGTAATTGAAGTCTGGGATGGTTTAGATGCAGCACAGTTCATCGATCAGTGCAGGGCAAAATTTAACGATTCAAGCCAGGCTTGGCAAAAGAAGGTCTGAAAGTGAGAAAATGGGTCATATCGTGGTTGAGTAAAAGCAGCTGAAAAGGAACCTACTTTTGGTGTCGTGTGGCCTCGTAGAAAGTTTCTTCCGAAAGAAACGTAAGTACTTGCGATTAGAAAGTGATATCCACAATGTGTGATATATTAAATCATTCAATGATCAGTATATTTCTAAAGATTCGTCTTTTCAGAGCCAGAAAATCCGTGAAATACGAGAATCTCAAAAGCACATGCCTTCATGAGAGTTAGCCCGGAAAAAAGGGAGGCCAGGAAGTTTTTGAAGGAGAACAAAAAAGAAGGACCCAAAAAAAACTAGTTACCGGTTAAGTTTTGATGAAGATAATACAACCAATATATTTCTCAGATTTGCCAACTTTGATTTTTCTGTCATTCTGGTGAAAACCTTATTCATTTCTGTACGAGATCCTGACCTCAAAAGTAAACAACTTATTCAACCAAGTTTCCGAAGAAAACACAAAATATTACTGCGGGTAATATGCTTGAAGAATGAGATTCCTCCTAGATAGGGGATTGGAATGAAATAGCTGTTCGGACTACAACAATGCAATAGTCCTCCAAGCTCCTCCGAACTTCGAATGAATGAGATTTCACAATACTTGAAAGAACTCCAGATTACAACGAATGGAAGGATTAATTATTCTGCAATAACTCACAGGTGAATATGACCGACAAACACAGGGAGACTAGACATTAACTCATTATTACTATTTCAGGTTTAACAGTGAAATGCAAACGTTTGTCTAAACTATTTCGTTTTTCATCGACAATTGAAATGTAAATATAATATCTATGTGAGATGCACTGAATAAAGGATTATGAGAGGTTTACTATTTTCTTGCACTGAAATATTGAAACACGTAACAATATTGATGGATGAAATGCAACAGATTGTTGATAATGAATCGTCAAGTTGACGTTATTGATTCATTTGTTGAGTATATCTCAGCGATTGTAATAAGACCATAATTGAATGTGCCTGAAGATGCAGAACAACTTCGATATTTCGCACTTATAAGTCTGCCTCAACACTAAAAATCTCAGCTATAATGTATTCTATGTTCAAGAGTTTTCATACACTTCACAATTCAGTGACCTCCTTCTTTGTACACCTGAACATACTCCACATCATTACCACCACATTCCTCTTTTGTTCTAGAACAATTCAAATCAATCAATTTATGCACAGGTTTAACTAGATCTCTACATTACATCCACTGATACTGCTAAATTCACGAAAATCTTTCATTTAGATACCTAACTATTCAATTTATGTATTTTTTCCCATACAGAAATCTGCAGGCTACCAAAAAAATGTTTTTATCATTTCATTGAAAACCAGTCAAATTGTTGGACTCAGTATTTTCGAAATCAATATCGAGTTTTCACTCTGTGAATTGAAATAAACAATAACGAAAGGCAACGCAAAACTCCTATGCACGTTTCAACAACAAATCCCCAAATATTTTCGAAAATTTCAGCAAATGTATCGTAGTGTTTCAATGATTTTTGATGTTGGATAACGTAACTCTGAAGTACGGATTTGATTTTCTCCTCATCTTGAGTAGAACTGATGAATAAAATGAAAAGTTCGCATCAAAACATATTGAAATTAACAATATCACTACATTGGCAACATTGCACTAATATCCATTTTCTTCGGGCCACTCAACTCATTCGCTGAAATAGACATTGGCGAGGGAGTTGATGCTATGGTTCCGCATCCGAATCACGATCTGAGGGTCGTGGGTTCGATTTCCCAGTGGGCTATTTTTCTTTGGTGATGTCTCTCTGTCGTGTTTGAGAATGACTTTGCCACGTTTCATGGTTGACGGGTCCGCGAATAACCATGCTGCTTCTGAGGCATAGCGTAGGGAGTTAGTAACAAGCCTACTTGCTGAAGGACCTCGAAAGAAGTCGATGGCGTTTGGTATATAATACCATCAAACACGTTTATTACTATTATTACTATCTCTACTACTATTACGCAACGTACAAAAATGGTACAAACGTATTTTGTCATCAACTGAAATTTCTTTTCTATGTATGAATGAAGAATTCGTGAGCCGAGTCTATCGTGTACTACCTACTGGAAGTACTCTCACCCCTAGTTATGTTTCACGAGGATTGCTGCAAATGAGCAATGATTTTATTACTTCTTCTGAATATCGAAGACATTTCTGACAGTAAAAATGGACTGGTTTTCACTGACAGATGCTGATATAACGGTAATGTTTCATTCCTGGAAGCTGGTGTGGGGTCGTAGTGATAAAAAAAGGTGCTTTCGAGATTGAAAGTCAGTACCTATACCTTTCATGTAGAAGTTACTGTGATTTCCTGTCAGGATTAGTTTTTTTATAATATCTCCGTTGGCGTGTGCACCTTAGAGCATACACATTTTTGTTAAATACTAGTTAGCTATTGCATATGCGAAAACAAAGATGAGAATTCGATATGAATTTCACATCATAATTAAGTTAATACTTGAGTTCCTGTCAAACTTTTCTGATCAATAATGGTCTCCAGAAAACCTCGTACATGGAAATCATTCTGGAATAATCAATACGATGAAAAAACAAGAATGCTTTGACATTCGAGTTGATATGTTAACTACACTTTTCGTTTTGTTCTCAAAAAATATATTCATATTCATCTAATTTATGTAGGTGCATAGATTCGTATTTCTACACCAGTCTTTTATCGGCTTTCATTTTTCTCAACGTGCTATATAGAGAAGGAGATAATATTTATCGATTCATGCAAAATCGATGTAATGTGAATGAGGCAGTAGTCAACCAGTTTCAACTAGGAGGATTTCGTCGCGACGGACTTACAAAATCAGACCATCGTGCCTCCCACACTACTTTTTTTTCCGCGAACAATTGATACGTAAGAAGCCTGCAGTAGCCTGTTCTACTCAATTGCATAATTGATAAACTGTCGCGACCGAATCTATAATTTCAAGCTGGTCGGCTGTATCAAATCTGAATTGAAAGTCCCAAGACTCTATATTCGTTTTCAACATCTGTATTTTGACCTCTGTCATGGAATTCTTGTGTGACAGGGCAGTGAATCTAGGTCTTTTCAATTCACCCGGTTTCTTTTCAATGTGTAAATTACATATTCATATTGTATGTATTTAACGTAGACCCATAAAACTGAAAAATTAAAAAAAGAACCGTCAACAAACAGTAATTTGTTATTACAGGAACAGATGGGGAAAGCAATTATTCATACTGAGCACTCATCTATTGCATTCTTCAACTAACAAAAATATATTACAGTTTCCTGTATGATTTTCACTTACAATGGGTTTACAAAACCGCGACACGTGTTTCGCTATTACAATAGCTTCTTCAAGCAAGATAAATTTGTTAATTATTATAAATTTATCTTGCTTGAAGAAGCTATTGTAATAGCGAAACACGTATCGCGGTTTTGTAGACCCATTGTAAGTGAAAATCATACAGGAAACTGTAATATATTTTTGTTAATATGGATTTTCATCAAGTATCGGCCAGTTCAATTCAATTCTTCAACTAGATGGCCAACTCCGTGTTCGGTCCAAATAGTATGAATTCTAATTACCAGCTCCCATATCTCGCTCGAGCACTCCGATCATTCAAATATTCCATCGACAAAATCGAACATCATTTCCAGAAATAAAAATTGAACCTACGCTTGATTCGGCAGTTGTTGATTCAACTCTCTTCAGGCACCCTCGAATACACATCCAGCAAAAAACATCCCAATTCATAAAAATTTGCATATGTTGCTATTCGAAAAACCGTTTTGTTCAATATTCAATATGCATATATTCCAGACAGCGAGTGTGTTGTTATCCAGGTGTGTGTATCCATACATTGATTCGGGGCAATGTAGAGAATTTCCATTAAAATCGAAAATATTTGACCGTTTCGATTAACAAAATTCAAATAGTCGAATATCGAGAAAATATTAGGGTAATGTTTCGTATTCAACTGGTTTGTTTTCATGTTTTGATTTCCACCTCGGTGAAATCATTCAATTAATTTGATTGTAGAATGGGAATTTGTTGTATTTTTTACCGTTCAACCTGTCCTTTCCCCCCAGTGCCTGGAAGGTATTTCAACCTCCTAGGCTAACCAAAGACCAAATAACTGGTTCTGCTTATCCGCCATATTTTTTCCGGGTGAGAAAAGGCAAATGGGGTTTCTCATTATCGATTCTGAGCTTCGAGGAGAACATTCATACAATCAGAACCATTCTTAGGGTATATAAAGGAGCTGAGAAAAAAAAACGATATTTGCTGTTTTCAACTTGTCCTTTTTCTCAGGTGTCCTGAGAATATATAAACCTCTTAGGTTTCCTGGACTTCACCTTCACGAGAGTATTTGTCACATCAAGGTTTTACAATCAGGTAAGACATCAGTGAGCCTGCGTGTGAGTGTGTGTGTGTAGTGAATGAATTTTAAAGAAATATTGTGATGAAACATTAATTGAAGGCAGAGAAGAAGGATGTAATGAAATTCATCTCAATGTTGAAAGAAGTTTGGTCTAACTTCAATTAACTGGGGTTTACTGTGAATGAACATAAAATATATAACCCCGTTAAATGTATATGATCAACAAACTACAAGACAGCTCTTTCAAATTTGAGACTTTTCTCGGAACTGGAAATTATTGCGTTTTACTATATATTTTCTTGAATCACTTTTTTTCTTTCCCCTTTCAATGAACACTAAAGTGGATTGGGAAAGCTATTATTTTTTCGCAAATCGATCGGAAATACTGACTTTCTCTCAGACGATTTTTTAAGGATAGGGACTACATTTTCATGAATCTAGTAGTTGTTAGGCAAAGTGGAATAACTGTTAGGAAAAGTTTACTTTTGCGTAATCCAGCTTTCTTGATTACAAACGATATTTCATGTTGTCAAAACATAAGTGTCATTCACTTGTTGGTACTTACCGACGCCTAAGTAACTCAGTAACTCACCTACGTATACGTATAACATGGAATCTTGAATTCAGCAACGAATTATGTTTGTCAATGAGGACTAATGATGTCGTGAAATCGTCTCCGAGAGTCAGTTCGATTTTTTATAATAAATGCAATTTGGTCAGCGAAAATTTGTGGCAAGTAAAGATGAGTATTAATTTCGACTTACCAGTTATCAGGTGGAAATCAATTCAAGTAAATAGTGCTAGGATCGTACAAGAATCGCTACAACCATCACGAACATTAAGCACTACCGATCTCAGACCATATAATAGTTATCATCGACCGTTGAATTCTGATTGCCATTCTTGATACATAATATACTATACTGTACTTTGTATAATAGTACATAAATTCCTAGTCCGACAGTGAATCATTTCTCTCAAGAGAAAAATATAGCTTACCGTGGTGAAAATGGAGGTGATATTTCTCTGATATATCTTTTGCCGAGGTCTGTATATTGATTTCAATACATTTTGTGATTCAACCAGATATGACACTTTTGTCATTATTGGTGCAGGTTGGAAATATTTTCATGTAGTTACATTTTGGTTTCATTCTAGTGAATACTTCCGGTATATCAATAATATATAATTTGGGAAATGTGTGTGAACTATTGACCGCATTTTAAACAATAAGAATGGACCGTCCCTGATTTGTGACAGTGCGCAGATGCAGTATTTGCTGTTTTATTTTTGAAAACTTGGTAAGCCTTGAGTTATTGAAAGGTATTGGGGTACTGATCGTGACAGTGAGTACCTCTATCTTTCCTATATGTTCGCTACTGAAATGTTGTGCGGTATAGTATATTACGTTACTAATGTGGAAAGTGACCCATTGCACATGAGTGGGAGAATGTTCAATGTTCAACAATTCCACGAGTGTGAAATGGCACTTTCCACACAAGTAATGTAGACTATTTTTCCTACGACCACAGATTAATGAATGATTGCAAACAAATTCCTATTTCCTTATTTCTCCGCCATGAAATAAATTGATCGTAAGTGTATTCGTACCTTCTTCTGGACTTTTCGGGTAGTGCATTTAGTGACGTTAATTTTGCAGCCCCTTCAATTCTAGGTGGAGTACATTGATCATCACTATCAATCTCTGTATCCATGTTTTATGGAATTTCAGATACTATTTCCACGGTTTTGTATATGATAAGAATGATGCATATGCAAAACTGACACTTCTAAAGTTTATCTCACGTTTTTGCAATATTAATTTCAAAGCACACTTCAATTCCATTATGCAATATTTTTACTTTTCATCTCTAGGGTGATATTTGTCATTTTCGAAGTAACTAAATAGTGTGCTATTTGTCATTTTCTTAGTGGTCGTAGGTAGGAAAACTATATTATCACATCAGGTTCAGCATGTTTTGTACAACTAAGATGGTGTGTAAACGTTAGCGGAGATATAAACACTTCGTAACATTCGATGATTTGAATCATGCTTTGAATAGAAGACGGAGAGGTTTCAAAGTTTCAAAACAGCTTGCGGGAGTTATTTCCAACCTCCCAATCTCGTGTGTAGATAACTTGACACTTTCCAACCTGATAGAAGGTCTGAAACAATCACGCATTCGGAAGATAAGGAATTAATATTAGTTCTTCCACTCAGAATTTCTTAACAGTAATGATTCACATGTTCGTGACTAATTCAGTTGAGTTTATCACAAAACTGGTCTAGTACTAATTTTCATATTTTTATTTCTCAATGATTTGCGGAAAAACATTATGTGAGCCTCCTAGGAAGAGCTACAGTCCCGGATTCCGGGATCGTAGGAAGTTTATACTGGGTAAACAATACAATTGCATTTCTCACTCATTGGGTCAAGATATGTCCATGAGAAACATGAGGTGAATGTATGAATATTTTATATACTAGAATTTTCTACGTGGAACAGACAGTCAAAGTGAATGCTGTAGTTTAGCTGATTAAATCGTAGGATTCGTAGGCAGGTTTTATTAGATGAATACTGTATTGACGGAAATCCGTCTATCAGTTTGTGATAATGACTGCTGCAAGAGAGTTGAGTAGCAGTAGACTTTCTCTCTCTTTTCTGTAACTGAATCAAACATCTATCAATAAAATACACGTACTTATCATCAAAAAAGGGGTGATAGTAAAAATTTTTCTCAGATAGAAATTCTGTATTACTTTTCTTCATTTGAAGAAGAAGAAAAAACAGTGTGTCCCGTCCCAATAATTGACAATTATTTCTGGCGGTTGTATCGCCAAGAGCATATGTGGGAAATTTTTCTGTGAAGAATTCCGCGCTAACGACTGTTGGATGTGATTCAATTCCCTTCGTGGTGTCAGCCAGGGGAGTAGTTGTTTTCTTATAGATGTTATTCCGTCAACCTACAGTGTAGGTGAATTGAGGCTGGCCTGAACAAATTGTTCATTTAGAGTATTTGATTTAAAGCCGGTCTTCAAGCATACCCATGAATATTTATGAAAATGATAATTGTTTTACCATTGTCTTAATATTGATCGAAACAAAATTAACCAGAACATCAGTTGATTTAAAGCGAAAAGTAAACTATGGTTCATCAATTCGTCAACATGATCACTTACACTGACTAGACAGAAGAAGTAGTGATTTCTGGTGATCAATTTGATTCAGCAGAAATACTGTCAACTCAAACATACAAATGTCAATCACAAAAAAGTATCTGATGGAGGAATTCTCGATATAATTGATAGGTAGGTGTTTTTTTTTCATGGAGAAGAAGTCTAGTTTATGTTGTCATATTCAATCAAAAAGATGGAAATTAGTTACTCAAGAGCTGATGTGCCCTCGATATCACAATGAAAAATGTCACCGGAAGAGTTGATGGCGATTTGGGCTCCACTATGATATCATCTCAACAGGGTCTGTCTTTATGATAATTATAAGTTTATTGTGCATGAAAATTGGTACCTAGACTGATAAGTGCGTTCACTTAGTGTAATAAACGATCCGCAGTCTTCGCTCAGCGATAGGACGAACATTAAGGGCCTCATCAATGTGAAAATGTTACGAGATATTCTTCGAGTTATTGTCCTTTTCACTAATTAGCTGGTAGCAAATGATTCTTTGAATGAATAGTCCAGTAGAATGAGGATGTTACAAACATTTTCTATCAATTTGAATATATTTGGGATGAGTTGAAAAAAAATATCGGTTGAATATCAAATACGATTACAGAAAAATCGGAACTAGTGTGGGATCCGGTATGAGAGGCACACAGGAATCTGTTAGCTATAAGGGGACATCAGTACAAGGTTCAATATAACAAGAGCTATGGAATTGATTCACAGGTGTATCATAAATTTATGTGTATTCAGAAAACCAATATGCACATTGGCCGTTTCGAAGCACCAAGGTTATGGGGCAGACAGAGTTTTGAAACGGCCATCAGTGATAGCAACTCAAAAATACATTGAATACACTGGAGATGATATTATCGTCAATTACAATTCAGGAATTGCTGATTTTACTCCTAGAAAATTTGGAGTACTTAATCACATGAAATAATTTTGACGGTGAGTGAAGCTCACAGCATTAAGGTCCCATTGGGTCCATTGCATTTCTTTTACGTAGGGTACTCCAGTTAAAGATTTGTCTGCCTTACTGCTCAAGTATAGCTGATGACTTCGTCAATAAGTATCCCCCTCATGACACTGAACATAAATCTCTTTCTTGAAGAGGTATCTGATGAGAATGTGGGTATTTATTATCTCACTCAATTTTCCAAGATCTCCTGTTTTCGTACCGTCGTCTCTCGTTGCGATATAAATGTTTTCGTTGTTGCCAACGTTGTTATGCCAAAAATATGGACAAGCCGTAAGGGGGTCGTATCCGGTAGTCTTCCTAGCTAGAGAGGCGAAATAACCTCTGGATGTGATATGACACATGGTCCAATTTAGAGCGACATTGTCACTCTAAAAGACTAGTGGTATCGTCATCAAACTACCACCCTCCAAGCAGACACAACTTCACCCCCTCTTATCAACCAGTTGCATCAATCACTTTCACACACCCTTTCCAAATTTCATTCAGCGTAACAGAATATATTCAAGATTCATCAAATTTGTTTATATTTTCATATTTGATAGAAGTTGCTGTAGGGATGTGATTCATGGCAAAACATAACTGGTCTTTTTTTTGATAACCTTCTTTTTCTCATTCGTATTGCTAGAGTTCTTCGCTTCTATTGGCATGTGGAAGCGAGTTCTCAAATATGTACTGGAGTCATTCTGTCACATCTCAGATCAAGTTCCCAAATAATTGGCAATGTTACTTTTCCACTTGAAAAGTTCTGCTTATTACCGTATTGGTATGATGTGTGTACTCTTCTCCTTTCTGATCAGCAATAGGAATAAAGACAATGGAAAAAGACATAGTTTTTGCCAAATCGTGCATTGAAATTCCCTTCCAAGAAAACAAAGTATTTGTTTCTTTAATTCTGATAGCTTCCAACCTCCATTTCGGCTGCTCGTTTGTTCCAGAAGAACAGGAATGAGTAGTATATTGCCCTTTGGCTTTTTAGTTTTTTTCCGGCTGTTCGCATTGTGCAGATTCCATTAGTACGTATTAAAATGGTTTCATGTCTTTTTAACAGAGTTGTTCGTCTGTCAGTGGAATGGGCTTCAGTCGAACATTATTTAATGGGACAACTCACCCAAGCTTTATCACAAAGTGACGATATGAGATATGCAATACTCTCATCATGGAGCAGATGTTGAATGTGGATTTTTATATTATTTTCACAATGTAAACTCCACATTACAAAATGCTCGTCAAATCCGAAAATGAAAGTATATAAATATATATATCTGTATACAAGATTAACATTAATTGCGGTTACAAAAAAAATCGAGTATCTACCTATTTACTTGCACAAAATAGTAGTTTGTACAACAAGAGTGGATATGGTAAGTATCCATTCGAGTTGTACAGTTGATTTTTCATCCGACCAGGTAAATATTTCAAAACTCTCTCAAGTTTCACATTGATTATCAATTCTATAATACTTTTTTTTGTCGTAATGAACAATTCCATTGCACATTTTGAAAAACAATTGTGTTCGTTTGATTTGGTGAGTGAATTTTCTCGAACCTGTTTCATGTCTAGCTCTCAATTTAGTTTTGATATCCCACTCGAAAGAACACATTACGAGAATGAAATATTGAAACAAAGTCATCCATACGGCAAGTTCCAACAGTTTTTTTTTCAAATTTCATACCACAAATATCTTCCTGAAGAAGAAATCAATATCTACATGAAGCAGGATCAGGCCAATGATATCAAAATCTGGATGGCACAAAAAGCAATAATCTCAGCTTGAGTTATGAGTATCAAGTTACGACGGTCAGATCTTCATTTTTTATGAGAGCTGGCAGTTTATCTGTGCATGTCCCCAACATAGGTAAGAACAATCAGCGACTATGGAGTTTGGATCCTGGTTACTTGTGCAAGAAACAGGCTGAAAAGACTCTTTCAAGTCATTTTTTTTCTTGGATTTTCCTTGGATGCGGCTTCGAGTTCACACTTCTCCTCTCAGTGAATGGAACCAAAACTGTCCTGCTGGATTGACTTTGTGCTCCTTCCCAGCACTCCAGTGTTGGATTGGGCTCAGGGCTGTTTGCATCAGTTCTGAGATTGACTATTTATGCTTGTTCCTTACGGTGATGACTGAGACATCGGCATAGCCTCGAGTAGTGAAGCCATGCTAATGTAGCTATTTTATGAGATCGTCAACAACCAGCGACCACATCAGAGGCGATAGAACCTTGACTGTCCCCTCTTCGACGATACTACTACTAGCATGCTTCTCAGCATTGCTTTTTTGCAGGGAATCATATTGGACTGTATGTTCCGTCAGTTCTCTGACAGTGGATGCATTCGAGGTGTTACCGAAATTTCCCTCTACATCAAAGATAGCACACAGAGCCGATTTTTGCCACAAATGTCTTTTCAATACCAGGCATCGTATGACACTTAGTGTGGATTTACCTGCTTGATAGGCAAACTGCTTTCGTAAAGCGGTATTTCTATGATATAGTCACTTTTGACATATCGATCAATGTTTTTCTCCATCATTTTCAGGTAGAAAGAGGTGGAGCTGATAGGGCGATAAGATTTTGGCTGGTCTATTGGACGTCTGCCAATCTTTGGAAGCGATGAAGTTGACATGTCTCTTATAGTTCGACAAAGAAGTACTGGATATTTCTTTTGTCTGGACTTTGTAGCATGACAATAGACGTCTTTGATGTCGGAAATCGCAATGATCAATGTATGCGTTGAGAGTGCAATAAATATACAGAGAAAAAATCCATGCAAAATTCATATCTACAAAATCTTCGAATTTTTGAGATATTTAACTAACATATTGTTACAAGCATTGAGGAATATTGGAGCTTATACTTTCGAAATTAGTTCTTTTTCTCAGTGTCAAGATTTCCTTTAGCAAATAACGTCATTTTTCAGGTGTGGAATTTTGTCCTAGACAAGGATCAGATATAGTTCTCAACTTCACGCCATCACCGATTACAAAGATTGATTCATGTACAAGCCGTATCGGTACATATAGTTCAAAAATGAAAACTTGGTAAAGAAATGCTTCATTCCCATTGGCAGCCAAATCCGAGCCCATAAAAAATCATGTGTTTGTTCAACAGCACAAACATCTCCATCGTGTTTCAAAATATGTGTTGAAAAAATTCTATGACTTCTATTGAATTAACTTCAATTTACTGTAACTTCTCTCAGAATCCTGTGATATTTTGTAGAACTCATTCTCCTCTACTGCATGAAATACTGCTGTCAAGTCAACTATATTTGAAATCTCTCGTCGTAACGCTTGTATTGATCTTTGAATTCAATCGAATCGAATAATTGTAATTTGAGCATTTGCGTTGATGCATAGTGAAAAAGGTTCAATAGATGGACAAAACATGAGAATAGGCTACCCATATATATATATATATATATATATATATATATATATATATATATATATATATTTCAACAGATTCTCCACATATAATGCTCTCTATTTTATACCTAGTAAAAGTTTTTGAAATAATTTTCCAAAAATGCATAAGATAATGTAATTGATGATAAGACTAGCACCATTAAATACAGATAGGTAAAACCTCATGTTGCTTTTGCTCACTGTCGTTGAGCGCGCACAGGTCTTCCGGGCAAAGTGCATGCGGGAGACACGCGTGATTTCAATATCGGCGCGGTTATTACGTGTCCTATCGATCTCAACCTATTACATTTTTTTTTTAAACTTCTGTGATTTTTTTGCTTCAATTCACTAGCAGAAAGTATGTGAAAATTCCTGGAGATGAAAAAGTTTTTCGATTGCTCAAGAAATCAATGCACAAAAAATAAATACGAGTATTTCTTATTTTTTTCTGAGAAGAAGAAGTGAGTTTCCAAAAATGCGGCCGCATTGACACCAGCGCCAAGATTTCTACTTTCGAATAAAAAAAAACTTTGATATCTCTAATAGTTTTGGAGTTATCACGAGTTATATCTAAAAAAATACGTTTTTTGGATTTTCCATTTTTTCACACATTTTTTGCTATAGAAAGAGTCAGCCCCAGCTGGCGGTGTCGTAAATATCGATTTGTAATAGCCAATAACATTCCCAATAACAATACACCACTCGTTTTGTTCTACCTCAATTTGTTTTTTTTTTTCGTGATAGAAGCGTCTTTCGAGCGCGTTTTTACTCCACTATAAGAGGGAAGCAATATCAGTGGATGATCGACTAGCTGTAACGTTAATCTACGAGGATTTGAAGTTTTCGGCAATTATATCACCTCAAGCATTGAGCAATATAATACCAGAAACATGCTAGTGAACTTTTGAAGTTCTTAGTGAAGAATACATGAAGGAAAGTACGTAAGAAATGGTTATTTCAACAGGAAAAATCTGTATATTTTTTAATTCCCAGTCACTACGCAAGAATGGTTGAATATTGAAAAATATCCTGAAGCGGTGGTGTGAAAGGGCAATAAATTTTCCTTCGAAGTGCGCAGGTCGGTCCGAAATATCCAAACTAGCTGAAATATCGCGGATCTCTCCACTCGTGCCTTGTTGCCAAATTTATGGACGCCCTAAAGTACATTAGGTGCAACGGGTATTTTGTAAAAGTATACGCTTTCACGATTGACAGCGCCCCCCAAACAGAATTTTGTTGAACTAAAGATATATTTCGACTTTCATTGGACACATGATGGTGCATCCACTTATTATTTTTTCAAAACCAGATAACATTTTTGAGTGACGTCAGAAATGGATGTATCTGATATCTGCCGATAGGTCTCGGTATGTAGGACCTTCCAAAAAATCGACATGGACCTCCCACATAGTTGTACGGATTTATAATGGTAAAACTTTACTGCGTCCGAAATACGGACGCACTATTGTAGGGGACGCAGCAATGAATGGTACAAACCCAATGTATGGACGTAATAAAGTATGCTGGATAAATATATATATATATATATATATATATATATATATATATATATATATATATATATATATATATATATATATATAACATCACGCTAACATTATTGCGTCCTTTCACAAAACGACACTACTGCGTCCCCTTGAATTCTTGTATTTAGGGAGAGTTTTATAGCGAATACTTTTTCTCCTCATTAAATGCATTCCGTATCTATTTTCAGATTTTCATTACCATCAAAAATAAAAACAATGATATTCACGCCCTTACTGCGTCCCCTCAAAAGTGGGCCTTTACTGCGTCCATCGAATATACGTTTTTATGTTGAGTACTATCTTGCGTCCTGAAAATATATTATTGTACACAATCAGAATGATGCTGCGTCCTGCAGTGTTGCCAGATTCATTTCTGCTCACAACCTATATGCGAAATGCTTTCATTTTATGTGTTGTTGAAAATTGACTTCACAAAAGACGACTAATTTGAGAAAAAAAATTCTCGATCTTGATAAAAATTTAGCACAATTTATTGTTGAATTGATTTCAGGCGACATAAAAGAGTATACAATTCAATTGTTGATATAAAAAAATATCTGAATATATTTTATTTTTCAATGTCCGAGGTTTTTTTTGTTAACCAGAATGAAAGTCATCAATCAGAACAATGTTGTTGAAACTTTTCCTAGAGATCAATTAGCCTAACACCAAACTGATATAAATTTTTGTCTCATGAAGATGATAACATTGTTAGCGAAATGCGCGTCATATCACTTTGGTGTTGATGGAGTAATTGATCTCTAGAAAATGTTTAAACTTTCACACCAGAAGTTTCAATCACATCGTTTGATGTTGCTGAGGAAAATTGTTCATCAAAATTCAATGAATGTTACCATTCAGAATAATGAAATGAGAACAACCAGATATTTCCGATACCTTTATTTCAATTCGAAGAAAACGACAAAATACTGAGGTAATGATATCCATGAATTGTAGGAAACCAAAAGGAACTGAAGATGAATTGATAAAGCAAAAATAAACCATTGATCATATAGAGAAAACATTCTTGAATTATTCACAATAATTTTTCGTATATTTATTCTGTATAAATACTTTGATTTTCATCCAATCTTTATTTTCGAACACTTTGGGAAACTTAGTTCTCATTTCTTCACATTCTTGTCGTTTTGGTGGATTTTTATTCTTTATATGAAAACGAAAATATTCTGTAGCAATTTTTTTTTGTTCTTCGGTCCATTTCACCAAAATTCTTTTTTTATTTTTGTACGAGTAATATACGTACTTAGTGCTAATTTTAACGGCTTCGTCTTCGCTTAAATTAAGGATATCTCCTATTTCAGTTAAGTGATTAATATTTTGTATTAACACATCAAAAGCAGTTTTCTTTTCTATTTTGTAAAATGCGCTTGTGGTATCACATCCTGTCAGACAATGAGCTGCTAGGAGATTTTTACAAATGGAGAGTCCAAGTTTTTCCACTATATCATGTATGGCATTTTAACGTTTATTTTTACTATGTCCTAATTGAATAAATAATTGGCAAATCAATAATTCTTGAGCGGTGCTATAATAATGTAGAAATGAAAGAAGAGCATCTGTATCTACCAATTTTACAAGAATAGAATCGCCATGCGCTCCACCTCGGCTAAAACGTGACGGATAATTCGCGGATCTGCTTCTTCTTGATTGCTATTTAGTGAATATATTTGGATCATCATTTTTAGCTATAAGAAACACGTATTTTGGGTTCTCAAATCCTCCCGCTATAATCAGGAACTCATTATCTCCCAATGAACTTGGCCCATTCTGTACAAAATAATTCGTTTGAAAATTAGCAGTGATCTTTTGTTTGAGGAAGATTTGAAAACATTTTTTGAGACAGATCTGAAAACATTTTTTTGGGACAGATCTGAAACTCAGTTACATTTGAATCACTTCGTTTAGATTTCCGGATTGTAGGTGGCCTTTACTTGATGGAAATCCATAGTTATCACGCTATAAGGTAGACACGATTAAATTTCCACAAAATTTATTGTCTTCGCGACATGTTTCGATACACTGTATCTTTATCAAGCGAATGTTTTTAAACACTAAATTATTCTTTGTTAAAAGCTCCTTAAATACATCAGGGTCTACTCTAATTATCTCTGATTCCTAGAATAATACAACTGACACTGATGATGATTCCTAAACTTATTAACTGATGCTAATAACTGATACTGATTCCTAGAATTACACTGATAATGATTATGATATCGGACCATAGTTACTTATTAATTGAATAAGTTCAACAAAGGGGAACTATTGAGATCCAATTGATCATTTAGCAAACAATTTGAATTTTTTAATTTATTGATTTCCAAAAATTCTAAATAATTAAGTCTAATGCCTTTATTTTCAACATGCAGAATTTCGAAATTTTTATCGAAGTCATGGCCTTCCTCCAAAATATAAGTGTGTGTCAGTGTAATTCTAGGAATCAGTATCAGTTATTAGCATCAGTTAATAAGTTTAGGAATCATCATCAGTGTCAGTTGTATTATTCTAGGAATCAGAGATAATTAGAGTAGACCCTGATGTATTTAAGGAGCTTTTAACAAAGAATAATTTAGTGTTTAAAAACATTCGCTTGATAAAGATACAGTGTATCGAAACATGTCGCGAAGACAATAAATTTTGTGGAAATTTAATGGTGTCTACCTTATAGCGTAACTTCGTTTAGACATTTCCGCATTCTTAGGCGAATTATTATTGTAGGTATCCACTTCTATTGTAGATTAGACGCATGCTTTTTATGTTGAATGAGCTGATGTTATTTCTAGTTGTTCAAGAAGAAATTTCTTGCTGTGGATTTTGCGTTCCACTAGTACCGGCAGAACCAATATTTTGGACACTAGATGTTTTTCTACAACTCAGATGATATTTAACTTTTTCACTTCCAATTAAGATGGCGTCTTTTATTTCCAGAATTTTTAGGCCAACAGTATTTTTTTTTCTCTGCGGTACCAACTTCAGTTTGTAGACCCCGTTTTGTAAGGTTTTGCACAACCAATTTGTCCTGAGTTTCAACAGATTCTCCACATATAATGCTCTCTATTTTATACCTAGTGAAAGTTTTTGAAATAATTTTCCAAAAATGCATATGATAATGTAATTAATGATTAGACTAGCACAATTAAATACAGATAGGTAAAACCTCATGTTGCTTTTGCTCACTGTCGTTGAGCGCGCACAGGTCTTCCGGGCAAAGTGCATGCGGGAGACACGCGTGATTTCAATATCGGCGCGGTTATTACGTGTCCTATCGATCTCAACCTATTACATTTTTTTTTAAACTTCTGTGATTTTTTTGCTTCAATTCACTAGCAGAAAGTATGAAAATAAATATATATTTCTTATTTTTTTCTGAGAAGAAGAAGTGAGTTTCCAAAAATGCGGCCGCATTGACACCAGCGCCAAGATTTCTACTTTCGAATAAAAAAAAACACTTTGATATCTCTAATAGTTTTGGAGTTATCACGAGTTATATCTAAAAAAATACGTTTTTTGGATTTTCCATTTTTTCACACATTTTTTGCTATAGAAAGAGTCAGCCCCAGCTGGCGATGTCGTAAATATCGATTTGTAATAGCCAATAACATTCCCAATAACAATACACCACTCGTTTTGTTCTACCTCAATTTGTTTTTTTTTTCGTGATAGAAGCGTCTTTCGAGCGCGTTTTTACTCCACTAAAAGAGGGAAGCAATATCAGTGGATAATCGACTAGCTGTAACGTTAATCTACGAGGATTTGAAGTTTTCGGCAATTATATCACCTCAAGCATTGAGCAATATAATACCAGAAACATGCTAGTAAACTTTTGAAGTTCTTAGTGAAGAATACATGAAAGAAAGTACGTAAGAAATGGTTATTTCAACAGGAAAAATCTGTATATTTTTTAATTCCCAGTCACTACGCAAGAATGGTTGAATATTGAAAAATATCCTGAAGCGGTGGTGTGAAAGGGCAATAAATTTTCCTTCGAAGTGCGCAGGTCGGTCCGAAATATCCAAACTAGCTGAAATATCGCGGATCTCTCCACTCGTGCCTTGTTGCCAAATTTATGGACGCCCTAAAGTACACTAGGTGCAACGGGTATTTTGTAAAAGTATACGCTTTCACGATTGACAGCGCCCCCCAAACAGATTTTTGTTGAACTAAAGATATATTTCGACTTTCATTGGACACATGATGGTGCATCCACTTATTATTTTTTCAAAACCAGATAACATTTTTGAGTGACGTCAGAAATGGATGTATCTGATATCTGCCGATAGGTCTTGGTATGTAGGACCTTCCAAAAAATCGACATGGACCTCCCACATAGTTGTACGGATTTATAATGGTAAAACTTTACTGCGTCCGAAATACGGACGCACTATTGTAGAGGACGCAGCAATGAATGGTACAAACCCAATGTATGGACGTAATAAAGTATGCTGGATAAATATATATATATATATATTCATTCATTCATTCATTGCTGCGTCCTTTACAATAGTGCGTCCGTATTTCGGACGCAGTAAAGTTTTACCATTATAAATCCGTACAACTATGTGGGAGGTCCATGTCGATTTTTTGGAAGGTCCTACATACCAAGACCTATCGGCAGATATCAGATACATCCATTTCTGACGTCACTCAAAAATGTTATCTGGTTTTGAAAAAATAATAAGTGGATGCACCATCATGTGTCCAATGAAAGTCGAAATATATCTTTAGTTCAACAAAATTCTGTTTGGGGGGCGCTGTCAATCGTGAAAGCGTATACTTTTACAAAATACCCGTTGCACCTAATGTACTTTAGGGCGTCCATAAATTTGGCAACAAGGCACGAGTGGAGAGATCCGCGATATTTCAGCTAGTTTGGATATTTCGGACCGACCTGCGCACTTCGAAGGAAAATTTATTGCCCTTTCACACCACCGCTTCAGGATATTTTTCAATATTCAACCATTCTTGCGTAGTGACTGGGAATTAAAAAATATACAGATTTTTCCTGTTGAAATAACCATTCCTTACGTACTTTCCTTCATGTATTCTTCACTAAGAACTTCAAAAGTTCACTAGCATGTTTCTGGTATTGTTAAATACTTACTCTGTATTTAGAAAAATGTTTTTGATTGATTTTAAATTGTTTTAAGTTGTAAAAAAATGAATGACATTCTTGTCAACAAATAATTTTGAATAAAAGTCACGAGTTCGTTTTGAAGTGATTTTTTACTTTGATCAAGTTATTTGCTACATTTGTTGGTCCTTCGAGTACAACAGAAACGCTCCATGGAACAGTTCAATGCTGCTAAAAGTGTTACAGAAGAAGTGCGGCTCCGTAGAAGTTCTCGATACAACAAGGGTATTCCACCTGAAAGATATGGTAACGCCAATAGTTCTGAAGCTGATTCGAATATAACTGGGAATGGCATCAGAGTTCAAGATACCAACTTCCAAAAGGGTTATAAAGATGCTCCGGGTAAAGCTACTTCCGTCAAATCCATAATAAACAGAGAATATTCCTGTATGTTCGAAACTACTGCAAAATCAGATATAATTAGACCTAGCTGCATTGATCAAGGAAACAAACAGAAGTTGGTATTGCAAAAAACCAATTCTGTGTCATCAAAATTGTCGAATGTTTCGAAGCTCAACCTCGAGATGGAGAGACTGCAACAGCTGAAGCAGTTTGAAGAGGAAGAAGCTGAAGAACGTCTGAAACTTATCGCAAAAAAGCGACAAATTGCAATGGAAGAATTGGAATTGAAACATCAGTTATTAGAAGAAACTAATAGAAAAAGTGACGGTGGATCAATAACTTCCAAAGTTCAGTCAGAAAATCTATATTATAATGACCCAATTCAGTTGAGTAAATGGGTGGAAAATTGTGAAATAACACGAACCGAACTGCCTCCAGAAAACAATCAACCTTTTTTTGGTGGTGGAGAAGAAGATAAAAACGTGTTGCTCCAAATTGCCAAGCAGTGTGTTCAGAGTACTGCGAACACTACAAAATTATTGGCTAAACAAAAAATGAGAGATTTGAATCATTTCTCCGGGGATATAACTGATTGGCCAATATTTATAAGTGAGTTCCGAAGATCTACAGAGCTGTACAGTTTAACAAACTATGATAACTTGCTGCGTTTGGACAATGCTCTGAAAGGTAGGGCAAGAGATACTGTCAAAGCTTTGCTAACTTCCCCTGAAAATGTACCCAGAATAATAAAGATGCTCGAGATGAACTTCGGTAGATCGGACTGGATTGTACTTTCGTTGATGGATAAGGTGAAAAAGTTTTCGAATGTGAAAGAAGACAAAATTGAATCATGTATTGCCTTTTCCAATGCTTTGAACAATATGGTCATTACCATGAAAAACGTCAACTCCACTGTATATATGTACAATCCAGAAATGTTGACAATTCTGGCAGAAAAACTCCCACCCATCCAGAAATATAGTCGGAGCAAACTGAAAAAACAAATGGATATTCAAGGAGTTCCTACATCGTTGGAAGACTTCGCTACTTGGTATGAAGAAGGAATTAGTTCGATGGCCTCAATTTGTAACCCATTTCAGAGAAACAAATTCCCACAGAGAAGGGAAACAATAATGAATGTCAATCAGTCAAGGAATTCGACGTGTTGTGTTTTCTGTAAAATTGCTACTCATAAAATAAAAGATTGTCCAGAATTTCTTCAAAAAACCATTGAAGATAAACGACAAATCGTTTTGAAATTGAAATTGTGCTTTTTATGTCTTCGAGAAGGTCATGCTGTGAAAAGATGTTCTTTGAAGACAAGATGTGGTAACAATGGGTGTAGAGGAAAGCATAATCATCTTCTTCATGTTGAAAGAGCTCCTGCGGCAGATTCGAGAAGTGAGTCCAATCTATACAGTGAAAACTCCAATCAAATGGCACCTCCTAGATCAGTCGACTTCTGCGCTAACGTTAGTCACGAAAATGAGGCTGTTCTTTTAAGAATAGCACCAATACTACTTCGTGGGCCTGAAAAAGAAGTACATACATTCGCACTTTTTGATGAAGGGTCAACATGTACGATCATCGAAGAAGATCTTGCAAAGAAACTAGAGTTGAATGGGCCAACAATACCACTCTGCTTTCAGTGGACTAACGAGATCACTCATCATGAAGATGCTTCCAGGCTTGTTTCTCTCGATATTGCCGCTGGAAATGCAAATTCACCTTACTATAAGTTACAAAATGTGAGAACAGTTCACAAATTGAGTCTTCCCAGGCAGAAAATAGACGTGAACATGATGATAAGTGAATATCCCCATTTGGATCCCGATATTATTCGTACTATCAATAATGCTACACCAGAACTACTGATCGGCCAGGACAATTGTGGATTGATTGTTCCAAGAGAGGTTATTCAGCCACGCTTGAATCTACCTATCATGTCTAGAGCAAAATTGGGATGGACAATACACGGCATGGTTCAGAAAGGTCTCTCTTCATCTGAATTTCGAAGTGTAAATCTTTGCTGTGAATATTCCAGAGACGAAGAGCTTCATAAAATGATAAAAGACAGTTTTCGACTGGAAGATTTCGGTATCAAAACCCAAGAAAATGTCTTCAAATCAGTGGAGGATAAACAAGCTGTGAAAATCATGGAAAGTACTGTTCGTTATCTCGGAGATCGTTTCGAAATTGGGCATCTGTACAGAAACGCAGATGCAACCTTTCCGGATAGCAAAAACAATGCTCTGAAACGTTTGATGTGTATGGAGAGGAAAATGGCACAGGACAAAGAATTTGGAAATCAATACTGTCTCAAAATCGAAGAATATATCCAGAAGGGGTATGCAAGAAAGCTGAAAACTTCTGAGGTAACCATAAATCCAAAGGAATGGTACTTACCCCACTTTGCTGTTTGGAATACCAACAAACCTGGCAAAATTCGTCTTGTTTTCGACGCTGCTGCAAAATCTTTCGGATTTAGTCTCAACGATTTTTTGTACCAAGGCCCAGACTATGTTCCCTCTCTTTTTGCTGTACTCCTGAGATTTCGACAAGGAAAAATCGCGTTCAGCGGAGATATCAAGGACATGTTCCATCAAGTTGTCATCAGACCTGAAGATAGGTGCAGTCAACGATTTTTCTGGCGTGGAGGAAATCAAAGTCAAAGCCCAGATGTATATGAAATGAACGTCATGATTTTTGGCGCTGTATCATCACCTTCCAAAGCACAATTTGTCAAGAACAGAAATGCTGAGATCTTCGAAGCTAAGTGCCCCGGTATAGTCAGAGCTATGACAAAACAACATTATGTTGATGACTTCCTTGATTCTTGTGATACTGAAGCTGAGGCAATTCGAAGGGTTCGTCAAGTTATTCATGTACACAAACATGGTGGATTCGAAATGGCAAAATGGATGAGCAACTCCCGTATGGTAATGGATTCTATCCCAGAACATTTGAAAACTGAAACTTCAAGTATTAAGATTGGCACAGAAGTCATTGAGAGAGTACTTGGACTATCTTGGTCACCTGCTTCTGATGAATTTGTCTTCATGCTTAATTTTAACAAAATCCCAAATGAAATATCACAAGGTGAAAAAGTGCCCAGTAAGAGAGAAGTTCTTCGGGTCATAATGTCAGTTTTTGATCCTCTGAACTTTTTGGCTCCCCTTATCATAAAAGCACGGATTTTGATGCAGGATATTTGGAGAAGTAACGTAGATTGGGATACTCCAATTCCTAACGAACTTTTTTTGAACTGGAAGCAGTGGTTACAAGATCTCCATGGTCTAGCACCAATAGTCGTTAGCAGATATTATTTTCCCGATTCATCCTGTATACCTATAGTGGATCTTCACTTATTCTCCGATGCCAGCGATAAAGCTTATCCATCAGTGGCATATCTGAGGTTGAAAACTGGCGACAAATTCACAACAAGCTTCGTTACTTCAAAGTTCAAAGTTGCGCCATTGAACCAGCAGACTATCCCAAAATTAGAGCTACAAGGCGCTGTTTTGTCCTGCAGAGTTGCAAAATTAATCTGCAATGAATTGGAGTTCAAGATCAATGAAGTTCACTACTGGACTGACTCATTAGTAGTGCTGAAACAAATAAGATCACCATGTAAAAGGTTTCCGATGTTTGTAGTATGCCGAATTGGTGAAATACACGAAAATACCGATAAGGCTCAGTGGCATTGGGTACCAACGGATCAAAATGTTGCCGATTTAGCAACGAAAGTTAAACACATCGATTTGAGTTCTCAGAGTCAATGGTTTACCGGACCCAGTTTTTTGACATCACCAGATGAGTCATGGCCAGTAGAACCAAACTGTGAGAGTTTAGATAACAGTTTTCTTCTCCTAGACACCCTGCAGTCGAACGATATTGAAGAAGTACCAGATATATCACGTTTTTCCAAATATTTGAGATTACTTCGAACAACAGGTTGGATTTTGCATTTCGTGAAAGTGAGCAGACAGAAGAAAGAAATGAGACCGAAAAATCTGCATTTGGATGAAAATATATTGAAACAAGCTGCAAATCTTTTAGTTAGGAAAATCCAGAAAGATTCTTTCCCAGATGAGTTGCTTGCACTCAGGAGAAATAAAAACGTATCGAAAAGCAGTCGATTATTCAAGCTATCGCCATTTTTGGATGAAGTTGGAGTGATCCGACTAAAAGGAAGATTTCCAGAAAGCCACGAACTCAACTTGGAATTCGATGTCAGGTTTCCAGTCATTCTGGATCCCGAACACAAAATTTGTACATTGATAATACAATATTATCACGAGCAAGCAGGCCACCTAGGAGTTGAAACAGTATTGAACAACCTCAGACTGACATATTGGATATTGCACATGCGTTCGTCAGTAAAGAAGGTTTTCAACAACTGTAAAGCATGCTCTATTAGGAAATGCAAACCAGTGAGTCAAGAAATGGGACTCCTTCCTCGAGAACGGTTGGAATCATTTATTTTTCCATTCTCCTATGTGGGTATCGATTTTTTTGGACCCATGAATGTATCAGTTGGCAGACGAAGTGAAAAGCGATATGGAGTCTTATTTACCTGTCTCACCATACGAGCTGTGCATGTAGAAATAGCAGCTTCTTTGGACACGAGTTCTACAATTCTTGCAATAAGGCGTTTTATGTGTAGACGTGGACAACCAATCACAGATAATGGTACCAATTTTGTTGGCGCTGAAAGAGAACTACGTGAGTGGGTGCAGTCCTTCGATCATACAAAAATTGCTGACGAACTGTCTCCAAGAGGAATCTCATGGAAATTCAATCCGCCAGCGGCTCCTCACATGGGCGGAATCTGGGAGCGTATGGTTCGATCCATTAAGACAGCATTGAAAGTCACTCTGAAAACCATCAAACCTAAAGAAGAAGTTCTACAAACTTTGTTGGCTGAAGCAGAGTATATGGTGAACTCCAGGCCTTTGACACACGTTTCAGTTGATCCAAATGACTGTGAAGCCATTACTCCTAACCATTTTCTGTTACTGAGACCAGGAGGAATCAGAAGCCATGGTGAAGTCAAAGGAGATATTCTGAGTAGGAAACAATGGCGGTTCGCAGAAGCACTGGCAAATAATTATTGGAGACGATGGGTTCTGGAATATCGACCTACTTTGATCAATAGACAGAAATGGTACTCAAAGTCACATACCTTCAAAATAGGCGATATAGTGATTGTCGTTGACGAGAAAGCGCCACGAAATGAATGGTTAATGGGAAAAATCACCAACGTATACCCTGGTAAAGATGGAGTTGTACGGGTAGCTGCTGTCCAAACAAAAAGAGGAAGCTATCTTCGCCCAGTCAACAAATTATGTTTGTTACCGACGAACTGAATTGATTTCAAGACTTCCGAGGGGCGGAGAATGTTAAATACTTACTCTGTATTTAGAAAAATGTTTTTGATTGATTTTAAATTGTTTTAAGTTGTAAAAAAATGAATGACATTCTTGTCAACAAATAATTTTGAATAAAAGTCACGAGTTCGTTTTGAAGTGATTTTTTACTTTGATCGAGTTATTTGCTACAAGTATTATATTGCTCAATGCTTGAGGTGATATAATTGCCGAAAACTTCAAATCCTCGTAGATTAACGTTACAGCTAGTCGATCATCCACTGATATTGCTTCCCTCTTATAGTGGAGTAAAAACGCGCTCGAAAGACGCTTCTATCACGAAAAAAAACCAAATTGAGGTAGAACAAAACGAGTGGTGTATTGTTATTGGGAATGTTATCGGCTATTACAAATCGATATTTACGACACCGCCAGCTGGGGCTGACTCTTTCTATAGCAAAAAATGTGTGAAAAAATGGAAAATCCAAAAAACGTATTATTTTAGATATAACTCGTGATAACTCCAAAACTATTAGAGATATCAAAGTTTTTTTTTATTCGAAAGTAGAAATCTTGGCGCTGGTGTCAATCAGCCGCATTTTTGGAAATTCACTTCTTCTTCTCAGAAAAAAATAAGAAATACTCGTATTTATTTTTTTTGCATTGATTTCTTGAGCAATCGGAAAACTTTTTTATCTCCAGGAATTTTCACATACTTTCTGCTAGTGAATTGAAGCAAAAAAATCACAGAAGTTTAAAAAAAAATGTAATAGGTTGAGATCGATAGGACACGTAATAACCGCGCCGATATTGAAATCACGCGTGTCTCCCGCATGCACTTTGCCCGGAAGACCTGTGCGCGCTCAACGACAGTGAGCAAAAGCAACATGAGGTTTTACCTATCTGTATTTAATTGTGCTAGTCTAATCATTAATTACATTATCATATGCATTTTTGGAAAATTATTTCAAAAACTTTCACTAGGTATAAAATAGAGAGCATTATATGTGGAGAATCTGTTGAAACTCAGGACAAATTGGTTGTGCAAAACCTTACAAAACGGGGTCTACAAACTGAAGTTGGTACCGCAGAGAAAAAAAATACTGTTGGCCTAAAAATTTTAGAACGCAAAATCCACAGCAAGAAATTTCTTCTTGAACAACTAGAAATAACATCAGCTCATTCAACATAAAAAGCATGCGTCTAATCTACAATAGAAGTGGATACCTACAATAATAATTCGCCTAAGAATGCGGAAAGGTCTAAACGAAGTGATTCAAATGTAACTGAGTTTCAGATCTGTCCCAAAAAAATGTTTTCAGATCTGTCTCAAAAAATGTTTTCAAATCTTCCTCAAACAAAAGATCGCTGCTGATTTTTAAACGAATTATTTTGTACAGAATGGGCCAAGTTCATTGGGAGATAATGAGTTCCTGATTATAGCGGGAGGATTTGAGAACCCAAAATACGTGTTTCTTATAGCTGAAAATGATGATCCAAACATATTCACTGAATAGCAATCAAGAAGAAGCAGATCCGCGAATTATCCGTCACGTTTTAGCCGAGGTGGAGCGCATGGCGATTCTATTCTTGTAAAATTGGTAGATAGAGATGCTCTTCTTTCATTTCTACATTATTATAGCACCGCTCAAGAATTATTGATTTGCCAATTATTTATTCAATTAGGACATAGTAAAAATAAACGTTAAAATGCCATACATGATATAGTGGAAAAACTTGGACTCTCCATTTGTAAAAATCTCCTAGCAGCTCATTGTCTGACAGGATGTGATACCACAAGCGCATTTTACAAAATAGAAAAAAAAACTGCTTTTGATGTGTTAATACAAAATATTAATCACTTAACTGAAATAGGAGATATCCTTAATTTAAGCGAAGACGAAGCCGTTAAAATTAGCACTAAGTACGTATATTACTTGTACAAAAATAAAAAAAGAATTTTGGTGAAATGGACCGAAGAACAAAAAAAAATTGCTACAGAATATTTTCGTTTTCATATAAAGAATAAAAATCCACCAAAACGACAAGAATGTGAAGAAATGAGAACTTAGTTTTCCAAAGTGTTCGAAAATAAAGATTGGATGAAAATCAAAGTATTTATACAGAATAAATATACGAAAAATTATTGTGAATAATTCAAGAATGTTTTCTCTATATGATCAATGGTTTATTTTTGCTTTATCGATTCATCTTTAGTTCCTTTTGGTTTCCTACAATTCATGGATATCATTACCTCAGTATTTTGTCGTTTTCTTCGAATTGAAATAAAGGTATCAGAAATATCTGGTTGTTCTCATTTCATTATTCTGAATGGTAACATTCTGGTGTGAAAGTTCAAACATTTTCTAGAGATCAATCACTCCATCAACACCAAAGTGATATGAAGCGCATTTCGCTAGTTATATCAAGATAACCAGTGGATAACATTACCAACCGTTGTTCCCAGGGCGATCTCCTATTACAAGCGCATCGTCAGCAGAACCGAGTTTATTAATACACCTCGTTTACGAGATTTGAGCATTCAATTCATGTCTTTGTCATAGTTTATACAAATAAAGCTTTTTTAAAAAGTCTACCGGTCCATCGTTTGAAATAATTGGCGCAGTCGTTGTAGGATTGTCTGAGAACATTTCATCGTGTATTTCGTTCTTGAGTTTCAACTCTTAGCAGACAGAACCCGAAAAAATTTCGTGAACGAGCCAGAGGCCAGAGGACTTCAAAGAAAACGCAGAATCGAGCCAGGAAGATTGGAAGAGACCAGGAATAGGTGAGCCATCCTTTCTTTCCCCTCATTTCATTTGTATTTTGTGGCAAAGGTGACATTTATTGAATCAATCAAAAATCAGTGCATATGATTTTTGTTTTAGAATAGAGCTAGGGATAGAATTGATCAAAATCAATTGCGTTTTCAATATTAATGCATATAATATTCGGAAACATATTTTTAGAATAGAAAAATCAAGTTTTTGAAACACAAATCAATTATTTTGAATAAATAACCAATAACTATTATAAATTTTGATTATTGATATATTTCTTTCAAATTACCAGTCAAAATTGACGAATTAATTGGAAATTTGAATAACCTTAATATAAATTGTGATAATAATATGCAAAACCAACAAGAAAGAGTGGCAAACCCACAAGTGGCACCCACAAGTGGCCAACCCACAAATCAATTATCAATTACTTAGACTTTATATTGACACCATACCGATTTTTGACGGAAATAATGATAGTACTTTAGAAGTTTTCATTGAACACTGCAATCATTTACTTTCAACCTATGTTAATGTTCAAAATCCAGATGATCCAATAAATACTTTTCTAATTAGAGCTGTGATTGGAAAATTATCAGGAAAAGCTTTAATGTTGATCGGAAGTAGACCAGAAATTAGAGATTGGGCTAACTTGAAAAATCTTTTGAGATTGAGTTTTGGAGACCAAAGAAATTTGGATAGTCTTGTTCAAGAATTAATCGTAATGAGACCTTACAGAAATGAATCATTCTTCTCATTTGGACAAAGAATTCAGAGAAGTAGGAGTAGTATTGCATCAAAATTAATTTCGATGAATTTGAATATTCAGGAACGTGCTTTCCAATTGAGAAATTATGATGAATTGTCTTTGAAAACATTTATACGTGGTTTAAGTGGTAGAATACAAGACATGATTAGACTCAGAAATCCAGACTCTTTAGAACTTGCAATTTCATATGTTCTAGAGGAAGAAAATTTCATTCAGAACCAAAAACAATATAATTCATTTCCAAATGTTTATCAACAAAACAGATTGATGTCTCCACGACAACAGTCTACAAACCTCAATCAATTTAAACCACAGCAACCGATCTCGAATTTCAGATCACAATTACCAATTCAAAATTATCAAGGACAAAATTTTAATAGCCAAAATTTCAACAATAGAAATCAATCACCTACACGGAGTCCAAGATATCAATTTCCATCTCAACCTATTAATATTCAACAAAGACAAAATTTACCTCCACAAAAATATTTCACCAATCAACAAGTATTTGGAACACCCCGTAATGTTTTTAAACCTACTGGGCAAATACCACAAAATAAACCAGAACCAATGTCAACAAGTTCTCGTAATCCAACAGTGCAATATCAAAATCATAACGCAAATAAAAACTTTTTTCAAAATTCTGGACCGCGTAATTTCACCTCACAAGAACTTCACAATATAGAATCAAATTATTGTCAGAACGATTATTCTGAAAATCCATTAGACGATAACTATGAAAATATTGCTTCAGGTTTCACCGAAGAATACTGTGAACAATCATACGATTTTAACGATTTCCAACAGAATCAAAATCTTACATTTGATGAACCCATTCTCGAAAATGTAACTGAAACTGAAAATTTCATTTCTGATGAAAATTTTCCCCAAACTTTGACTCAAATCAATACAACATGACTAGAATAGATCTCAATCATCTTCAAAACAATTTACCTTTTATTTATGCTGCTAAAACAAATGCCAAATTTTTAATTGACACCGGTAGCTCTCGTAGTCTAATAAGTACAAACTTAGCAAAAACGTTTTACCAAAATTACATTTTCAACGAAAATTTCAATATTCAAACTTCTCATAATATTTCTTTTCATAATGAAGTGGCTGTTATACCTATATCCGATATTTTTGATATCAATGATACTCACAAATTTTATATTTTTGACTTTAACGAAAAATACGACGGACTTATAGGAATGGACCTTTTGAAACAATTACAAGCAATAGTCGATATTCATAGAAAGTTATTGATCACTCCAATTAAATGTATTCCAATTATGTTTGAACAATCCATACAGAAAAAGAAAATTTCAGAAAATTGCTTTCATACTGTAATTATTCCAGGCAGAACACAACAAGTAGTAAAACTTCCTGTCTATCAAAAAGATGGCTTGGGATTGTTGAACTATATTGATTTTGGAAACAAACTAGAATCTCCTCAAGCTATTGTTAATGTGGAAAATTATTTTGCTTTCACGACAATTACGAATTCTAATACAAATCCATGCGAAATAACGATAACCAAACCGTTCATGATTGAACCTTTAAGTCTGAACGAAATAAACTTCATCGAAACGAACAAAAATCTAAGTATTGAACAGGACACACTTTTAAAAAATAATTTGAAAAAACTTAGACTGGAACATTGCAATAAAGAAGAAAAAGAAGCGATCAGAAAACTATGCTATGAATATAGAGACATTTTCTACTGCGAAAACATTCCTCTGAGTTTCTCTAATGAAATAACACACGAAATAAAACTAAAAAATGATACTCCTATTTATACAAAGTCTTACCGATTTCCGGAAATCCACAAAAAAGAGGTCAATACTCAAATAAATAAAATGTTAGAACAGGGTATAATTCAACCGTCTACCTCACCTTGGAGCAGTCCTATATGGGTAGTTCCAAAAAAAATTGACAAATCCGGTAAAGAAAAATGGCGAATCGTTATCGATTATCGTAAATTGAATGAAAGAACTATTGACGATAAGTATCCCCTACCAAATATTACAGACATACTTGACAAACTTGGAAGGGCAAACTACTTCACAACACTTGACTTAGCTTCTGGTTATCACCAAATTGAGATGAATAAAAATGACATCCCAAAAACTGCTTTTTCGACTCAAAACGGACATTATGAATTCAAGCGTATGGCTTTCGGGTTGAAAAACGCCCCATCCACCTTTCAGAGGGTAATTGACAATGTTCTAAGGGGTTTAAACAACGAAACTTGTTTAGTGTACTTAGACGACATCATAATATTCAGTAGCTCATTGGAAGAACACATCTCTAGAATCAAAGCCGTATTTGACCGACTCCGTAAATCAAACTTCAAAATTCAACTAGATAAATCGGAATTTTTTCAAAAATCAGTAGCTTATCTGGGACACATAATCACCCCCGAGGGAGTTAAACCAAATCCGGACAAAATTGCAGTTATTCAAAAATTTCCCATCCCAAGAACCCAAAAAGAAATCAAATCGTTTTTAGGCTTGATGGGATATTACCGAAAATTCATCAAAGACTTCGCTAAGATAACAAAACCCATGACTTCTTGTTTAAAAAAAAATGCGAAAGTAGTTCATGATGAAAATTTCATTGAAAGTTTTGAGACTTGTAAGAAAATGCTTTGCAATGATCCTATACTTCAATATCCAGATTTTGAAAAAGAATTTATTGTATCTACGGACGCTTCTAATTTTGCTTTAGGCGCTGTTTTATCTCAGGGTACAATTGGGCAAGATAAACCCATCGCATATGCTTCCCGCACCCTAAATGAAACCGAGCAACGATACAGTACCATAGAACGTGAATTGCTTGCAATCGTTTGGGCCTGTAAACAATTTAGGCCCTATATTTTTGGCAGATCTTTTACGGTAATTTGCGATCACCGCCCACTCAGTTGGCTTTTCAATCTCCGCGAACCCAACTCCAAACTATTCCGTTGGCGCTTGAAACTGGAAGAATATAATTTCAAAATCGTTTATAAAAAAGGACAGTTGAATTCTAATGCTGACGCACTATCTCGTATTCAACTTAATATGCATGAAACCGATTCAGTTTTAAATAATCCAGGTGATATTAATCAAGAAACTCTCGACTTCCTGAAAGAACTATCAGAAAATCCTGTAGATAACCAAACACCCAGTACGAGTGATATTTGTTCTACAAGTAAACCCAAAATAAACATTATTTCTGATATTCAAATCAAACCTCCTACTAAACCAATAATTTCAATCGATCAAAACCTACCATCTCAGTCTAACGAAACTCCTCATTCCCTTTCGAAAGAAATTTCAAATGATGGAATACCTATTCGAGATGATATAATCAACAACAAAATATATCAAATTCATGTTTTCAGAAATAAGCTTAACAAAATTGATATAAAACAACAATCATATGGAATTCATAAAATAATCACTGTTAAAATACCTTCAGAACAAAACGATAGACTCATTTTCGACTTTATGAAAGATTACTTGAAACCAAACATTAATTATTTCATTTATTTCGAAAACCAACAACTTATGAATAATTTCACAAATGTTTATTCAGAAAACTTCAGCAAACAAACCCTACGATTGATCCGTTGCACTAAACTTGTAAATACTATAACAGATCAAGAAGAACAAATTCTCATGATAAAAAACCATCACGAGGGAAAAACAAATCATCGAGGTATCGAGGAAACCCTACAATACTTGAAACGAAATTATTATTGGATAAACATGAAACAATCAATCACTAACTATATAAACTCTTGCGACATTTGTCAAAGAACTAAATATTCCAGAAAAAATCCTTATGTACCTTTAGTTTTGACAGAAACCCCAACGAAACCTTTTCAATTAATCCACATCGATGCATTCTTTTTCGATTCCAAAATATATTTAACTATTATCGATTCCTTCTCCAAATTTGCTCAAGCAATACCGATTGTTGGCAAATCAGCTGTTCACATTTGCAACGCTCTAGTTAAATATTTTTCTTCATTTGGAACCCCTCAAACTATAACTTCCGATAGCGGCCGTGAGTTCAGTAACGACACTGTTAAAGAACTCCTCAAATTGCACAAAATTAAAGTAAATTTCACCACCCCCGGACATCACGAATCCAATAGCCCCGTAGAGAGACTTCATTCAACATTAATTGAACATCTACGAATTTTAAAAGAATCTCACCCCACTGAAACAGACCTGATCTATTATGCGATATTAGGTTATAATAGTTCAATTCATAGTTCAACCGGTTACACCCCATTTGAACTAGTTTTTGGCCATACCCACTCAAGAGGCCCAGAAGCAATTTTCACTCCAAAAGAATTATTTGTGGCATACGTGCAAGAACACAAACAGAAACTCACCCCTAGTTAGAGAAAAATTAGAATTAGGCAAACAAAAAGTTATCTCGAAAACAAATATAAAAGGTGACACAAGTGAAGAGTTCAAAATCAACCAAAAAGTTTTCAAGAAAAACTCACAAAATCGAAACAAAAAGAATAACAAATTTTTAGGTCCTTTCACTATAACAAAAATTTTAGAACATAATAAGGTACAAATAAAAAATAATAAAGGCAAAGTCGAAACCATTCATATAGAAGAACTGAGAAAGCCACCTCTTTTGCAGGCTCAAAATGAGGATCCCCAAAACCCTGAACCTGCTGACAATTTTGATATCGGTCCAGGCCCATCCAGAAATCGAAATTAAAACAATTGACCCTTCCCCAGGAATCCTTCCTTTCAAACTTGGTAGCACAAAAATTATAACCAATACACATATTTTTCTAAATGACATTGATTTAAGTATACTCGATTCAGAAATAGAAAATCTGATAAGAAATTTCAAAAACTTAAAGGATATACAAAGCGATAAACAAATGTATTTTAGAAGTTTAGCAAACAAATACGAGCACACAAAACCGCTCATTTCGGAAATCCTTACTAAATTTGGAAATATTCGGAACACTCCACATGTCAGACAAAAACGAGGACTGATAAATATCGGAGGAACTGTTCAAAAATGGATTTTTGGCACATTGGACTCATCAGATGGTGAAAGATATGATAAGGCTATTGATATTTTGAAAACCAATCAGAAACAAATCGTTAAGGAAGTAAATTCACAAATCACTCTTTCCAAACAAATAATCGACAAATTCTCGAAACATATCGAATCGATAATCAAAAATCAAAAAGATATTTCGAAATATATCGAAAATTTCAGACCCAATTTGAACAATATCACAGACCAATTTTATAAGTATTCTCTATACTCTAGTATGTTAGATCAAATTTTTCTGAATGCCAATATTATTATCACATTCCTAGATAACATAGAAAATGCAATAACTTTTGCAAAATTGCACACAGTACATCCTGACATATTGACGAGTGAAAATTTGAAAGAAATCCTCAAAGAATTGCAAAATCATTACAGCCCTAATGAAATATTAGAGTTAGATATACATTCTTGGTATTCATTAATTCAAACAAATTGTTATTTTTCGAAAACAAAAATAATCTTTGCCATAGAATTTCCTATTGTTTACCCAAAAACCTTTCAATACTTCCATCTTTTTCCAATACCAACCAATACAAATACCATAATTATCCCCAAAAAACCTTACTTGGCTCTCGAAGAAGAAGCATACCAATATATGGAACAGCCCTGTATACAAGTCACAGATGTATACGTTTGCAGTCAAGAACAATTGAACTTCCATCCAGAAGAAGACTGTGTTGCAGCCCTAATCCAGGACAAAGAAGCAAGATGTCCCCAGGTGCCGATAAAACCACCGATACAAATATTCAACAAAATCAATGGCGAATATTTGATATCTATCACTCGAGAAGAAACTAAATTGAAGTCAAAATGTCCAGAAGAACAATTTTTAATAGTCAAAGGCAGCACCCTTTTAAGAATTCCTTCAAATTGCTCTCTCGAATACAAAAGTTACAAATTCGAGAACCACAAAGAAAAAACTTTTGAAAGGCCGTTGATCCTGCCAAAAATCAACAACGAAATATTAACGAAGCAGACAATTGAAAGAAAACCATTGCTGATAGAAAATATCCCGTTAGAAGATATTCACCAACTTCAAAAACACATCGATGCTACGAACCAATTGACAATTGATGATATCGATGATTCCCAATCGATAAATTGGACATTGTGGATAATTATTTGCATCATTTTACTTGGAATACTGTACTTCAGCTTCAGAAAAATCCAGGAAATGAAGAACAGACCAGTTCCCAGAATCCGAACGAAACGTGAGAATAAAGAACCAGAAAGTTCGCCTTCAGTCTTGTTCCAGCCCGAAGTCGAAATTTGAGAAGGGAGGAGTTATATCAAGATAACCAGTGGATAACATTACCAACCGTTGTTCCCAGGGCGATCTCCTATTACAAGCGCATCGTCAGCAGAACCGAGTTTATTAATACACCTCGTTTACGAGATTTGAGCATTCAATTCATGTCTTTGTCATAGTTTATACAAATAAAGTTTTTTTAAAAAGTCTACCTGTCCATCGTTTGAAATAATTCGCTAACAATGTTATCATCTTCATGAGACAAAAATTTATATCAGTTTGGTGTTAGGCTAATTGATCTCTAGGAAAAGTTTCAACAACATTGTTCTGATTGATGACTTTCATTCTGGTTAACAAAAAAAACCTTGGACATTGAATAATAAAATATATTCAGATATTTTTTTATATCAACAATTGAATTGTATACTCTTTTATGTCGCCTGAAATCAATTCAACAATAAATTGTGCTGAATTTTTATCAAGATCCGTTTGATACGTGATGAGTAGAATTCTTATTGGGAAAATAACATATTTTTGTACCACTTATTTCAAATACACTGAACTATCGAATAAGGAATTTTGTTTACGACTATTACATAATATAAGTAATATACGTATGGTTTCCCCAGTATAATGCCATACATGATTCTCTTAGGGATTTATGGCAGGGATTTATAGTCTTTATTTCCTCTTCTAGTCCAATCACAAAAGTTCTTGAAATTAATATCACCATAAAAACGATATAACCAATCTCCAAAGTGTCAGTGTCAAACGCATTGGTAGTGTTTGTGTATTTGTATAGAAATAAAGAAACTGAAGAATCATTTACCTGTACACCTCCAGAAATTGTATGAATCAATCGTAAATAAAGTAGAGTATAACACTCGCAATAATGGCTATTATCCTCTCGGAATATTTTACATCCTCGCCGCTAACGCGGCTCGGTTCATAAACATTCCTCTAGAATAATAGTTGTCATTATTGACTCGTGGTATAATCTACTATTAAGGGTGGAACACGAAACTGCTCTATCTAAACTGTTTTTGATAAAACAATGATGTTTATTGTATGTCTTCAATTCCATTTCCACACCTGATAACCCAATAATTTCATTTTGTTACAGTTGTGGTATATCTTCAAATTAATTTCTTCACCGGATGAAACAAAGAATTCATTGTTTTAGAAATATAGTTGTCACTACACATTTAATCAGGTCTTTCATGGAATATCAAATTCTGAGCAATAAAAGCTCTATACTTGCTTATGCAATCGTACCTAAAAGAAAATTCCGAATAATATCAAATTTGAAGTTCATGTTATCTGTTGAATCATTTCGCTTTCATCTGTTGTAACCGTGGAAGAAGTATAATGAATAACTCGCATTGAATGGTAATTGCTCACTCGTATGATATACAGCACTCGCCTACTGCTCCAACTGCAAACTTCATTCTCGTGAAGAATGTATTATCATTCCTTGATCATGGAACAATATACTATTGTGATAACAATTATGTGTAAGTTCGAAATATCTACAGACTTGATAGAAAATTAAGAAATATGAAATCAATTTGATAGGAATATATTTTTTTCGCGTGATTCTGATCGAGAATTTTTTTTCCCAAATTAGTCGTCTTTTGTGAAGTCAATTTTGAACAACACATAAAATGAAAGCATTTCGCATATAGGTTGTGAGCAGAAATGAATCTGGCAACACTGCAGGACGCAGCATCATTCTGATTGTGTACAATAATATATTTTCAGGACGCAAGATAGTACTCAACATAAAAACGTATATTCGATGGACGCAGTAAAGGCCCACTTTTGAGGGGACGCAGTAAGGGCGTGAATATCATTGTTTTTATTTTTGATGGTAATGAAAATCTGAAAATAGATACGGAATGCATTTAATGAGGAGAAAAAGTATTCGCTATAAAACTCTCCCTAAATACAAGAATTCAAGGGGACGCAGTAGTGTCGTTTTGTGAAAGGACGCAATAATGTTAGCGTGATGTATATATATATATATATATATATATATATATATATATATATATATATATATATATACTATTGATTGTTGATTGTGAATCGCTGAGTAGATAGTATAACAGAGTTCTGACTAGAGGAATCTTACATTAAGAAATGGATGTGGGGGATCACGAATATGTTAGATCTGGATTATCGCCCAGAAAACACGTTACATCGCATGGATAAATAGCGAAGTATAAAATTGGAAATTATGAGTAGGTTCATTGGAATCGAATATTACTGGAAATACTTTATTTGGATATTATCTTTGTCATATCTATGTTCGGTTATACCATTTGTATTCTTGGAAGTAAATCCTCGAAGTGACTTTGCAGTGAGAAGTTTCACGAAATATCGCAAATGCTATTACGAACACAATTGTTACTGTGGCATAGAAAACATAGCAAACGAAAGTTTTCCTAATATAATTCAATTCATTCGTCAAAAATACGATATCTCCAAATACACCTATTTTGAATTTAGATGCGAATTCCAATCTCAACCCTCGAAATATTTGCCATGCGTTCTGTGTGCCGGTTACCTGCATAATATTTTTCGAAGTATTTACTTGAGTTCATGCTGGCTCATCGGTCGTTGTGACACAGTTATCAATGTGTTTTATATGTAGGATAGTTTGGTATATTGCATAATATGTTGTTGATGAGATATCTTCACCTACCTAGATAATTATTATATAATAAAAATGATTTTACAATTTTGTCTGTTCATGAAATGGCGGACATAAATAGACCTATTTGCTGTTTCTGTTAGACTTAGATTATTACAGTTCGCGACTGAATAAAAATAACAACTACAGATTATTAACTTGAAACAAACGACTGGAACGATATCTGTAATATACATAGGTTTCAAAATTGAACTCGAGTACTCTATGAACTAGTCAGGTTTCTAAGACGGTCCGAACTGTATGCTCAATATATACCCATTGTCAAAATCGACTATTTGCTTCTCTTGGACACCATAAAGCTGAGAATGAGTCACTGATATTCAATTACGTTTTATAGTATAGTATTTTTTTAGCAATAAGTATGTTTTAGAAAAAGTAGTGTGTGTAACACGAGCAGGAATGCAATCTCTCACTCGAGTGAATTGCAGCACTCGCTTGCGCTCGTGAGAAATTATCACTTTTTTGCAGTTGTTGCCCAATATTCTATTGTATCCACTATCAGCCTCAATTCAACTGAGCCTATCCTTGAGTCACTATCAACAATCAATACAAATGGATATATACTTAAGAGAGATTGATAGGGGAACTCAATTGAAACAGGTGTCAAAGTTCAGCTTCCAAAAGTTGTATATACCCATTGTCGGTGATATATCGGCAGCCCGAGGAATTTCAGAGCGGGGGTAAGTGAAAATTGTTGACAGATTTGTTGAATTATTTTTTGTTTTTCCATTCTTCGAATCTAAAAATAGAAAATAGAGCTTCCATGATAGTAGAATTTTTTTTATTAAAATCTCTATTCTTAGATTCGGAGAAGCATCGATTCAAAAAATAATTCATCAAACTTCATTCTCTCCATAAAAATAGCCCATTTCCATTTATTGTTGATAGAATTTTCCGCAATCATGCTCTTTGGGTGATTGTGGTTATTGGAAGTGCAGTGGTTGGTAAGTCCGCCTGTAAAGCGGAAGACCAAGGTTCGATTACCCGGTGCGGAACAACCGTCCTGGGATTCACCGGTGTGAAAGGAAACCTCCGTTATTTCATCAAATCAAAGTTCATTTCATAGAAGTTATGAAAATTTTCAATACATGTTCTGAAACTGTATGGAGACGTTCCTTGGGCGAACTGTCGAACAGACAGAAGATTTTTCACAGGTTCGGATACCCCTGCCAATGACAATAATGCATGTTCTTTCATATGTTCTGAAGGTGAGAATCCCAAGTTCCTGTGCACGTTTAAAATGAGACATTTACCTGATCCCATCTACGACAAGTTCTCACTTCTAGAAGTTGCTGTTCTCAGGGAAAGTGAGGCTGGTCATGAAGAAAAAATGCTCTAAATATTTATTACACTCTCACTATATAGATTGATCATTACAATTTTCGAAATCAAAGATATCCATTGCTATACTACGAATTCCAGACAGGAAAAAAAACATTTCTTTCACTTTGGAGTGAAGGAGATATGATGTCGACTTCATCGCTTCCCACTTCATAGCTTTCAATACTTCAAAAGTTTCGTTATGAAATATTCATATTTAATTTCGTCGGATCTCTTCCATCTGTTTCATTTCACATCTGCGAATGCTCCAGAATTGTAAGCGGTAGGGAAAGAAAAAAGCATATCGGTTAGAAGTGCGGTGACACCTTGAAATAAAACGAAAATCTCGTGCGACACAAATTTTTACCAGGACTCGCGTTCGAGGAAAGCAATACAAAATGATATCTTATTCTGAATTTGCATTCAATTGTGACTCGAATCTTGAGGGTATCGCCCAACTGGATCGATCATTATTGAAGTTTTCAGGTACAATGGCTATTTGATCATTTTAGGGGGGGTACTTTACGACCTGATTAAGAATCCGTTGAAATAATCGGTGCTTAGGCTGTGCTTTCACTCTAGCAAATAACAGGATGTGGTGTCCATTCTCAGCACCGATCACTTTAACGCACTCTCAATCAGGTCGTAAAGCACCCACCAAAAAATTTTATTATGTTTTTGGAGCGATGTATTCCAATTACTAGGCTGAGCGAGAAAATAACGTAGTTACTCTTTCCATAGTCGTCAGGTTGAATTTCCTAAAAAATTCATCGTTTTTGAAAAAGTTCTTTAATGCACGATATGGGCAATGGGATAAGACTTCTTTTCTTGTCTATATTCCTATTTCACTCTATTGAACAAAATCATCAGTTTGGACAAATGAAAAGAAATGAAATATCCACAGGGACATCGGCCTTGAGATGATAACGTTTTTTTGGATAGGGATGAAAAAAAAAAAATATTTTTTCCAGATGAGTTGGTGTCTCTCTATTCGGATGTGACCTTCCTTCAGGTAAGTCGTTTAATCCTCAATTATACTCTGGTTGGTCACATCCGAGTAGATCAACTTGCAGATGTTTAAAGAATTTCCAAAAGGCGATAAAAATTTTATTCAAACTTATCTCAAAGTTATCAAGTAGTCTGAATGACCTGTTTATTCTTCATATTATAATTCTTCGCTATAAACTAAACATTTGATACAGACCGTATTTGAATGCTAATAAAATACAAAGTTGTACAACTTGTATCGTATGTAAAAGTAGCTTCTTCTGAATTTATGAGCATCTGACATTGAATTCCTCAGGTATTGTCCACCCAAAAAGAATTCAGTAATATCTGGCATATATAGCCACCCTTCCTCTTATATCTATGATCTCATCAATATCTTAGTATCACACACATTTCCATCAGAAGATTTGAGAGCTTGATTGATAAAATTTCAATCTCTAGCCTATATAAGGTATATCGCCTATCGGTGCAGGACAGAGTAGAATATCTGAGACAGGTGAAAATTATAGCACTATAAACGTACACAGTTCAGCTCAAGATCTGATATCTGATGCAGAAAACTGTGACACAATGGAAATAATGTTTGTGAGGGGCATTTTCGATATGCGATTCACTTTTTCTCTATATGAGAAAATCTGGTACCCTTACCAAGTGTTTACCTAATGAGAAAAATTGTGTCTATTGGAAAACCTAACTCTGGAAAATATATCTCAAACTTATGGTTCTGCTTGCTCCAAGTTCTGTCCAACGGGTACAAAACTCATCCAAAATCAGAATGAGTAACATTATTATCAACAATGAAAAGGTTAAACATAAAAAAAGGTTAAAAAAAAATTGTTTATTCCGTTAACCGGCTGACGAGCGTCGGCCCTTAGAAGTTGAGGCTTCCGCAACCAATGGATTGATGAGGCCTTGCTTTTCGGCATGTGAGTCCCAGCTGGGTGGCCGGCGGAGAGTTGAACCCGGTACCGCTTGAGGGGAAGACGTGCTTGCCTCTTCATCGACAGAATTAAAAAGTTCTGGACCAATAAAGCAACAACCACACACATATGCTTTCTTCATTTTTCACGGAGAAACCTAAATTGTGTATGGCATCGACGATATTCCATTATATAAAACGCAAACATTCACTACTATATCAGAAGATATTTCTCATCCTAACTTATAAATATCGTCACCACCCATCTACACCTCAGATCTTGATCCGTTTAATGAAAATGAGCCTGCAATTTCGTTGTGTTGATACTGATCAATTCAAAGGCCACAAGCAAAGCACAAGACTTGCTGCCACTTTTGCGGCCTATCAAATCGGTATGAGAAAGGACATCATACGATCAAATGTAGACTGGTCCGAAAAATGAAATACTTTTGGTAAATTTCAGTAATTTTCAGTAATCACAATCGATTAATTTACGCAAATATGCAATTATACTAAACGAGTGTAAGTTTTCTGGTTAATTGAGTTTTGAAACATTGTATTTGATTAGCATTCAAATTTATTGTTCTAAAAAAAATTGTTCTAAAATTGTTCGTTTTCGTTAACCAGCCGACGAACGTCAACCCTCAGAAGTCGAAACTTGTGCGATCAATGGATCAACGAGGCCTTACCTTTTAACGTGCGATTACCCAGCACGGTGGCCCGGCGAGGATTCGAACCCCGGCCTTCCGCTTGATAGGCAGATATAAAAAATAAAAAAAAAAAATAAAAATAAAAATTCCTTTATTCCATCCTTTTATGGTCACAAATCTATCTTACTTCTAACAAACATCAATATATATATTACATCACACATTGTATATATGTATAAATAAAATACACACACAACAGCAATAATAAATATATATAGGACAGGACACACACTTTAAAAACGAGATCGGGCCAACTACGACCCTCCCCCGGAATCAAACCGTGTTCCCGGAGCAGGACAGTGTTTCCACGGGCCTCATGCCGGTGTAAGAACCTTCACGAGGTCCGCTTCATCCCTATGCGCGCTCGTACAGTGAGAGAGTCACCTCAGAGAGCGCATTCGCTGGTGTTAACGATGGCTCTCTGTTTTTCGAAGCAAGATTTGAAGTAATGAGGGATTTTTCACGCCTCCTGCCCAAAGGCTTATGCGTGACTGATGAAATATGTCAGACTGAAAATTGCGTAACGATTTTCTCAGCGTACTTAGTTTGTAGGAGAACTTATGCTGGAAAAATTACAAAAAACCAGCTACAGAAAAGTTTCGTCGCTCTTGCTCAGGGCAAAAACGTGATGTCGTCTGAGATGTTTAATCTCTTTCCTGAAAAAGTTGTAGAGCTTCATAGATTAATCCTCCGTGTTTACGAGGTAGGTTATGGTGACTTCTGATGCGAGTGATATCCCGAGTGAGAGGACTCTTCGGGAGGAAGAACTTATAGAATTTATAGGCCAGTCTCCTAATGTGATCGGTGACCGGCTCTATTTCTGTGAGGTCTCTGAGGTCATCCAGTGAAATGTATCTATCACTGTTGGTGATGATACGGAGGACCTTGTTCTGCAGCCTCTCCAGCCTCAACAAAGGAGTACTTTTGAGGCTGCAAAACACTGGACAAGCGTACAGCATTGCAGGTCTTATAACTTGTTTATAGATGAGAAGTTTATTGTCAATGCTTAATATAGAGTTTCTGGCAATCAGAGGGTAGTTTCGCTTGATTGCGGCCCCCGCCCTCTGAATTGCCAGACTCAGATGTTTCCTGAAGTTGAGACGCTTGTCCAACATCACTCCCAGGTATTTCACGCTTTCTTGCTCATCCACACGTCGGTCCTTGACTCTCAACTTCTCGAAGATTTTCACATTGGTGAACTTCTTCGAAAAGTTGATCGTCTCCGTCTTCAGCGGATTTAAACCGATCTTGTTTTTCTCTAGATACGGTATGACTAGCCTGTCCAAGTGGGTTTGAACTTGTTTGTTCGCAACCTCACTTGAGAACGAATGTGCATATATTGCGGTATCGTCCGCATATATGGCCAGATTCGTCCTCTGGAACTTTGGAAAGTCATACGTATATAGTGAATACAAATGTGGGGATAAACAAGACCCCTGCGGAACACCTGCTTCCACTGGATGATCTCGAGAGACACTCTCGTTGATCCTTACCCGAATAGTTCTCTCACTCAGGTAGCTATCAATGAGCTTCACTACATGTAAAGGCATGCCTGCCCTCCACATTTTAGATACCAAGCCTCCTGTCCAAACCTTGTCGAAGGCTTTCTCCATGTCAAGCAGGACCATGACAGTGTTTTGTTTCTTATGAAATGCCTCCTTGATTCCATGAACAATTCGGACCACCTGAGAGGTCGTGTTACGACCTCTCCGGAATCCGAACTGCTCTTCTGGAATCAATTTGAGGCGTTTCTCCTGCCTGTTAAGCCGCGTCAGGATGATCTTATCCACCACCTTGGCGACAACGCTTAGCAATGAGATTGGGCGGTAGCTTTCGGGTTTTGATTTATCCTTGCCCACTTTCGGTATCGGTATCACTTCAGCACGCTTCAGACAATCTGGGTAGTGCTGCCATTTGAGGATACTATTAATTATGTGTAGAAGTTGCACGATAGCTTTTTTGGGGAGATTTCGGAGTAGAACCGCAGTCACTCCGTCTGCTCCTGGCGCTTTATTTAGTGGCATTCTTCTGATGGTTTCGGTTACTTCTACATGGTCCGTCAACCACCCCTCCAAGGTATTTGGGGGGATGGTTACCGGATTCATGTTGTGAATCTCTTGTGCTGTCGCACTTGTTTCCCTCTGTCCATCAGTAAGATCGGGACTCGCCTTGTGCACGCTTCGAAAGTATTCCACGAACACTTCTGCCTTCTGGGGGTCAGTCACCGCCTGCTCATTATCCCTCCCTATGGTAGGTATGGGCTCGAATCTCTTGTCGAGACGACGAGCCATCCTCCACAGGGAGTTATCTTGAGCATTTAGGCTGGCAAGTTTATCCTGCCATCGCCTATTGCTGAACTCCTTAATCTTCCAGTTAACTTCTTCTGCAAGCAGAAGAAGTAACTGTTTATAGTAAGGATCTTGGGTTCTTTGCCACGCCTTTCGGGCAGCATTTTTCCTCCCAATTAGTTCAACAATATTCGGTGGCAGGATATCCTTGCCGTCCCTTACCACCACAGTCTTGATCGTCAGGTCCCGAACTGACTGAATGTTCGCAATTAGGTTCTCTGTTGCTGAGTTTATGTCAATTTTATTGATCTGAGGTGTGATATTAATTCTTTGATTTAGCAATCTCCTGAACTCTGGCCAATTTGCCGTAGTGTAATTATATTTCTTTTTACACGTTTTACTAAATTCTCTGTTTAATTGAAACATTACCGGCAAATGGTCAGAGCTCAGTTCGGAGATTGCTGTCAGATCCCCTAAATCACGAACATTCTTATTTACTATCAAGTCTATGGTGGTCGGTGTGCCCCCATTCCACGGATAAAAAGTTGGATTATCTGAGTGTTCGATAATGACATTATTATTCATGGAATACTCCCAAAGTGTCTTACCATTTGCATTGTCTTGGGTGGTGCAGTTCCACTCCCTCCTCCTTGCATTAAAATCCCCTACAAGCAGCACTTTTTGGGCAGTCCTACACAGATTGTCCAAATCGTGCTGAGTGAACAGGTTATTTGGTGGATTGTATATTGCGAACACGCAGGTGCCATCAGCGAGCTTCACTCCAACGTGTTCGATGGAGCTCTGCTGCTGTGCCACCCGCGTGTGCGCAATACCATTCCTAATCAAAATTGCTACTCCACCCGCTCTCACCGCGTTCGGTCTGTCGGCCCTGATGGTGGTAAAACCCCTGACGTGCAGCCTATGGTCCTGCCTGAGCTTGGTTTCGGACAGGAACATGATATCTAACCTGTGGAAATCAATGAAGTTAATAATACTGGGGAGTTTATTATTCACCCCATTGACATTAAGCATACACGCCTTTACAGGCATCAGAAGGCATAACCGCTGTTATCGGCCATGAAAGTGAACACGGCGCGAAACTTCTCTGAGCTGGTTCTTGCCCTCACCAGCTTCGCCTCGAGATCCCTGAGCGCTCTTTTCAGCTCTGACATATTTATCAATCGGAAGATACGATCGAATCCCTCCATTACTTCACCTGCTCCGGGTTCTTCTCTCTCTCTACCAGCGCGCATGTCCCGCTCCTCTGGGAAAGCCGGGCTGCCCGGGGGGGTGACGTGTCTTCTTTTCAGCAGGGGCTCCCTGTTTGTGGAATGGACCTGTTCCTGTTGCGAACGAATTCTTGACCTTTCCTCCCAAACATTGTGTTTTGGCGAAGGAGCCGGTACATAGGTTTTCTTTGTGATCTTGGGGGTTTCTTGGGCCTCCTTTCTCTCATCGATGGCTTCTACCCTCTTTATATACACAGGGCAAGTCGTGGAGCTAGCTGGGTGATTCTCATTACAATTACAGCATTTTGCCGGTTCTTCTAAAGGTTTTTGACAGTCCCTCGTCCAATGCAACCCTGCACATTTCATGCAACGCACTGTGCGGTTGCAATTGGACGTGGCGTGTCCCCACGCCTGGCATCGGTGGCATTGTGTAACTTTTTTGTCGTTTTTTCTTCTCTCCCAGCCTATGCGAGTATGTAGGATGTTGGTGACATGTTTTCGGAGGTAGTTTAGAGTGACATTATTGTCAGTGACCACAAGGTATAGTGGTCTCCCCCTTGTCTTCATTTTAAACACGTTTTTGGCTTTCACTTCGTGTTTTTGCTCCAGCTCTTGAATGATGTCGATGGGTTCTGGTTCGGAGTCCAAACCTCTGACGACAAATGCATGAGTTTTCTCCCCCGGCAATGTGAATGTGTGAAACTCCGCTCCAAGGTGCCTAAGGTAGTCTGTCAGGAATTCATGGTCATTTGTTGTTTTGGTATAGAATTGCGTCGTGTCGCCTCTGTACTGGATTTCGAAGCTTTGTTCTAAGTTTCCATTTTTCAGATTTTCCATATCTGCTTTGTTTATTTTTATAGTCCCCTGTATGACGATTGGTGGGAGTGCTTTTTTGGGATTTCTCTTTGCATTTGTTTTAGTGTTTTTCGGTTGATCGTCCTCCAGAAGTCGTGGACTGGCTTCGGTCTCTGTAGCTTCTTTATTTAGGCCCTCAAATCTATTTCTGATAGATGTCTTCGGTGGTTCATTTATCTGAAGTTTCTTAACTGTTTTCTTGGGAATTTTGAATAGGCAGATATGCTAACCACTACACTACCGAGACCACTATACGGTATCAAATGCTTAGTTTATAGCGAAGAATTATAATATGAAGAATAACCAGTTCATTCAGACTACTTGATTACTTTGAGATAAGTCTGAATAAATTTTTTATCGTTTTTTGAGAATTCCTGAAACATCTACGAGTTGATGTATTCGGATCTTACCAACCACAGTATAATTGAGGATTCAACGACATACCTGAAGGAATGTCCCTTCCGAATAGAGAAACACCAACTCATCTCGAAAAAATAAAATTTTTTCTTCATCCCAATCCAAAAAGACGATTTCATCTCTAGGTATTTTGACGGATATTCTAGTGAGGTATTGTGAGTTATTCTTCCAACTTGCGCATATCAGTCAGAGAGGTGCTACTACAAGATGATCTATTCGTATGTGACCAACCTCCTATAATCTGGACCGAACTTTCTTCAGGTTGAGTCGTTCAATCCTCAATCCTATTGAATTGTTTGATCTGGAAACAGCACTCGTCAATGGCATAACTTCGACTGAGCTCATTTTTTCATAGAATAGAATAGATTTCGAATCTCCAGGATCAGATTGAAAATTTTTGGTCCCAGATATTTTGGTGAATTGAGTGTGATATTATATTAATAGAATGGAATATGAAAGTTGTTATCCTGTCGAGTTGATCTCTCACGTATGCGGTCTTTGGTATATAATAATATTCCAATTTTGAATACATAGACAGATATTTCAGAAACGAATAAACATACTTATTTGAGGCAAAACCTTATATTCTACAAATGAACGTTCACAGGGGGAGAAGGATAATTCTCAGAAGTTTTTTCTGTGCTATGAATACGTAAGCAGCCAAAGACGTATTTCCCCAAAATGGGAGGCCATACCTCAAGCGAGACTCTACTTGAGCGTAGTACAGTACCAAATTTTACTTACTCATTTTTTCATTATATTTATACCCTTATTGAAAAAACACCATATTGTGTGTATAGGGAAACTCAATAAACCGCTTTTTTACGATTTCCATCGTATCGGCCTATCAGTTGAAAATCATACATACAATAATACACTGATTTTTTTGACACCGTTTGACGTCTATTTTGAAAGAGACCTGAATACTTTCTTGTGACTGGAGTCCATATACTTTAAATTACTAGGTTTCAACTCGAAGCGGTATATAGTTGCATACGTGTATCCTGGAAATATTTAGGCAAGCTATTCACCAGTACATCACCGTGTAACTTCTTGAAACTGTTCTTGTATCGTCCCCAGTCGGAACCAAAACAAACTTCCCAAACGGATAGATACATTCAAGCTATAAGCATATTGAACCAGACGGCAAACGTTCCTCCTTGCCTGATAATTCTCTGTACTCCAGTCGGAATGTACATGAGTTTGGACGTGTTTTTTTCAACAGCTCTGCCAAATAGCCAATTTTTCTGTAGGTAGTTTGGAGCTCAACGAAAATAGTGTGAAATTTGTGGGATCGCGAAATGATGACTTTTGACCGAATAAATTATTTAAATAAACAAATGTCACTATTTTGATCAAATTATATTGAAATGAGATTTATCAAAAAATGTTCTACAAAAAATATGAGCCGTAATAAAATCTCCAAAATGAGTCCTGTGCAAAAATCACGTAGAATTATCAATTTGGCGGTGAATCATTGTTACACAACAATTTCAAAAAAAAAAATTGTTGTATTTACATGGTTTATGTATAAAGTATTTCTCTGAAACTTATTTAACCCATGAAAAAAATGACATGATGAGATGTAGGTAAGTTTTTCCAGCTGTATTGTATAGTTTAGCAATAATGACCGATTTTCGTACATCTGGTGTGTCGATATAGCACTTCCACAAGGCCGAGAATGTCCAAAGAAATCAAGTTGATTCTTTTTATCATATAAATTCAGGATTCAGAATTGAAAAGGATGTTTCTTTTTAAAAACACGTTTTTCGAGGATATAAAATCTTATATTATAAACAAATAGAAGTGACGTCTAAAATATTCAAGTTATTCCAAATGTTTTTCAAGATTTTCATTGGTCTCAACGAGAAGCGTAAAAAAGTATCAAAATGTTTATTAAGAGCCGAGATACAATCATTTACGTTTGTTCAATTTATATTTTCTCGAAATCGAAGTGTTAGGGGTGATATTTAATTTTATAGAAACCGTTCCTAGCAATAATATCATTGCAGATCATGATTGCATTCGGTCGCTCGCGCGCGGAATCTTAGGATGGCGACGTTGCGCTCGTTGGTGCTGCCGGGTGACGTGGTGGGGGCCTACGTCTCGCCCCGCTACGCGGTTCCTCGTTGTCGTAAACATATTTTTTTATTTAACGTAGTTTTTTGTCGCCCCAAAACTAATATTTTAATTAATTATTGAAGTTCGGAGGCCTATAAAAGTAAACGAACATAAGTTTCAGAACAGTATTTCATGAATGAACCTAGTAAATACAATAATAATTTTTTTTTAAGTGTTGTTTAACAGTGATTTACCGCCAGAGTGATAACCTTACGTGTTTTTTGCATAGCACTTATTTTGTACATTTCCTCACAGCGTACATTTTTTGAGGAAACCAATTTCAGATAAATCTCATTTCAAAGACAATAAAATCAAAATATTGACATTCGTTTATTTAATTATTTTTTTTCTGCCAAAAGTCGTCATTTCGCGACAAATTTCTCAATATATTCTATGAGGTCCAAACTACCTACAAAAATTTAGCGATTCGACACGGCTGTTGAATAGAACTCATGTGTATGTCTACTGGCCTATTGATATTTTGTGTAAATGCATATCTAAAAGACCAAATTCCAGAAATTTAATCTTGATTCATTCCATTTCACGCCGTTGCAAAGTTAGGGATAACAATAAAATGTTATTTCTAAAGCTTTCCATTATATCAGAAATGAGAGCATATACCAACTACCGTCGGATGCCGCTAGACCTTTAGCAACGGCCTAAATGGGTATTTTAATTTGCCGTTTCACCCGGGCAGCGGTTATTGAGAGATAGTGTGGCCGAGCTGCCAGCGGCTCAGAGGATTTTCACGTTTCCCTTGTTATTGCGGATATACATATATTCTGGGGTTCATTAAAAGTGACAAATTCGCATATTCGAGATTAAGGGGAGTTGCTTTTTGCTGAATAGGGGATGTTTAATGGAAACAAGCATTGTTCTTTTCTCGGTCCGAAGATGTTATTTTTAATCACTCACATTTTTCAATTCACTCAACCAGATATATTTCATATATCTGATTTGTATTTAAACGGAACTCATAGAAGAGGCAAATGCGTGTAGCTGATAAATCTGTCAGTTATAAAAATCGTACGAGCTTGATGAGAAGTTATGTAAGCAAGAAAACGTTTTGAGTCTCTCTCTTAGTATGGGTAAATAATATTAAAATAACATTTCCAAAAATTTCACTGGTTTAGTTGATCGACAAATTCCATACCAATCGAGTATGGTGCCCAAAGAATATGCAAACGTAGGGTTGACGTTTTTTTTCCAGTGACAGCTCTTGGGTAGCTTGGTACAAGCAGGTGAATCGATACTAGTAATTTGCACCCGTCTGGTTAATGGATGAAAAGTTTGTCATATGTCAATAAATATTTTGTAAATGGATTGACCGAAAAATTTCAGTCCAGACGATGACTAATTGACGATTGCAATTTTTTTTCGAAAAATTTTACTGGTTTGGTAGATAATTCAATTCCATACCAATCGAAAGTATCAAGTATATAGAATATGCAGACGTAGGGTTAACTATTCTTTCTTTGAAACTGGTGCAGATAGTGTAAACCTCCAAGAGGCAACGCCATCTGCTGTGTGACGACCAGAGTCTCGAACTCCTACTGCACTTGAGCAGAGAAGTTCTCTCACAGCAGGCCATCGTACGGCAAAGCCGCAACAAATTGCCCTCCGCGATGGCCCGCTGTAAGAGGTCTCCTCTGCTCAGTGCAGTTGGAGTTTGAGACTTTGGTCGTCACCCAGCAGATGACGTTGCCTCTTGGAGGTTTACACCATCTGCACCAGTTTCAGAGAATTACTTCGTGAGGAGTAGATAGTTCGAAATGTTTGTGTTCACAATCCAGCCAAGTGTCACTGATGAGATCTGGTGGGTCGGAACAGCTGTCTGGCATTGGATTTGTGAATACAATCATTTCGAACATGAAAATTCTAAATTCCTAACCTGTCACAACTCTTAGGATCGAATTGAAAAAATCTTGAGAGAACAGAATTTTAAAACAAATCACGAACCCACGACGAAAATAAAAGAACACCTGAGATCTGCCGAAGATCTGAGAGATCCTCTATCCAATGCTGGATTATACAGGAATCCGTGCTCATGTGGAAAGTGTATATGGGTATATAGAAACCACTGAGGGGGTAGTTTTGAGACTCGGATCAGTAAACACAATCGAAATTGTTGGTGGGACGAACTGACAAATCGGTTGTAGCTGAACAAGCACTTCTCGACAATCATAATATCCAATTAGACAAGACCTCGATTTTCTCAACGACTTCACATTATTCCATACAATCATACCAAGAAGCAATTCAAATTCATAAGCACAAGAAGAAGGAAAGAGGGGCTGAATTCGAACAAGATATGGCATCCGGTTCAGTAGACATTAACGATAAAGCCGGACATAACTATAGAGAATCAGACATCATACAGACCATGGTTCAACCACAAGATGAAAACAAGTCAGCACCTCCAGATTCGCCATTAGTTACAGCAGACTTATAGAAATGAGTTGAACTAAGAACACGCCTCTGAACATTTATATTCGAATTTCATTACAATGAAAAGTTTATATTTTTATATTTGTATTCATTTTGTCCGCTAGTAAGAGAAATGAAATTGGCAAGATCAGTATTATATATGTAGGAGAAAAAGAGGAAGACCAAGTAAGAGTTGAGAAAAAAAGGAATGGATATAAATATTAAGATGTGAACCTATACTTTGATTTCATGTGAGATATATTCTCACATATGTGAAAATTTTTATACGAACACTATTTGAAAAGCAATTTTTCCTTTTACTACTATATTGTCTATATTAACGTCAAGCTACTCCAAAATGATGAAAAGCGTTTATTATCCTTTTCATTTTCACCTACAAATAACATGCGCAGTCTCTTCTATTGGATAGACGGACTACACACAGCGTCAGTGCTGTATCCTCTTCTATTGCTGTTCAGCGATATTTCACTTTTTACCATCTGACAACCGCAATTCAAGACTAATTTGTCGCAGAGCACCCTGTATAATAGTGTTCGTATTTCACTTTAACATAAACGGTGAAATTTTTCGAAAAAAAAATGTCAATCGCTGATTTTTGGTATTCTTGGCTGAACTTTTTTAATCAACTCATCTGCAATATATTCATTAGCATATTTGATTGGATATGAAATACTCTCCATCCTCCAACCAGGACGTTGGAGGTTGTCCTATAGCGGAATCTTAGCCCAAGGGATGTTCAGCGTGTAAGTATTTTTGAAAGAATGTAAAGGAGATAAAATATGTGCAAGACGATGCAAATATAATAAATGGGGGTGGGAATTCTGAACCCGCCGGGTCATCCGTGTAGATATTGTCAAGGGTGGAACGATTGTTAACAATTCAGAAGAGCACTGACCGTGAAAACATCTAAAGAAAAGAGAGATGTTTCCAACCCTTCTACGATGCTCCAATGTAAGCGAGTCTGTGAGCGAAGAATCACCAACAGAACTGATTGCCTTTCCTTGGATAGAATCAAGAAGCTTCAATGAATATTTCAGTGCCGAGCTCCATACATGAGAACTATATTCCAAGACAAGTCGTATCTGAGCCTTGAAAATCATCAGAAGCTAATGAGAAGTAAAGTATTTCTTCGCACGAAATAGAAATCTAATATTCTGGGGAGCACCATTAGCGATCGATCTCACATGGCTTTCCAATGAGAAATTATTACTGATCATAATTCCTACCATCGAGATACTTGATTTTTTAGGAATAGTTACTCTTGACATCTGAATACTAAATGATGATAGATCGGCTATCTTTGAGAAGAGACATGTCTGGGTTTTGTCAGCATTAAATTCCACCAAGATCATATTTATTCATTCATTTTTTTATTCATTTATACATTATACATCCAAAGGTTAAAGCCCAGTAATAGGTGTATTTTACAAAATTGGGGTAAACGCTTGCAAAGTTTAAGAATAGTTAGGAATAAGACTATACATTTTTCTTTTGAAATATTTCAAGTTCATGAAAAATATATCTACATTGATATCTCGCAAATTATTGTAACTTCTACACATATCTGAGACAGGGCAATAATAATGATGCCATGAATTACAATTGTTGAGACGAAACGTATGGTTAATTCTACACGTAATTCTTGGAGTATTGAAGTTGAGAGACAGTAACAGGCAAGAGGAATTTATACTGTTGTTGATCAATTTGTGAAGGAAAATAAGGTCATCGATTTCCCTCTGTTTTCTCAATGATGATAAGTTGAATTCCCCTAGCAAAAGGTTATAATCATATCTTCTTACAGGATAAACCCCATGCTTTTTGAAGAATGCAAATTTTAAGAATTTTTTTTTTGTACAGATTCTAGTATATCTATATATTTTATGTGATTAGGGTTCCATATAACACTACAATATTGTACTTTGGTTCTTTCAATCGGGTAATAAACATTACGTAACGCCTCAAAACATTGGAATTCCTTACAATTCCGGATGAGGTAGCCCAACCTACGTGTAGCCTCGCATACGACTGTATTTATGTGATTCAGAAAAGTGAGTCTTTCATCGAATGTGACACCCAGATCTTTGCACAGGGAAACTCGTAAGAGTTGTTGATCAGAGATACAATGATCAAAGACGTGTGGATTACTTTTGCGACTGAAGGTCATTACCTTGCACTTATCTGTATTGAGGAGTAAGTCGTTTTCAACGCACCAGTTATTAAGAGTTGTCAAGTCCTGCTGCAATAATTCACAGTCCCGAACATCACTGATTTCTCGATATAACTCCAAGTCATCGGCATAAAGGAGGGTATTCGAATTCAAGGAGCCACATATATCATTAACAAATAGAAGAAAGAGCAGGGGTCCCAAGTTAGATCCTTATGGAACTCCTGAAGTCGATATAAATCTTGGAGATTTCACTCCTTCATATTCTACGAAAGACTCTCTGTTAATTAAAAAAGATTTCAATAAACGTCTGAATTTTTCAGAGATGCCAAATTGGTTGAGCTTTCTCAGAAGGTAATGGTGAGGGATTTTATCGAAGGTTTTGCCGAAATCCGTGTACACCACATCAATTTGTTTTCGTTCATCAAGAGAGCCAGATATAAACTCGGTTAATACACATAAGTTGGTGGTTGAACTACGAGATTTGACAAAACCATGTTGTGATTGAGATAGCATGTGTCGAACATGATTGTAGATTACGTCGGATAAAATAATTTCAAATAATTTTGAGAAAACTGATATCAAGGATATTGGTCTATAATTGATGATGTGGTATTTATTGCCAGATTTAAATACTGGACACACCCTTGAAACTTTCCAATCCATCATTTTTACCAAGTCCCCGTTAATTTCATTGACGAGAATGTTTCTTTGAATATTTGTTTCTCGAGCTGGTATGGGGACTCTGGAAGAAAAACTAGTATGAAGAGTACTGTCGCCCGCAAAACTATGTACAGAACAAGATGTTTTCTCGAGCAAACCATTGATATAAAGCAGAAACGAAGAGAACACCAGAACTGAACCCCATGGAACACCTGTATTTATTGGGAGAATATTAGATGATACTCCAGCATCAACCACATACAAGGACGTATCAGACAAGCAAATCCTCAACAAAGCACATTACTAAGGAGGCAAACCATATGACGGCAGTTTAGAAAGGAGACCCCGATGCCAAACTCGATCAAACGCTTTTGAAATATCTAGTGCAACAGCTATCGTTTCTTCGAATTTCTCGATTGAATGCTGCCAAACATGAGAAACATAAACCAATTAGTCACTGGCTGATCTCTGATGGCAAAATCCGTATTTTCGATCATTAATTGTTCCTGATTCATTCAGATATATTTGATAAGCTTCATATTGATTGCTTTTTTTATGGCTTTGGAAATGATAGAAAGCAATGCTATTGGTCTATAATTGCAAGGTAAAGTTTTCTTTCCTTCTTCAAGAACTTGCTGAACTTTTGCTGTTTCCAGGATTCAGGAAAAACCCCTAGGTTATATGAATGGTTCAATAATTCGCATGACTATCGGTTTCAACCCGAAGGCACACGCTTTAAGGACAATTGCTGGGATTACATCGATCGCAAAATCAATTTCTATCATTTGACGAGCTTTTTATTCTTTTTGCGTTCATAAGTTTGACTTATATATAGATTTTACCGTTTCATTCGATTTTATAATTCGTGATTCATTGTTTCAATCTAGATATTTCCGATCTGTAGCAGATCGATAGCTTCCGGTGGAGGGAACTAAAGTGGACGTTTTCCGAAAAAAAAATCCCATTAATAAAGCAAAGTACAGAAGGACGAGCGTTTCGAACATCGGAAGACTTACCAGAAATCCACATTCAAAATGTCTTATTGGTGTCTTGACGTCTTCTGAAGGGCCCTTCTGTTGATGCAGCGGCGTGGAGAGCATGGAAGATGTGGAAAATTGTTGCGGGAAGCCTCCATACTTTTCAGAATATATTTAAAATTTCTCATATTTAAAAATAATTCAAAAAATGGTACAAACAAAAAGAAATATAAATTACAATATTCAATGGGTTCTGAAGCCAGTTTGACAAGTGGGCGCTTCAGAGTTTCAGTTGAAGTTTTCACCGTGGCAATGCGAACGTTATCATCCCCAAAATGTAATTGACCAATTCTCCCTAGAACCCAACGATATTTCTGACTTGATCAGAACTAGAGTTCAATGTTTGATGGCGTACTTGGGTCCAACCACTTTTTCCTTTGCTGAAGGGTGTGCTGGTATTCCTGCTGCCATCTTCGCCAGTAGTCTTGATGAATACGCTGGAGAAGTTGCGAGCCAGAAAGTCTATTTAGAAAGGTCTGTGACTAGAAGGGTGGTGACAGGCTCTAAGGCTAGGAACTGGAGAGGGGGCATTAATGTCATTCACGTCGGAGCTCATTTGGGTGAGGGGATGAGAATTCAAAATTGATTCGATCAAGGTAAGTACGGTATAAAATTTCTCGTATGTTATGATTTGATCTCCTGCAACACGAGATAAATGTGATTTGAAGCTTCTTACACCTGCTTCACATGATTCATTGAAATGGGGGGCGCTTGCTGGTCTCGGATGCCAAACAAAAGTTTCTTGTGAAGCAGCATCTTTCATGATTTTCAAAAGTTCTGTATTCGATGCAAAACACGTCTGCGGCAGAAAATGAAGAGTTGCAACGCGACCAAAAATACATCTGAAGTCAGGTCACTTGCTAGTTCTGAATGAGAAGCTTTGTTAGCGAAATAAAGGAAAATACAAAGATATGCCTTGCAGGTTCTGATTCCACGATGTACTAAATACAGAAGGACGAGCAGTTTAATAATCGAAATACCAGAAATCCACATTCGAATTGTCTTATTGGTGTCTTCTGAATGGCCTTCTTGTTGATGCAGGGGTGTGGAGAGCGTGGAAAACGTGAAAAATTGTAGTGGAGAGCCTCCGTACTTCTCAAAATGTTTCAAACGTACAGACCACGTATTTTATGAGGAGAATGGTGCGGAGAGAGGATAATGTTATATTATATCCAAAACTAGAATAGGTAGCGTACTTCGAATACTTGAAAACAATGAATAATGGCCGTAAAAACCATGGATACACACATTGTCCTACCGTCCCTTCGTTACCTTTTCTCAACAGTTTCGTGCGCATGTGACGCTTACTGTGGGTCGAAAGTCGTGATTCTTCAGTCTCAAGATGTTTAGAATATCGCGCATACTATGAAAAAAATTAAAATGGATCTAGGATTGTGTTCCGCAAAACGATCTCATGAGATTTTTGCACCTGGTTTCATTGCAGTGGATAGAACATCGGACCATACCGTTTGTCTCGAATCTGTGAAATCCCACAGATTTCTATCATAGTTTGACAGTGGCATCATTAAATATATACGGAACGAAGTCATGCCACATGAAAAATATCAACAACACAAGACAAAACACTACCATTATATTCTGAGGTTAACAGTGACAAATGAACGCATACTACAACTTCTCGAAAGTATCTGAAAATAATGACTGAAATTACCTATCTGGTTATTGTGTTGATTCATTACAAAAAAGGTGATTCTCATATTCCAGGAGTGATGAAATTCAGAAATATAGTATTCGATAACCCACAATATATAGTGAATAGTCTTTTTTCAATTCTTTCTCAAGTCCGATGGTTATATGTTCCGTTTCAGCTATAAACACTTGAAATATCCATATAGTAAACAAGACAAACAATAGTCATCTGAGAGGATGAAGAGAGGATGTGTTTGTGTACCCGCTCACATTTATATATGTATATTTGACTTATATGACCTACTGAGGTGAGATTGAGTAATACAAAAGGGAAAGATGCGGGCATGGCCCAGCTCTTCAGGTTGACTGACAGTCATTCGATATCTGAAGTCAAGCAACGCCGAGCGCGGTTGGTACTTGGATGGGTGACCATACAGGGAAATACCGTGTCGAAAGCCCGTACAGCTGCAGCGAAGTAGCATATCATAGCTCGCAGACAATATATCAATGAGCACAAGATATATTGAGGATATGCCGTCCTTCGGAGGGGACGTTAAGCCGTCGGTCCCGAGTCCATTATGTTGGGCTCGTTAAAGATCCCTACCTCTGGTTGGAATACCAGAAGGTTCGGGAAAATTTCCGGTTGGGGAAAGTGTGCTCACCGGCGTCGGTGATTGGCCTTGGTAGCGAAAATAGGCCGACGTTAAATGAAGAATTGAAAAAAAAAGGGAAAGATCATTTATAAATTCAGAAATGTTTTTATCTTCGTAGATTACGGCGGAAGAGTCGGAATAGATGATGATTTTTTCTTATCTTTTTCCTATTTTATTGAATATGAATAATATCTGCTGAGGACATTCAAATCGTTTTTTTTATTCATAGAATGGTCATTTATGTTGATATACATAATGTTGAGAAATATACGTTTAGCAAAATTGATTTCAGTATCCAAAATTTCAGCTGCCATTAGCATGTTCTGATGAAGCACCAGAATCAACCTTTCTTTTACAGCCACTTATTTTAAGAAACTATACAACTGTCAAGTGTTTTAGATATTTGACCAATATATTATTCACGATAACGCATACAAGGAATCTTATATATCATATTTGATCTATTTTCAAACGAAAATGGTGTCTTGATTCTACTATGTAATTTGGAAATTGTTACAATATTTTCCCTTGCTATCTTGATATTGTCGTATTGAATAATATTTATCAATTTTGTGATTAATTCTTGTATATGAGGTGGAGATTTGTAAAGTGTTATTCTTGAAGGGTTTTATTTGAATTGATATTGTTCTTTCACAAACCAATAATTGGTTTACCAAATGCCTTGGATAAAAATCTTGAATGATGTCTCGTGATTTGAAAGGTGATTGTGTTGTTGAAGTCAATTTTGTGTCCGGTTTCGTGGTGATTGAAGAGGGTCGAGATCATGTCCGAATTACGCCCTGCAGGTTCGTGTTTGTATGACCTGTTCGATACTCGTCTGTTCGCCTGCCCTATGTATGTTCTTGGGCAGACACGGCAGGGAATTTCATATATTCCTTATGATTCATTGGGTATAATATCTTTGGGTGAGAGCATGAAAGGAATATCTGATGGTTTTCTGTGAAAAGTGTCCTGATGCCGTGTTCCGTCAGAAGTCGGCTCAATGCATCAGTATGAAAGGAAAGCTTTCGGACGTTCAGTCGGATCTTTCGTTGTTTGGGGTTGCGAGAGAAGGGTTTGCTGGCGTTGAATTGTTCTCTGGATATGGCCGGAAGAATAATCATTCTGGAGGAGGGCGAATTTCAGTTGAGACTGGGTCTGTCGCGGTCATCTGTGAGTTTGATGGATCTGTTGATGGTAGTAGTTAGATAGCATTGAGGTATCTGTTAGTGTGCGTGGGTTTTCGGTAGACAGTGTGAGTGGTTTATTTTATATCGGTTGAGGTGATTGAGGAAGGTGTGTGAGTTTTCGAATCCATAAGGCCAGATCGCAAAGACATCTTTCACGTAACGGAGTCAACACAATGCAGATGTGTCATTAGCTCTAGACTTGAAATTTTCTATGTAGAGGTTTGCAAGTACTGGGGTAAGAGGAAGACCCATGGGGTAACTTGTTTGTAAAATTCACCCTGACAAAGAAAGTATGTACTGAGGTATTTTGGGAGATTCGATGTTTGGTTTCCGAAATGCTAAGTGTATCTACTAGGGGGATGTTTGTGGAAAAAGATACCATACCAAGGCTTACCAAGATATCTGTGAGTGGAAAATTGAGAAATTCGATGATTTCCATGAAACTAAATGACTCGAACCTATCAAAAAGACTGTTCTGTTTGGAGTTGAGGAATATTTTGCTAGTGATTGTCTTGGTGAGGCGAATGCACTAACTATAGGACGGAGTTTGGCTTGTGTATTATGGGTTTTTTCTCTGGGATTCAGAGATGCCTTCTGTTCAATAGTAAAATTGCCGTTGTTAATAATAGTTTCAATCGTTTTTAGTGATAGGTTGTGAGATGTCTTGTACTGATTTGTTACCCTGGTGGATTTAGTGATCCTATTAGCCTATAAATGTGGTATGTGGTATTGAGGGTTAAGGTGGCGTTGCCGGCCGGAGTTGTTGAATAAGTTTTTGAGTGCTTATCTTTCGGTAGAGGTGATACCAGGAGAAATCTTTGCTCCTCATAGTAGAGAGGCGATATCTCGGGACGATTAGAGATGGCTGACTCTGAGTGATGATGGTTTCATTGGGATACGATTTCGGGGTGACAGAATAGTTGAAGCCTGTTGATAATATTGCATGGACACTGTCATCGAGTGGAGTATCAGAGAAGTTGTGGACAGATGGATGTGTTGCTGGTGGGAGAGGTGTAACATTACTAATAATCTTTCATTGAACTGTTACTTTTGTTGCTGATGTCTGCTTCATCATGGTATATTCGAAAAATGAATGACTCAAATGACTGGATTGATGTCTGCCAGAAACAATTCAATGTAAGTTGAGTGTGATATCGTCTAGAGTTTTCTGATGAGAGAGGATACATCTGGCAAAGAAAGATTTATCCTGATGCCTGATCACAGAGAAGACTGAATTCCTGAATGAGAAGTGAGGAATTGGTTTAAGTGATATTGAATGATTCCTAACCGTTAGGAAACATTTGATATCACTTAAACCTATTTCTCATTTCCTATTCGAAATTCCAATTCTCGTTTCTTCTAGGATTTCCTGCAAACAGCCAAAGATGTGATATCCAACGAATAACAAGAAATATATGAACTCGAGACCATACATCGGATAGACGAACAGATGTGTCTCGAACAAGTCATACGAACACGAATTAGCAGTACGTAATTCGGACATCATTCGACCCTCTTCAAACTTCACCACGAAACCTGACACAAAATTGAACTCAACAACTCAGAGACTATTGCAACAAAAAAAACACTTGATCCTAGAATAATTTTCGAAGCAATGTTGAACATCGTCCTAAATGTCTCAACAGACGAGACGACTCACGAAGACTCTTCAATTCCTGGAAACCATTTCTGTCCCATCGAAAAAATCCTTCAATTAAACCATCCCAACAACAGGTCCGATAACATTTTATTCAGAGTCGAACCCTCATATGGTTATAAATACTAGATATTCATTCACACAACCCCAAGTTTTCTCTTTATTATGATGAGAGTTGGGGATTGAGGAGACTTGGACCTCGCCGTCAGGTTTCAGTTAGAAGCAAATTATGTTGAATTCTCATATTGAACTCATTTGACCAGTGTATTCACATCATTTATTGTGAAGATCACTGATTTTAGAAAATTGCAAAAGACAATGAATGTTTTCGAAAGCTCTGCAGAGTGAAAAAGAGTTTGATCGGGTGCAGCAGTCAAGGGCAGGAAATAAAAACTGTATTTTCTTTTCAAGCATGTCTCTTCATCAGTTACTCTTGCATTGTTACAATCAATTACATTTTATTGTAACTGAATATGTGCACTCACAAAATTGAGGTTTGAGTGAAACTTTTAATAATACGGTACTCGAAATATATGGAATTTTCCTAGTATACATTGAAGAAAGTAAACGAAATAATTTTGAGGTGAAAATTTATGATTTTGAATATGAACAATTGAAATTTTTTATATTACTTTTTCGAGAAAACATTTGATTATCAAGGTCACTAAGATATCACAGAACACGGAATGCATGAATCAGAGTTCAATGTACAGGGTTACAAATTCTAACTGTCAACAAGATTCATAAAACACAAAATAAATGTCTACTGATTCGAGAGTTTGAAGCAACAGATCCCCGGAAACCAACCCAGTGGTCGGTCGACACCTTCACCAAGTGGATGAAGGTGTTGTTTTGTTCAAATGTAGAAAGTAAGTTGATAAAAAACTGAGGTTTTCTTTGTCTTTCTCAGAATTCACTGTGCTAGCTTCCTTGTTAATATGAATCATTCCCAAAAAAATATTTTTCGTGTATTTTTCTCATGGTTTTGAAATCTGAAGTTTTCAAAGGAGAATCTGCTAATAGGTCTTCTCTTATCAATACTGGTATGCAGCTGACGCAAAGGTCAGAGAATAAAGAAAGAATAAAAAAGCAGCTTCTACTTCCTTTTTTGTATCTTTTTTGTTTGTCGTTCGTATTTACCGGATTAATTTGTTGTCGTATAATCTCCTTCTTCCACTGTTGCTTTGAATTCAGTATTTCATTTCGTGCTTCCACTAATAAGCAATAAGCAATTTGCATTCAGCCCGTGTGGTATTGTTGGTTGTGTATCCAGGAGGTCAGTATTTGAGAAGAAACAACGATTGACGTGGACCCGGAGTATTCCATTGAAATGAATATAAAAACACTATCTACCGTTTTTTGTAGAATCTTTTATTTTACGCGGAATAAAACTCAGGTTTTCAGTGGGAAACAAGTCGCTGCCATTGACACTTTTTCAATTATTATATTTCCAGACAGCTAAAGTTATTTTGAATGTCTTTGGGATTATTCCAGAAATATAAGATATCTTGGATTTCCTATGATGTGCCTACATTTATTTAGGTGGGTTTGAATTATTTGGCAGAGGAATGAAACTTTATTTTCAAAATGTATTTTCGGACATCAATGAATTCACACAATTTGAGTTCTGTCCTTTGATTCTCTTACTCTTGTTGGTATCATATCTGATGAACATCTTCAGTGGTCTCTTCTCACATGTTCAGCTGAGTCATGAAGGTTTGTACTTGGTTTTGTTATGTTACTGGGGAGGTTCTCGGTAGTGTAGAGGTTAGCATATTCGCCTTTCAAGTGGAAGAGCGGGGTTCGATTCCACGCTGGGCCACCGTTGAAAGGTAAGGCCTCGTTGATCCATTGCTCGCACAAGTTTCGACTTCTCAGGGTTGACGTTCGTCAGCTCGTTTACGGAAACGAACAAAAAACTTTAGGTTATTCCTTCGATTCTGATATACGAGGGTATGTTCCATAGTCATCAATATCATCAAATAATCTCTTTGAATATATATCTCGTTTTTGATGCTCTTAACCTGCCCATATTGTGACAATTAACTCAAACTATATTTGAATATTTCCAAGTTGATTGGGAACATCAAATACACTTCAGTGCCGTCTGATCTCCAGAAATAAAGATATCGCATTTATTCCTTTTCTCGTCATTGTATTTTACAATTTATTGTTTACCATCCACTGACTCATCAGTGTAAAAAAGTAAAATGGCAGATATGATCAAAGTGTATACCAATTGGATCGATAGTGAATTTGAAAATATTCTCCAAATATTTCTGAAGATTGGCATTAATTGGCTTTTCCCGAACAAAGTTAAGTTCCAACAGAGAAATGTTATCTGGTATATTGAGTAATCATTTCGACTGAGTCAGTCTCATTCAATCGTGGCTATCGAAACAAAACTGAATTTCAGCAAATCATAAGAATTTACTGAAGTAGTTTTGGATTAGCGATAACAATCAAAAGACACAATTCGATTTTTTTTTTCATTTTGAAAGGTATCTACACCAGCCAACTGTTTCTTGTTTCACGCATTTTCATGCGAAACTGATAATTTTGTTTGTCTTCTCATGAATATAATTCGAGAAAGCATACTTGTATCACCTGAATATTTGTGAATATTGACTTAACGAAATTTTGTTAATATAATTTTCGTGAACTTCAACATACTGAAGATTTTGAATATTACTTTTTTTTGGTGAAATCTGCGAATTTTTTATAGCCCTGTATATCCCAAAACGCTTAAAAAATATATCGAAAATGAAGTAATTTGACCGAAAGCTGTTACCAGTGGAATTGGTTGGTTTCCTCTGTATCTAATATAGAAATATTAGTTTTTAAACATATATATTCAGTTCATTTCGTACTGCCAATGAACACTTTCGATCGTTTATATATTTCTTCATATTGTTTTGAATTCGTATCAATTCTTGGAGCCTGAGAAACACAATGGTGGATTAAATCACCCGGTTCACCTACAGAAAACACATTTCAACGAACACTCGCTGCGTGAAGAGAAATATGGGCGAATAAATACTGACACTCCGACATATGACACGGAACTAAAACGAGAAAACATGTTTCGTAGAGGAAGGGAGGGAAATTTATCTGTGTGAAAGCGAATACACTATTAATTATTTAGGTCTCTTCTAGAAATTATGTCATCATTTCAATGGCTATTAGGGGGAATATAAAAATGAAAATTCCCAGAGAGCTTAGGTTATGAATTACTTCATTTTATGTCTCGAGAGGAAGTTTATGAGTAATTCAAAGGATATTTTGAGATGAAGCTAGACAGGATATTCAATTGAACTGGCTCACATTCTCGAAAACCCCTCTTCTACACAAAATGGCACAGTTTTTGTCCGATTCTCATTAATGATGGTTTTGGGAAACGTGACGCAATTTTCGCTAAACAAGAGCTCTCTTGAACAGGATAAAATATAATTTTATTCACTTTGAGAAAACTAATGTTCTGCGAAACGGGTGTCGTAGTTTTTTAAACTCTCGATAGTGAGAACCATACAGAAAAATATAATATTTTGTTTTCAAGTTCAGATATTTTCGAGAATTCCTACAGATTGTGAACTCAGAAAACACCCTTCTCTACAATAAGTTTAATAATATTCGTGAATAACTTATGGTAAATTAATTTTGTTTTGTATTGCCAGTGTGGAGACGAATACCCGTGCTGTAACTGAGAATTTCGTATATTCATTTTGATAAACTTGTATTGGTCAACTGCATTGGTCTTCATCCAACTTCCTTCAGGAAACGAATCAGTGAAATAAAAGTGTGTTGAAAGGAAGAAATAGAATAGCTCTCAGGTGTGAATCGAATAGTGTATCAAGGAGGTCGGTACGAATTACTTTGGCTCTTTTTCCATTGAGGGGTAAGCAGATTTCGAGATCACTTTTTTTTAGATTCTTCATGAGTGAACGAAAGAGGCCTAAATAACCTTACCGACAATTCAAGTCGTAAATTGACAGCAAATATTGAAAAATCTTTCATCTCACTTCCTCATCTATATTTATAATACTTGTGGAGTTCTAAACATTTTCTGTCAAGCTCACTATCAATTCATCAAACTCTTTCAATAGAAAACAGTATTGATATCGGATGTCCCATACAATCAGGGATTGCTCACTTTCCGGATTTGTTTTGTGGTGTGTATCTTTACCATCTCTGATTTGCCTCAAAAGAACAAACACATACTGGGAATAAATTCCAACACAGCAAACACATTCTGTAGGTGTTTTTTCATCTTACTATACTTCACGAAGATTGCTGGGCATTTACGTCATTAGTTCTTTGCCAAGATGGATTGGATAAGCTGTAGCTTCGAAGATTCGACTGATGTCACCCCTCAAAATTGAGGGTAGAATTCCGAGATGTTATTGAAGTGCTCAGGAAGTAGCTGATAATAGCTCTCACTCCTGCAAATATCGATTTTTGTCAGACATTTTTATGCGGGTTATTTCGTTCTGTTCTTTCTGTAAAACAGTCACAATTCAAGTGACCCTGCATCCATGATTTGAAAATTTTCAATTATCCAGTCTTCTTTTTTTCTATATCATTTTGATCGGGATATGAACCATCAGTTTATCCATCTAGCAGATCATTCTCGTAAAGGTCTTTTGAGCCTTAAAAATCCCTTTGGTGCAGTCGTACCACCCTGTTATTCATATTATTTTGTGGATCATACCTTCAGAATGAATGAATTTGGGTTATTACGTGGTCGATAATTTCGGGTCACAACTGGGATAAGTGGTATCGATTCGGATTTTCATTGTCTATATTATAAACTCTATTAAAACCTGATGCTGTGAAAAAGGAGGAAAAAACTTATACATACAAATCGAATAAGGTAATCAAATACAAACAAAAATCGTTGGAATGGATTTTTCGGTCAAAAAATTCGAATTGGAGTTTTTGATTGATGAAAGATAAATAATGTGACAAAAAATATCGAGATATCGAATATAAAATAGAGATTCGAAAAATTCGAAGGAAGGAATATATGGAGTAATATGAACAAACGTTGAAATTAACTCTCAAGTAGAGTGAAGTCACAACGTTCGTATTGGAGTGATGACTGACAACATTTCGAGGTAATTTCCGATTTCTGTATGGTGGCAATATAAACGGATTATAAATGAGTGACTTGATTGAAATCGTATCCCGGTTTGCGGCATTCAACAAGATACAATATTCAATCAAGCAAACAGTGAGCGTTGCCACGTCGCATCGAGTGCATAGCATAGCAAGATATATTTGAAACAAAAATCAACTTTGAACCACATAGAAGAAACAAGCCGACAAAAAATCCACCACTGTAGTAGTGCACCAATTTAACTTTCGGCCTAGTTAGAGTGGGGAAGTGAAGCTTTGGCGGGCGCCAAAAAAAAATCCCATCCTCCAGGTAAACATTTTCGTGACTTTTTGGTTGAATTCAAAGATGAAATGACTTAGCTGATTGGAAATTCAGTCTTCATTATACGGGGAGCCACGTTCGATGAGTCTAAATTGTTAGTCAAACCTTTCTGCTACTAGCCACTACCTCTCGCAACCGAAAACCTAAAAAAAGAATCCACATCAACTATTTCAATATGATATTTCCTAATTTTTTTTCTCAGAAGGAATCTGATTCTACTATGTCATTCGCAGGGTTTCTTTCCTATGTTAGAAACTCAACGTCTGGTCTGGACAGATTGCAACCTCCTTTTTAATATATTACAAAAAGGAGAAGCACTGCAGACGGCAGCTCTTCGTCGGAGAACACTATGGGTTCGATTGTAAAAAAATGATGTTAAAAATAATTTGGAAATGGCATGCCAAGGGCGCCACGCAGTTAATAATAATTAAGATTCTGTATTTGACCAACAGCGAACATCAAATAATTTCAAACTAGAATGTTCCCAAAAAAGTTACATTGACATTGGCTATATAGAGAGATGGACAGAAATAAAAAACAAACATTGTGCTCTAACATCCTATATTGGTGTTCTTGATGAATAGCGGAATGTTTTCATTCATACATGTATAAGTCAGGATACATTTAGGTACACATAACCTCAAGTATAAATCTCAACAGATTGATAAAAACGAATAATAATTTAATCTAGAAGATGTTGATAAAAACGAATAATGATTTATAAAATCTAGATGTTCTCAAGCATATGTGTATATCTAAATCTTACTTACAGGTAGACAGTTCTCAGCCTTTCGAAGAAGGTGCTAATATTAATATGTAGGAATAGTAAGTTGAATAAGTATACACACATACTTAATAGAAGGTGAACTTATCTGTTATATAGTCGTAGTTATCTCCTGGAGAAAGTTGAAGTGGATGGTGTGATCTTCTTAGAGCACAGCTTTTTTAAAACAGCGAGGACATCACAGGAACAGTAGAGAACTGGCACACAGATGTAAGGTGTTTCCATTTGATACGAAGGAGACTGTAATTACTTCTACTATTCAGCACCCAAGTTTTGAAGAACCATCAATGCCAGAGAATCAAGGAATTGATGCAAGAAGAAACACTATAGGCAAGAAAAAAAACCCTAAAATAAAACAACACCATTATACCCTTGGTATAAGAAACACTTTGAATGGTTTAGAGCCATAGGCTGAGCATAGCAGTGTTCATTTATATGCATACCTTCATCAAGGCCGAAACGATCTGTCAGACTACTAACAAGGTGTCTTACAGGACCAAGAAACGTACTCCAGGATCTTTCAGAGAAAGTAATGGGCTTCATATACAAATCCAAATAAATGTGGAGATCCGAGTCGATTAATCAATAACCGCACCACCAGGAAAATGTAGCAACCATAAATCCTTACTCGAACTTGAAGAAAATGAATCTCAATCCATCGACCATATTCTTCTCAAATCCACTAAATCTTTCAGGTGTTTGACCACAGCAATGCATAAGCTTTCCGTTCTAACGTATATCGGAGATATTGAATTAGATGCCAGGAACAACAGCAACCATGTGAAAACTCCTTACTCAAAAACATGGGAAGAATTCTTGTCAGAAGACTAACATGAAAGCGACTTCTCCATCGCCGTCAGGAAACTCACTGTATGGTTCCAATTCCAATTAACGTGAATATCCGAGCCGGATAAATACCGATCCACGATTTTAAAAGAAAATTGTAACACTAGTTCATCTCCTTTCGAACGCCACCGGAGAAGTGACCGGAAGTCCTTGACAAAGACAGATTGTCATTTTCACGGAACATATAAAATGAAGGTTATAGAACACGAGCTCAAACTGACAAGCAGTAACCTCAAAGTTCCCAAATAAATAAACCAGAAAAATACTTCAATGAAATTGAGACGTGGGCATTCAAATGCTTGATACCAAGTCGCCCATCCTTGGTATACTTGCAAACATAAAATAACCTTCTGCGTAGGAGAAAGTGAGGCTTAAAATGCTGCTAGCAAAACACCTCAATTTTGCTGTCTAGGCATACCTTGAATAACATTCTACGTAGGAGAATGTGGGGTTAAAATCCCTAGTAGTAAACCACCCCTAGTTTGCTACTAATCTCACACTCTGATTGTTGTGGAGTGGACCCAATCCATCGAAACGACAATGCCACCAGAATCCCAGCCAACACACCAAGACATCCATGTGGTGACTATGGTCCCAACTACTTTAAAAAGTTTACATTATTGACCACAAGAATATTCAAAGCGAATCAACCGGAACTCCAACAGCAGAACCGAGTCGCCAAAAAGAACCCACCACAACAATCGTCCAGCATCAGGGAGCTGCCGTCCCGCTCTAAAACAAAAATATTACCCAAAACAAAAATCACCAAAACAAAAATACCCAAATAATGTGGTTGGCAACACTTCATAAATGAAGGTATCAGAATAAGTTGTTAAAAGCCAAAAGTGGCCAGCCATGGGACTTTTACCCAACTTCTGGTAAATGCCAAGGTGAGAGAATTCTAAGGCCCCTCTCACAGAGCCATAAAACAAAAAGATCCAACAGATCTTGCAGTAAGGTTAGACGCAACCAAAAAAGGTGTGTCTACCTACACAAAAATATATCCAAATGGTGGATATTTCAACTGAATCAGCTGATTTATCCCAAACTAAAGTAAGCAAAAAAATAAATGCTACATCACCCCTCTCCTAAGAAAATAAAACAGACCTGCACAGGTTTGTTTTATCACTAAAGGGGCAGCAATATTTTCCATAAGTTTTGGGTTACAGTAACTATGCGTACTACACATCCTAAAGGAACACAAAATCGGTAAAGTCATAATCGGTAGGAAGTCTCAAATCGTGAAAGTCAAAAATCGTGAAAGTTAAAAATCGGAAAAAAGGTCGACCAAAACAGAAAATATTATGAAAGCACTTTCAAAGACTATATACAGACTTGCTCTGGATTCGGAATTCTTTAAAGAATCACTGGATCAGAACAATTTCAGGGACTTAAAACTTTCGAGAACATAGTGCACTTATGTATCTCTTATCTAGATATCAAAATCTAAACTAGAAAAATAGACAATGAATCATAATTAAGGGAAATATAGATTCATTGAAAAGGGGCAAAAATAGAAACATACCAGTTTCACTAAAATTGATTTGAAGAAAAACTCCTCAATCGCTAAACTATCATAGATCAGGAAAATGATTTCCTCAATCCGTCCTTCAAAGGGTAAGGAAAATTATTCCTCAACCGGCAAACCCAATAAACTAAAATTTATCCCACAGACACATCTGAATTGGATCCAAAATAGGGTTTCAAATCCTTAATGTGCCATTCTCCTGCAGGAGATCCATCACTATTTTCCAGTGAATAAACTAAACGTGAAACCTTTTTCCTCACAATACACAAAACGTATTTTGGAGCTAATTTCGCACTAAATTTTGTTACAGCTTCCGACAGTACCTTATTTCTTCTCCAAACTTTATCACCAACGTTAAATTGAAAATCTCTTTTTCTCAAATTATAAGATTTTTTATTCTTCAAATAAGCTTTGTGAAGTTTATCCTGAACTCTTTTATAAATTTCTGAAAAACCTGATTTGCTATTAACAAAATAATCTCTGTCACCTGGACATAACTCATAATCAGAAGTACTAGATATTTTTCCATAATATTTACCAGAAAGTGGTATGTGTCTACCAAAATTTAAAAAGGCAGGCGAGTAATTATGCACTTCGTGAGAAGCAGTATTGATAGCTTGTTGAATCTTAGCCAACTCAGAATCCCAATTCTTATGCTCATCTATATAGCACCTAATTGCTTGACCAATAGTTTTATTGTTTCGTTCAACAAAATTACACTGAGCTGAATATCTAGGTGTGTACCATATTTTCTGAACTTCATAAGTATCAGCTAATTTTTTAAATGTTTTCCCAGCAAACTGTTGACCATTATCACATATGATAAATTGGGGAACACCATGAATTAAGAATACCTCGTTTTCCAAAAATTTTACAATATTTATTGCAGTTGCTGAACGCATGGGACAAAGAATAGTATATTTAGTAAAGAAGTCAGCGACAACTAACAAATAAGCAAAGCCTCTTGGTGAACGGGGAAACGGACCCATTATGTCCACAGCTATAATTTGAAATGGATATTTAACATTCTTTTCAGCTCCCATAAGACCCATTGGAGTTGTGTTAGAAAGCTTTTGTGACTGACAGATTTTACAATTACGTACAAACTTCAAGATGTCGTGTCTCATCATAGGCCAATAATAATGTTGTTTGATTCTGCAAAGAGTCTTATAAAAACCAAAATGTGCACAAGTGGGAGGGTTATGACAATCACTCATAATGGAAAATCTCTGGGATTTGGGTGCTAACAGTTTCCAGTCTGAAACATTAGTTTCTAATGGTAATTTAGATGGAATAAACTTATAAACTAAATCACCTTCAACTTTCCATTGAGGATATGATTTAGGGTCTTTAACAATCTTATCCCTCTGTGAAATAAACCACTTGTCACCTTCACTTGGCTGAATATCAATTAGGCTCGTTTCTAACATATCTGCAGGTTCTTCACCTGGAATGCGAGACAGAAAATCTGGAACAACGTTTTGAGCACCTTTACGATGGATGATCGTAAAATTATGCTGCCTAAGTTTGACAGCCCATCTGGCTAATCTACCACAAGGATCCTTCAAGTTATTAATCCACAAAAGACTATGATGATCTGTGTAAACTTTGAAGATAGTCCCTTCCACATAAGGACGGAATTTCTCTAGTAGAAATATCAAACTCAATAATTCCCGCTCGGTAACGGTGTAATTGCGCTCTGCCCTAGAAAGGGAACGAGAAGCGTAGGCAATAACTCTATCATGTCCATCTATCTCTTGGGTTAGAATACCTCCAATACCTACAGAAGAAGCATCACACTCAATGGTGAACTGCTTGCTGAAATCCGGTGAAGCAAGAACCGGGGCTGTTATCAAAGCATTTTTGATATTTATAAAGGCAGATTCAGCTTCAGAAGTCCACTGAATAGCCTGCTTCTTTTTCTTACCTTTCAATAGGGCATTGATTGGAGCCATTAATGTGGAAAAATTTTCTATAAAACGTCTATACCAGGAACACATCCCAATAAACCTCTTAATTTCGGTACTGGTAGTTGGACGGGGATAATTTATCATAACAGAGACTTTCTCTGGATCTGTTCTTAGTCCTTCTCGGTCAACAACAAAACCTAAGTATTTAAGAGATGTTTGAAAGAATTTACATTTTTGCGAATTGATAGTTAAACCAGATTTCTTCAAGATATCTTGGATTTTTAGTAAAAGAGAACAATGTTCCTCGAATGTGGATGAAATGACAATGATGTCATCCAGATAAGTGAAAACATGCGGCTCAAATTCAGGCCCAAAAAGAGCGTCAACCAATCTCTGTTGAGTTTGTGCTGAATTCACTAATCCGAATGGAACCACGTTAAAATGAAATAAACCACGACCTGGTATACTAAAAGCAGTTTTCTCTTTACTGTTCTCATCCAAAGGTATCTGCCAGAAACTTTTTCTCAAGTCAATGCTAGATATAAATTTTGCATCACGAAGGAGGTTAAGTATTCTATCAATTCGTGGTAAAGGATAACTGTCATGCTTGGTAAGCTCATTCAGTTTCCTGCCATCAAAACAAAGCCTATACTCGTTTGATTTCTTTTTAACCAGTAAAACGGGACTATTCCAAGCACTATGCGAAGGTTCTACTACTCCAAGTCTAAGCATATCATCTAATTCTTTATTCATGATCTTTAACATATAAGGTGACATATTGTATTGCCTAATTTTAAAAGGTTTTGCATCTGCAGTGTCAATGGTCATTTTAATTTTATCAGTTCTACCAAGCCTGTTCTCACTATTAACTTCCTGGAAGGTATCTATCACTTCTTGCAATCTATGTTGTTGTTCTGAGTTCAACTCATCCAAACAATAAAGGTCAAAATTAAAAGAAGTTGAATATTCAGGTTTTGTTTGAATACTACTATTTATGGAATCACTGTGGATATTCCACATATTGTCCTTGAAATCGATTCTTATTTCAAATGTAGAGCAGAAGTCACTACCAAAAATAAAGCAATGTGGTAAGGAGGGAACAACTACAGCAGAAATAACTTTAACAGTATTAGAGATATTGATAGGCAAATCAACTACTCCCTGTATATGACATTCAGTGCCATCAACCGTTATGATATTTTTGAGGTGAGATGGTGAAACAGAAAAGCCAAGTCCCTCCAAAATTTCTAGACCCTTCTTCCCTACTACGCTGACATTAGCCCCGCTGTCCAAAAGACCCACCAGTTGTTTCCCAAATATTTCAACAGAAATATAAGGTCTGTTATCCCTGGGTTTCTTGAGAAAAACAGGTGCCAAGTTTCGAGAAGTGGAGGCTCTATACTCTTTATAGAAAGACCTAACATGGTTTTTCCATCGTCTCCAATCTTCCTCTGAAAATCTATTATTTTTCATGACTATATTTTTGGAAGAGGTAGATAAGTCATGACAACCTGCCTTCCTTATTAGTTTCCCTGACAACAAGAACACTCTTTGATAGTAACATCTGGAGTGCCACATTTGAAACAGAACTTCTTTTTAATATTAGAAGTACAATTGACAAATCTATGGTTAGGCAACCCACAACGCCAACAAGAATCAATAGTGGAAATACTAGACTTATTTTTGGACTCAACACTAGACTTATTTTGTTTATGAACAGATTTTCTACTTGAAAATTTTGATTTACCTTTATTATTATTATGGTTTTTCACTGAAACTTTATCTGAAACAAAAGCTAACTCTGGATCTATTGATGAAACTGATCTGGAAGAACTTGCTATAGACAGAACATCAGCATCTTCTAATCTTTTACAAAGAGTACTAAGTGTTGACACACAATCTATATCGCTTAGTGCTAACCTAGCTTGATATTCTCTCATTAAACCAGCCTTAATATACTTCACTTTAGTAGTTTCAATAGGAGATCTAGTCAATCTAGCAAAAAGAGATTCCATACAAGCAATAAACAGTACTACAGGTTCATGTCTACCCTGTTTTCTTGATTTTATTTGATTCCAAATTTCATCATCAAAATCAGATACTAAAAAGTCTTTTTTTAATTTTGATACCAGTTCATCCCAATCAGAAACTGAGGATTTTATGTGACGAAGCCAAAAAGTTGCCTTTCCAGTGAAGAGATCTGAGGCAGACAAAAATAAATCAGACTTAGTAACATGTCGTGCTTGTGCAACTTCCTCGACTTTCTCAATAAATGAAAGAAGATTTTTAGGTTCTCCATCGAACTGAATTCCTAATTTATAAACTGGTACTGATTTTGGAACATAATTAAAAGGTTGGGTGACATTTCCTGGATTGATATTGGCGGTAGCATTCAGATTGCCAAGTATACTTGAATTATGTAAAATGACTGGATCAGGTTCTTGAACTCTCTCATGCAGCTCTGCATCCAAATGCAAGACAGTTGCATAAGATTCCTTTTTGAATTTTAAAAAAGTCTGGTAGTTTGCATCAGTCTCATCAAGCTTTAAACGTTTGATGCGATTCACTATATGGGCTAATCGAGAAACAGCTCTTTGATAAATTGAGTCAGATGTTGGACCTTCAAAGTCTTTGATCAAATTCTCTAAGCTAGCAAGAGTTTGTTCTATTTCAGTTTTCTCTGATATTAGATCAAAAGCAGGGTCAATTATCGTACTAGGATCTAAGTTTTGTTGTCTTTCTTTAGCAATAAGTCTTCCAAGAATCTTTCTTTTATCATCACAAGACCTATCTGATTCAACTCCCCTAATTCTGAGTTCATAAGTCAATTCATTTATTAATAGGTGTTTAACTTTAAAATTGGAATCCATTTTTAAACTTCAAAAAGTAGGAAGGTACTAAATTTCAAGGCAGTCGGAATTGTGTAACAAATTTCCAAAATATATGAAAACCTTACCAAAAGGCTCCAAACCAAGACTAAAACCAAATTCTATACAATCTATTGGACCAATCCTCTAGATAAACTCCAAATTCTTGATGAAGGGTTTTCAAATGTTCTCTGATGGCTTTTTAATAGGATGTCTCTGGACTGTGCTCTGGAAGTACACCATCCAATTCCCTGTAAACAATGATTTATCAAACAATGTTAAAATACATATTTCTGACCATCAAATTGAACAGCCAATGCACGAAAAAATGATGCTATTTCCAAATTAAAAACAGGAAAGTAAGAAAAATCGGGCCCCACACACTGGGCGCTAAATATGTGCAACCTCCTTTTTAATATATTACAAAAAGGAGAAGCACTGCAGACGGCAGCTCTTCGTCGGAGAACACTATGGGTTCGATTGTAAAAAAATGATGTTAAAAATAATTTGGAAATGGCATGCCAAGGGCGCCACGCAGTTAATAATAATTAAGATTCTGTATTTGACCAACAGCGAACATCAAATAATTTCAAACTAGAATGTTCCCAAAAAAGTTACATTGACATTGGCTATATAGAGAGATGGACAGAAATAAAAAACAAACATTGTGCTCTAACATCCTATATTGGTGTTCTTGATGAATAGCGGAATGTTTTCATTCATACATGTATAAGTCAGGATACATTTAGGTACACATAACCTCAAGTATAAATCTCAACAGATTGATAAAAACGAATAATAATTTAATCTAGAAGATGTTGATAAAAACGAATAATGATTTATAAAATCTAGATGTTCTCAAGCATATGTGTATATCTAAATCTTACTTACAGGTAGACAGTTCTCAGCCTTTCGAAGAAGGTGCTAATTTTAATATGTAAGAATAGTAAGTTGAATAAGTATACACACATACTTAATAGAAGGTGAACTTATCTGTTATATAGTCGTAGTTATCTCCTGGAGAAAGTTGAAGTGGATGGTGTGATCTTCTTAGAGCACAGCTTTTTTAAAACAGCGAGGACATCACAGGAACAGTAGAGAACTGGCACACAGATGTAAGGTGTTTCCATTTGATACGAAGGAGACTGTAATTACTTCTACTATTCAGCACCCAAGTTTTGAAGAACCATCAATGCCAGAGAATCAAAGAATTGATGCAAGAAGAAACACTATAGGCAAGAAAAAAAACCCTAAAATAAAACAACACCATTATACCCTTGGTATAAGAAACACTTTGAATGGTTTAGAGCCATAGGCTGAGCATAGCAGTGTTCATTTATATGCATACCTTCATCAAGGCCGAAACGATCTGTCAGACTACTAACAAGGTGTCTTACAGGACCAAGAAACGTACTCCAGGATCTTTCAGAGAAAGTAATGGGCTTCATATACAAATCCAAATAAATGTGGAGATCCGAGTCGATTAATCAATAACCGCACCACCAGGAAAATGTAGCAACCATAAATCCTTACTCGAACTTGAAGAAAATGAATCTCAATCCATCGACCATATTCTTCTCAAATCCACTAAATCTTTCAGGTGTTTGACCACAGCAATGCATAAGCTTTCCGTTCTAACGTATATCGGAGATATTAAATTAGATGCCAGGAACAACAGCAACCATGTGAAAACTCCTTACTCAAAAACATGGGAAGAATTCTTGTCAGAAGACTAACATGAAAGCGACTTCTCCATCGCCGTCAGGAAACTCACTGTTTGGTTCCAATTCCAATTAACGTGAATATCCGAGCCGGATAAATACCGATCCACGATTTTAAAAGAAAATTGTAACACTAGTTCATCTCCTTTCGAACGCCACCGGAGAAGTGACCGGAAGTCCTTGACAAAGACAGATTGTCATTTTCACGGAACATATAAAATGAAGGTTATAGAACACGAGCTCAAACTGACAAGCAGTAACCTCAAAGTTCCCAAATAAATAAACCAGAAAAATACTTCAATGAAATTGAGACGTGGGCATTCAAATGCTTGATACCAAGTCGCCCATCCTTGGTATACTTGCAAACATAAAATAACCTTCTGCGTAGGAGAAAGTGAGGCTTAAAATGCTGCTAGCAAAACACCTCAATTTTGCTGTCTAGGCATACCTTGAATAACATTCTACGTAGGAGAATGTGGGGTTAAAATCCCTAGTAGTAAACCACCCCTAGTTTGCTACTAATCTCACACTCTGATTGTTGTGGAGTGGACCCAATCCATCGAAACGACAATGCCACCAGAATCCCAGCCAACACACCAAGACATCCATGTGGTGACTATGGTCCCAACTACTTTAAAAAGTTTACATTATTGACCACAAGAATATTCAAAGCGAATCAACCGGAACTCCAACAGCAGAACCGAGTCGCCAAAAAGAACCCACCACAACAATCGTCCAGCATCAGGGAGCTGCCGTCCCGCTCTAAAACAAAAATATTACCCAAAACAAAAATCACCAAAACAAAAATACCCAAATAATGTGGTTGGCAACACTTCATAAATGAAGGTATCAGAATAAGTTGTTAAAAGCCAAAAGTGGCCAGCCATGGGACTTTTACCCAACTTCTGGTAAATGCCAAGGTGAGAGAATTCTAAGGCCCCTCTCACAGAGCCATAAAACAAAAAGATCCAACAGATCTTGCAGTAAGGTTAGACGCAACCAAAAAAGGTGTGTCTACCTACACAAAAATATATCCAAATGGTGGATATTTCAACTGAATCAGCTGATTTATCCCAAACTAAAGTAAGCAAAAAAATAAATGCTACAAGATTTTGGTGACAGTCTCTATGTGTAAGGTGTCCATTCTGGGACTGTAGAGGGAGAGTATCTGAGAATAGATTGAAACCGTGATATTTCATGAAACGCCTTCAGTGAACCCGGTCCCAATAAAACTATCGGGCAAACTGTTCTCTTCCGGAAACCAGGTTTTATGTGTTATTTGTGAAAGTTTATTCATCGGGCGTTGGATAGTATTTATTGTATACCAGTATTGTAGATTTTGCTTATATTTCGATATTTTGAGATTGCTTGTTGAATGTTAGCAGAAATTATTGCAACCACATCTCACTTGTTAACTTTATCAATCCCGGATTGCGGTACGACTGAGCTCAAAGAGAATAATTCTCTTTGGACTGAGCTCACGCGACGTTTATCAATTTCCCCCCTCCATTTTTACTCCTCCAGCTCTATTGTATATACTTATTTGGTTTCTTGTTTGTACGCATAGTTGCTTGACCGCTCGTCAACTGGAAGATTGACTATCGCGGGTTCTGCTACAGATCTCAATATCATCTGAGTTGAGGACGGTTGCTGTCGTTCAGTGAATGGAACGAAATTGTTTTTCCTAGTGAATTGGCCTTTCCTTTATTTCTATCCTATTTGGTGATTGAGGGTTGAGAAATAACACCGTGGGTATCAGCATGGGATAATTCACCTAGCGCCCTAAACAACATCAAAAAGTAACGAATCTTCCCATCCCCACTTGAGTACAGTAACTACGAATACCCGTTTGTCTTCAGGCAGCCGTTGTCACCTGGTAGTGAGAAAAATCGGTAGGTGGAACAATCTCCCTTCCATGTCAACCGAACATTTGATTGATCCTTCGTATCTGCTTGAAGAAGCTTCTGTATGGCGAAACACATTGTGGTCTTTCGAACCTTATTGAGTGCTTTCGATGTAGAAGGCCTTGTACGCCTTGAACACTTACTACGCTTGCAAAACTCTCAGAACACCAACCATTCACCAGGTCATTGGAAAGACAGTTCGTTGTATTCTATAATAATAATATTTTCGGAAATAAAGATGCAGAAGATCCTACGTATTTTTTACTAATGGATGTACTCTCTTGCTCTCTCTCTATTTTTCTCTTGCACAGAAATATCGTTATTTCACGATCACCCACTGGGAAAATGCCATTCGAGTAACAAATATCAAAAAATATAAAACAGTAGCAATAATGAAACCATTTTTACAAAACGTAACAAAATATGACTCTCGATCATTCATGGTTAGTTCATTTCTGTTTTGAACTCAAATTTGTTATTATAATTGGAAACTGAATTTCAGTTGCATGCACAGCAGTGTCATGCATAACTTTTCCATACTGGATAATCACCACGAAACTCATTATTTTGTATTCATCAACATGGATTCAAATTGAACGACATTCGTCCGGGTCAGTGTTCACAATCATTCCTGTTTACATCGGCAGATTTGTGGTTCTGCTATGAACAAAAATGATGATATAACAAGTTACATTTGAGAATTGACAACTGGAATCAGTAAGCTGAGCGGGTGAATCACTTTCATTATGTTGAAATGATGAAACACTCTGTCCAATTAATGAGCGTAAAATGCATGCAGTTGTGAAAATTTCGACAATCTTTTCACATTTCAGATGTTACGTGATCATAACCGGGGGATTTACTAGATTTCAGAGTGCTTTTAGCAGACTCGATTTCTACGATTGTGGTAGGAAACAGAAATAATATTTTATTTTGTGTTATTTTTTCATCATTATATTTTCAATGTTTTTTTGCCAGACAAATTGTTGGCAACCGTAGAATAATGCGTAGGTACTGCAATATTCTTGTTTGTTTTTAGTTCATTTTCGATGTGATTACAGTTTTCATACTTGTTCCTTCACGAATACCTATACATATATATATATATATATATATATATATATATATATATATATATATATATATATATATATATATATATATATATATATATATATATATATATATATATATATATATATATATATATATATTGCCATCTTCTAGGTGATGATTGAGTTTCGACCTCCGAACTCGACTGAGAAATGTTACAGTCCAAGGGGCCTATTGGTTAGAGAGACCATCCACTTTATATACGTGGGTTCGAGTCTCACCAAAACCGAATATTTTTTGGCCTCTTCCAATTTGACATAACTGGTTCAACTTTTATCGTTCTCTGTATCTAAAATGATACGTGGAAGAGAGATGTGAAATTGGCCATGTCGCCCTCGAACTGATTGATATTTCCATCAATATTAGTTCTTATATTTTTTTCAAGGAAAACTTTGAATTATTCTAGAAGTAGCTTACTGATATGACGTGTCCATTCCGCAGGAACGGTTTTCGATCAACACAGCAACTTTTCGGGGTAAATATATGCCCTTGAACACTATTTGTTCAGATTCCAATATTGATTCAGTGAGCACTTGTATTGAATAATCAAAAAGAGAAGCTGATGTTAAGTTATTTGAAATTTCCGAGTCGTGTCGACTAGCGGCCATATGTAATGATGTAAACGGGAAATATTTTGTTTTTTCAGCATTGGCCGTACCTACAGCGAGTCGAAATCGAACCATTTTTCACTTTCTTGAATGAGCTTGAAGATGCAGGAGATATGATGTAGGTGCTTTCTTCTATAACTGTAGGAGTGGGTGCTCTCTATGGTAAAAGTTAGTGACTGTAATGAAACCCACACACACGCTACTAATTACTTATTACTAATTATAATAGCGTGCCCACTACGGCACAACTTTATCAAACATTATAAATACAGCAGATCGGTACTCTGCCATGTAAAATAAGCACCACTCTTTCTCCCCAACCACGGCACTCCCTTTACCATGCCCTACCAACGGTCGCACATAGGCGTAGCTTGAGAAGGGGTATATAGAACAACGGTGTTTTCAGTAGAACCTACTACAAAAACTACGGTATCAGTATCGAAAATATCATTCAAATACAGAATGAACAGGATTGGACCTAAAACGGTTGCTTCATTCATCGAGATATGTAAAACGATAGTGTGACCAGCAAAACTTTCTACAGAAACATTAGTGTCAATAATATCGAAAATATCATTCAATTCTAGATTGAACAGTATCGAACCTTTAGTCGGACTGTTCAAAAGATAGAATTCAAGGACGCGTGAACAGTGAATGCCTGCATCTATATATAGCCTGCGCGGCGCAGCCACGCCTTCTAAACTGAAATAAATGAAGAACTGTTTACACTGTACTGTACTCATTTTTGCTTTGTATTTACGTGTGTTACGTTAATTAAATAATATGGATGGAAAAACTCTTTTACCTCCAAGAAAAACATAAAAAAATACATTTAACTGTAGAGGAAAGAGATGTAATAATGAACACTTATAAAAAAGCATCCCAAGAGTTAATGGGAGAACAGGGAATTGCGACGTTTTTGTCGAGTGGTGTGAATCGGACTTGTAACATTGGGGAGAGGAACATTCAAAGAGTGCGTGCCGTTCACGTGATCATTCTATCTTTTCAGCGGCTACACTATAGTTCGGTTCCTTCCTTTCGGAACACCATTTTCTACATAATTCGGATTACCCGAAATACCAGCTCCTACGTATGGCATTTTTTCCTCAAGATAACCACTAATTGGGTTGATTTTCGACTTGTGGAATCAAATTTATTCTGCCTATTGGAGGTATCAAGGTTATTCGTTAATAATTGATTGTTTTGAAAAGTTAAAACAACTCATGCTCTACTATTACGGTATGTGACATAATGAATTAGATGATGGTGTTCCATATCCTCGAGAATGACTCACAATTCAACTACTTTGATGCTATTCACAAACCCACAGTCTTCACTTGTCAAGATGGGAGTTAGGGGTTAGGAAGACCTAGACATCGGCACCAAGTCGCAAAAAAGTCTTGAAAGTGGCCCCAAAGTTGTTTTTGAAGCACCTGAATTTCGTATTTATTATTCCTCTATAATTCTGTCAAAATCGTCCAATTGACACGAATTCTGTAATTAGATTAGAATTTTTTCCTAAAATTCCGTTGAAAAATTGCGAAATGTGACTGCCAAAGAATAACTCACGATGGATAACATATACATGAATATTGATTAGTAAGTAGAGTGCTTATACCAGTTCTTGATCACACCCCTCTTCCTTCAAGTCCTGACGAGACTATATGGCGTTGGATGGGTGGGCGCGTGTGCGCGCACGTGTGATTGAAATTCCACCTTGAGCGTGCATCCTACAGTACCGATATATCGATATTTCTTCGACTTCACACGTTTGATGGTCGACTTTTACGTTACCTTGAATTGTTTGAGATGTGAGGAAGTGTTTGAGCTCTGAACTCGAATTTTACCTCGACAGAATAACTTCGATGGTGATTCCTATGCTACTGGAAAATTTTGTTAAATACTCCACAGGCGGCGCTATTTCCTGAAGATGAGTCTGGTGGTGTGGTGATTTCTATTCTCGAAATGAGTAATACTTTCGGTGCCATGGAATTGTTTTGCTTAACGGAGTCCTATGTGAATATTCAAGGAACGGGGGGAGGGGGGGAAATTCAAGAGATATGTTTGTGTTTTCGATTTTGCTGGGGATATAATAATTTCGCTAAATGGTGCGATCATGTATTGAACTATTCCACACTTCCATTCATTCAAGTTGGGCAATTGTGTTTTAGGGCGTGCGATATGTCGTTGCATCAATTTTTGATTAATGGAGGCGTGGTAAACATTCAACTCTCTTCCACTATCGCCCTAGTAAGTTCCCTTCGTTCTTGAGGTGCGAAAGGCATGCGATATGCCACTGCGATAATTTCCGATTGATCAAAGTGTGTCGAATATGTAGTTTTGTTTCCCCGCCATGCCGGTGAGTGTGAATTGTGTTGAACTCATGTTCTCAGAGTGTATATGAATTGGTTGGTATATAAAGGATGCTACATGGATGGAGCAGTATTCAACCTAATAGCAGATATTCATTTCAACTCAGGAATAAAATATGATAATATATCATTTTCAATGAAAAAAATGTACATAGGAAAACACAAGGTTTACATCATGATCAAGTACTGGAACTGGGGAAAGAATTGATATATTGGTTACTTCCGCATACACTTGAAAACCATAGCGCGAGTTGAAAGGAAAGAATGGCCCAAATGGCCGAAAATATCAGGTTATCATTATGGTGAACTTGCAGTAAACTATCAGTTAGTAATATATATATCTGTATCTGTAGAGTAGGGAGGGTGAGTATAGACCCACAGCACTCAGGCCACAATATGGCCCATTGTACATCCTCCCAAGGAGTCGCCCTCCTAGGACATTGTCCATCCCGCCTTATCCAGGAAGGAGGACAGGTCACCAGGGGACATCTCCTTAATATCGGCAGGTGTAGGCCAAGACTCACCGAACACACACTCTCTTATCGACGAGAGCTCCAGACATTCGCATAAGACATGCCTGACAGTTTCATCTTCCTGTTCACACATCCTGCATAGAGGTGTGTCCACAAGCCCCATAATATGGAGGTGTTTTCTTAGTTGACAGTGTCCAGTCAGAAATCCCACTGTTAAACGTAGGTTCTTCCTGGTCATCGCCAAATATTTATTTGGATCCAGCTTCTCAGGGTCGCCCAGGGTGATCCTGGCAAAACTGCATCCTTTGGTTTCATCCCATCTTTTGAGGGTTTGAGTATGGGTGTAACGTTTGGCTAGTTCCGCAATTGTCGAAGTCGTCAAGCCATGGGTGTCACCTGGTCCCAAAATGTTCAGTAATATATACAGTAACCAATATATTCATCTCCATGTAAACATATACTTTCATCTGGAGGTGTTCAGAACTTATCAAATATATCCCAGCTAGGTAGTTTTTGAAGTCATCGATGAGAGTCCGATGTTTTCGTCCATCGATATATTTGAAACGTGACTCTGATGATTCAGGAAACTCAACTCTGTTGCCCCTCGGTCGCTTTTTTCCATTGAATTTTGCAAATTCGTGCCTTGTCGAGGTCACCAACCCTCTCGACCGGTCAATTTCAAGGTCGCGACAGTCTGTGCTCATACCGTTTCACTAATTATTCAATTGAGGACGTTATGCGTCTTCAATGTCATCAATCCTCAAAGCCAACGAGCCATCTTTAACAGCGTCCCTTTTCTATTCCCTAAGCACAATCAGTACCTTTCGAACCCCACCAAGGAACTAACAGGAGTGCTACTTTGTACTGAAGGTTTACGATTCCCGGACTCGTCTTGAAAGTCACTTTGTTATGGTCATGATCAAATCGAACACCCGAATGCATACCATTCAGAGTCATGTGAAAGTAAATCATCAGATTGTCGACGTCGTGGATATGTACCTGGATCAAACATTGCAGGCTCGAGATTCAATTTCGTTCACACACAGAATGAGGTTGTATTATGACGTATACCTGTTATCCAAAGTCACTCGTACATGGAGATGAATGGCATGTAGACTAGTCACGAAGAGATATAGATTTATAGATCTGAATACTAGTTATGAGTCGTAGTAAGATTGAGATTCTCGCCATTTATAATCTGGGTTATCCACTTTTTTAGCCTTGATCATTGCTCTTCAAATCAGTCGCATGCTATATCTTTAGCAACAGGCTGATGTTCATCTCTATAATATGCCAACGTAAACCATCATTGATGGAAGGACCTGAGTTTCACCAGGCGTTTTTCATCTAAGTCTTCCGGTCTGGATAGCAACAATTATCTATAGAAGTCATAGAATATTCAGGGTTACAATAATGTTTTGTCTCAACCAGCTCTTCCAGTTATCGATGTCATTCAAGGGTAATGCCGATCAACGCTCGAAGGTATTCATGATTATGGTGGTTCGAGTTAGAAGATACATTGAAGGCCATTCATGGTAACTCATCATCAAGGTTATTGAACGTCACAAAACTATTCAATGTTGCGATAATTCGTTGCGACCACTTGAAACGTTTTCGAATTCATTTCATTGTCATTCAAGGGTGATTCCATTCAACCTGGAGCCGCCAACACTCGAGGGTATTCAATATCGATGGTGCACACGCTAAAGGGTATACAAACAGATAAATAAAATGGCATTCAGGATAACTCCTCATCAAATGACACAGAATATAAAAAGTTACGATATTCTATTAAGACCGCTCCAAACGTTTTTTAAGTAATTTCGATGTCATTCAAGGATATTGGGAGTCAAATTTGCATATGCCAGAGGGTATACACATACATCAAAGACCATTCAAAGTAACTCGTCGTCAAAAGTACTGGAACTAACAAAATATTCTGAATTGCGATAATGGGACCACTTCAAACGTTTCACAAGTCATTTCAGTTTTCATTAAATGGCATAATCGTTCAATGTTGATCCCGTCATCACTCAAGGCTATTCAAGGTCAAAGTTGCATACGCTTGAGGTTAAACACGAATACATCGAATGTTATTTGAGGTAACTTGTCATTGAGGTTATTGAAGGTCACAAACATTTCTAAAATCATTCATTGTCATTCATGAGCAATGCCGTTCGAGCATGATTTCAATAACACTCAAGAATATCGAAAATCGAAGCTTAACATGCTAGAGGGTCAATACAAATACATCAAATGGCATTTGGGGAAATCCGTCATCGAGGTCATTGCAGGTAACAAAATATTGAAAGTAGCGATATTTTATCGGCACCAGCCCAAACATTTTCAAAGACATTCAAATGTAATTCGAGGTCAATACCGTTCAGCACAATGCCGTTCAATTCAGGCCCCGCCAACATCATTCAGGATAACAATTGATCAAGGTTGAAAAGGCGATATTTTGTCGGGGGCATTCTAAACGTTCTCAAAGTCATTTCAATGTCATTCAAGGAGGATACCGTTCAAGCTTAACCCCACCAACACTCAAGGATATTCATAGTCAAAGTTGCACATCCTTTGGTGACACACACCAAAGGGGAGATGAGGTCTAGCTTCGTTTCAAGCCCCCTACCGATACTTTTTTCTTTTTAAAAGGAGTAATTGGCCAGGACGATATAGACAGATATTCGTCTGACTGTTCTTGAAACTGAAGTGGAAGTGAAAGATTTATATAGTTATGTATGAAAATACTTATCGTTAAAGTTTTGGAAACTGAATCCGCTTCCTTTTTCTGAAATTATATGCGAATTCCTTTTCAAATGCAAATATTTGTTGATGACAATTTTCGTAACTAAAGTCTTTCCTTCTACACTTGTATAGATTCCAATATTAACACTCATTTTTACAGATTGTGGTAGGTTAGAAACTCAAAAAATTACGGAGAAAATGAAATTCACGTTTTTGATTACTGTATGAATCTTCCAATTATATCAGCTTTGCTTCGCGGTTTTTGACGATATGTTTCTTAGTTTCGGAAACATAACGAAATTCCAATAGGAATGCCAGAGATTATATTTCTATTCTTGAAATAATTTCTGGAAAGGGTAATTCCGGCTTCAGCTCTTCATAAGCAAAGTTTAGTTATATCATCACATATCAGTCACATCTTAAAAACGGGAGTTCGAAAAAAAAACTTTATTGGGTATCATTCAGTCAACTGAATTTCCCTCGAGACTTTGCTTCCAGGCAATGTACCGTCACAAACTCTGCCTGTTCTTTGACCGGCTGAATGTTTGGAAATTAAGTTTTCAACTCTATGGTGGTTGGGAAATAATTTATAAAGCAAGCGTCAACGACAAGATTGATGATAATGGCGCAAATACACGACTTCACAATGAAAAACGAGCCCTGTTGGAGATACAAGTTCATTTTGAGAAGCATTCAAGTAATATTCTCTGCACCGAAGTATTGAGATGAGGAATTATAAGTCGGCTGATGTGATGTATATCTTGTGGAAGATGAATAAAAAAATGTGAATTAATAAAAAGTGTGATTCGTTTGATTATACAGAAGGAAAGCGTTTGAAGATCTCCTTATGAATATCAAGAATATTCATTATATGTCTCTATCGAAATGTTTCGATTGGAAATGAATTAGTTTCAACAAATCAAACATAATAACAGATTCTATCTCAATCCACACACGCTGAATGATTGCCAGCGTATTCATAGATACTGTATTATTTTTGCCCTGCAACAAAACGGATGATTTTAGCGATGCCAGCTTGGTAAGAGTTTTTCGGTTTTATAACTACCTTTTCTGGACCGTGTGGCAATTGATACTAGAACGTGCCAGTGAACAACCACTGATATAAAGCTACCTGTCAGTTTTGGGGGATGTAGGATGGACAACAAACCAGTTTTTCCACATCATTGTTATCTCAGATGATTTGAGTTGATTCCAGTTGTCCGTCCACCTTGCCATGACACCGACGGAGATTCCCCTTACTTGGGTCAACCCAATCTACGGTTATGGTTAACGCTTCCAGTGAGAAAATGATTCTCTGAATATGTGCAAGAACTTTATTCCTTCACGAAAAAATATAAAAGTATCAAAACTTTTTACTGGCATTTATCAGAATCACATTTGAACACTCTCTATATCGTTAAAACAACCACAATAATTTCATAAAATCTGTATTCAATGTTGGAAATATCCATTCTCCTAATATTCTCCCACTTCAGAATTTTTAGGAACAAATATGAAATTGTAACTCAACATCTCGACAAGCAACAATTACCTCGTTGTTATCATATCACTCAAAAACTTCTACGGAATTAACATAAGACGCACAAGGTATAGCAGTTTTCAATAATGAGATTAGATGACTACGTGATATTTTCATTCCTGAATTGAAACAGAAACAGTTTTGAATAGTAATTATTAGTAACTGTGAGTGAGTTTCTCTCAGCTATGCTGGAGAATTCTTATTTTAACTGAAATCATCCAACACACAGCAAATAGCTGAGAAAATTATACTCATCGACCAAACATAGTTATTCCGCCATCTAAACTCCAATAACTTCTCCACAAAAACCAGAATTCTGGTTTCAACAGTGAATTTCCATTGCAATATCACTAGTTCAAATATCTCAACGACTCTAGCACAAATGAACACTAAAAATTGTCTATCCCAAAACGAAAGTTCAAGGCGATGAATGTGGAGATATCTCCGAGTTGAAGTCAAATTCAACATTTATGTCGATGATATTTGATCTCATTGCGAAAGAAATCCTCTCTGAATACGCTGGTGATGGTGAAGGAACCTCATTAACAGAAATATTGGCAATAATTCTATCTGTAAGTGATCCCTCAGAGAATTCACCATATATATCATTTATATCTACCATTTGACATATTATCAAGTAATGTTACATTGACACAATCAAGTGTAGCAGATCTACATTTCTTGGTCAAGTGACCCGGTCAAAGACGTGTGAAACAACATCCTTTTCAAAACATTTTTTTTATCAGAAAGAGATATACCTTGTGCCGGATACAATGCAGTTTTTCGTGTCAAGAGTTTGGTTGCAGTGAAAACATTTTCATTCTAATTGAATTTCTCCTTATACTCTTGCATTTTATTCTACTTTATTCCTGATGCTGTCTTCGAATTTTTCTCTTCATACTCAATGATGACTCTTATTAAACTCATCAACTCCTTCAGTTAATCATTAAGTTCTTAGTTGCTGCATATGTCGAATAGGATCTCTGCCACAGCCACATCTTCTTAGAGACATGACTCCAAAATTGGAAACAACATCGAGGAACACCTGTTCTTGATTGACATTCCAGTTTATGGCATGAAGACTCCAAGTACACGTTTCTTCTTAACTTCTTCTTCTTGATAAGTTCATTCACGAAAAGCTATATGATTTTTCCTTTCAACACGTTGAGATCCATCACATACTCGTCGGCATATTCGCAAGCAGCTACCAACTCCACTTCACTTGCTACTTCCAGCATAAAGTTGAACACTGCTTTGTTTACAGATTGGATCTCTTCATAGTGTGTTTAAGCATACGGACAAATACTGAACTGAACAATATTGTTCGGACATCGGTGAATCGATGTTATCATACTGTTGCGTGAAGGACACTCGGTGAACAGTTCCTGCCTTCTCTTGCAAACGACTGACTATTTCGCCAGCCAACTCTTTCACTGGCTGGCAGGAAGACCAGGATCACTTCATACGTGATACAGCGACCGGTCTGATTTTGAAACGGGTGGACTCTAGCCCTCTGATGCTCTTATTGCACCAGGGACGAAAAATAACAGAAATGGGTCAAGGGTGACAGATAGATCATAGCTATAAGAGAGAAGATGAACCCACCCGAGACTTGTTGAAACAAAGTGAGATTCGTTGCTGGGAAGACCCGGCAGATAGACGTATAATGTTTGGTTTCCCAGCGACAGCCCACTCTTGCTTTATCTGGTCTGATGTCCGGCATGAAAGGATTTTCTCTCCTCGTCAGAATACATCAGATCCCATAGCGGAGTTAACATAAACTAACCTAACCTGAGCAAACGCAGTCGGGTCTGAGAGGGCAAAAACAAACAACCAAATATAACTTAACCAAATATAACCCAACTTGGAGAGGAAAAAGTCAAAAATAACATCCTCGATCTGAACGAACTTAACCTAACCAGGAATAGCCCAGCTTGTGTGGACATAAGTTTGAACGAACATAACCCAACCTAACCAAAGATGACCCAACGAACCTGTCATGCTGAACTTTCACCTTCGCCAGCATATATTTTCGAATTACAAAATATAAATACCATTTACTGACCAGTGAGTTATTTCTACAATCGAATTATCATTCGAATTATAGATCACGTATACGCAACTACGGCCGCATTGAATTCTCAATCGATTGATTACACGTCAATGAAGAAGGCAATGTGTTATACCATTCATTCGACTTGTTTTGATAATCGATTCGGCATGTAGAATTTTTTAGATATTCGAATTATCGAATATTTTTCAATAGAGTTGTTCTATCACTATTATTGAGAGATGAACAAGCGTAACTAGGCATTAACGATTCAACAAATTCGCGAATTCATAATTTTCAATATTCATTTTATATATTGATGTGAAAATCGAATGGAAGATAAAAAATTCAAAAACCTATGTGTTTTGTAAGTAATTATTGAAAAACCTAATTTTTGGTCAGTAGAGAAGTTTCCAATCCCGATAATGAAAATTTATATAATTTAAAAAAAGGGATTTGTGTTGACTACAACATAAGCATCTGACCTCACAGCTGATGAATTATGGAATTTTTATCTAATTTCCAGAAACTTGGCGATAATTGAATGAAAAAGGATGTGAATAGGTGCGGGGATATAAAAAAGATGTGTGAACGAAAAATATGGGAATTGCAATCGTTTATTGCTGTCAAAAAAAAATTAAGATTTGACTTTATACAAAATTTGACAGGCTATATCTCGAAAAATAATTGTATCCGACTGTAAATAAAAAGTGTTCTGCATTTTTACCATTGTACCAAATTTCGAAAATACGTGAGTATTCCATAAAATATAATTTATCCCGTTTTCCTCCACCGAGTCCTCTCTCGGATTGTTTTGTTCAATAACATATCTACAAAGTGATACATTTATATCGACATTACTTCCGGAGATATTTCCAAAACAAGACACAGATACGACTCGGAAAATCGTTCTCATGAATGGAGCTCAGCTCCAAAACATTCACTGAAACTTATTGATTCCATCCAGAGAAACGCAATCCCTCTTGTTGGTGATTCTTCGCTATTGGACACTCTCACTCCGTTGGAGCATCGCAGAAAATTTGTAGACTTGTCTTCAGATACTTTCATGGTCGGCGCTCTTTTGAATTGTCATCAATCGTTCCACCTTTTGCAGTGTCAACACAGATTACCCGACGAGTCCAGAATACCCACTCTCTCCTTGTGAGTTTAAAGACCTGTCGAGCCTGTCTTGCTAAGGGGTCTCCAATCATTGAAACAGCTGAATTATGGAACTCCTCATCTGTGGAAAATTGTCCTGAGGCTGAAAACTTCAATAATTTAAAGTTAATATTATTTCGTACCTTCTGTCTCTTCATTCACGTGAACAGAAAATTATAATCATTCGAGTTCTACAAATCATTCAGTTGGAATCAGAACTTCAGGGCCAGTTTATCCAGAATTAATTCAATGCATGATGGAGCCGTCACATTCACGGTAATACTTCTCAATAGTAAGTGAAAAAAGTGAGTATGAAATGTTTTATTACACTTGTTCGTTATTGTTTTTATTGCTTGGCTAGATACTAGTGTACCTCATGTCCGTGCGAACATGAAATTATTTTTATGGCCGCGCAGTCTTTCTATTTGCCTTTGTTACATAATAGTAGATCATACCACAAGTTAATAATGGATGGTAATGAGCAAGTTGGTAAAATTAGGACCAGAATAAAAACATTATTCGGTTCATCAACAGATATTGATAAGACATGTTCGTTCACCCACTATTCATTCCGAAGTTATCAACAGTGAGGTTTTGACATAATCGATGATAAATAGGTTACCGTACCGACAATATAACACGTTCAAGACATTGACAAAATCAAGCTAGTTTTGTGGATAATTTTGATAGGCATATCAAGAATCTGCTGATCATTTTCATAACTGAAGTAGTCAAATGTTTATGGGACACAGTATGTCGCATCAGACACCTTCGGGCACTCACTTAGGGTATTAAAATGTTAATATATTGGTATAATGAATCCTTTTACGGAAATACACCTGCGAGAGTTGTATTCACCATTAAACAATTATGGAGCGGCAATGCGCCATCCGTAGATCGATAAATCAACACGCGACATTGGCGTTTCGGTAATATCCAAGAGAGTTGGAAGTAGTAATTTATTGTTAATGAGGCAGCAATTACTTGCTGCCTATTTTTACCAACAGAATATCACAACGATGACATTTTCATCAGATGATTAGAAGGGCATTGTTGTTATGGCTGAGGTGTGAGATAATTCTATTTAAAAATAAATGTAAATTAATTGTTACGCAGGAGTTGTACATTTTAATGATAATAATACAGTGGAATGACACATCTGCCAACATTCGAATCTGAATATGAAATCCAATTACCAACTCATCCTCATGTAAATTATAAAAACTGCCCTGTTCATAGTTCCCATCGAAAAAGTTGAAAATATCGGATCGGTCATGGATGAAACACTCGAAATTATCTGATAATGATTGTGACTTAGAAAAAAACCTCAAAATTATATTAATTTGTTCAATCTGTCAGAAATGAAATTGACCAGTTACAAATAGTATTTCCTGATATGAAAGCTGACACAATTGTGATAAGTGAAACATGGATCACCACAGGGGAAGAAAAGAACTTCTGTTATCGAAAATATAGTTCGGTACAAGAAAGAATTACATGAAATACATCGAAATAGATTGAATAACTTGTTTTTTGCTGCAATAAATCTACGACCCGAAAATGTATTGAAAGGTATGAAGTATTTACATACCACGAAAGAATAATAGTTATTTTGTTTTCCTCGATGAGAAACTTTAGTATGTGAATTCCGTGGACATCGATTCTATAGTATCAAGAGATTTCAACATAAGTAGCTTGAAGTGTTTATACAAAAAAGTCGGGACTGAAAATCAAAGATTGGTCAGATTCACCTTACTGGAGGCACCAGAAGATTTCAGTCAACAGTTGTGTGAACAGCTTCATCGACGAGGTCAAGGACATCATAATGAATAGGCTAGAATGCCACCTCACCCTGGAAGATTCTCTTTTCATTGCTCTTCTTCGGACGGATCGTTACTTCAGGACTATCACTGAACAAGACGAGAGTCTGAGTTAAAACCTGGCGGCACTGGTCGAATAGTTGGTGGCATTGAAGAAACGCTAGCAAACGGTAGTACCTGCGATTGACCGAAAGGGGCGGCCAAAATACTACAACTTTGGCATAGAGGGGCATGTGAAACGCCAGGCTCGATCAAGGTTCGACGAAAGAAGGAACTGGCGACGTACCGGGCCCAAACAAACACATGGGAGTCATGGAAATGCACGGAGAGTATCTCAAGAAGATCTTGCCTGGAAAAGGGCTGCAAGATTTTTTAGTACCAGAAGACGGAAGATAGCTGGCCCACGCATGTTTGTCCAGAGTCCCGAAGACGTCAAAATAATTCCGCCGACAGAAAGTTTGCAACAAGTCACGACGGCTACCAATGAAGAAAATGGCCTGATGAAGGATATGGTGAGAAACACACCGAAACAAGACCGTGACCTAAGATAATCCGAAAGTAGGTCCACAAAGGACCAAGACCGCAGTGGCAGGAGATTGTAAAACATGTCAGATAGGCGAAGGCTACTGGCTACAATAAGACTCGTTGTGTCACTCGGAATTGAATTGAAGCAGTACCTCTCAGGATGTCTATTCGGAAGGATTGCAGTGGACACACTAGAACCATTTCCCTCAACATCTTGTGGAAATGAGTTCCCGATGATCGTTTCGTTGCTGTATTCAACCAGAAAGCGAAAAAGGTTCCTGAAGCCCTTTTGTAAAATATACCTTTAGAAATCCACTCTGATCAGGGCCGTAATTTTGAAAGGGACATTTGGAGGGAAATGAAAGGTCTGCTAGAGATGAAGAAAATCATGACAACAGCTCTTCATCCCCAATTGAATGGATTGGTCAAAAGACATAACCGAACGATCAAAAATTACCTGTAAATATTCGTGCCTAGAAACCAAAAAGATTGGGACTGGCTGGCACCTCTCTTTCTGTTGGCGTTCCGCAGTTCTCAACATGAAGCTATCGATTATACACCCTTTATATTGCTTACTGGTAGGGAGTTGAAACTTCCTATTGATTTGATGTTTTCAAGACTTGGGGCTGATGTAACCAAAAATGTGTTGCTGCCAGACTTTGTGGAGGACTCGAAGCAGATATCCAAGATTTGGGACGGAGCCTATTTGGTAAAAAAAAGAAAATGAACTGTCTGGTCTACCAGGTCCAACTGTTATACCAAAAAACTGATCTCCGATAATGGGCGTGACCTCCGAATATAGAATAATGAGATGATTATTGTCGACGATCAACGATGATTTTGCATAATGAAATGCTTTCGTCAATATCTACAATGGAAGTGTATGAAAATAAAATCGATCAATCTCCATTTGATAGTTGTTCTTTCAGAGATTTGTAATCATTTAAGTTGTGTATATTGTTTCACTCATCTCAATATCACTGTTTCTCCTGTTGGTAATTCCAAGACTGAAGTGTAGTGATTGGTTGATGAACTTTTCTGTAAAATCTATGGTATATCATTATTAATATCACTCTTAACGATATTGATCAACACAAGTGTTACTCTGTGGTCTGGAAACTTTGTTTATAGCGGAATGATGATCGAATTCATAGGAGGTCAGGTTCTGTTATTATGTCATCTTAATTCAATATATATTTAGGTTGGTATCTCTCAACACTACATGAAAGTTAGCTTCGAATTTCGATTCACACAAAACTCATTCACAAAGATCTGTAGCAAATACGTTTTCATTTGTCGAAGGTGTACGGTACAAGTTGGTAACAAAAGTAGTTTTGTGTTCGATTTTCACTGAAATCTGAAAAATCTACATCAATAATATCATGTTGATAGCTCCAGTCCTTTTTTTACATGAATCATTATGCCATCCTATTTGTTAATGTTTTCCTCGTTATACCTACATCAAATTATAACCATCTGAATTGAACATATTTGGATCTTTTATGTTCCATGTTTCTACAGGATAATGCGGTGATGATTATCTTTCAGTTCAGAAATATAAATCTCAAGTTCACTCAGATTTTCATCAATATTCCTTATATTTTGTTGAATATTGAAGTAGTATTTTATTATTCTTCAGTGAAATGATATCGTTAATCTCTATTATAAAAATTTTTTGTTCCGATGAGCTCAAATTCGAAGTCCCTATTATGTGAATTCATATTCTGGAAAAGATGTAAAGAAGATCTGAAATATGTATATCGTTCATACACACAATGCGATCATACGAAATTTCAATAGTAAAATGATATAAGTGGTTAGTTGGTAGTAATTTTTTTAGGCGTTTTCCGATGTGGCTTCTTATTAAGTTTTACTTGATTTCTACTAATGGGTTTGTTAACAGTTATTTTTCTCGGCTTTGAGTTTTGGCATATGTATATTTCTTCATCAATCCTTGATTTATTCATATATTATATTTGACTTTGTCGATATTTTTATGTGCGTTCTTGAAATATTTGTATAATGTCTGCTTCTCCTTCCTATCTTGGGTTGTGAGAACGTGGGCAATCAATATGATGGTTTCTTTGAGTTTGTCACATTCACTCAGTATTCCTTGTTCCTTCGGTGAGCGTCTTGATTTTATACTAACTGATCTAGTTGAGGCTATCTTCACTTCTCCAATTAGATGAATGTCGTTCGCCTCTCCCTCCAGTACTGACAGATCCAGTTTATCTTCCAGGAAATAGTTTGAAAACTTCAGCAGTTCTTTATCATAATTTTCTTCTACTACAACAAGTATAATAATGTTATTTCTTTAATTTCCTTGAATAACGTTTCATTTCGATTTTCCAAAGATTCCTATTTCCTTTCCAAGTGCTCCACTCTTCTCTAGCTATTTCAATCTATTACTCGAAATCATTTATTCTTTGTTACGGATTTTTACTCTAGTTTGCTTCATTTTGATAAGAAATGATCTCGAACATTTGTTTACATTCTGCATACATCCTCGTATATTCATCGGTTAAATAATTTTAGGCTATAACCAATTTTGAAATCTATGACAACAGTGTTTCAATCCAGCGAACAAAATCTCAAGGTGCTAGGAGAGTCCGAAGGTCGATTTCAATTGTTTGTTCAAAACTGATATGCCATAACATATAGCAATAAGTTGAAAAAATGTTGAAAACTCAGCCAGGAGTAACATACTTGTTTGGGTATGTGTCACAAGAATTCAAAACAAATTACTCACTCGAGAAAATAATTGAGTTTTAGTTCGTTTCTCAAACAGTTTTATAGGTTCGAGTTTCATAGCTGCCAAGTAAATGCAATCGAATTTGGATCTGATTAGGCCAAGTCACTGGAGAAGAAGCTTGCTTCAGCCTATATTTCGCTTCTTTAGTCGTCACAACTTTTATTCTCGTCCATTAACTACAAATTCTTAGGTTTAGGTCACATTTATTTCCTTCTCCGAATCGCCTTGCAAAAATGCCGTGAATGCAACCATTTGATCCATATCGATATCAAAATTGTGACCATAGTCGCGAATAAAGCACATCATTCATCTCGCGAGAAATGATCATTGCCCCTAGAATAATTCATCATGCTCGCCTTCGGCTCGTGTCGACAAATTCATTTTCATGAAAACTGGTCATATTTTACACTTGTTGAATATTGAGTGCATTCGATATCCTAATGAGGTACCAGAATATTGTCGCGTGGAAGTTGAAAGGGAAAGACTCTCAACTTCGGCGTCTCCACCAAATGTCACGGAAATGAAAAGGAAGTGTAGTGTTTGTTTGAAAATGGTTGAGTGAATCAAGTGCAATTATACTAGTCCATTAGTTTACTGAAAAAATAAGTCAAAAACATGATGAAAATCTTCCATTCGTATGGACGTGACTTTTGAAGGGGGTTTTTGAAGAAAACCGCCCTTCCAAGTGAGGACAATCAAACAACGAGAAACATGGAACTTTTAGCTTGGCTGCGAGAGGTGATTTTAATTGTGTATTTGAAGTGTACCCTTGTGGAGTGAAAAAATGAGAGATAATGAAATTTCACTTAGTTTATTGACAACAAAAGAAATAGACAAAAAACATGATCACAGTGGATGAATAAAAAAATACGAAATAATTACCCATTAATAAAATGAATCAGGTTGAAATAATGCAGTTGGGATTAAATAGAAATGTAAGTACTCACATTATCATTCCAAGGCAGGAGAGATGTGCTTTCTCCATTCTTCAGAAAGTTACGCCGACTACTTTTAAAAATTAGTTTGGTTCGTCAAACTGATCACTAAAGATGCAAAAAACAAAAAGCCCGATTCGGAAGGCAGTCTTCCAATTTATATAAAAAATAATCCTGTCGTCATGAACTATTCCGCTGACAATTGCTAGATTCGCAATTCTCAGCGTTCATTTATGATTATCGACGACCAGTGATGTAACTTGAAACCTGTTGTCTGAAACGACGTTGAACTTGGAAATTCGCCGGATATAAATACTACTATTACAGCTGAATAATATAACATGCGTGAATGATTTATTTGGAATGAAATATTGAATTAAAAATTATGAATTATATTAATAATAACTCGATTTCCAAATTCATTTTCAGGTTGATAATTTTGAAAATGTGAAGATAAAACTTTATATGAGACCTTTTATTTTCAATATATGACACATCTCCCCTCCTTAATATAGCTGGACCCCAGCTTCGAATTGAAAATTGATTAAAAAATATATGAAATTGAAAATTTCCACAACTAAAAAACATAAATACTTATTTTTATTCCTAGAGAAAAAACATAGATGTCCCGACATTATATTTCGAATCAATTATTCGGGTATGAGTTCTCACGTAGCACAAAAAAAACTGAGTCCGGCACTGGCACTGTACGTCAGTTCGTGGAAGTTGTTCCCGTGTCGTACGCTCTTGGCTCCCTCAGTGGCAGGTCTCCGCATGCAGTGTTGCCAACGGCGAAAACACTGTACCCCATGTACAGCCTGGGACTCTGGGACCTCGTAGTATGCTAGAATGACTGATGATGTCGTGCTCCTCTCATGGACTTTGCATATGGGGCCTGATTTCAAATCGGTAAAATTCTCCCATTAGATATCTTTTTCTATCGTGTAACGGCTGTCGGCTGCCTAGCTACTCGTCGATGGATTTGCTGGCATCGAATGCGCCCATCGGTTGATTTAGTGGTGTTCCGTGCAGCTTATGTCACACCAGTGAAGAAGTCGTGAACTACTCCTTTCCCGCCAAATTTTAAGACAGCGGCAGACATGGTTGGTTGACGTTGGAATTGTTGAAATGGCAAAATTGTCGATCAAGCAAATTGCATATTCCATTGCAAATTGCTACCTGGATGCTGATTCGGCACACTTCGGACTCCATTTTGGTCTTTTCGTCTGTGGATTGTGAGTGAAGTGGAACAGAATTGGCATATTTTCCAACTTTTAACGGATAGCTGCATACAGAGTATGGTCAGGACTCCTGGACACTTTACTGGTAGTTTTCGCAGGTGAGTTCGACTTGGTACAGGTACCATGCTTGTTGCTGGGTCAATCCTAGGCAGGTGTCTCGACATCATTTGTAGTGAAGCATTTTTCAGGCTCGAGGAACATCTGGCATGTAGTATACTGTGGTCTATCCTTCCTTCTGGGGTTGAAAAATGGGATGCGGGGTGCTGCCGTTCTGGACTCTGTCTGTGGATGGACCGTTCCTTGCCTCCGTATCAGTGCCTGTTCCTGGTGTGTGCCTCCGTGATGTCCCGTGATACATGAAAAAGATTATTTGCAGTAAGTATTCTTTTATTACAGTCGAAAGTAATAATATTTTTCTTTTCTACATATTCCTTTAATTTTATATTACTAGGTATATAACTGACTATACTCTTATATATGTGGTACAAAGTCCAAACCTACAATGATTGAGAGAAAATATTCTCGAAGTTCTTATAATTCCTATTCGTACAACCTCAAATCATTCGAGATCATTACATTCCTTTTTGTCCCACTTCCTAAATCTATTGTGTTGAGTTTCTCTGTCTAATTCTACTCTTCCTTTTACTCACAGGTGACATTACCCTTGCAATCGAGAAATATATCTAACCCCCTTATTTAATCAAAGCAAAAAAAAAATTGCAAGTTGATAGCGTTTCTCCCCCATCTCTTTCAATTGGTCTCAATAAAAATACAACATTAAAAATAATTTGTTACTATTTATCTTGTTTCATAAGTCAATGTATTGATGTTGGATATTGAGTGGAAATTGATAACTAAGTATCACTGACATGGAACGTTTTTTAAATTGCATGGCTCTCACTATCTCAACAAAATGTATTCTTTCCAAAAAAAAATATGTGCAACTGTATAGAATTAATCCTTTGACTTCTTTCATTAATATCATCATATCTCCTCATCATATTACTCATCATATATCTCATATTTTTCACCTCATAAACTCATCATTCATTTCATCTCATAAACTCATTATTCATTTCATAAAGTATCTGCATAGGAAAACTTTCGACCCAGGCTTAGAGTAATTCTGCCAAGTTTCCCACGCATACCTTACTTATAAAACACAATACTCTCATAGGCAATTATTCAACCCTTCTGGATAATCTTCCATAATTCCCTTATGAAACGGTAACATTCTTATTACCAACTGGACAATAATTTCTCCTATATTGTCCCACAGATATTCTCATTATTTTTTTCATTATCATATAATAATCCTTATTTCATCATCACATATCATAATTCATTTTCCATTATCGCGCATTATTATTCAAACGAAGTCAAACATTATATTAATCAATCCTTACTTTATACTCCAGTTGAACAAATTCAATCCCAAAAAATTGTTATCATTTTTGTACACATTTTTTTGTCTTTTCAATAGTGAAGAATAAGGTGTTCCAGGTAAATTGCCATACATGTAAATTTTTATTCATTACTTCAATATCATTTCCCACCAGTTGTTGAAATGCACTTATAAATCGTCAAATTTCGATTTGAGACTGTAAGACATCCCTTCACGCCTCCTGTTCACTTTCCTGATTGACAAAACATAAGGGTGAGTCTTCGTCTTGACAATCTCAGAGAGTAAGGACAGTCATACGAATGATCAATCTCCTTCTCAAATCTCCAAGTTTCAATTTATGGTGTTTTCCAACTACAAATGACTTCCAAAAATAATAACATTTTACTTGTGCTCCAACAAAATTATTATTATTACTTTTCATTCTCAACAATTAATAAATAAAAAAGATCGTTATAAAGGGGTTCGAGGGTGAATTTTTCCATATTTCATAAATATATCACCAAATTATACCTGAGATTCATAAAAATTAATTATCTGTATCGCTATCAGTGTAGTGAAGAAAATGTTCATCTTTCATTATTAATGTTCAGTGTCTGCGAGCCCAGCTGCCAGATAGCTGACCTAGTCCAACAGCTTTCTTATTGAAGTATGACAATCCAAGAAACTAGAAAACTGACCGCTGGGTCATGTTCAGAATTTTGCTTTGATCAACATAATAGGAATGCCGTCCACTGAGTACTCGGCAAAAAGTAGAGAGCTGGATAAAAATTCAGAAATGCCAAAAGATAATATTTTGATCAATTTTTTCGATACCAAAAGGAGACATTATTATTAGTTATTCATTTTTACCGATTTCCGAAAAAAAAATTAAGTTGCAGGATACATATAAGTAAAATTATTCGATAACTAATATCTGATAATTACTATTCTGGACTACATTATTGCTTTTTCTCATGGTCTTTATCATTAAATGACTATTTAGGTGGGAGAATGAGCCTTTTTCGAGTCAATTGATATTTATTGAACAGTTGAAAATGGAAAAATGTCGGAAAAAATTGAAACCTTCCATATTCAGAAAAACTGTTATTATATGAATTCTCGTCAACTCTGAAAGCCATAATTGATTTCGAGATAATTATAAGTAATTTCTTGATGAGACGACCCTTCAGTGAACAAAAAAACTGCATAACTATAGCGAACATTATTTTCAGATATTAGTAAGGCTGGAACACACTTTATAGAGATATTTGAATTATAACAGATACATTGAAGAATATTGACACAGGAAATTACTAGCATTATACAAAAAAGAATGACACACGAATAAATTGGGAGCTTTTAGTAAGACAATTTAAACTTGTGAGGAAAAATCGATTGAATTTAATCGGGATATAATAGCTTCAATATCTATTGTGAGTAAATTTTTAGCTCTATCTATCACTGAAAATATTTTTGAAATCGTCTTTTTATATCTCATATAATTCAACTGAATTACTTAATTACATCTTATTACATTACATCTTTACAGCTTGTTGGTTCCCGAGAACAAAGAAATATCATAGTCGTGAGGATGATCATTAAATTCAACGCCCAATCAATGGAACCCATGAAGTTATGGCGGGGAAAAAAAAACGAAACACTGTCAAATTCTCATGGAACATAATCGACGAGATTGCTAAAACAATGCAGAAATAAAAAGGAATAGTCACTTGGCAGGGTAATTTCATAAAATAATCGTATGATCAGGGATATCGTATAGTGAATGATTTGTTTCATAAAAATACTTCCAAAACCTTCTATTCATTCGAAAAAAAATATGTATAGTGGTAATGAAAGATAAGTCAGTTGTTTCAAATGAATAATGGATAAAGTTTCACCATAATTTAGTTGAAATTCAGCTGATAAAAGTTTAGAAGGAAAAAAAATATTCAGAAAAATCATTATCTATTGTGAAATACTTCATTTAAAAAAAATTAACCAGGCAGGTCCAAAAAACTACTAGATATAAGAAATAGAATTCAAATTACTGTTTGCTGCGAAGTATGTTTCAACAAATTAGGCTTTATATGTATTGAAATCATTCAAATTGAACAACAACCACAAAAAAATGCAATAATTGAAAAAAAAGGAAGAAAAAAACAAAAAAAACGAAAACATTTATCAACACAACATCGTTTCAACCAGAAATAACTTTGTAGAAAAAAATGACTGCAGAAAAAAACTTCAATCCGTTCCAGATACCTACTCTGATCATTTTAGAAAACAAGAAAAATCCACCAGGGTTGTTCACTTTTCAGCCAACTACAACAAATTATCATTAAGACTCTAACAATTCAACTTCTTATATGGAAAAATTTGTTTTACAGGCCCATTATGGAGAATGAAGCCTCCAAGAACGAGCAAGGCGCCTCCACCAAATGTCGCGTGGGCGTTGAAAGGGAAAAACTCTCAACTTCGGCGTCTCCACCAAATGTCACGGAAATGAAAAGGAAGTGTAGTGTTTGTTTGAAAATGGTTGAGTGAATCAAGTGCAATTATACTAGTCCATTAGTTTACTGAAAAAATAAGTCAAAAACATGATGAAAATCTTCCATTCGAATGGACGTGACTTTTAAAGGGGGTTTTTGAAGAAAACCGCCCTTCCAAGTGAGGACAATCAAACAACGAGAAACATGGAACTTTTAGCTTGGCTGCGAGAGGTGATTTTAATTGTGTATTTGAAGTGTACCCTGGTGGAGTGAAAAAATGAGAGATAATGAAATTTCACTTAGTTTATTGACAACAAAAGAAATAGACAAAAAAACATGATCACAGTGGATGAATAAAAAAATACGAAATAATTACCCATTAATAAAATGAATCAGGTTGAAATAATGCAGTTGGGATTAAATAGAAATGTAAGTACTCACATTATCATTCCAAGGCAGGAGAGATGTGCTTTCTCCATTCTTCAGAAAATGACGCCGACTACTTTTAAAAATTAGTTTGGTTCGTCAAACTGATCACTAAAGATGCAAAAAACAAAAAGCCCGATTCGGAAGGCAGTCTTCCAATTTATATAAAAAATAATCCTGTCGTCATGAACTATTCCGCTGACAATTGCTAGATTCGCAATTCTCAGCGTTCATTTATGATTATCGACGACCAGTGATGTAACTTGAAACCTGTTGTCTGAAACGACGTTGTACTTGGAAATTCGCCGGATATAAATACTACTATTACAGCTGAATGATATAACATGCGTGAATGATTTATTTGGAATGAAATATTGAATTAAAAATTATGAATTATATTAATAATGACTCGATTTCCAAATTCATTTTCAGGTTGATAATTTTGAAAATGTGAAGATAAAACTTTATATGAGACCTTTTATTTTCAATATATGACAATATAAATCATTGTATGTGGTATGACATATGTCATACCACTGGATCTTAATAGAATTGCGTGAACAGAACCCTTCAAACAACTATTTCATGATTTATCATCACCGATAAGCTATTATTATTCATGGAACTGTTGTATCTTGCACTTTGTTCGCAGAAGAATTCTCTGAAATTTCATTTACCAAGCTGACGGTAAACATGGTCATAGTTTATTATGTAAATTGACATCATAGTGTCATATTGCATAATAATCGAGGCGAGATACCGCTAAGTTCAGATGATGATGATTTGCAAAATTATTTTTTATAGTGATGATTTATTTCGAAGAAATATGTACTTCAATCTGGTTGATATCCTCTGTCTGTTATTTGGATTTGTTCCAATACCACTAAATTGACAATTTTCAACTGGATGTACGAGACAATATTCAATTTGTACAGATCAATTCGTAAAAACGCCATTAAATTGTATTATCACAAGTTTACTTAAGCTTGTGAAGAAAAAAATGTATCATAAAATATTTCGTTCAAATAATTTCTATCTGATACCAGCATTAATTAATCACAAATTCTGTTTGAAATTATAAGTTGATTATCGAATTCAATGAAAGAAATATATTACAAACTTGTGTTCAGTACAGTTGCCTGTATGATTCTCTCTAACAATTATTGTTCTTGGTAGTTATTTTAGTGGTGTTAGTGTTGTGAGACTTATACAGGAAACTGCAATATTTTCTGTTTAATACATTGATTTCATTTGATAATATAAGTTTGAATATTCAAAAATATCAAAACAACATCATCATGAGCTTGACAATATGATTCATGATTTGCCATCGAGAGTCAATATTCTTTGTGTCACTTATATTGAGATATTCTCACCAGTGTGAACATACCCACAAGCAGAATATCCATCACCTCTCCTTAATGCTCTGAACACCTTTGAAGTTTTTGTTCTCGACTGGATAGTTGGATTCATATTATACTATATTCAGAATTTTCAAGGTCCGATATTCAATTTCCAGCTCTGGTATGAAAATTGGGGTGATTTCTCATAATGAACTAGTTTCCAGATATCTCTTCTTTGCAGAAATTCTCATACCAACTTGTGAGCGTTATCTTCGTGGTGTGTACGTCCGAATCACACTGCAGTAATAGGCTGTTCGGGTACGATGATAAGTTAAAATGGACTATGGACCTGCATAGAACATATATTTTTGTACGAACACGATGTATGAAAACGTCGTATGAACGTACATAGGGTAATCTATATTCCAAGAGAACGTTATCAAATAGAAAGGAGTAGAATGATCAATAAAATTATATTATGATGGAAAAGTGTTTGACAGTGGGAGATATGAAAAAATCATAAATAGAAGTCGAGATAACAAAAATGTTGAGCATTACTTGAGTGAATTCCCGACGATTCGACTGACAGAATCTGCAATTGTCTGCAGTTGATGACTGAGGAATATTTAGTAATGAATTGTTTAGGTTTTCTCGATTTCATTGATGAGGTAGAGATGAGAGATTTTGTGCGATGAATAGTTTCATCGGTGATCCAATGTATTACCACAAGCTCATTTTTCGGTGAACAAGAGTCGATTGATTTTTCGACTGACTGATTTCAAATTCCCCACTCGTGGCGTCAATGTACAAGACTCTTCCTTTTCGGAATAGAAATTATTGTTCGGAAAACCCAATTCAAACCATATGGTGTGTTTATGCATTCGAACGTGTTCCACTTTCTGAGACATTAATTTCACCAGTTCTGACTTCTGAATTCGAAACTGTTTTCTTGAATGTGACATTTGCCATGCCCAAATGGTATCTAAAAAACGAAATTTTTGTCAACGCTTTTTTTATTTGATGGTCGACCTTTTGTGCGGTGGTTGCAGAATGTGCTTCCACTCCTCCTGATGCTCTTTTCGATTTATGTTCTTTCATCTGGATCTTCGTATGATTCATTATTTCAAATCGAACAAACACACGTATTTTACTCGTACTTTTCGAAAACAATTGTAATTGGAAATTTTCAGACAAATTCGTGTATATATTTTTTTTTCTATCATTTTCATTGATCTGCATGAATTAATATTCTGAGCAATATTCTCAATCAGTTCCATACGTTTCTAATTTTGAGTCTGCTCACTCCGTTTCCTTAATTTCATCTTCATCTCTTCTCTTCAAATTGTCATCCTGTTAGTTGCCAAAGGCGTGGACTGAACCCTTGTACTTTCAATAACAAAGTCCATCGATTTTATCTAGCATTATTTGGAGCCCTTCAGCATCGCCGGGCTTTATTAGGTCGGTGTTTCCATTTCTCACCGCATTTTCCCAAATATATGTGCTGTGTTTGGGCCATGTTTATTTTACGACCTCTAATAAATGAATCGCTGAATTTCAAGCTGACTGTGGTTTCGCCAAGGAGGCGTGAACATTAAATCTGGGAAAAGAGTTACTTTCAGTTACGAGTGGGGAAAACGCAGTGGTTTGTTCGTTCGTGATGAATGGTACTTTTGCGATATGGAGCGTCAGTGAGATATTTTCAGCGAAACTCAATTTGGTTGGCGGTGATGACGATTGATGATGAACATAACATAACATATTCGAAATTGGATAATTTCTCACAATAGTGAGTTCACCTACTTTACTTTACGAAATGAATGACTGAAACCAACTTTCAACCAAACAAAGCTTATTGGTGACTTATATAAATTCCATTTGGTTCTCAACATAAATCGGAATTTTTCTACTTATCATGAAAATTTAGACAGCACCTTAGATAATATTATCGATCATATCTCGTTAATAGGAGATCAGCAAGAACGAAGTCACAGTTGTGATTCGCCTGAATTGCTTCAATCAGGATCCAAAAAATATCCAAACACACTTCATGCAAAACAAAACCGTAAATGATTCGACTTATTCATCACAAAATGAAAATATTCATGAGGAATATGAGACATATTACAACTTTCCTCTAGAAGAAATGAAACGTTTGAAATAAGTTAGTTGCATTCTCAATTCAGTAAACAGATCCGTGAAAAATTATCAACCGTGAAAGAAGGAAAAATTCATCTACTTGTCTTAGCCTACGAAGAGTTTGTTAATATTCCTCCATTATCGCAAAAGTACTTCTTGGGAAATTACCGAAAATATTTGTTTCAGAAAGAGATCATTTGAAATTGCTACCACCTGATTAATTTTCTTCATCACCTACTATTAAGTGCTACAAGCAATGGAATATATGGAAAAATCGAAATGATAATTACGAACTAAACAGTGTAACGTTGAAATAAATAGTGGAAAATATCCATATTGTACAATTAATGTTACTGTAAAGAGATATTTCCTGATCTATTCTCAAAAAGAGACGAAACTCATTTCCAGTAATTGGAATTATAGTTGGGAGAAGGCAAACGAATTGCTGTGTAAAAATTGGTGGGTGACGTTGATGATTATGTCGAAGGAGAAAGGTTTATACATCATTTACCCTCATTGCACAAGTAAATGTGGTTAAGAAGGAGTCAGAGATGCAAAAAATATAAAAATAACAAATTTCGAAACAATTGTTTTTAAATAACTCCTAACCAGTTTCTTCATTCAATGAGATCTTGTTTGGCACGTCACTTTCAACTCTTTCAAGAATATTGATCAAAATTTCAATTTGAATGAAATGATGCATGGCATCAATAAACATAGTCGAATTCTACCAAATTGTTCTTAAATCTCTTCACCTCATATCACAGACATTACGCCGGGACATGCTACAATCTTCAGTTACATCAAATTCAAATGTTCTTTAGTGTATTCTTTTTGCTACTGTGATTCTGAGTGTATTGGTAGAAGTATCACTAAAAGTTCGTATTTCTTCACAAAAGACTCCTGAGTGGTCACACTTCCAAAGAAAGTAATGCAATAAATCACAGTTAAACAAATTTTTTGTAAAGATTGTTTTAAGAAATGGCTTTCATTTCTCAATTTCCTGAATTATCAGGTAAAGAGATACATCCTTATGTGATAAGGAGCTTAACCAAAATTTAAAAAACACATTCACAATTTCCGAAGTGCTGTGCGAGCGGTAGTGTACCAAAAAAAACATTAAATTTGAGTTTTCGCTCAATATCTCCGCGGAGAACGGGTCTGACTGGTATGAACACTTTACCCTCTTTCAGAAAAGATTAATTTTGTTACAATGTGAGACTAGGTCGAGCCCTGTAGGTGCAGGCTTTGGTTCCCACAATACAGTTTCTGGAAAATAGCTCATTTTTTCAGAGAGTGAATTTTTTTACAAATGGTCACTTAATTTGTGAAGTTTTCATTTGAGATGCAATTGGTACCTTTATGCCTAGCGGTTCTCACAAAAACGACAGAAAGCCAAAAACAGCCACAAGTGGGTTTTCGGAGAAAATGCAAATGAACTGTTCTCACGTCTTTCTATTGTTTTATCGATATACAAACAATTGAAATATATTCATTTCTGTTATTGTTGAATAATTTTTATATGGAAAAAAATGTTTAGCGAAAATTACGTCATCATTGAACATTGTTTCATATACTTACAAACTAAAATGTTTATAAAATCATACTGGTACCTACTATGAGGACAAATCACATTTGCACAATAAAATGATATGAATCATGAAGGTATTGTTTTTTTGTTTCCAGAGGATGCCTCTCTCTTCAGCTCAGATGGCTCGGGCTTGGGCTCGCACGAAGTTGACCACAAAACTGGCAGAGCTGAGCAGTGGAGTCCAAACTTTCTATACACGCAGTTCCCAGGGCCTCCTTTCTTGTATTCACATGGAATTTTTTGCAGAAGAGCAGATATGCCAGATCCATGGTTGTGGGTTTGGAGATGAGTCCCTGAGAAGAAAGCTTCCACTCCCAGTCAGTTGGATTTACGTTGACTTGGTATGGTTGAGGTGGTATAATGCTTCAAAAGTACCCAAATTTTGAACTTTCGCTGCCATACAACCTTGTACAGGAGGTAGCCACCACCCACAACGACGTGAATAATGTTATTCGTTTGAGTGACTTTTATTCCTATTTGATTTTGATTGATTGAAACTCCAATGTTCCCATAAGCAGATTAAGTGGGGCAACTTGAAAAAATTTATCCCAAATCTCAATTTCATGAATGAAATTCTATGAATTATGTAATGGATTTCTATTTAAATCCTCATCTCATTTCTTGCTGCACTAATTTTATTCAATCTTCTTGCAGCTTCCTCTGCAAGTATACTGAAGATGATTCTCGTTTGCGTCTGGTCATCTCTTACCGTTTTGAAAGAGGTTTCCTTCACTTGAAGTAGTAGAATATTTAGTCTGTGGTCGCAAAAGTGGTTTACACCATCTGCAGACTTTCGAAGTGTTTTGATTTCTCAACTTCAGGCGAGTGCCACTGGGGAAACCCATAATGGGTCGATAGAGCTGACTGACAGTACCAACATGGTAATTTCGAAGTCTGTGGAGGATTGCAGCTTTCCCGGAACGTAGACCAAAAACGATTCTCGTTCGCAGCGGGTCATTTGTTACAGCTTTTCCGTACGATCTGCCCGCTGTTAGAGGTCTTCTTCACTCGGTCTAGTGGGAGACTGAGTCTCTCATTGGAACCCACCAGATAGCATTTTGCCATGAAAATTCACACCGTCCACACCAGATTCAGATTTTGGTTCCGTAAGGAACAGACCGTTCGAAATATTTTGTGTTCGCCGAGTGCCACTATAAGGACCCATAACGTGTCTTTACATCTGTTTGGCATCGGATTTGTGAGTCGATTCGCGCAAAAATCTTGGTAAGGGCTCTAAAGTGGGAGCCGAAACGTCGTCAATATAACAATTCCAGACACGGTCCATTCGAAAGTTCCAGTAATCACATTTCCGACCACGGAAAGTTACCCGAGCGGGGCTTTGCAACAATTGAAGGAGTACTTACTAAAGTAGATCCAAGCTTCCCGAAATTCTATTGATCATTTCAAGCACCAGTATATGAAGCTCCACCCCATTTATCTGAGAGCGCAGTAAGATTTTGTGATATCTGGACTCTTTGCCGACTTATATATTATATGACGATTATTCGAAATCAAAATCATTTCCAATATGGCCGTCTGTGGATCTTGTGTTATTCGTGTCGATATTCGTGTTGGAGATATTTTCCAAATCGTTTTCCACTTGTTGTTGGGATATGGATATGAGGATCAATTTTCTCCCCTTGCTGTATTTCATTGTAAAGTGCTTCCGTATTCGACAACTGGCACATTCAGTTTTTCATATTTCTCAGACTGTTATGTAAAACTGAGTTGTCTCTTAGTAGCTAGCCTCTTGTAATATATTTTTTCGTTGTTACCAAGAAGTGTATTAATGAATAGGGAAATAGTTTTCGAATCCATGCAATACAATTTTTGAAAAATATTGAGTTTTTTTGAGTCATCCGTTAGAATCAAACATTATGTTTCTATTTTCTCGCTATATGAAAATGATTCGATTCTTTTAGCTCGCCACTTGTTCCTCAGGTTTTTGATACGTTAATTTTTGCATTCGATCCTTGTTCGTGAATCAGAAGACAGATTTTCGAATTCTGAATATCTTATGTACTACGGCATTCGATTCCCTCTTGAGAATAGCATATTTTCATAAATGGTTCAATTTTTAAGCAGAAGAGCGACATCGAGAGCAGAACCTTGAGATGTATATCATTCCAAAGTAGGTATATGGTATGAATTCACCTCATAAAAATTATGGAAAATTCCTTTGTGGAATTGGTTAACCTCATTTTGAAATACGCTATTCCTTACCTCTTCTACAACAGCACCTATATGACTATAAATATATCGAAAAGTGGGTATAGTATGTCCCTCTTTTGGATTATAATCCCCTTCGCTTCTGTCAGAAATGATTTATGCAACTTTTCTCTGAAAAGAAACTCCATTATGCCTCATTAGAATGAGCGATTTTTCCAGTGGGCTGGTACATTTCTCGAATGTGATGTTTCTGAATCATCACTAAATTACATGTGTTATCCAAATATTATACGCGAAAATATCATGAACTGAGGAATAATTTCAAATGATACCTCTTCCAACGGCCAACATTACCATATGAAATTACTTTCCATTCAAAAATATTTGTTTATTCAGTTCCTGCATAAAATATTGTCAGACCAATCCTCACAAAAATCAATATAGAATCTTCAGAACTTTCTAATGGAACGACCTCATACACAAATTCTTTCAAAAGGGTATTTTTGAATAGGAATTCACACAGCCGTTACACGAACGTGGACGGAAATGAAGTGGAAATTTGTCGAGAAATCATAGTACGAGTTCAATACGACCAGAAGGCCAAACCGCATTCAGGATTGCTTCAATACACATGTGAAACGTCGTTTTCATATTCAAATATTATATAAAGCAGTTTTTGCAGTATAGCGGCATGCTTTCCGCTGGGAATCGTCTATCTGGGATTCAGCAGCGGGGTTCCGGATGGAAATATGGACGTGTGTGATAACAAAGTCGACTCGAATATTCTTCCAGTGTGGTTGTTGTACAGGAAGTTGTTTGTATTGAAATGTCTTGTACATTTCCACCAACTGAGATCTCCGTTCCATTTTGATTTGGTTTCGAAGTATATATCTGACATTGTTTTTTTTTTCAATTATCAATAATTGGCTTCATTCCTCACATGAAGTATACATTTTCCGCTCGAGTATATACATTTGGGAAAAAAGGACGGGACTCAATTCCTGAAACGAAATTTTCACTGAATTCATCTTTCACTCAACTCTCATTGAACTGAATCACATGTTCCTATGTTCTTTATTTATTTATTCATTCATGAGAAAGAAGAGCAATGAATCAATATATCACGATCAATTCAAAAGATTGTTTGGAACACGGGAGATACAATGATGCAATCACACCTCATTCAGTTCTTACGCCTAACACACTTGAAGTGAATCAAACATGCACTGAAGAACACGTATTCCAGAGTGGAATTTTCGATCTCGTTTCATGATGAACTGGATGAGTGAAAAAATTATTGGAAAATCAAGTACTCGAGATCATGCATATTTCTGCCTTTCTTTCCTCATTTTTGATAGATATTCTGGAGCAGTTTCAGTTTATGATCAATATTTGAAAATCATAGAACTCGCTCATTTCATTTTCTGTTGATTTACACAGATAAAGATGCTGTGAAGGAATGAGTTGATCACTCACTCATAGTTACGAACTGGTATAATATTGAATTCATTTAGACTATTATTGAACCACACACACACTTTCCTAGAATTCTATGCGACAGTATTTCAAGCGGAGATTTACGTCCTTGACTTATATATGGAGAGGTTGGTGAAATCCAACCATATGCATGAAACAATAAAAATATTCTCCGATAGCCAATCGGCTCTGAAAGTACTTGGCTCTAACCGAGTAACGTTTGACTTGGTATCGATCTGACAAAAGCGCCTCTCCTTAATAGAAAGACTTAACAAATTGTCTCTGGTCTGGATTCCTGATCATACTGGCCTGGTAGGTTATAAGGTTCCCGACTCCCTTGCAAGGGACGGTGTTGCGAGTTGTTTCATAGGACCAGAATCCTCCATTGGCATTGCATTATGCTACGCCAAACAAACGCTAAATACCTGTACTGAAGGAAAAGTTTAAGGCTTCTGGCATAATCTATCAGGAATGGCCTACTCCAGGGCATTCATTCATCCTTCGAAGTACGGTACCAAACAATTATTAGTCTACAGCTACTACTTGGACTCTATATATAACGGAAGAGTCGGCGGGCCGTCTCTCTTATGCAAATGATGAAACAGCAGATCATATACTTGACGCCTGCCCCGCCGCGGACCGAATGTATGGTAGAGTTTCACTACCGACATTGGACCTGAGAGATCTTTCTCCTTATAAATCGATCGGCTTCGTCGAGAATCTGGGTTTATTTGGTGAAATATGAATGTAATGTGAGCCACAATGAACTTTCACTGGTTTCAATGGAGGGTCGTATAGACCCAGTCACTTCGAACATAGCCTGACCAATCAAACCACAGTGACTTCATAAGTTTAAGTTTTGGTCTCTATGCAAGTCTAGTACTAATATGTTGTGTTGTATGGCCTGACTTGAACACAGTTTTTTTAATCATTTTTGATGCAGAGCCTTGTAGATTATGTCTTCCAGCATCAGAAAAGAATTATAATTTTCAGTGAATTTTCACTGACCGATGTGGTACTCATGTTGTATCGGTAGTAGTTACACTCAAAATGTCAATTTCGAAAATAATTTTGTTTTATATACAAATATCGCATATCAGAATGCTTATTTCCTTCAACACTTATCAAATCTCAATATCATTGAAATACAATCAAAATGGCAAACGAGCCAGCTATCAGCTATTTCCCAAATATATAGACGAGTTTGTATAAATGATAGTTTTATCAGAGATCCCTCCGAGAACGTTAATTGGGTCAAAACTGATTTAACGTCAAAGATGTCGTATCGCGAAATCCATCGGTCATCAGTTGGTAATCGATTCTTACCTCGATGTCAACGCTAAAGTAATCAAACCGTTTTAATTGGGGGATTCGCAAAGGAAGTTCCATAAATCATCAGGCGGATGTTGTCAACCGAATTTGTCAGCATCTCTCATTATAGGGGACTCATGCGTTTAGGCTGATTGTTGCGAGGCGGGCTGAGTTTTAGATTACAATCAATTAGGCTTTGTTTCAGTTGCCCGAGAACTGTTTGGGTAGTTTGTTGGGGGATAATTGAACTGAGAATTCAGATATTTTCACCGTTGTTAATTCTTGAGGAAAAATATGCTTCAATTCTAGCTACAGTTGGCAACTAGCATAAGTAGCAGATTTTCCATTATCAATTGATTATGCAAGATTTCAAATCCAGCTCGAATTCAATAACGACTATCATATATGATTCGATTTCAACGAAACTATCACTCTTTTCCAATATGTAGTGATGAACAATTTCTTCAGCCAGAAATGAACTTATCGAGTGTGTGCTCATGAATTCACAATCATTAGGAAGAACATTTTCCGTGACGCATTGCGTTACGGACGATGAACTTCGTCCTTTTTTCACTTGATCGTATATGAAGTATCTGAAATATAATGTGTTTTCATTTTATGAATTAACAAAGACGATATCATAATTATTGTTATTGTAAACGAGTGACGATATAATCATTCACACACTTCACTTTTATTTTGTGATTCAAATAAAAAGGTAAGGACGTAAAAGTGTCAACCATATATTACCAAATAACCTTCCTGATCTTTCCTCCTCCTTCATGAACAATTGGTGACTTTTGCATCAGAAGAGAGATAAAAGGAGCATATTTTTAATGATTGTTGTTAAAAGTAAATCCACACTCATTTTCAGCTTTTTGCTATCATATAAATAAAAGTATTCTTCAATTCCAATTCAGTGCTAGTCTCTCATAAGAAATAAATTAAATATAAACCTGAAACTTTCAGAGTCACTTACAAGCCCTCTGTTTCCATCATTTTTGGCCCTTTTGTTAAATATATGTATATATATATATATATATATATATATATATATATATATATATCCCACATTATATATATATATATATATATATATATATATATATATATATATATATATATATATATATATATATATATATATATATATATATATATATATATATATATATATATATCATATTTGATCGGCTAGGCTTCCGCGGTTAGAAATGTGCTGGCTGGAACTTCCGGTTGATCCGCGTCTGGAATGATTTACTTGTCTACGTTTCGGCTCCCATTTCGGAGCCATTTTCAAGACTTAGTGACCTTGCGTCTAGGTCTGAGTTTTCTTACTAGCTGGCTATCATCACTGGAGATCGAGGATCGAGGATATATATATATATATATATATATATATATATATATATATATATATATATATATACTCTTATTTATATAGTTTCTTCCACATCAGATTTTCATCCATTTTCTCTGTAGAGATGATTCGCTCGAGAGTCCCTCATCACAGAAATTTGTTATCGATTGAGAGTTCATTCGATATTTGCGTCCTCTTGTAGTAAACCACATTGATTTAAACAAAGACAACTCTGTTCTGTCGGTCAAATCCGTCCAGAACTTCTCACACTAAATCATTTACTTCACCCTCCGGAATATTTTTACCACAAAACTTCAAATCCGTGTGGCATTGATAGCTATCATCTGAATTGATAGTGCCACAGACATACAGACTATCCAGCTAACACCAGGCAATAACAGTTAATTCCTATGGAACTAACTTTGCGGCTTTTAAGTTGCCTGCGAATTTCTATGGACTGCCTGTTCCGCTCTCATTTTGCAGCAATATATCCGCCGAATCTGGTTGAGGAGTAAATCAACTGAGTCGATCTAAATGCGATCTCAAAGGCATTCTATTTTTTGAACTTCTTTGCTGAATACTCATTATTTATTATCCATGATATCCCACATTATTATTTTCTATGTGAAATGGAATATTATTGCATAATTAGAGAATCGATTTCGTTTTCTATGTGAAGTTATTTTGAATCCGTTATTGGGAAGTCGACTTGAATTCTCTATCAGACTTTTTTATCGTTATAATTAGTGTAAAAGATTTCCTTACAGTGATCAATCACCCAAACAGTAAACTCACAAACACTTTCACTCGACGCACGCATTGCCAACCAAGTTGTAATTTTCACAAGTGAAAATGTTTGCTCTTCTCACGAAGATGTTGAATTGATGAGTTGAAGGCGCGTCGATTGCGAGTGATATTAATTTGGGTGGGAGAGTCAATGATCCCTTTTGAGAAGATTCAGTCTCAACAACTCGCACACGGATTAATACCCGAAAAGACTATTTTTCAATATTCCAGCGTCCCTGGAAACATTCATCTTTAGTACCACTCCTTTACGGAAAGGAATAAAAGCGGAGAGAGAACTGATCAACCTATTTGACCGATCGAATCGTAATTGATTTATCAAGCGTCGGACCGAATTGTGAGATGAATATGTTTACATACCACTTACTCAAATGCAGGGCTTACTGTCTAAGTTGAAATTGTATTTTTCCTGCTCTAGTCGTAAGAGGGTGGGCTCAATTGCTGTATTGATGTAGATATGTATTTAAGTTATTGATAAAGACTCCAGCATGAGAGTCGGTACATTTCAACAACTCGGACCCAGATTACTACCCGAAAGGACTATTATCAAAATTTCCCAATCGACTGTTGGACCCCATATCTGCAGTTATATTGCCATTTCGCTAACATTTTGTAACAACCTCTTCTCGATCTACTGAACGACAACCAAATCGTGACTGAAACACATTTTTCTCCGTTAACATCTATGGATGGTAACTCTTTTTCACTTTCTTGATATATCACAGTATTCCTACAGAATCAGAATAACAGGTCGATGTCGATTGCCTACCTAATTTCAAGTTTGCTCGGGCTGGGAGCAGATGCTTATCTAAATCGAATCCAACATGAACTACTAATAGCTTCAGCTCACCTCGATATCCCACCTCTCACTGCTTTCAGACGGCACGCATCCACTTCGGAAATTCTCAGGAACCTTCATTTTTCTTACACGTTAGATCCAAAGTTTGCGAACTTTCAATTCGTATTCACGTAACAATTCGAGAAAATCAATTCAGTTCATTTCAAGGAATGGAGTTTCTTTTAGCCAGTGAGATATTCGATTTTTTTCTATTTATTGAATAAACAACTGGAGTTTTTCACGAGGATATAAAAATAAGAACCTGGCGATATTAGCAACAAATGGTAAATTTTATACTGAGGCCGCAAAATGCTTTCCGAGAGAGAGATTATCGCCGAGGCCCTTCCGTCCAAGGCAAGATGATCTCGACGTCGCGAAAACATTTTGCGGCCACAGTATACACAATATTTTTTGTGCAACTGTGAAAATTATATGATTCCAATGAACATTTTAGTTTTGAAAAGACAGCGTTTGAACGCGAATATAGAGAAATAAACTGTTTGTGTCAATATCACAGTGTTTCTATGGAAATGAAATATCCAGCAATACAAACGTTTGGTTTTAGGCAGTTACTCTGGGCAACGGCCGTAAAAAAATTGGCGGCCGTCACTCTGAGTAATGGCCGCAAAATGAGATTTTGCTATTGCGAAGTGCTTGTTTCGCGCCCGGTTGCAGGGAAATATATTTCCGAAGCAGGATGAATGGGCGATCGGTATGTCAATCAGACAGAAGAGTCGAAATCAATGTATCGAATACTGTTGTATTATATTTTGGAATACTTGGGAAATAGCGAATCGGACTCACTAAGAGGAAATAATTCGACCGCTCCCAAAATGATAGTCTATGAAACTGTATATCAAGTTATTACTTATGACCGTTTCTGTATTTCAATTTCAAATAATTATACTCTCCTTGGTAATAATATAGAAGGAATTCTCACAGAAGAGAAAATGATCATTGAGATGTTCTTTCCAATATTTCTTCAGATAATGAAGGAAGACATGAAACATCCTTTTTTCTCAACACAATATATGATTTCTTTGAAAGGTTTTTCGATTAACTACACCCATTCTTGGGAATGGAACTAGCCGTTTTCGAGGTTTTCACCAGTTCTATTTCATTTTCAATAAACTTCGAACCAATGTTTATCATAATTTGAATTAAAATTTGATTCGGAATCACCTTCAATTCAAAGTACAGTTTGAATGTCATCATTCGGTGGTGGGTTGATTCTATCATTGTAGTTTTTATAGGTTTTCAACCTTCTACAATCTGAAATAATAGTAGTATTGGAATCTATACAAGTTTAGAAGGCCAAATTTTCATTCTAGTACGGTAAATTGAAAATTGCTGCGTTAGTTGAAAAACCGTTCCTTCTGAATACAATAACAAAAATTCATCAAAATACGTATATTATAAACGGAGCTAAGAAATACAAGAGTTACTAGGGAAAATCATCATTTTCAAATCTTGGTCAGGTATGGTCCTGCAACTATTCGTCTCGCCCCAAACCGTAGGTCATCGAACATATCTTCATCTTTGCGAAAATTCGAAAGACTTTATATAGTGATGGACTGATTAATGATTCTGAAAAAACACAATAATTAGTCTTAGATTCACTTGGCTCTTTGTCATGTGTTTCAGCTTGTCTCTCGATCAATTTACGCTGTCTAAACTTACTGAATGATAAATAGTTGCATCCGAGTAAGAGTTAAAATAATTCATCCACAAAAGAACTCACTACCGTTTTTCTAGTATAAAAAGTTCATAAAAAGTCAAAGATTAGTATTTAGATAGATATTATCTCTTGTATTTTATTTCTCTAGTAAAATTTGATATAGACGAAAAGTTGCTGACTAATAGAACGTGTTCCATTTAAAAGGAACTGTTTTTTAATTAACGCAGCAACTTATCGGGGTAGATTAAAAATCTACCCTTCTACACTTGTATAGATTCCAATATTAATTCTCACTTTTTCAGATTGTGGTAGGTTAAGACCCCAAAAAACTACGAAGAGAAAAAATCTTCAATTCGTTTTGATAATCTCTGATTATCCTCATAGCATTAACGTCCAGTTTCGGCATTGATTGAAACTGGTGCAATTCTCTTCCAGAAGTCCAGGCTATAGCCAAGATGAACCAGAAGCCTCTGGAGCGATTGTCAGAAGTTAACCAATTATGGATAGAGAATCGAAGAGTGAGAAATGAAACTTCTATTTGCGTCCAATGAACTTCGTTCCGTATTTTTCTGTGTTTGTAACCTACCACAATCTGAAAAAATGATAATTGATAATGGAATCTATACAAGGGTAAAATGTTAGATTTTTAATCTACCCCGAATAGTTGCTGCGTCTATTGAAAAGCAGTTCTCTCGATAGAACAAATCCATTTAGTCGGCAACTGCGCTTCCGGGAGATAAATGCCTCTTCCCAAACCGATGGACAGCCCCATGGCAACTCTGGCAATGGAAATGGACAACGTTTTGAGTGGACCGACGAATTAAAAGACGACCTAATGCGGTGCTACGATAGTAATGAGCCTGCACGAAGGGGAAACATGGCGAGAATGCATGCGCTGTGGTGCGTGGAAGATCCGGAGCATGACGCCTTTTCTGCCCAAAATCTCAGGCGTTATGTATCTCATCTTCGTGGTCGTGGCTAAGTACGTGCCCCATCAGGGCCAGTTGAGCAGGCGGTAGAAATACCGCCAGTGCGATTTGTGGAGGAGTGTGTACGCCTGAAAGCACCGAGAACCCAGAACATCGGGACCCAGAGGATGCTCCACAAAATGAAGCCCCTCAGGCCAGAACAACTGGCCCGAGTGGATGCAGAGGTTCGTAGTGCCCTTACAGAAGATGCCGACATCTGGCAGATCAACTGTGCCATATATGACTCTGTTCATGCTCTTTCTCGCAGGGAAGCAGGAAAAAGATCCTTCGACTCATCCAAGAGGCATGAGCAGCGCATACACAAGATGGAGGCTAAGATCAAGTCGGCGAGATAACACGCTTCTCGTATCCAAGTCAATATCGAACACTGTTCATAAAAAATCATTGTTTTTTGAAAATAATTCCAAATTATCTTACAACTTTCGATGAACAATTACGACGAGAATAAATATCAGATATTTTTTCATTATGAATTCGATGCACAAAGAATCCCAGAGTAAGTAAATAGACGTTTTCGGCGTGGTAGTAAGGAAAACATATGTTTACAAGAAACAAACTTAACCTGGATAATATCTGAATCAAAAAACCAACCGTCATGAATCAACAGAGAGAGAATTGGTCCAGACTCCGAATGGTCAGGCAGTACGAAAAAAGTTATTGACAAGGAATTGAACAGCAGTACTTGAAGAAATTAGTGGATCAGATAGGTATTGGACAGCACGAAGTAGACGAATCCCATGGAGACCTCGAGATAACAAGTTCTACCCATTTTTTACGTGGAAGGACTCTCTGAGGAGATGATGATGATTCGAAAGAGAAACAACCTTGAATTATGCTAACGATCGAGGAACACAATTTGCAGTAACCGCCACCGAACAAGAAACAGCGACATCAGTCTTTACCGAATGCGGATCGTGAGTGAGGCGAATGATTTTTCGAAAAGACCTAAAGACCCACAAATGTAGTACTCAGTGAAAACAATGATTGAGAAAAAAATTCACGCGACTTATTTGTATACAGATCCACGAGAAAAGGAAGCCCTTTGATGTTGGAAAAACACCACGTGAATCAAGGGCACGGAGATACTGATTAACATTCACTTTGGATTTTGTGAACCTTCATCGACAAGGAGTTCCAAAGTTCAGCTGTTTCATTGAAAATAGATCCCTGAGCGAAAGAAGTTTGACAAGTCATCAAGCTCACAACAAATGGGTGGGAATTCTGGTAAAGGTGATTATTCCCATCCCTGGACATTCATTCATCCCTTGAGATCGCGTTTTTGCTCTGATTGGAAAGAGATTGAAGACCCTCGTTAATCCTGTAGTTCATGAAAGCATTTTAGCTCAAAAAAATTAGTTTTGAGGCCTGGGAAAGACTACATCGACGCAGGATGAACCTAATGAACAGCAGACTCGAGGACGTAGCTCTTGGGACTGAGGTGGAGCCCCTAACACTGCGCGATGTGAGGAACCTACCGATGAAACATTAACGGACCAGATTAGATTAATGACGAATGATTGATTTTTTTCCAAACAACGAAGTATCCTTGGAGAGCAATGACGGCATATGCCAGCCTCAGGAGGACGAAAATGCCATTCTATCTCTATTCTATTTTGTTTTCAAAGTTCAATTCAATATTCAGTTTTTTGTTAAGTTTCGTTCAGAGTGTGAATATTGTTTAGAGTTTGAAATGGTCTGAGTCTTGAATCCAAAGTTTCTATATTTTTTTTTTATTTTTTCTGTATGATTGGATCAGTAGGATTGAATTTCTAATCACCCCCTCCCTGCACGTCCCTTCAGATTCTCTTATAGTGCTTCACAACTTGCTACCCTTGTGTTGTATGAACAGAAAAAATTTCAGATCTTATATCGGTTTTCCTACAAGTGAAATCTGCTCTCCTGAAAATTTTTTGTTTAGGAGTTGGTCGGTTTGCAACCAGACGACACATATGCGAAATCGTATTTTCGATATAGGTACTTGGTTGGCATTCACAACAATTTCATTCTAGAACCTGAATTTTTGTGCTTTCGGAAGCATGCTCGGATAAATCTCATCGCAGAAGTTGTTTATCGAAGAATAATTTATCTGAGACCCATTAATATTTTGACAGGCCTCTCCAAACTTTTTGAGAAATTGTTGGAAGAGTGAATTATTCAATTTCTGGTGGTGTTCAATCGGAATCGCGCCAGGATGGCCGCTCAGTATTAACACGGAGTGTGAAAGTGGTAACTCAGATATGTCGTGCTAGACATGTGAAACCAGGTGTACTACAAGGATTAGTCTTAGGAGCACTTTGAGATCGATTCAAGACAATTTCAATAATTCCCTTGCAGGCTCCACATGTTCCCCGATCATATCACACAGTTTTTCCATTAGTGATCCCGATAATGCTATAGTGGCAAATAATAATGGACATATAGCATAGTATGTGATGTGGCAATAGTCTTGGATAATGGGTACAAATTACAGAAACAAGTTTGAAAAGCATACCTGTATATTAGTGTATATACCAAAAAATATTGTGCCATATTTATAAAGAAGTTTTTTACCCTAAATATACATAAAAAATTGTATGGGTTGGAGGAAGCTGTTGAAACTGAAAATGTAGGATTCTGTATCATTGACAATTCTTTTTATCGATAAGTCCTACTTACGAATACTTTTTTTTAAATATCATAGTTTCCTGTACCATATTCACTGACATTGGGTTTAAAAAAAACGTATCACGTGTTCCACTTCATAAAAAAGTTTTTTAATCTGTCTGAGGAAGCTATTGTGACGCGAAACAAGTGTCTCAGTTTTGTGAACTCGTTGTCGGTGAGAATCGTACAGAAAACTGTGATATTTTTTGTTATATGGATATTCATTGAGTATCATTCAGTTCAATTCAAATACTTATGTGCAAAAATAGTTTTCTTGGGACTAGATGGCATCACTTACTCATAGGTGAAAATTCTGCGAGAAAACAGGTGTTATAATAGTTCTTTATTAGCGAGTGGCACTGTTGATTACGAAGGAAAATGTGCTTCAAAAACAAGATGTGCATTGGAAATTTGTTTTCGAGAGAATTGTGTTTTGTTTTTGGTGGTTTGATTCACTCGATCCAAGTATAGGAAATCTCTGTAAAATAAAAAAAAACCCCATTATTTCAATGAAAAATAGGTCACAGAAAACTATTTCGTGAAATCTTTGTTTCAATAACTTCACTCTTATCTGAACAGAAAAAGTAGTGTCATCATCGCCTTCAGTGGATGTTGACCCTAGGCGGCTGTTACATTTCTAATTCAATTCTCTTTCTATTACTTGCATCTTGACTCAGCAATCTTCACACTCGCCTAGGAATGTTGGGTTTTTCCCACCTGGTAAACTATAATATACTATCATAGTTTCATGTTCTTCATTGTGTCTTAAAAAACTTCATTTCTAGTCGGAAATATAATTCACCAGTTGTCAGTTCTTCAAAACTTCAAGAGAACTTCAACGCCTGAGTACTCAGGAATCACAGCAAATTATTACATTTAATACTGATGGTTTTTTTCAATCGCATTGATTAGCACCTCCTTGAACATCATCTGTATGCATGCCCAAGATGTACCATAAAATACTGCATTTTTAGTGGGTTGATCAGGGTAATTACATTTGTTGGAACAATATCTCGATCGACTAGGTCGAAAACCATCTTTCTTCACTAATGGGTGGTGGCCCAGTTGTCTACAGTGCTGACTTATAATTGATTCAGATGTCTTGTTCATAGTCGAATCTGTGGTAACGGCAGGAATTTCCTGGCTGACTTGAAGCAATAGACAACTGTGAGGTGCCTAGATACTGGAAGGTGAGATCTTATGATTAAATACGAGAACCAACCTGATGGCAGTTTTCGGGATTTTCCATCAACTGATATAGCAAATGCACTATCATAAAATCGGGGGTCGACCCAAAGCGCTACTGCACAAAAATTAATCAGGGGACTCTTGCTTGAAAAAAGCTATGCCTTCTGGGCGCCATCGTTGGATTGTTTGAAAAGGAAAATATTTAAAAAAATTTGTATGCATTGTACAAATATATTTATTGATTCTGTATCTGTATCAATCAAAAATACCTCAGAACTGGTCAGGACACCTAACAATAAATACATGTGGAATAACAAGTTTACTACAAATTCCATTGTAGTATTGAGTAAGGATTCGTTCCTTATTTGAATTTCAAAGTAGATGGCCGCACTGGAAAAGGGCACTTGCAATTACAAGAATAAAGGAAATCTCCGGTAATACAATAAGATGCCTCATAACGATAAGACTGCACAGCAATTTGATGTCGCCGTTAATAAATGGAATTCTAATAATGGAAAATCCTCTCTATAAAATTAAATTGTGCTATTATCTGCGGGGACTTTGGAGAATAATCGTATATGCTCTTTACTTTACATTTTCTCTCTTCTTTATATTCTGATTCGAATTTTTGGAAAACGTCAAATACAGATACGTTCATGACATTCAAATCATTTGATGAATTCAACATCATTCATAAAATATTTTCCATTAGAAATTTAATATGAAACTTAAGCTCATCGTGACTGTGGGTTATACTGACTGAACTTCAAAAAATAATGTTTTGCGAATATGAATCTTTCTGAATTCATTTTCCGTAATTCATTGGTTAAACTGTAATTTTTTCCATCTCATAAGTTATTATAATAAGTTTAATAGACATTCATCTCATAAGTTATTATAATAAGTTTAATAGACATTGAAAATCCGAACCAATACTACTATAACTTTTTCAGTTTCTGCTTCTACTTCTCCAACATTGGAATTAGTATATTCGGATGTTTTCACAAACTGTGGAAAATATTTTTTCAATAGCAATTTTGTTCATATTCTCTCGATCTCATGAATGTCTTTGAATATATCATTAAGGTGGTAATATAGACGGTGGATGTTCTGATCAATATTATTCGGTGAAAATTGAGGGGGAAAATCATATGGAGTTTTTCTCATGATATTCGGCATCACTTCCATACATATGCATTACATTAGGTTGGCCGGTGTTCTAGAGGTCAACGGCGTTGTCTTATATTCGATGAGGACATTTCACTGCTGTTTCAAACCGCGGTCGGGACAGAAATTTTCTGGTTGGCATGGTGCGTTGGGCGATTGTTAGTTGCCAAGATACCAGTTCTACAGAGGATGGAATATCCTGATCGAATACACCCTCCGACTGTAGCACTGTGGGTTTTTATAGATTCCAAATGAAATAGGGAATACGCTACCGTGAAAATCAGTTGAACGCCCTAGAGTGCTTCGACACCTAATATAATGTAAAAGTGTTTAATAAAGGAATAATGGCGGTACGAGATTCGAACCGGTTTTAAGCCACCTCCCTCCACTATGACGTCATTAATGAATTACTAATGACATTCTCCAAATATTCACGAAACACACAATTCCAAAAAAATCATTCTGGACGCAGATAGAGGTTTATCGTGAGGCTTACAAACTTAAAAAATTCAAAGTGAATGTTAATTCATATCTCCTTTTCCTTGTTTCACACGGTATTCTTTCAACATCACAGTGCCTTTTTTATGTGAATCTGCATTTGAAAAAAAATATATACAAACTCAACAATACAGCAGATGAATTGACATCAATTCAAAAACTCGTATAGCCGATTAAAAGACCAAAAAGACGCATTGATCTTCGATATCATCCTGGGATAGATTATATTGCTATTGATCCTAGGGGTATCAATCAAGAAGAAGGAAGGAATGAGATCGAAACTCGAATTGTTTTGCCCAAAGAAGGCGAAAAAAAAGTTGTCATAGGAATTGAAATGGTTTTTTCCAGAGAGAAATGATTCCATCATTTTTGGAACTCAAGGAGGAATTATGTAGCGACCGTTCGCATAGTTCTGTTGCTCTCATGGAAACATGATATGCTGTCAGTGTATATCCAGGAATCTGTTATCTGGGCTCTCAGAGCGACAAGACCATTTTTATATTATATTTGATTCAATCCTATTGCAACAATGTCAGAAAAAGTCATCTCGAACCTGTACTTGCGATATAATACATCTCATGGTAAGAAATAAATGTCAAATGATTTGACGTCACTCTAGAAGAAAATATTCCTATAATATCTATGTACCAGACATATCGTTCAAGGTCACAGTAATCACACCACTTGTCTCATAAATTATTCTTCAAGAACGTCATGGTGGTGGGAGGAGGTTTAGAAGCGGCTCAAATCTTTTACAAATAGAAAAAAAAATAACCGAAAAAGTAACAATTTGTACGAAATAAAAAGCCTTTTTCGAATCGCAAGGTGGTATATATATATATATATATATATATATATATATATATATATATATATATATATATATATATATATATATATATATATATATATATATATATATATATATTATTATATTTATTTTGTGTGATAATGAATTATGTTTATTGTTGAATTTTGTAATTTTTTATATATTACACATCATAATATAATATTCTCAGGGTTTTTCAAAAAAATTTTGTATATGAATATCGATCTCAGGGTTTTAAAATTATAAATGAAATTTCTTTTCAAGTTTAGACTCTTCTAAAAGTTTCTGCTTTACCTACCTTGGTCATAGCATTTCTTTTTACCTCAGGTGGATTCAAATCAGGAAGGAAATCCAAGACTCAAAGTACTTCATGAGAAGTTAGGAACCTTTCAGCTTTTTTAAGAAACAAGAATTGAATTTCATGCTTTTTAATAATGAATAGAAATTTTGAAATGAAATGTGACAACACAGAATTAATAACAACAATAACCTATCATATATGGATTAAAATAACCTTAATCTAAAATTCATATTCTAATATACATGTCTGGTAATTTGAACTCTTTTCGTATCTACGAACGTGGTTCTGTATCAAGTTCATTGGTTATACTTCGCAGGTAAGTCTGCAATATGACATATTAGTGCATTTCCGAACGTTCTAAATGGTAACTCGCGTCAATGTCAATTGTCATTCTAACTTATGTTTACTTTCACTATTTACATTCACGAAAAAATTGTTAAATGTTCTTCAGAAAAATGGGGATAAAAAAAAAGTTCATTGAGCTCAGGGAAATAATTTATGTGCACAAGAAAATGGATATATGCGTTGCAACGATATATGGAAAGTGTTTACCATGCTGGTTTCCCTCGATGTGGTGATTGGCGACTCCAACAAGCAATTTCTAGCCTGCTGAGTGATTTTCGTTGCTGTGTTGATGTTGATGGAAACGGCCTTGGTTCGGGCTCTGGAGTGAAGATTTCTTCTGGGGAAAGTTTGGATGGGACGAATGTCTTGGATTCATTGGTGATGAACCATATCACAATCACAAACACTTTGGATAAGTTTTGAACATAATTAGGTACATATTTCCTTCTATTTTAATTTAATAAAAATTTTGTCATGCTCATGCTTTGAAATGCATTTTCGAAGTCCTTGTTTACAAATAAACAACTGAATGAGTTGTTTCCCTAGCAACTTGTTGCTTCGATAACTATTCTAAATATTAACAAATTAATTCTAAATCTATTCTATAATCTACAAATTCCTAATTAATATCATTTTAAAGCTTAATTCTACAAGTATATCCCAATATGTGTTATTTTTCCATAAAATTTCTAATTCCTTGCTTAATTTCAGTAAGCATCATTCAATATCAGAAAAAGTTGAATTCTCCTTCTCATATTTAAATTTGCTGAATGTTCTCAATTCAAAATTCAATTCTATCTTATCTATTGAAATTGATTTGGAAGTTTCTTTATGACTTTATGCACTGTTACCAATTTCTTGTATTTCATTGCTAAAGTTGGTTAATTATCACGTGACAGATGTCATGTCATTTGGTGAATAACATTTCTACTCATGATATACGAGGTGTCCAAAAGATTCCTCTTGTTTGACTTCATCTGAGATAGAAAGATTTTTGCTTTTTAAAGTGAGTAGGTTGGATTTCATAACAATACCTCAAGTATTAGATATGATTTTTCCTTGCAATGGGAGAAAATCATATCTCATACTTCTTCAACTTGTAATTAGTGTCACTTGTTTTATATAAGTAAATGTCATTGATATTAAATATTCTCCTTATTCTATCTTCATTAAGGTACTTTAATTTATAACTATTTACATTATTCTGGCTTTCAATCACATAAGGTCCTTCAAATATTGGCAATAATTTTGCACATATACCTTCTTTCAAATTTGTCACTCTATTTGATCTAATCAAAACTAATTGACCTTTCTCAAATACTATTTTATATCTTTGTTTCTTCTGTACACGTTTCAAATATCTTTTTCCACTCTTTTCTATTTTATTTTTAACTTGGTTTAGTATGTCTTGTAATTGATCGTTTTGTTCTTGTAGCCAATGTCGCAGTGGATGTCGTCCTGTCATCAGTGAGTATGGAGTCTTCTCTGTAACGGTGTTTGGCAGTTGATTAAGGAAGTTCTCGACTTGTGGTAAATGATTGTCCCACTCACTGTGATTATTCGTAGTCAGTATTCGTAAGAATTTCACAACTTCTTGGATGTATCGTTCAGTAGGGTTTGCTTCTGGATGTCTTATACTTGTGAAGGTGAGTGTAATATCTTTTCTTGTACAGTAGTTTTTAAATGTATCGTTATTAAAGTATGTTGCATTGTCAAGTATACATCTGTCTGGTTTTCCTATGTCATTTATGTAATTCTGTAAATGTTTTTGTATGGTCTTTACGTTAGTCCTTGTACATGGATACAGTTTTATATATTTTGTAAACAAATCAACTATTACCAAAATATGTCTGTTGTTTCTCTCTGTTACTATCAACTCACTAATAAAATCTATCGCAATACATTCGAGTTTTCTACCAGTTATTATATTCTTAGGTATATTTGAGTTGGTATAATTTTTACTTTTATACAATTGACAAATTTCACAAGAGTTATTTATTTGTTTAATTATTTTGATATCTTTTCTACTATAATAATTTTCCCTGGAAAGTAACCATATTTTTCTCATACCTGGATGTCCATTATTTTCATGCAAATCTTTTAAAATATTATTGGCTAAATCATTTGTAATAACATATAGCTCTTGATTATTAATCACTTTTATCCATACATTATCTACCTTTTTACACCTTTTAACCTCATCACTCCCTAAATTTTGTTGGTCAGCTATTATTTTTGACAATGAATACATTCCTTCCCTTTCCTTTAATATATTTACACCTATCTGTATGCTTCTATCCTTTTTAATAATTCCATCTGATCTTGTTAATGCATCTGCTATGATATTATCTTTTCCCTTGATATATTTTATTTCAAAATCATATTCCTGTAGTAACAGTGCTCCTCTATGAATTCTATTATTCAATAACCTATTATTCATAACATTCACTAATGACATATGGTCTGTTTCTATTTGAAATCTTGCTCCTAATAAAAAAAATCTCAATTTTGAAACACAGAAAATTATACTAGCAAATTCCAATTCTGTTATGCTATAATGTTGTTCATAGGACTTTGTTACTCTGGATACAAAACATATGGGTACTTCATTACCTTCTTGAATTTGTAAAAGTATTCCTGCTAATTTATTTATAGTTGCATCAGTTCTAAGTATAAATGGTAATGAATAATTTGGATGATAGACTTTCAAATTGTTAGCAAATTCTTCTTTGATTAAATTAAATGACTTTTCTTGTTCTATACCCCATTTCCATCTTTTTTGTTTCTTCAAAACAGATATTAATGGCAATGTTTTCTCTGAAATATCTGGCATTAGTTTCTTAAAATAGTTAATTATTCCTAAAAATCCCCTTAATGTTTTTAAATTTGTTGGTCTCTTATACTCTTTAATAACTTGTACTCTTTCTTCATCCATACTTATTCCTTTTGAATCTATTTTATATCCCAAAAATGTCACTTCATCTTGGCAAAATTTTGATTTATTCAAATTTATTTTTAATCCTGCTAAGTCTAATTCTTCTAGTAATATTTTTATATGTTTCAGATGGTTATCTTGATTTTTGGAATATATGAGAATGTCATCAATGTAATGAAGAATGAAGTCATTATACTTGTCCAGAATGGCATGGATTGTTCGTACGAGTGCTGAACATGAACTTTGTAAACCATAGGGTACGACTTTGAATCTATACAAGACTCCGTCGATAGAAAAAGCTGTATAGTCTCTATTGACTATTTGGATGCAGTGGAATTAGCCAAAAACTATGTTTTAAGTTTATTTTTGTGAACATTTTAGAGCCTGTAATACTTCCAAATATTGCTTCTATGTTTAGTGGTGCCTCATATTGTGGAGTTGTGTACTTATTAATATTCCTAGCGTCTAGGCATAGTCTTAATTCATTATTACTTTTTGGAACGACCACTATAGGATTTATATATTAAGAATTGCATTTTTCTATGATATTTTGCTCTAACATTTTCTTTATTTCTTTATTAACCTCATTTCTATATTTATATGGGATAGGATATGTTTTTGACTTAAAATTTTGAATACCTGTAACCTCAATTTGGTGAATATAATTTTCTGTTACTCTATTTTCCTCATTTATTAGATTTACATGTTCTTTGAGTAAATTTTGTACCTCTCTTTTCATATTATTTCCACAATTTATATCATACTCAGTTATATCTCTTAGTTTTTGTTCACTTCTTACATCATTTATTGTATTTACCATTGTTTCCTCATTTTGCTCTATCATACTTATAAATTTGATTGTTTCCTCTTGTATTTGAATTTGACCTTGTTCGTAATCTATGATAACTCCATGTCTATCTAACTCATCTGTTCCTATAATTGCATTATGAAGCAAATTTTCTATCAGAACAAATTGTATCATATATTCAGTATCGTTAAATTTAATTTTTCCACTTATTCTTTTGTTAACCTCATATAATTTCTTATTATTTGCACCTACCAAAACTACTTTTGGCATTCCATAACAATATTTTTCCAAATTTAGTTCTGTTATAATTTTATGATTAATTAATGATATTTCTGAACCAGTATCTATTAATATTTCCAGTTGTTTATTGTAAAATATCCCAGGAATTTTTATCAAACCTTTATTTAATTCTAATTTAAAACTTTTTTCTATATCAATAAATTCTCTAGGATGTTGATAAGTAACTGTATATAATTGAGAAACTATTTTGTTCTGTATATCTTGGTAGGCTATTTATTGAAAATTTTGTTCTTGTGGAACGATAACAGGGCTTTGTACTGTACTCAATTGTTCATTTTGTTGTCTATTTTGTATATGATTTATTTGTCTATTTTCCCTTCCATCTACACTTCTACTTCTTTCTTGTCTATAACTATTATTATTTGTTTGGTATGGTCTTTCTTCACTTCTACGTCTCTGTCTGTCTCTATTATTAGTATTTCTATTATATCTGTCATTTTGTTCGTATGTATTTCTATTATTGTAATTTCCATTGCTATATGTATTGTTTCTATTTGTATATTCCCTATTGTTCTGTGTATTATATCTGTTATTGTCTGTTCTTTGTCTTTCATTATTATTATTTGGATCATACCTCATACCACCATTATTTCTATTTCCATAATAATTATTATTTTGTTCATTATTATTATAATATCTTCTATTTTCATTTCTATTTCCATAACTATTAGAATTATATCTCCCCACTGAGCACAGAACCTCGCAAAACATTTCTGCAACTTACATATAGATGCCGATTGAAATGTTTCCTGGAGGAGTTACAGTAATATTACTGTGTTAGTTCAGTTGAAACATTGTGACTTGCTCAATAGTGAAACATTTCATTAACTTGTGATTCGCTTCCCACTGAAATGTTTGTAATTGATGTTACGGTGATGTTGTCAGATATACCAGTTGAAATATTGCACAATAATTTTCTCAGGAATATTGCTATAAGTTGGTTATTTCTTTTTTCGAATCGTTTCACAACTAAGTTACAGTGATATCGTTGAAAACACAAATTTCGAAATATTGTTAATTAATTTCGCAGGTAACATTGCTGTGTTGATAATATTCCTTCTTGTTGAAACATTTTCAGATGCATGGCGTTTCGATTATCTTTTGAGAGATATCCAGCAATAAGTTTGAATGATTGAATTTTGTTTTTTCAAGAAACGTTACTTAATCGATTATGGATTTTTCTTGCTTAAGAACGCTGAGTGAGCTAATTTGACGGATTCGTCTATTGGCCAATTCGAATAACATTTTATAATTATTACTTCTTAGTGATGCAATTCAGAGCCAATTAATCGCTTGAAATCTAAAACTTGGTAAACGTTTATTTTTCGAGACTGATGAATTATCGATTGCCAGTTGTGTGTGTCATGTCTATCAGTTGAATGGGAGACAGGACGGTTTCATATATGTCCTGCCTACACAAAAAGATATCCAGAAAGTAGAATGGCTGCCAGTGACCGATGAGTATGTGAAGTATTACAGTGATGAAAATATTCATATAAACTCAAACTTTTTTGCCCAAACCTCATTAGAATTTACGCAGATTTACGATTTACGCTCGTTTCAGCATAAGTGCTTAATGCTTTCGTTTTGAGAGTCTTCTGCGCTGGGTAACAAATTCTAGCTTGATTATTGGTTGAGAAATAACATTTGTCAAATTAAACCAATAGGACCACCGGAGTAGCACACTCTCGAACGAAAGCAGCCATTGGTGCAAATGAGGTTAAGTATTAGAACAGAACACATTACGACCTCATAATGGTAGATGATATTGACTGCCTTTCGAGTTTCGTCTTTGGAGTTCGGAGGGAAAACGGAAACCGAAATTTCACGATTTTCTGTAATCTTGGCGAAGTAGGTGAAGTCGTGAAGTGAGAAGTGACCGGATTTCAAGAAGTAGTTTTAGTTATGGAAGGTTACGCTAATAAAGAGGTGAGAAATATTTGTTCATTCGTTTTCATGAATAAATCTCAATGTGGATTCCATCAAAAATAGAACTAATGATTTAAGCAACTATACCTGATAACTAAGCCTAAGGGGGATTCATGCAGCTTTAATTATCAAGTAACAATGAACAAGGCATGATTAAAAATTAGGAAGGGGATCAACTCTAACATTACATGAACTTTCGACTAGCATTTTTAATTCATTTTCAATTCCCTAGCTTCATTTCAGAGAATCGAATATTGAAATTGAAAATAAAATATCATTGTTTTTCTGAGAAGGTCCACCAGAATCTCATCTACATTTTCAATTTCACATTCAATCAACGAACAGAAAAACAAACTATTTGAAGAAAAATTTGGTTATGATCATATAATCCATCATGCACATTAGAGACACATATTTTACACATATTATACAAAAAATATGAAGTTAAAAGTTGGCCAACTCCTTCTTGTTACTTGATAGTTATAATTTAGTTGCATGAATTCGCAGTAAATCAGGCAGTTCAACTCATCATTCATGATTGTTACTTGGTAATTGTTCCTTGATAATTGAAGCTGCATTTATCCATCTAACTCTAGCAAATCAATTAACATGTTTATGCAGTTATAAAACTGATGATGAGCTCTCAGTACTGCAAAACTCCATCATCGGTTTGCTTGTGTTGAACTCATAGTTGGTTTTTGGGTTAGACTCAGTTATTAGGTACGTATTGTTGCATCAACCCACTATGAGACTTGTTTATTTTTGACCTGTATAGATTTTCCTTACGTTTTTTCCTCTAAAATATTTATTTTCAACAGAAAATGATTACACTGGGCTTTAGATATTCTTCATAAATTTCAATGTGAATATTTTTCAGAGAATTCGATATTCATTTATTGAATTATTTAAATTTCATTAAACTCCTCGATGCCATTGAAGCACCCTCTCATAGCTTTGTCTGTTTGGAGGAAAAAGTGGGATATTTTTAAGCTACTCCATTATTGGGCCTCATTATCCTTAGGGTGTTTCCTCCTATAAGCAATATCATTGAGCAATGAAGAGGTTACACTAGTTTTAGATTTTTTCATACTGCCTTTTCTCTTATGAAAAATCTTTTTTGGTGCAAGTCAGGGCAGCATTATTATTATGATTTCAATTCCTAATCGTGGAATGTTTGAAATATTTGTTCAATTATTACTTTTTTCCCAATACTCTGGTACTGAGAAATCATTTTGAAATTTTCAGGTCTCATTAAAGAAAACTTCCCACCCTAACAGACGACCAATTTAAAAAGATGGTGATGGGATGGTTCCAACATGACACTACAAGATGCAAATGAAATGGCTGACTTTTTTCTATCGAAAAATCAATGGATTTCCTCATTTTTTTTATACAATAGGTTCTCTTCTTCTTTTTATCTAGTTTACATTATATTAATTGTTATAGCATATCAACAAGATAAGTCTCTTTCGATTTAATGGTTTGTTTCTGAAAGTCATTCGAACCACTTATTTTCAATACCTTCAGGAAGCAGCAGGTAATCTGGTTTTGTTACCCATTATTTGAGTTGATATCCAAATTGTGCATGATATATTTTTGTTACTTAAATATTAATATTTATTATGAACAGTATGTTTTAGTTCAATAAATGGATGCTCACTTATAATATTTTTTAATGCTTTAGTATTTGTATAATGGTCTGATGCAAAATATTCAGTGGAGCTTCATGTAAAAACTGACAAAACATTGAAAAATCCAAAATTAAATAAGTATTTATCTATTCATTCATTGAACTGAATTATTATCTGCTGCTAATATTTTTGTTATTTTATGTGCAATGTTTTCATTTCGGTTCAATAAATTGTTGGACTATTTTATTCGAATTTGCTTTTTTTGAGTTTTCTTGTACAGAGTTCAGAATTGATCCACATTCTGCTTTTAAAGTTCCACCACTCATGAATATCAATAAGTAATAAATTGGCCTTAGAATATAAATTTTTCACCGAACATATGAAACCATTCAAACAACATGAAATCAAATTGAATTCACTATCCCTCGACAAACCCTGCTAGCCTCTACAGCAGTATTCTTCATTATAGGTACAGAGTCAAAGGCTAGTGATTTCTATTTGGTGTTGGATTACTGTTCCATTTTGAAACATCATATTCCTATTGTAAGCATTTTTCCTTTATCAATGTGATTGATAGAGCACTTCTGTGACTTCTAATTATATTGCCAAATCATATAGATAATTGAGTAAACTTTTGAACAGTATAACTATCAATAACAGAGAATTTGCAACGTCACAAGAAGAAGTTGCGATTCAAGTATACTTCTGAAATGTCTCTGGATGGTAGCGGTAAGTTCTAATTATGAGGTCCCCGCAACATAACGAATGAAAGATGATTTGATTATACTTTCGAAATTTATAGGAACATTTCCTGTAACGTCTAGTTGAAATGTAACTGCAACATCATAAAATAAATTTCATTTGAATGTCATATTGAAATGTAGATTCAACCTTTCATTTGAATGGTGTATGAAATATCCTTAGGTAACATCACCTAACATAACTTTTGAAATATTACAAATGAACGTTGCAATGGCGGCCGTTACGGCGTTGCTGGCATGTTAATGCAACATCACTGCAAAGTCTGAAGCAACATTACACATCCCATATACCACTTGCAGCAACGTTGAGACAACATTTCTTTGCTCAGTGGGTCACATTATTATTATTTCGATTACTATAATTTCCATATCTATTTTCATTTTCCCTTCTAAAATTTCCATTAGTATTATTATTTACTCTACTTATCATTGTACTATAATTATTCCTTCTCCTTTCCTGTATTATTAAAAATTGACAAAGACTATCCATATCTTTAAAATTGTACAGCATCATTATTTCCTCTAAATTATTATCAGTGTTGGATAATTAAACTTACAATATATTCTTCTGAAAAATTACAATCCAAATATTGTGAAGTACTATATATTTGCATTGCATATTTATGAAATGAAGTTCCGCTGTTTGGATTATATTTTCCTCTTAATAATTCATCTTTTACTATTTTTTGTTGGGATGGTCCCCAAAAATATGCTAGAAATTTATTTGAAAAGTCTGAAAAAGTTAATAATTCTGTTTCCTTATTGTTAAACCATAATAAAGCTTCCTCTTGCAATTGGTTCCTAATAATAGTTTTAAAACTAGTAAATGTAATATTGTCAGATAACTTATTTTTTAAATGTTTTATGAAAGGTACAGGATGCTGTTTCTTTATATTTCCTGTAAATATAATCTTATTTTCATTGGCATTTGCAAGGAGTGTTTTTATTATTATTTCCTCATTACTACTTTGTCTTATTCTATTTTCAGTTTGTATAATCCTTTCGTTTATCTCCCCTACTTGTCCATTGATAAGTTGTTCTTGATTATTTATTTTCTCGTGTATCCTTTTTGTTTCCTTTTCTATTTTCTTTTCCAGTTTTTCTTTATCCTTCTTGTTTTCATCTTGGTGTTTTATTATGCTGGTACTTATATCTTGGATTTTCTCATTTACTTGCTCTATTTTCTTTTCTGTTTCCTTGTTCTTCTGTGACATTTCACTCATACACTTTTCTACTGTTGCATTCATTTGTCGTTGTACATTCATGATTTCTTGATGTATCTTCTTTTCTTGGCTTTTTATTTCTTCTTGTATTACTATTTTTAAGTTTTTCATTTCTTCACTTCTCTTTTCTTCAAGTTGTTCTTCTCTTTCTCTTCTTCTCTCTTCCATTGTTCGCATCTCTTCCCTTCTATTTTCTTCTTTTTCATTCAAAAACCTCATCAAATCCTGCATATTGAATTCTGGAGTGGTCCTTGTTTGTGATGTCGTGGCATCTCCAGTTTCCTGTCCAGTTGATTGTGCGTTGTCTTCCTTGTTCTCCATGTCTGTTTCTTGGTTTTTTCCTGTTTTCTTTGATCTATTCCTAGTCTCCATTTAGTTTCAAGTTTAATTTTATCTATTTTAATATTTTCCTTTCCTGAACACGCCCCACGTTGGGCGCCATTTATTATATTTATTTTGTGTGATAATGAATTATGTTTATTGTTGAATTTTGTAATTTTTTATATATTACACATCATAATATAATATTCTCAGGGTTTTTCAAAAAAATTTTGTATATGAATATCGATCTCAGGGTTTTAAAATTATAAATGAAATTTCTTTTCAAGTTTAGACTCTTCTAAAAGTTTCTGCTTTACCTACCTTGGTCATAGCATTTCTTTTTACCTCAGGTGGATTCAAATCAGGAAGGAAATCCAAGACTCAAAGTACTTCATGAGAAGTTAGGAACCTTTCAGCTTTTTTAAGAAACAAGAATTGAATTTCATGCTTTTTAATAATGAATAGAAATTTTGAAATGAAATGTGACAACACAGAATTAATAACAACAATAACCTATCATATATGGATTAAAATAACCTTAATCTAAAATTCATATTCTAATATACATGTCTGGTAATTTGAACTCTTTTCGTATCTACGAACGTGGTTCTGTATCAAGTTCATTGGTTATACTTCGCAGGTAAGTCTGCAATATGACATATTAGTGCATTTCCGAACGTTCTAAATGGTAACTCGCGTCAATGTCAATTGTCATTCTAACTTATGTTTACTTTCACTATTTACATTCACGAAAAAATTGTTAAATGTTCTTCAGAAAAATGGGGATAAAAAAAAGTTCATTGAGCTCAGGGAAATAATTTATGTGCACAAGAAAATGGATATATGCGTTGCAACGATATATGGAAAGTGTTTACCATGCTGGTTTCCCTCGATGTGGTGATTGGCGACTCCAACAAGCAATTTCTAGCCTGCTGAGTGATTTTCGTTGCTGTGTTGATGTTGATGGAAACGGCCTTGGTTCGGGCTCTGGAGTGAAGATTTCTTCTGGGGAAAGTTTGGATGGGACGAATGTCTTGGATTCATTGGTGATGAACCATATCACAATCACAAACACTTTGGATAAGTTTTGAACATAATTAGGTACATATTTCCTTCTATTTTAATTTAATAAAAATTTTGTCATGCTCATGCTTTGAAATGCATTTTCGAAGTCCTTGTTCACAAATAAACAACTGAATGAGTTGTTTCCCTAGCAACTTGTTGCTTCGATAACTATTCTAAATATTTACAAATTAATTCTAAATCTATTCTATAATCTACAAATTCCTAATTAATATCATTTTAAAGCTTAATTCTTCAAGTATATCCCAATATGTGTTATTTTTCCATAAAATTTCTAATTCCTTGCTTAATTTCAGTAAGCATCATTCAATATCAGAAAAAGTTGAATTCCCCTTCTCATATTTAAATTTGCTGAATGTTCTCAATTCAAAATTTAATTCTATTTTATCTATTGAAATTGATTTGGAAGTTTCTTTATGACTTTATGCATTGTTTGGGACTAATTTCATTCATTTAACTGTTATCAATTTCTTGTATTTCATTGCTAAAGTTGGTTAATTATCACGTGACAGATGTCATGTCATTTGGTAAATAACATTTCTACTCATGATATACGAGGTGTCCAAAAGATTCCTCTTGTTTGACTTCATCTGAGATAGAAAGTTTTTTGCTTTTTAAAGTGAGTAGGTTGGATTTCATAACAATATATATATATATATATATATATATATATATATATATATATATATATAAAATTCAGGAGTATCTTGACTGAACTTGGTAAGAAATGATATACTTCTTGGGGATGCAGTCAGGATCAGAATTCATTTCAAAATTTTCTTGGTTTCTTGTGTTAATGCTAGTCTTACTCTGCTATCTCACGATATGTCTTTGATAATGGAATAAAGTATTCTGAAAGCTCAGACCTACCAAAGAGAACACTTTTAATTGTGGCCATCTGATCCTGACTGCATCCCCAAGAAGTATATCATTTATATATATATATATATATATATATATATATATATATATATATATATATATATATATATATATATATATATATATACCTGGGAGTAGTTTTCAACTAAAAACTGATGTTCCACGATCACATCGAACATATTGAAAATTCCTGCTCTAAGCATGTTGGGTACATTATGAGGACATGTAAACAATTCTCTCTCGTTGAACCCACAGTAACAGTGTATAACGCGTATGTTTTGTCAAAATTAAGTTTCGCAAGTAGTGATTGGAATCCCCAATATAATGTTTACAATGATAGGCTGGGGGCAATTCAAAATCGTTTTATCAAATATGTAGGACGAAAAAGTTATTATATAATCCACACTGAAGATATTCAGAAAGCTAGGAAACATTTTAAAATTTACTCTCTTCAAAATAGAAGAACATTATCGGATTTCAAATTCATATTTAAAGTAATAACAGGAACAATCAATTGTCCAGAGCTACTTTCGTGTGTCCGTTTCAATATACCAACTTGAACTCTTCGGACAAACAACTTGTTCTACATCCCATTCAGAAGAGCAAACTGCTCTTTAAATTCACCTATCGTTCGATGCCTAAGACTTGCTAAACTCTTACCACAAAGAAACAGATTTCGACATTTTCTCTATGTCTCAAAAAACACTTGAATAGCACATCAAAGGGCGTCTTGGATATTGAAATTAGAAAACTATATATGAATATCACTTTGTAATCATTTTTCGAATAAAGCATTTTCTTCTCTTTTCAAATGAGTACATCCCTCTGAGGTAGTACTTCATTTGTTTAACAGTATTTTCTAAGTTGAATGATATTGTACTTATCTGTAAATACTGTTTTGGGGCCTGCCCTGTTTGTATCTCAAAGTTATGTAAATAAATAAATAAATGAATATATATATATATATATATATATATATATATATATATATATATATGATTTTGAAGAGGATATAAATATATATATATATATATATATATATATATATATATATATATATATATATATATATATATATATATATATATATATATATATATATATTATTAAGGAAAAGGGGAGAGAGGTGGAGCCATTGCCATCCCAATTTCTTGTGGTCAAAAGTCCTTAAGTCATTTTTCAATCAAAAATATGTTTTTTCTGTACATAGTTTTAGGATATTCATTATAGCATCTACATTCAATTATGGTCTTTCGATCACCCGATTCCTTGAAATATAGTACCTGGCATTCAAGGATTCAGAACTGAGGCAGATATATACAGTGCTTTTCTTTAATGCCCTATTCCAATTTATTTTTTGAAAGGGTTAGCTCAAAGAATCGAAACTCAGGATGATAAAATATATGCATCAGTACCATATTTCAAAGTGGAATTGAAAGATTTAAGATGGCACTGGGCACCATCTGTAAAAAAATAAAAGGCGGCATTAACGAAAACTGTAAGTTGACCCTCAATTTTGTTGGAAATGGGTTCTAATCATTTACCGCCCACATCAGTGTAATATTAATTGCTATGTATTGACAAAATCATAAGGAATATATAATTTCAGTATCCTGAAAATAGCGTAAATAGGCTACTTAAGAAAAGTATCACATCGGTAAACCAGGCTCATATTTGGTACATGGTATTAAGGGCTAGCTCCTTTATTCCATCAGCATCGAAAAGGCAGACAGAATGAAAAAAATACTTCATAGCTGATGGAATTGACCAATACCTAATGAAAATCTATGATAAGGTAATTGACAAAAGAACTTTATTGGTAGATTTTCACCAGATAGTTCAGAGAACATATATTTTACAATACGAGAGCTTCTTCGGGATTGTTATCGTAATATGGTATATGGACATTGAGTTCAGCATGAAATCAAAACAAAATATCATTCTGGAACACATATTCTCCAATCTATAGATATTCGCAAATGTGATATGTTTATCAGAGACGTTCACAAATAGATTACATTCGACTAAAACTTTTGGTCTTGAATTTTTTTTCTCTTCCTCTGTCGCATTGAGAACTGACTCTACCACGTTTCAGAATCATTCCACAAATAACCATTTTGCTTTTCAGGTATGGTGTACAGAGCTGATTTCAAGGCCTACTTGCTGAAGGACATCGGTCGAAGTCGATGGCGTTTGGTATTGGATACCTCAAATTACATTCACCATATATACTAATCAGACCGTATAATGATTGACTTTCATTTCATCAACGGATTCAGGAAAAGGCTTAAGGACTGCAGTCCCACAGAGCTAAAAGAAAATATACAAATTATATTGTTTTTTCAGAAACTCACCTCTGAAGTTATGAAAAATCAAAAACATGAATTCATTTTGATGAGCTCATCTACTCCAAACCAAATTCCTGGTTGCACCCTGATTCAATGACAACCAACATTTGCAATGCGAGTCTATCGAATATAATTAAGATCTGTTTACAGTCAAAAGCAGCTGGATAGTTGTACTATGACAAAGTTTCACACGATTTCATTTTCAGTGCTTAGATGAGTGACTACTTTCGAGTAGTCTGAAACCGCCCCTCGTTGAAAACGCGAACAACCCTTCAGTATGGATCGGTGTCGAGAAGTGACAAATTAGGAGTTCATGTCATGAACTCTTCAACTCCTTCCACTTCATTTGCTCACTTCGACCTTTTTTCAATGCGTGTGCAATTCCCAATCATTTATCACAATATGGCATCGCGTTTCCATTAAGAAAACACCAATAAACACCACCGGTACCGAATAGATCCACAGTGTAGATTCCCTATAGAAACTTGCCACAAAACAATTAGGTTGATTGGGTAAGAACATCCCGTGAGTCACGCTAGATTTTGCAGTGATTACTTTCCTTCAACAAAACGTCTTCCCGCAGAATTGGATCCTCATTTTATCGAACGAATCTCAATGACTATACAATTTTGCTTCCGTTGTTTTAGTTGAATCGGATCTATTTGCTTTGGAAGCCAACTTTAGAGCTAATGTTTGTTTTCGCTTCCTACTAATTGAAAACCAAGTTAAAGTGGAGCGATGGCTATTCGGCTCTTTTCATTACCTATCTATCGGATCATTCTGGTATCAATCAAAATTGTACTGGGTGTGAAGAGAGATTTGTGGTCATCAACTTAACATGGATTTTGATGAGGGCTTTTTTCAAACCACTCATTAGTATATGAATCTAGAGGATGATAAATCATGAATGAGGACTATTCACAATGAAGGGAAATGAAATTAGTGGAATTTTCAGTTTACAAAACCGCTACACTCCTGAATAATTTATTTTATAGGGAAACATATGTATCAGATTCGTGAACTGTCTAGTGAAAATCACCAGAGAAAATATTTTTTGATTACGTTACCATGGATTTCCATCGAGTATTGTCCACTTCCATCAGTTATTCAAACGTGCATTCGTTCTTCTTCTTACATCCTGATATTTTTTTAACGATTCTTCACTCAACTCCTCGGGTTTTTTGGAAAAAAATTAAAACTCCTATTGTTTTTGTTTTCCTTTCTAGAAATTACTTTTGCTTTTCCCAATATCCTTCTCATCTCATTCCATAATGACTATAATCAATAGAGAAATCATATAGATATTGAAATTCCATATTGAGAAACTGCTGAATAAGGAAAGTGAAATATTTTTCCCAATCACTATTGCCATTATATTGATCGCAAACCATGATATAATAAAATTTCTGAAAAATTATGAGTAATCGGAGTAATCAACACATACTGCTTCATACAGAACAATCAAAAACTCAACTTGGAGGTGGGAGTCAGAATACAATTGTGACCATGGTAATGACAACTCCAATTGAATAGCGATTGAACCTAAACTATTATGTAAGTATTGAAGGAGAAATATGATTGCACCTCTGTTTCCACAGATATACAATGCCAAACCAAGAGCTTGTAATTAAATATCAGCACTAAAACTGAAGTAGACAAAAAGCACGTGACGTTCTGAATGGAAGTATGTGGATGGGGGAAATTCTAAGTTGATTACAAATAACTTCTCAGATTCAATAGGGAGTTTGGCGGATGTAAAGAAAAAAACTACCCGATATCCACAAATCGGAAGACGAAAATCAAAACGGCTATTTTCCAGGTGAGAGCATAAAATATGATTTCATTCTCAAACATTCTCCAAAGTTTGTCGAACTTTGAGAGCCAAGCAGTGACACTGTGCTCTATTCAAAATCGATGGAAACGATAAAAAGTAATTCTGAAGCTGCAAAGCTATTCAATTGGGTGGAAGCAATATTTCAATTCATTTCATTTTGGTAATGATACAACAGACTTAAGTCCAATTACATCACATCCATGTCAATTGAGTTTACAGATTCCCTTATGATCTGCATAGAATACAATAAAAGGAAATTCATTACCGAAACGAAGTGATGAAGCAATAAAGACAAAGAAGGAAAGAATAATAAAAATACAACGACCTAGGATGAAGTCGAACAATATAGTTATAGTTATTTGTGGTATTTATCGATCTGTTTAAGGTCGATATTTAGCGATCTCTACGGAGCTTATCCAGGACCTCTCTAGCAGACGGCAAGGGTTTCGCATCCTTCAGGAAGACCGCTTTCACCTTTTGGAAGTCAATGCAAAACCGTGGCTTCCAAAATATCTTTCGGACATTTACCACAGAAGACTTCCATGGACTATTAGAGAGCTAAATAATTACTTTTTCCAATATACGTTCTATTTCGGCATTGCTGATATCCTGCATACGGATGGTTTTCGGCCAATATCTTTGTTTAATCGGTTCCGGGTCAGTCAGACGTGAAGTTTTTGTGCTAATGGGGTCCTACCACGGATGCTCTCGAGTGGCGAAATTTCTCCTCTCTACTAAGCTAGAGGGCAGGCCCTCTCGGACAAGTCACAAGGGTACTGCACTGTTCTGGCTGCACGGCATTGCCCCGACTATGAACTTTTCTGGTCTTTAAGTGAAGGGTGAAGCCTAGACGTTGAAGCATATCCTTGCTGAAAACCACATTTGACAGCACTCGGATATAACCGAAAGTTTCGGTGGAGTGTTATTCCCAAATGGGAACCTCTGACCGGTATATTCCGGACGTACGTACCACCTGGGCATCAACCAGTCTACCTGTTCTCGCTACTGTCTCCAGATTACGTAACCCCAATACGTGCCATTGATCCACAACTCGGTTGCAAATATATGAGCTAGCTGCTCCGGTATCATTCAAATTTCGGACGGCTTCTCCTGGACAGCTATGTCAATATACGGCCTATTTTCGACACTTTCTCCAATATACGGTACGGGTGGGGTAACTCTTATTAGTTGTGAACCAGATCCCACATCGGTACAACGCCCACTCAGTATTCGACCTCGAGCAAGGGCAGTCTCGTGACAGGATGCCCTCTCTCTTACAACGGGAGCAGAAAGAAAGATTTCGCCGGGGCCCGGTATAGACCACGTAAATGGCCTGTTTTTCCACAGCGCCAACACTGCAGGAAAGGGGCAGCGGTGGAGAAGGTAGTGGCTGGGAGCCCTGGGCTCTTAGAGTTCTGGATATTCGTTGTGAAGCGTTGGTCACTAGACGGCCGGTGTGTTGGTGTCCTATTTTCTGGAGCAGATCAGACGGTCTGATCCATCTCCGCCATCAGCATTATGAAATCTCTAACTGCTCATCAGACCTTTGTAGACGTCGTTCAATTGCAGCTTCCAGGTTCACGGTAGTTTATTGGGAGCAAGAGGTTGCGGAAATCAGCTTCAAAAGCAGCCCATGTTCACCACGCCGACCGGTAATTCCGGAACCACAAGGCGGGCATTCCACCCAGCAACTTCAGTAATACAGTAAACGATCATGTACCACACCAGTGTGACCTACAGCTGAAGCGTGATAGCAGATGAAAGAGAGACGAACACACCAGTGGAAGTTACATGTTAGTTCGAAAAGAGAAGAGATACAGGCCAGTGTGATAGAATGAGAGAGAGAGAGACTTACACGCCAGTGTGAATTACATCTAAGTGCGAAAGGAAGAGAGAAAGAAACAGACTTTCACGCCAGTTTGACACACAAATGAAGCGTGACAGAATGGTGAGAGAGAGAAAAACTATCACGCCAGTGTGACATACAGCTGAAGCATTATAGAAAGCTAAGAGAGAGAGAGGGAAACTATCACGTCAATGTAACATACTGCTGGAGCGTGATAATAAGGTGAGAGAGTGAGAGAGTTACATCTCAGCGCGAATGCAAAAGAAGCTATCACGACTGTATGACATACAGCTGAAGTTTGACAGAAAGGTAGAAGGGAGACACTACCTGATACGCCCGTGCGTAAAGGATAAATACACAAACTAAGCGTATGCCGTCGCAAACTCTGGTTCGGTTTCCCCTCACCGGTTTCGCCCACTAACGTATCAACGAATCACTCTCAGTTTCCTCACCTCAAATATTCTGGGCTCGGCTAGTAGTGGTCTCGCGTGATGAGCGGTAAGTCGGTTCGGTGGGAAGTGATGTTCCAATGCCTCTCTTGTAATATTGATACCCAAATTGAAATTATCGCCATAACCATGAAAAAATAACGGTTGGGGGAATGAAAATACCCCACTTAGTATTACGAACTAGTGAACTACTGAAAAAAAAATCTGGAATTTTTCTCAAAACTTCGACTATTCTGATGAAACTGATATTTACCAGAGGTGTTTTTGCTGATTGTTTCGAATATTCGAAAATGGATCCCACTGACCCTAATTACAATATACCAATTTGAATTCTCTTCATTTTCAACAAATTGAGCGGGGCATCACCTAGTTGTTCAGGTTGACTGACATTCATTCGATATCTGAAGCTAAGCAACGCCGAGCGCGGTTAATACTTGGATGCGTGACCATGCAGGAAAATATGTCGAAAGCCCATACAGCTGCAGCAAAATAGCATTTCATAGCTCGCAGGCAATATATCAATGAGCACAAAATTTATTGAGGATATGCCGTCCTTCGGAGGGGACGTAAATCCGGCGTTCCCGAGTCCATGGATGTTGGCTCGTTAAAGATCCCAACCTCTGGTTGGAATACCAGAGGGTTCGGCAAAATTTCCTGTTTGGAGAAGTGTACTCACCGGCGTTGGTGATTGGCCGATGTTGAATAAAAAAATAAATTAAGCGATTTCATTCAGAAAGACTGTGTCACACACCGTACACTTCTGGAAGAATTATGGTCCTATGGAATAAAATAAGTGACTTTTACTCTGATGGAATTATATCTCCCAATCGTGATCAAAAAAAACAACATATTACTCGTCATCTACTTTTCAACTTTATCGGCTCTTCAAGGCTCCGTGTCGGGCCTAGTGTTATTTTCAATATACAGTGATGATCTTGATAAAGTCGTTACATCAGGTGGGTGTGTCATATTTGCAGATGAAGCTTCTCTGATTATGACTGGAAAAACAGATTGTTTGTTTGGAGGAATGGCGCCATTCAAACGTCGAGCGGAATACTGGTTTACAAATATTACTTTTTCAATGAATCGGGAGCTCCATAACGGTACTAGTTCAAAACTTCTAGGGATTACACGTGACGAGAAACGGAGCTGGTAAAATCATACAAATACTTCGAGTAAGAACCTATCAAGAACATTTTTCCTACTGCGTCAAGTGGAACCAATGAGTTATATGAATACATTGGGAGTTGTCCAATTTTTATTATTTCATTGTCATATCAATAATGGTATAACCCTTCGAGACAATTCTAGCAGTGACTTCAGGATTTTCTAATGGCAGAAAAAGAAATTCGGATGATAACCAACACCGGCTAGAGAGTTCATTGTCAGCCACTCTTCACCAAATTGGGTATCTGAGCTGAACGATATTTTATCTTCGTTTCCATTTCATTTCATTGAATGTGTTTCATCTTTCACTTCAGTTCTCACACAGCCTGATACAGTTGGCTCCGAATTGTGTGACTACATTTCATATTTGATTGAGTACTTGTTCCCAAACAAGTCATTAGACTTGCAACGAATTTATTTTAACACATGAAGTTGCTAATGAATTTACATTCTATCGTTTTCATATACCCTGTATGATAACTCCACACTCTGCAAATAATTGGATAACTAACATAGAAATGGTCTTCTCAAAAATATATTAGATATACTGTAGGTAAGTTTGGGTCGCGTAATGAAAATTGTACCCACTTTTTTCGTATTTGTTGGTTAGTTTTAGTACATAGGGTTGGAAAGTTAGCGGAGCAATTTGAGTGATTGTATTTATTGTATCGTGGTAAAGAGTTGTAATAGAAGTAGTGATGTGTTGTTTGGAGTTTTGATAAACGAATCCAAGGTGATGTTTCTATAGGAACTTATGTCGATTGGAGTGGGTACGTCTATTTGGCTTAAGACAACATTACAGGTAACAACGAATTCAGACAACCATGGATATTTCGAAAATATGAAAATATCGTAAAAGCTTGGTTCGTTTCTTCGAAGAGATGGAATATATAGAAATGTCTATTGGTGAATACATTAGCATTCCTGAAAAATATCTGGTGGAGCGAATTGCAGAAGGGTACCATTGGTACCTGTCTGAAAATCATTCAATTTGATATGTTATTTTTTTTCAATTGAAACTGATTTCAATATAGAGGAACGGAGTTGACCTTGATCTTCGTGGTTCAAGAATTCCAGAAGAAAAATCGATAATGATGGCGTGATTCTTCTTCAACTGATGAGATCTAAATTAATGAATAAACATTTATCGTTCCCACCATGATTTCAAGGCGTCATGTTCCCAATCAATTTTGAAATTTGTCCTTTTCGAAAAATGAACGATTTGCATTTCGATTCGAGATGAAGTTTTGTAAGCATGTATCGTCATGTTAACATAATATTTTCACAAAAACTTGTATTATGATATAGAGAATGTAGAATACAAATGAAATGGCAATGCAGAGTGCTTTCCCCTGGTTCAAATATGGAGAGACGGGCATATTTCAACTGTTTGCACTATAAAATCAGAGAAAAGCACATGTTTACTCGTCAAATTTACGCCTTCTTCCTCCCATCTATTTTCTCTATGATTTCTATTTCACACAAAAATTACTCCATTTCGAAGTTACTCGACGATCTAGTTGGGAAATTGGAAGTGGATGGTAAACCGATCAATCGGCAGAATATACTTTTTGATTTTAGCTGTTGACAAAATAAGGCAAATCTACTGTCATATAAATAAAAAACGAAATCAAACGAAAGTAATACAAGTATGGGTAATTTGGCCCGCATTCTAAACAAATAATGTACGCTGCCAATCGGAAAGCAAAAGTATAGCCATCCTCCGTGGTCGGCTAACTATACATTTCCCAGGAAATTTCGTGCAAACTCTTTTCGGTTATAATTGCACGAGTGCATAAAAATTACCGATAATTTTGCAAGAAAGCGTGATATCCAAAAATTGCAAGAGTTCATTTTCATATTTTGGCGAAAGTGTCCGAGTCCGATTATTTGTATAAGATATCACGCTCCAATGCAAAATTATCTGGTCATTTTTATGAACGAATGTAATTCATTGAAATATTTCACGAATAGAGAAATTCTCAAGGAAATGTTATTTTTTGTTCATTTATATTTTCCTCTATAGATTGTATGGAGCACTCACCAAAACGCGAAATGTTTTTCCATTTTTGAAGTCTATCTGACAATTATTTGTGTTGTTTACTGATGTCTAGCGATACGGTTTCAAATGTGTTGTTATGGTGACTTGATACAATGCAATTACCGCTGTGAGTTTTCGATAATTGCATTGCTCTTATGGGACATTTTATATGAGGGAAATATTCATTACAAGCGTCATCTGAACTAATTCAATGGAAGACAAAATGAAAGGCCGTGTCGTTAATTTTTTAAAGGATTGAGTCACAACACCAGGGTTTCAGGCATATGAAACACCACACATAAAGTACTTTGTACGAATGGAGCTATTAATGACACACACTTCTCCGAAGATTCATGTCATACGTGTGTTACTCATCTCGTTCCGCAACAACATGAGTTGATGAAATCTCAGTGCAGATGGGATGAAATGACTGAATTTGACAATCTCAGTACGAACGGTAGCGGTATACCTACATCTAAAGGACGATACTCATGTGTTTTGTTTATGAGAGCATATTTGTTTTCTATGGTTTTCTCAAATGATGGAATTATAGATGAAGCATTCCGGGTTGAAGAACAAATCTCAATGTGTAATGTAACTACTGGGTAAAATTTCAATGAGGCAATTGGCATAATTATACGAGTGCTTCTGTGCTATCAATCCAAACTTTCCATTTGATTTTCGTCATCAGAAAATCTCAACAGAACCGGTATTGTTATTCGAAGTAGAGCAAACCATCAAGTCATTGAGATGGGTGTGGTGATTTTTGTATTCTCACAACAAAGTGCTATACAGTGCTTATAATATTGAGAATCCATTTCAATTTTTGAAACACACTAAGCGTCATTACTCAATCAAAAACACAGCTTTTATTTTGCAGATCTTGACGTCACTCGAGAAGCCATGACAGTTTTACGCGTTTTCATGAGTAAATGCCACAAATATTATGAAAATGTAAAATTAAATGAGATAATTTTTGTTTTTCATAAGATATCAGTATTTCGATCAAAATAGATCATTAGACAAATCATATAGCAGATTTCCAGAAACTTCCAACGACCCGATTCAGAATATGGAGAATTGAATTAATGACTTGAAGAAAATTTCAAGTTGTAGTTCTTATAACATGATATGTTTACGTATGGTCCAACAAAAACACAACACTTCGATTCTCCGGCTATAAAATGAAAATGTGGAAAATCACTCGGATCCATCGATTTCTGATTCGAGGGGGAACAACTTTTCCGCTCATGTCATTCTCGTAGCTTCAACCTCCTAACGGGGGTGAGCACAAACCCTTTGTATTGAATGGGGATGAGGGGTGTTGAGATACCTCATTTTGAAGATCTTATCTTGTACTATCTGATACTGAAATTAGGCTTCACAAGTGTCATTGAAAACGAAATGACCGGCGAAATAGTGGAGAATATTACGTACTCAATGCTCGAAATGTCACCATTCACTTCCCTACAGTAGAATGAGATTTGCTGAAAACGATTACGTATGTAAATTACTCAAATTTCTGGTGTAATTTGATGGCATTCATTAATGATCTGATATCGCAAATCATTCAGTGACCCAGAATAGGTAGCGTAGGTCTTGAATCTAAGGTGACCCCATAGAAAAAAGTCCAGAGGAGCCAGATGGGGTGATCTGGGTAGCCACTCAATATAACCCCTCCTTCCAATCCAGGGGAAAGAAAAATTGTCATCTAATAACTGCGTTGTCTAATCGATCTAAATAAATTTGTTCAGTGATATAACCGGATATAAGGAAGGGCCAATTACGTGATGAACATAATTCCCTCCCGAGCATTCGATTTTTGGGGATGCTGAGTATGCATTTCAAGAAATAATCATGGATTTTCATCTGACTAATACCGATAGTTAGGGCTGTTTTCATTGCCGTGAAGGTAAAACGGACACTCGTTCGGAAAACAGAAAATAAAATAATTAGTTTTAATTGTCGTTAATCATTTCACTGACCACTCAACAGAACTGGTAACGGCGATCAGGATCATCCTCATTCAGTTCCTGCACCAATTGTATCCTATAAGGATGGAATTTTTTATCCTTCCAACCTTTCTTCTACGGAATACACCGTTTTGATGCTACTTCAAATCTACAATCACTTCGACACACTTTCAACGTTCCTCAACATTCAAGATAGACTGAGGTAAATAGAAAAAATTGCCAATCTACTCTTCAGAAGAAAAGAGTAACAACATAAATGATAAATACCTTTGAAATACGTCGGATAAGAATAATACTCTCGAGATGAATTCCACATTGCCTGTTTCATTATTTCAGCTGTTATTTCATTATTTGATCATCATTTTGAAGCGGAATTTCAGGATCAGACAGTACTCCATAAGATCTTCAGAATTGTGAGTGTGAGTTGTGCTCACCCTTGGTAGGGGCTTGAAGTAACGGGAAAGAAAAAAAAGCGGAAAGTTGTTTTCCCTCCAATCGAAGGGAGAGCAACTCGGAAAATCGGGGTGTTAGGTTTTCATTGGACCACAATGTATACCATTCATAGACGTTGAACTCACACAGACAGCGGGGTAGATGTTAGATAGACCCTTATTTCCTTTTTGTGAATGAGTCGAATATCTACGAATGATAAACACATATCAACAGAGGTTGTTCAACTTGAATGGGAAAAAAGCAAGAAATTTCCTTGTTTCTCTTCCGCGAATGTTTGCTAGTGAGAAAGTTATATAGTTCATCCATTCAATAAATAGACAAAAGGATATTTGCCTCCAGAAGAAATAAGCTAGTATGGCTTCGAAAATAAAATGTTATTATAATCAATAGAATTCAATGGCAAACTACTCTCTAATCGTATGAAAGAATCATAAAAGTTCGTGCATTGACAGAAGATTAGCTGTTTCATATAGACTCTTCTTCCATATTTGTGAAGCCTAATTCATTTAATCGATCAATTTGGTCTTACTCCTCTGGTATTTTTCTACATTGACTCGGAGAAAAAATCAAACTTATTTCTTATATTCTCACAATGTATCAACAGAGAATTAACACACATTCTCTCCAGAATATTGAAATGTATCAGACTGAAGTGATTGAATAACGACGTTATTGCGCCAAGTACGAACTTGCGAAGAAAAGCACTCAAAAACTCATTCATGTGACGCAGAGTTTCAGATATCACAGATTAAATTTCAACTAAGATATTCACAGAGTATTTATTTTTTGAAGAAGATGGTGATTTACGTTGAAATGATAAAAGGTATAAAAATAAATGGAAGAAATACGTAAAAATAGGGTTAGCGTTAACCAGCTGTCACTCTCTGACATTCGTCAGAAACCAAAACTTGTGAGCTCAGAATGAACGGAGTTTTACGGCACCGGACCCATTGCTTTCCCTTACAAGGCTTTGCCTCATGGTCGTGGGAATAACTGACACGAGTAGATATAAAATGAAAAAGAGCTTTTGAGCACAACTGGTCAGACTTTATTTCATTGACAATAACAAGAAGACCTTGTTAGTGACACCGTACCGTAACTACCCATTCCCCAGGAGCGGACCCATGGAACGTGGCAGAATAATTCCCCAATACGAGAAAGGCAAATTCTCGAAAGAAAAATCTCTGCTTCCTTGGGGATCAAGCCAACGATATCTCGATCATGCGCTGAGCAGAGAACCACATCACTACTTTCCCGCCTAAGAACAAGTTTTGCTGGGAAATATTGCGATTTGCCTCGTCAACAAAACTATCATCGCCATTAACTGATTCATTCAAAGTTTTGGAATATTATCATTCTTCATTCAGAGTTTTATATCCACATCGTTTTGAGAAGACGATACGAATGTGTTTACGACGCCTCTTGGAATAAAACCGACCCTTTCATATATACACGTACGTGGTAAGAAATGGAAAATACCTCATAAAGGAATATGTCGTATAAAAAGAGACAAAACAAGCGGACGCAGCTTCTGGTATAGAAATCCGAACCACGTTTGTGAAATATAAAGAGGGACATTGAAATGGAATGACCTTTTTGGAATCATGAGCTAAGGAGAAAATATATTGGGTACAGTCAGCATTTGCGATAACCGCTTAAGTCCGAGTTTTATTCGATATTATACTCGTTTTGTGGAATATTCACACGTCGATTTCAACTGTTATACCGTGGACCAAGATAATTTTTTTTTTCGATTTCTCGGTGACAATAGTATATTTTGAAAATAATTATTCACGCAGGGGACTATGATATGCGTGATTTTTGGGAGTTCGAACGGAGTGTGCTGATTTCGGGAACGCCATAATCTCTCTTTATGAACAAGTCTTCAACATTCTTTTTTCTATTTCTATGCTGACTAGAAGGTGTACGAACAAGTGATCTAGTTCACTAGTAAAAAGTATATTCTTTTGAAATATTTTTACTGGAAATAACTGTTTTTCGCATCAGAGCCACAAAATTGAAATTACGCCCTAATACGAAACGTTCTTCACCTCACAATTCTATAATAACCAGAATTTTTCGACATCATGTGCATGTTTCGTTTTCAAGACACTTAACTCATTTTGAAAATAGACTGACGATAACACTTGCATATCCATGTTAGATGATTCATTGTCCTAATGGAGCCGTTATCGTATTTTTCAATGTGGTTTGGTTCGAAATTCCACTGCCCTCATTTATCATTTCATCGGAACCTCACAAAAAATTTGAATGGTTCGAATATTCAACATTCTAGAATGATGGAATTCAATGAAACAATTATAAAAATTGTAAAATATTGAAACTCAGCTAAAAATATCAAAGATATTCGATATAATAGTAGATTATTTCGAAAACAATGGAATAAGGAAAAAGATCGAGGGAATCCAATTAATTAATGAACTTGTCTCGAGTCTCTGGTGAAAGTAATACGCAATTTATCTATTTTCGCACTGAAGAGCTCAAGAGATAATTTTGCTAAAGACTATAATCAGTACTACGAGTTCGAATTTAATAACGTATCGTGTGATGATCTCTCGGGAAAATATTCGATTGACGTTCTAGTGAATAACAGAAAGCTGAAAATGGGAGTTGACTCTGGAGCTGGTTACTCTGTCACAGGAAAGTCAACATTTACAAATATATTCGGTTGAAATCTTCGACTAATCGAGTCAAGCAATGCGAGTTCACGGGACTATCAAAATAAGGTGATTTCGCTTGTAGGTGAGTATCAAGTTAATGTCAAATGCGGTAGACAGGAAGCAGCACTACCACTCATAATCACCGATGGAAATAAAGCAAGTGTACTAGTATGGAAGGTAGAAGGTTAGGTTCGTTGATAGTAGGGGTGAGTCAAATCTATTCGATTTGGGATTATGTAGGAGATCATCCTCCTGAGGTATTCCAACCAAAACTGGGGGCACCCATAGTTAGTTACGGGTTGGACAAAGACGTGAGCTCGATTTTGTTGAAGACTCTGGAAGTGCCATTTCCGCTGAAGGGCAAAATCTAAGCAAAATTGAAAGATTAATATCCAAATGTGTTCTGAAGCCTAGAAGTCACCCGAAATGGTGTACCTCGATCGTTACCGTTTGTAAAAATAATGGTGAGGTCCGAATATGTGGAGACTACGGTAGTACTTTGAACATTTCATGCCCAATCGTATCCGGTCCCTTCGGTACAAGGTATTTTATCAGCCTCGGCTAGGGGTAAATTATTCGCGAAAGCTCATTTGCAGTTGAGTGTCGATCTACAAAGCTGCTGAAGCACATATAGGTGCTTTCAAATGCAATCGGTTACAGTTCGGTGTCTCCGTGGCTACTCCAAAATTTCAGGATCTTAATCGGAAGTAAAGCTGAAAGTTGTTCCTGCTTGGAAAATATATACTAGAAACGCAGTAACCCAAATTGTATTCTGTTCATCAAGGCTGGAGATGATTCTGGGTGAGTATTATTACACAAATTTTTCTTCTTATTTGAAAAATCTGTAATTGGGTGTTTTATCTCACCTAGAGTCATTTTATTGAGCCACAAGGACCAGTAAGCGTGATTTCTTGAGAATTGGAATTTTATAACTTTCCTTCAAATCATAAATTTCGTTTTTCTGATTTAATCAAACGTCCCCGTTTATCATCTTTCTCGAAAATTTCAATGTTTTATCAGATGTTTCGATTCTGTACAAACAAATTTTTTCTGAATATCATTTCTATCTTAACATATTTTTCATTTCAATTCGCTTGTTGATATCAATATTGGTGATAATTTGTATATCGTCAGCAAACATTGTTTAAATCATATCTTGAATAGAAATGTATCTAGCTTCAACTATAAATATTATTCAGTGATGAATCAATATGTTGAAATATCAATCAGTATAGAGCTTCGATGTATGATTATAAATATCAGCATTCATTAGTATAATTCATTAGTATTTCAGTGTATTTACTCTATCAATAATATATTCGCCGAGAGGCTTTAGATAGATAGTCAGTCATCCAAGGTTCAAGTGTAGTGTACACCTATTGGCTCCAATAATAACAAGTCCATATCGTTTTCATGATATAATAACTACGGTGAGCCCAACCGGAGCTACTGAACTTCAAATCCATACTAGGAATACTAGGGTGAATATAGTAGCCCATTGATACTAGAGTGAATATAGTGAGCCCAACAGTGAGCCCAACAGTGAGCCCAAGTTTATCAACTGACCTTCGAATCTGTACCTGAAAGTCTCCCTGGAATACTAGATTGAATATGGTAGCCCGATATATAGAATCCTGAACCAGCCACCAGCAGGCTGCACTGAACTACGAAAGCAGTTACCTGACAAGATACATCACTGAACCTCCAGTTCAAATATTGATATTCAAATTGTTTCATACTTCAAATTATTCATTATACATCATATACACTCAGTTTGTGTTTTATTGTTCTGTTCAACATAGAAGAAATGTATCAATATCTATTTTAGGAAACGTAGAATTTTCTCCTTTTTCGCTCAACGAAAACTTTCTGGCGTCCAGCCGTAATAAATAAGACCCTTGCTCGACACTCAACATGAATTTGAAACTGACAAGACAGTCCAAAGAACACCACTTCAATCTTCACTGAACTAGCTTGGGCAATCATCTGTAGTAACCGTTACATCGCATGATTCGTTACATAATCCACTGGATTTTCTTTCCAGATGTACTCACAACTCCAGGATTTCAAACGGTATCGCTCTCCTATGAGATAGAATCGAAAGAAAATGGCGAGGCATTATTTACAAAACTGACGGCTTCATTTCCTTCGGTTTTTTTTCAGTGTTCCTTCGACGCTATTGACTGCATCGTGTATGAGTGACCTTGTTTCACTCTGCTGAATGTAATTTCGATTATATCATTGCTGTAAAAGAATTTTACATGTGAATAGTGAGTTTTCGTTTCCATACGATAGATCCAACTGACTTCGGCTCTCGGTAGACGCCAAAAAATTGTTTGTATAATATTGTAACCCAATCATTGCAGAAATGGACGATTTGAAGGGGGAAGCTTAGAAGTGACTGGCCGGCTCGGGAGTTTCTTCACTATTGCTAAAGCTGAGGGTGTGAGCATTCAGTATATAATCTGAGACCAACTTCGTCTCACGATTTATACGAAACCAATCCAATAATGTCCTGTTCTCCTCTTGAATCATGATCGAGACACGTGAATCAATTCCAATGGAACTTCGTCGATTGCCTAACCAGGATCTTCTCCAATTCTCCAGAGACTTGTTCTGCGAGAGGCTATATTGTGTCGGCGTCAATATTCTTTTGACTGAGCACCAATCTCTTGCAAAAACGTGTTCCAGGTCACAGTACTGATTTCCAGGTAGGAGATACTCGAACGAAAACTTATCGGTGAGCCAATTGACAATATCTGCATCAGAGCAAGTGAACAATGAGAATGAGGAGTGGCGCTTGCAGATATTTTTTTCATTCATAACCATGGCGCACTTGAAAATTTTCTAGAGATCGATTACCCCAACACCAAACTGATATTCTTGCACTTGATGCGCGTCTCGCTAACAAGGTTAGCATCTTCAGGAGAAGAATATTGAAACTAAATCATATCTGCCCTTCCCAAAGTGCTGAAAAAGCGGTGGTGCACCCAAAAAGACATGAAATTCTGGAATTTTTTCAGTCTTGCTCGATATCTCAGTAAAAGAAGGTTCTGACTAGTATAGATTGCAAATACTTCCAGAGTAGAATAAATATTCTACATTTAAAGACCAAGGTGAACTTTATACAGCGATTAGTTCCCACGATATGGTTCCTCAAAAATATGCCATTTTTTTAAAAAATTGGAAAGGTCACTCATTTTGTCAAATATCGCCTGAAATACGCACCCCACGTCGAGTATCATATGAAATAGAGTTGAACCAAACTCAATAATCTTTCATTCGAGACTAAAATCGTACCTGTGTGCTCAGTGGTACTTTCAAAAACGGCGGAAAATTTCTCAAGAAAAGCCGATTTATCATCATCAAATATTCATGTGAGATGTGAGATCGATATGTAAAAGTGCTTCCCAGAAACTTGGATTTCTATTTCTCGTCAGCTTCTACTGATCTACAAGGCTCAGATACGACCTGTCATGGAATATAGTTCTAATGTGTGGAGTCCGGCACCAAAACATTCATTGAGGCTTCTCGATCCCATTCAGAGGAAAGCAATTCGTCTTGTTGGTGATTCTCCGCTCACAGACTCGCTCATTTCATTAGAATATCGTAGAAGGGTCGGAGACTTGTCTCTCTTCTATAGATACTTTTACGGTCGATGCTCTTCCGAATTGTTATCAATCGTTCCCCGCTTGGCAATATCTACACAGATGACTCGAGGAGTACAGAATTCCCACCCCTTTGTTGTGAATTTGGAAACCTGTCGAACTTCTCTTGCTTAGGGATCTTTTTTCAATAGAACAGCTGAGGTTTGGAACTCGTTGCCAAGAGAGGTCCACAAACTTCAGAAATTCAAAATAAATGTTAATTCGTATCTCCTGTCCCTTGATTGATATAGAGCAAGTCTGGCGTGGAACTATATACCACCCAGTTGGTTGGCAGCAAGGGTGGTATACATACCTGAAGTGGGTCGGAAAGACCCACACCCCAAATCGGTACGACCAATCAGCCTTACATCCTTCTTGTTGAAAGGACTTGAGAGGGTAATGGACGAACATTTCAGGAGGGTGGCTTTATCTTCAGCCCCCCTGAATAACCACCAGTATGCTTATCAAACTGTCAAACCGACAGATTTAGCACTAAATAACCTCATAGAGAGAATTTTCCAATCCCTTGATAACAAGGAGATTGCGGTTGCCGTATTTGTCGATATTGAAGGAGCATTTGACAATGCACTACCTAAATCTATAGGATCAGCCCTGACTGGAAGGGGCATAGAAACAACCATAACGGGTTGGATCTATGCCATGCTGGTAAACAGAATCGCAACTACGACTCTTCAAGACGAAGCCATTGAGTTCGGGGTAACCAGCGGCTGCCCTCAAGGTGGGGTACTATCTCCTCTTCTGTGGTCACTCCTGATGGACAGTCTGCTTAATGCCCTCGAAAGAAGACAAGTAGATCTGCAAGCTTATGCAGATGACCTTGTCATTTTGGCAAGGTCCACGTCGGGAAGGGTGGCTTGTAATATACTTCAAACGATGGATGTTGTTCACGGTTGTTGCCAGAGGGAGCAGATGCTGTAAACCCCAGCAAAACTGTGATAATCCCCTTCACCAGAAGGAGAAAATTTGATGATTCAACGCCACTTCCCTTCAATGGTGAGGTCATTCCATTTGGAACGTAGGTGAAATATCTTGGCATTGTCCTTGATAAAAAACACCTGGAACAACCACTTGGAAAAAGTTTTACACAAAGCCAAACTGTCCCTATGGACTTGTCGAAGGATATGTGGTAAATCTTGGAGTTTAGGTCCCAAACAAATTCATTGGATTCATGTGACTATTGTCAGACCAATGATTACCTATGGGGCAATTGCCTGGTGGCCGAAGGCTTCTCAGAAAACGGCTCAGGCAAAGCTCTCTGGCTTACAGAGACAGTCCTGTTTGGCTATCTGTGGTGCCATCAGTACCACACCGTCAGCGGCCATAGAGATCCTTCTAGATCTACCTCCTCTCCACATTTTTCCTGAGAGAGAGGCTAGATGGACTGCATATAGACCTGTGCACATCGCTAATTGCACAAAACAATCTAATGCAGAGTATACTAGACTGCTGGCTGACACTAGAAGTCACAGCATTCTGGGAATGACCTCTGACATTATGACTCCAACTGTAAACTATGAACTGCCTCATACAGTTCTTTTCCCGAGTAGAGAGGACTGGATCCTCCGGGAGAAGGAAATACTGAGAGCAGATAGTTGTTGGTTCACAGATGGATCAAAAACACCTTCTGGTTCTGGTGCAGGTGTTTTCAGTCGCAAACCCAGGTCAGAGATATCAACCTGCCTAGGGACCTATGCGACCGTATTTCAAGCCGAAATTTATGCTGTTGAACTGTGTGCGGAGAGATTGGCAGAATCCAACCTCACACACAAGTCAATAAAAATATTCACGGACAGTCAAGCGGCGCTGAAAGCCATTGGCTCTTACCGATTAACGTCCAAACTGGTAACAAATTGCCAAAAACGACTCTCCTCAATAGGAAGATTTAACAAATTGTCTCTGGTCTGGATTCCGGGCCATACTGGACTGAAAGGCAATGAGGCTGCTGACTCCCTTGCAAAGGAGGGTGCTGCAATCAGCTTCATCGGACCAGAACCTGTCATTGGCATCGCTTCAGGCTTTGCCAAACAAACATTGAATACCTGGATGGCAAGAAGATTCATGGTCTTCTGGCAAAATCTTCCAGGATTGGCTCATTCCAAGGCGTTTATTCACCCTTCGAAGTCGGAAACCAAATAGTTGTTGGACTACAGTGGGGACGAACTACGATGTCTAACTGGCCTTCTCACAGGTCACTGTCAATTGTGTCGTCTCTGTCTGGAAAATGATGAAACAGCAGAGCACATAATTTGTGCCTGCCCCGCTGCGGACCGAATCAGGTTTTCAGAGTTCGGCAAGGCTTCACTCTTACCATCTGACGTGAAAGATCACTTACCATACAAACTTATCGGCTTCGTTAAGAAGCTGGGTTTATTTGGTCGAGTTTGAATAGGTGTGAGCCACACTAAACCCTTGTGGGTTGCAGTGGAGGGCCGAACAGACTCACTCACTTCTGACCTAACCTAACCTAACCCTTGATTCACGCGTTGTTCTTTGAACATCACAGGGCTACCCTTTCGTGTGAATCTGCATATAGAAAAAATCTCCCACGTATTAATTAACTAGCTGACCCGGCCACGCGTTGCTGTGGCTAAAGTTTTTGTTATATTACATTATAGTAAACAATCTAAGAGGAACAATAAGAGAACATCAGTCACGGAGTCCACTATGCTTTTTCACACAGATGGTATTTGTAAAAAAATATGGTGATCTCCTTATTTGACTTTCTACTACTATAACCCTTTGGTACAATGAAATTATTTACGAACAAAGACGAAAATTTAAGATGCAGAAAAACTCAAAGTCGTCTCCACAATTTAATATCCGAAAGATGTCAGTACGGTGATTCAGTACATGTTTCGAACCTACATAGGTTCATCATCAGCTGAATTTACATTAAATTCTACAATAAAGGAAGAGTAATATAATATTAGTTGATAAATGAAGTATAAGATTTACTTACATGGAGAAGAAAAAATAGCAAAATCACATGGTGAAGTTCAGGACATAAAAAATTATTGTAATGACAATTAGGACTGAATTGATATTAGGGGGAATTTAAGACATCCCTAACACCATAAAAAACGTTAAAGATTAGGGGGCTTAGAGCCCTTATGCCCAATATGCAATATTTGAAATATCCACATTAAAAGATTTTTAGAAAAACTCTACCGTTCACAGATTGACCGAGTAGGAAATTGGAGGAGAGTCAGCTGACAGAACTGTCAACTGTCGAAATTTTACAATGTCGAGATGACATGGAAATGCGGCACAAGGATCTGGCACACACGGAACGAGAATCAAAGAGCTGTCATTTCGACTCATGTCCCGGGCGGACAGATCACTAATGAGTAGTTGATCCCGATAAACCCTCAACAGTCATCAATAGGGGCTGTGTAACTAATACATTGCATCGTAGTACATTTTGGTATATCGTTTTTCTGCTAATCTGTAAGTTTGAGTTGTCTAACTGAAAATTTAAAGCCCCCTTTATAGAAGATATGCATTTTATTGTACTGTATGCGTTATTATTATTCCTGGAAGAAGTAACTGGTGAAATGAGACATTCCAGCATTTATACATGAATGAAATAATTTTCATCCAATCAGAAGGACAAGTATTATTCTGCGTAGCTATGTCGTCGACGCAAATCAATATTTCTTCGAAACATAATGAGCAAGGTGTATAAGGAGCATGCTGGCAAAATAGTTTGAAATAAGCATTGAGCACAATTTTAACAAAATGCGATTCTCAGTGCAAATCTCCTCAAAAATGTTCACATCCTACAAATAGGTATAACATTTTTGTTTTCGTATCACACAAATCAGTGTTTTCTCCTATCGGGATGAGGAAACTTTCTTCTACAAATATAAAGCACCGGTGATATCTCTGCCTGTATTTGAGTAGCAGAAGGTATATATACAGACTAAAGTAAGTAGTAAACAGCAAAAACATGTTTTTGAAAGGAGTTACAGGCTGAATCGAATGACATAATTGTTCAAGAATGTAAAAGTGAAAATGAGCAACACCTGTACCTACTTAGTAGATAAAATGATACTTTTGCAGCTTCCTATTAATGCCGATGGACATTGTAAACAGAAACGAATACAATCAAGTAAACTGGAATAGGTCCATCAAGTTGCGATAAAATGAATCCTGCAATAGAAAATGCGGAAAGAGTCATTTCAGAAGAGAGATGGGATAATAACTTCCTCGGTAATAATAAAAATTTTGGAACAAGACTTGAATAAATAAGCTGGGATGATGATGAATACCGAATTGAGTTCTCGAATACAGGCAGAGATATCACCAATGCTTTATGTTTATAGAAGAAAGTTTCCTTATCCCGATAGGAGAAAATCCTGAAAGAAGCATGGGTAAAAATTTGGAGAATAATAACTACTTCGGAACACTGACTTGTGTGATACGAAAACAAAAATGTTTTATGTAGGATGTGAACAGTTTTTAGGAGATTCGCACTGAGAATTGCATTTTGTAAAAATTGTGCTCAATCAATGATAATTCAAATAACATGGATATGTAGTGATGAACCATTGTCAAAAGGTTTTGCACAAAATACAAAAATATATCTGCTTTTTATCATATCAATGGAGATTCAGTGAACGTTTCATATGCTTTTCAAGACAGGTAAGTATGGGTTCGAAAAACTTCTCGAAGTTGTTTAGGTTCAGTGACTATTTCAAGGTCATAAACTTGAGTAGATATAAGAATATGCGTTCAAGAATTGCTTCAAAGTCTTTCAGCGAATGTTCAAGTTCATATTCTTGTCAGGACATGTATTTGATTTTTCTCATTCATAAATCGATTTGCCAATATTTCAAACTGATTTCAAGTTAAGTGTTCACCTCAAGCTATTCTGCAAGCTTGTTCTTAATACACCTTGCTTATTATATTTTGAAGAAATATTGATTTGCGTCGACGACATTGCTACGCAGAATAATACTTGGCCTTCTAATTGGATGAAGATGATTTCATGCAGAGTAAGTCATGTACAAACGCTGAAATGTCTCATGTCACCAGTTCCAGATACGCATACAGTAAAATAAAATGCATATCTTCTATAAAGGAGGCCTAAAATTCTCAGCTAGTCACCTCATACTCAAAGATTAGCAAAAAAAGATATACAAATATGTATTATAATGCAATGTATCAATTACACACCTCCTATTGACGGCTCTTGAGGTTTTTTCGGGATCAACTACTCACAGGATTTTCAACAATTTCCCAGTGATAATATGGGAATCATCATAACCGGAATGTGAAACAAACAGTTAGGATGGTCCATTATACACGAATTTAATCACGGTGAGGACTGAAGTGGCTGAAGAGGTCGAAATGCTGAAACACAAACCACCTCGAGAGTGTGTCATCTCAGCAAATCCTAACGAAGCACTCTACATAGGAGAATAGGAGGTTCAACACTAATGAGTTATACAACTACCATATTATTGAAAATTCCATGAGAATATTTCTTCCCATAACTCACACAATTACACCAGACAAACAACATTATCAAAAAAATAAAACCATTTATTTCCTGGAAACTGTCATTCCTCTATAATTTCTGCAACACAATAGAATAATCCGAATACAATTTCACTTCAAACTTAAACAAAATAATCCAGGGAGCAAATCAAATAAATGCATCATCACTACTTATTCAAAAACTACAAAAGTGACAATTCCCCAATATGATCCACATTAAGCAAAACATACCATCTTGGCCCAATGAAACAAAGAATTTCAGTTGGAACTCAAAAAAATACTACTCCATGATTTACATTATACCAAATTACTCAGAATTGCCAAAAATATCATCTACTAGCACCTGCAATTCAAATCTACAAATGTAACCCGATACTAAAATTGGTCAGTCTATCTTTTCGGTGAAAGCTGTCTCCCCTAGAACTCACCCCAATCTCCAAGACCACGAAACCTGTACCTAGTGCTAAACAACTCATGTCAACGCAAAAAGAGTGGTATGGAAGCTGCTCGAATGAAATAGCTGGGCTCCACTGCTGAGTCCTTTACTCAGATGATAAATATGACTCGATTACATACTGATCGCCTCTCCCTGCTTCTATTACAATCATCGAGATACCATCTTTGTGCGATTCCAAGCCATCTAAGATGAAATGAAAGGCATCATTTGGCAACCAGAACACAATACTTACCTACATGGTTCATATTGATTTTATTTCTGATATAAATTTAATTTGTCCTTATAGAAGGTACCATTATGTTTGATGATATCAAAAATAAATATTCAAAAATGACATGAAATAATTTTGAGAGTTTGATCAATGAAACAATTGACTAATTTTAATCTATATATATGAAAGAAAGTCGTGTTAGTTACACCACTTATAACCCAAGAACGGCAGAACAGATTTGGCTGAAAATTGGTAGGGAGGTAGCTTAGAGCCAGGAGATGGACATAGGATACTTTTTATCCCGTTCGACAGCGTTCCCGTGTGAATTGACATGAAACGTCATCAGTCACTATAAAACGTGGTATAACAAAAAAGAATCAGACTTGGAATAACAAAACGCAAATGACAGCTATGTAATTGACGTAAAATGACAGCTATGTAATGACGTCTGTTAACTCCAAATGATTCTAACAGATGTCGATACCTTTCGACTGGGTTGAGTAAGTAATCAATAGAGGGCGCTGCTGAGCCCATCAGCTGGTAGAACAGATTGAATCAAGATGTCGATACCTTTCGACTGGGTTGAGTAAGTAATCAATAGATGGCGCTGCTGAGCCCATCAGTTGGCAGAACAAATTGAATCAAGAAATCCAGCTCAAAGAATCAGGACAGCAGAAGGTCATTCACAACCACAAATGGTTTAGATTTGGAAAATCCATGTTTTCTCATGGGCAACTATATGTTGCGTGTTCACGTGTTGGGAAACCGTCGAATCTATTTGTGTTAGCTAAAGACAGGTTAACCAAAAACATTGTGCACCGATTGGTGTTAAATTAAATTGAAATTGATAGTATTTATAATTCAAAAAAATAGATATTAATGTTTAAAAGTTTAAGACTGTCTGCCTTGCCTACCTCATTCATGAGTTTAAGCGTCACGTGTTATTTACTGTATTATACTGTAATATACTTATATTTGTTATAAAATTAAATGGAAATAATTAATCTGATAAATTTTTATTTTGTACCTATTGATTTCTGCTTAATATCAAGTGTAAGAACATTTTAATTAATTGTGTTCAACGTACTTCCCCTTCAAATCTCAATCCAGTGAATTTGTATACCAACATCAACATTTTCGTCTTTAACCTGTGGTAGAAGTCCATTGTATCTCAAAGTGGAGTGTAGTAGATTTAAGATGCAGAAAAACTCAAAGTCGTCTCCACAATTTAATATCCGAAAGATGTCAGTACGGTGATTCAGTACATGTTTCGAACCTACATAGGTTCATCATCAGCTGAATTTACATTAAATTCTACAATAAAGGAAGAGTAATATAATATTAGTTGATAAATGAAGTATAAGATTTACTTACATGGAGAAGAAAAAATAGCAAAATCACATGGTGAAGTTCAGGACATAAAAAATTATTGTAATGACAATTAGGACTGAATTGATATTAGGGGGAATTTAAGACATCCCTAACACCATAAAAAACGTTAAAGATTGGGGGGCTTAGAGCCCTTATGCCCAATATGCAATATTTGAAATATCCACATTAAAAGATTTTTAGAAAAACTCTACCGTTCACAGATTGACCGAGTAGGAAATTGGAGGAGAGTCAGCTGACAGAACTGTCAACTGTCGAAATTTTACAATGTCGAGATGACATGGAAATGCGGCACAAGGATCTGGCACACACGGAACGAGAATCAAAGAGCTGTCATTTCGACTCATGTCCCGGGCGGATCTGTCCGCCCGGGACCATGCTAACTGTTTGTTTCACATTCCGGTTATGATGATTCCCATATTATCACTGGGAAATTGTTGAAAATCCTGTGAGTAGTTGATCCCGAAAAAACCTCAAGAGCCGTCAATAGGAGGTGTGTAATTGATACATTGCATTATAATACATATTTGTATATCTTTTTTTGCTAATCTTTGAGTATGAGGTGACTAGCTGAGAATTTTAGGCCTCCTTTATAGAAGATATGCATTTTATTTTACTGTATGCGTATCTGGAACTGGTGACATGAGACATTTCAGCGTTTGTACATGACTTACTCTGCATGAAATCATCTTCATCCAATTAGAAGGCCAAGTATTATTCTGCGTAGCAATGTCGTCGACGCAAATCAATATTTCTTCAAAATATAATAAGCAAGGTGTATTAAGAACAAGCTTGCAGAATAGCTTGAGGTGAACACTTAACTTGAAATCAGTTTGAAATATTGGCAAATCGATTTATGAATGAGAAAAATCAAATACATGTCCTGACAAGAATATGAACTTGAACATTCGCTGAAAGACTTTGAAGCAATTCTTGAACGCATATTCTTATATCTACTCAAGTTTATGACCTTGAAATAGTCACTGAACCTAAACAACTTCGAGAAGTTTTTCGAACCCATACTTACCTGTCTTGAAAAGCATATGAAACGTTCACTGAATCTCCATTGATATGATAAAAAGCAGATATATTTTTGTATTTTGTGCAAAACCTTTTGACAATGGTTCATCACTACATATCCATGTTATTTGAATTATCATTGATTGAGCACAATTTTTACAAAATGCAATTCTCAGTGCGAATCTCCTAAAAACTGTTCACATCCTACATAAAACATTTTTGTTTTCGTATCACACAAGTCAGTGTTCCGAAGTAGTTATTATTCTCCAAATTTTTACCCATGCTTCTTTCAGGATTTTCTCCTATCGGGATAAGGAAACTTTCTTCTATAAACATAAAGCATTGGTGATATCTCTGCCTGTATTCGAGAACTCAATTCGGTATTCATCATCATCCCAGCTTATTTATTCAAGTCTTGTTCCAAAATTTTTATTATTACCGAGGAAGTTATTATCCCATCTCTCTTCTGAAATGACTCTTTCCGCATTTTCTATTGCAGGATTCATTTTATCGCAACTTGATGGACCTATTCCAGTTTACTTGATTGTATTCGTTTCTGTTTACAATGTCCATCGGCATTAATAGGAAGCTGCAAAAGTATCATTTTATCTACTAAGTAGGTACAGGTGTTGCTCATTTTCACTTTTACATTCTTGAACAATTATGTCATTCGATTCAGCCTGTAACTCCTTTCAAAAACATGTTTTTGCTGTTTACTACTTACTTTAGTCTGTATATATACCTTCTGCTACTCAAATACAGGCAGAGATATCACCGGTGCTTTATATTTGTAGAAGAAAGTTTCCTCATCCCGATAGGAGAAAACACTGATTTGTGTGATACGAAAACAAAAATGTTATACCTATTTGTAGGATGTGAACATTTTTGAGGAGATTTGCACTGAGAATCGCATTTTGTTAAAATTGTGCTCAATGCTTATTTCAAACTATTTTGCCAGCATGCTCCTTATACACCTTGCTCATTATGTTTCGAAGAAATATTGATTTGCGTCGACGACATAGCTACGCAGAATAATACTTGTCCTTCTGATTGGATGAAAATTATTTCATTCATGTATAAATGCTGGAATGTCTCATTTCACCAGTTACTTCTTCCAGGAATAATAATAACGCATACAGTACAATAAAATGCATATCTTCTATAAAGGGGGCTTTAAATTTTCAGTTAGACAACTCAAACTTACAGATTAGCAGAAAAACGATATACAAAAATGTACTACGATGCAATGTATTAGTTACACAGCCCCTATTGATGACTGTTGAGGGTTTATCGGGATCAACTACTCATTAGTGAACAGTAACAGGGTTTTCAACAATTTTCCAGTGCTAATATTGGAATCATCATAACTGGAATGAAACGTACACTTTGGATTGTCCTTTATACACGAATTTGATCACTGTGAGGACCGAAGTAGCTGAAGTGGTCGAAATGCTGAAAAACAAACCACCTCGAGTTTGTCATCTCAGCAAATCCTAACGAAGCACTATACATAGAGGATAGGAGGTTCAACCCTGATACAACTACCAAACTGATGAAAATTCCATGAGAATATTTCTTTCCATAACGTACACAATGACTCCAGACAAACAACATTATCAAAAAAATAAAACCGTTTATTTCCTGGACACTGTCATTCCTCCATGATTTCTGTAACACAACAAAACCAACTGAATACAGCAGAAAATAGCTCGAATAACAATTTTACTCCAAACTTGAACATAATAATCCAGGAAGCAAATCTCATCGATAGCCAACGATAACACTAATTAGAAATCAGGATAAATGCATCATCACTACTTATTCAAAAACTACAGAAAAGACATTTCCCCAATATGATCCACATCAAGCAACACATACCATCTTGGCCCAATATAACAAAGAATTTTATTAGAAACTCAAAAAAATACTTCTTCATGATTTACATTATACCAAATTATCCAGAAGTGCCATGAATAACATCTACTAGCATCCTCAATTCAAATCTACAAATATAATCCGATACTAAAATTGATCAGTCTATATTTTCGGTGAAAGCTGTCTCCCCGATAACTCACCTCAGTCTCCTAGACCACGAAACCTGCACCGTTTGCTAAACATTTCATGTCAACGCAAAAAAGGTGGTATGGAAGCCGCTTGTTTGAAATAGGTGGGCTCCACTGCTCAGTCCTCTACTCAGATGATGAATATGACTCGATTACAAACTGGTCGCCTCTCCCCGCTTCTATTACAATCATTAAGATACCATCTTTGTGTGATTCCAAGCCATCTGAGATGAAATGAAAGGCATGATTTGGCATCCAAAACACAATACTTACCTACATGGTTACACCAAGATGGAAAAATACGTATAAGATTTTCAAAATTTTCAACAGTAATCAATCGTCAGTTGGTTTCCTAATACATTGTCTCACCTTGGGATTAATTCATTCGACCCGACAAAAGTAAATACTGACGCTAGGCAATCACTTTTGAATGAAATAATGGGGTTTTGACCTGCCTTGTCCCTCAGTTATAATAATAATAATAATAATAATAATAATATTAAATGGTTTGTATTCATCGATTGATATGGCATACATAATATGAGTATAAGTAACATATTATCAGTAGAAATCGATGGAAGGTGAAGTTCAACTTACGCTGTTTTACAACTTAACCTATAAATACACATGTGCAACATTGTATAAACACATGCAAACAAGAGTTTTCGAAATGTTTTTACAGGAACGAACCATAAGTCGCATGACCGTTGAGAGAATGCTAGCAGATCCAGATTATCTATTCAGAACTTCTGAGAAATAATTTGAAGTTATCAGGGAGAGCATTATAATATTTAATGGAATTGTAGAGAAAACTGCGTGTGAAACAGGCAGATGTGTGCTTTAGAATAATTAATTTATTTCTATTTCGTGTGAATGAATTGCTCTGGGATTCGAAAGTTCTGTATCTTCGGTAAATGTAATTTGGTTTTTGTCCCTTGAAAATTTGTGAGTGTTCACAAGAAGATGGAGCCTCCAGATTTTCTCGAGCCTCAACCATCCTGATTCTAGGAACTCGGCAGAAACGTGATCCAAATTACGTATTCCGAACGAGAAACGAATGCAAATATTCTGAATTTTTTGCAGGCGTTTGATATCAGCTTGTGTCAGAGCTGGTCTATATATTATATCACAATATGAAAGTCCCGATAATATGAGTGTTTCACAAAGCTTCAATTTGAGTCTGGAGCTCATGATGTCTCTATTCTGAAACAGCTGGCGCAAAATGTTCTACAAAGCATACTGACGTGTTTCTGGAACCTGAGTCCAGCCATAATCCCAGATTCCTGCTTTCCTTAACCCTCGCCAAAACATCATCCTCGAGCCTCGAATTTATCAGCTCCTGCCTCCTGCTCTCGGGTCCAAGAAGGATCAATTGAGTTTCATTTGTATTCAGTTTCAGATTATGCGCCAATGAAATATCTAGGAGTTTTTTCAGATCATGATTGATATTTTCAACTGCTTCTTTCCAGTTTTCTAGAGGGCTACTCCAAAACTAACAGGCAAAGCATCCGAGCACTTCCCGTTCAGACAAATAGTTTGAGATCGATTGTACCAGTAACTGAGTAATAGTTTCACAGCTCCATTATCGAACCCAAAAAAGTTAATTTTCTACAAAGAAGGTTGTGGTCCAAAGTATCGAACGCCTTGCTGTAGTCGAGAAACACCATTATGGTGATTTTGTTCTCATCAGTTGCTTGAAATATATCCTGGGAAATATTAAAGAGAGCAGTGGTAGTATTATGAGAAGCTCGGAATCCAGATTGAACACTAGTAATTATGTTATTTCCATGAGCAAACGATTCAATTTGATCTTTCAAACTGAGCTCAAATGCTTTCGAGAGAATGGGCAGTTTGCTGATTGGTCTCAGGTGTGATAGCTCAGAAGGATTCTCACATTTAGGTATGGAAAGAACAATTGCTTCTTTCCTTGCTTTCTAGCGTTCTCAAAGTACTCCGAATCGTTCTAGAATTTTTATTTCTCAGTACAAATTCCAAATACGCTTTTTTTTCTCGGCGAATAGCTCCAGTCGTATAATTTCGTAAATCTTTGTAACTATTCCAGTCTATAGATTTTGTTGATTTGAATTTTCGGTGTGCTTGTCTCTCAATCTGATCATTTTTCTGATATTGAAGGTGAGCCATGGAGCAGGAGGTTCAGTTATTCTTATTTTTCTGATCGGAGTATGGATATTAAATAAATTAGATATATTGAAATTAAAAATTGTACCATTTCGTCTACATCTTCGAATCTGAAAATATCATTCCACTTTTTTGCATGAAGGTCAGTAATGAGAGATTCACGGTTGAAATTTCCGAATCTCTGAATGAGGCTGTTTTATATTCATGACCTGTTTTGAATGAATGTATTTCACAAATTATTGCAAGATGATCAGATACGCCTACATCCAACACATTAACTGATTGCAAATCTGATTTATCGATCAATTGAGATAAATTGTAACAATCAAGAGAATTAAGGTGAAGTTCTACTGCGCTATTCATTGATAATAGATTTCTATTGAAATCTCCCGCCAAGTTCAATGAATCACAATTCATCAAGAGATGGGAGACAACATCTTCAAGTGCAGACATTGGAAGTTTTACGTTTACTTTAGGTGGCCTATATAAGGTTCCAATAATCTGACTTTTACTGAATGTATTTACAGATATCCAAATTTGTTCTAAATGGAGGCCCACTTCTGAATAAATCATCTGAAAGTGTAGTGAGTGTCTTACGTAAAAGCCGACCCCTTCCCCTCTACTATTCCTGTCGATCCTGATAAGAACGTAGTTTTCAATTCTAAATGTATCAGAAGTAATATCAGAACTTAGCCACGTTTCAGACAAACCCATTACATCAGTTCATCGAATCTCGTAAACAATGATCTAACATTGAGATAGGCAAATTCAAAACTACGAATCATATTTCATTTAATAGTTACGACAGTGAGCAATAATGAGATGTACCATATAAAAGAGCATCAGTAAAAGAAACAAACAATTAGTATAACTACTGCTCTTCGGGCTTGAAGGCCGTCATATTTTGGAATTTCTTCCTGACGTTTCGCTAGCGCGAGTGGCCAGCTTCTTCAGAGGCTTATTCATCTCCGATGACTAAACAGTTCGATTTCTCAAGGCGTATTTATATTGATGCAGGTAGTCTGGAGTGTTAATTACTTCTGTCGGGTTCGGGGAATAATCATCATTATTAGTTGCCGCACTACCTGCTGTGATTTCATTAGTTATTCTTGATTTCTTTAGAATCGGATTCCAAATTCTGTTTAGAGTCAACGTTTCTTCCTTTCTGTTAAAATTGTCCGCATGTTTTTGGATCTCTATTGCCTCCCGTACCAGTCGGCTATGGTAACCCTGGTTGGAGGCAATCAGTGTTGCATTTTCGAACAGAATCTTGTGGTCGCCCTCGCTCAATGCGTGTTCCGCCACCGCCGATTTGTCGGTTTGCCCCAGCCTGCAGTTCCTTTGATGCTCTTTGAGCCTTGTACCCATGGATCTTTTCGTGGTACCGATGTAAACCTTCCCACAGGTGCACGGTATGCGATAAACCCCTGCCGCTGACAGTGGGTCTCTTTTGTCTTTAACCGACCTGAGGCTTTGCTGGATCTTCTTGGTCGGCTTGAAAACTGTTTTTATGTTATATTTCCCCAAGAGTTTTCCAATTCTGTCAGTGACTCTCGGGATATATGGCAGATATGCATTCGCAACTACCTGAGAGTCATCCCTGTTATGAACCGTGGGACTCTTCGGTTTGGGTCGATGTGGCGCTAGACTAACCCACAAAGTATACCGAAAACCCACGCACACGGATAGGTACCTGCACGCACTATCGAACCACCATCCTAGTCAAAAGAGAGGAGTCATATCTACCCTAACTGAACGTGCTCGAAGGATTTGTGAACCAGAACATCTAGAGCAGGAACTGGAACATCTTCAAGTAACCTTGAGGTCGAATGGGTACAGTGTATCTGAGATCAACAGGGCCATGAAACCGAAGAGTCCCACGGTTCATAACAGGGATGACTCTCAGGTAGTTGCGAATGCATATCTGCCATATATCCCGAGAGTCACTGACAGAATTGGAAAACTCTTGGGGAAATATAACATAAAAACAGTTTTCAAGCCGACCAAGAAGATCCAGCAAAGCCTCAGGTCGGTTAAAGACAAAAGAGACCCACTGTCAGCGGCAGGGGTTTATCGCATACCGTGCACCTGTGGGAAGGTTTACATCGGTACCACGAAAAGATCCATGGGTACAAGGCTCAAAGAGCATCAAAGGAACTGCAGGCTGGGGCAAACCGACAAATCGGCGGTGGCGGAACACGCATTGAGCGAGGGCGACCACAAGATTCTGTTCGAAAATGCAACACTGATTGCCTCCAACCAGGGTTACCATAGCCGACTGGTACGGGAGGCAATAGAGATCCAAAAACATGCGGACAATTTTAACAGAAAGGAAGAAACGTTGACTCTAAACAGAATTTGGAATCCGATTCTAAAGAAATCAAGAATAACTAATGAAATCACAGCAGGTAGTGCGGCAACTAATAATAATGATTATTCCCCGAACCCGACAGAAGTAATTAACACTCCAGACTACCTACATCAATATAAATACGCCTTAAGAAATCGAACTGTTTAGTCATCGGAGATGAATAAGCCTCTGAAGAAGCTGGCCACTCGCGCTAGCGAAACGTCAGGAAGAAATTCCAAAATACGACGGCCTTCAAGCCCGAAGAGCAGTAGTTATACTAATAACCTCGGCCGCGAAAGCCTCAACCATTTTGTCAAACAAACAATTGTAACAATAGCAAGGCAGTATATATGTACACTATTTCCAAAAAGAATGGCACTAACGTCAGTTCAACTAAGGAATTCGAAATTTAGCACGGTTGTTTGGCCAAAAAGAAAGAAGCTATAGAAGTTCTCAACGCTCGTTTACACTTTTCATGGTCTTGGTCTGAGATTTGTCTTCCGAATTGGTTGCTCAGGAGATGAAAGATCCTTTCTTCTGTTGCCGCTGTTGTTGCTGAGGTATTCGCAATAAAAGTATGGGCAGGACTGAGGATCCTCAGCTTCAATCCGTACTTCTTGGCCGTTTTCAGATATCCCCTCAGGTTTTAATGGACAATTTGGTCATCCGGACTAAGATCATTCGCTATGAACACTTTATCTGCTTTAAGTTTGTGCGAATGCTGTAGAATTTCAACTTCTTTTAGATATGACAAGTTAATTTGGAAAACTTGATGTTTACTATTATCAGTTAAAAAAATAAGCGTTATCCAGATCGGATGGCTCTAGACTCTAGAGTTAATTCTAGCTTCTTGGTCAGGTATAATAGGGCTTCAAGAACATATGTAGCCTCAGTACCGAATACTATTAAAGTATTTTTCCTCAGTTTACGATCCAGAGATTGAAGCTGCTCTTTTAATCTCAGGTTTTCTCCCTCGAGGGTAGATATTTTGTTATTTGATAATTGCAAATCTTTCTTTATCTCTTCGAGGGTGTCGTTCTTTGTTTTCGTCCTTTCATTCAGGCTAACAGTTACTTCCATATACCTGTTCTGTGACTAACCCAGTTTGAAAATGTACAACGACTCTAAAGAACTAGCAGTTTTCTTATAGTGCAAGCGCTGCGAAACACTCCGTATGCAAAAACCGATGACCACATTCTGATTGATGATTTGAGTTAAGAAAGACTTATTGAATGATATAGTGGAGGTTGCCGAACGAAATTATGGTTCAGTTTTTTTTTGGTCCTATAATAGTTTCCAATTCCATCGCTGTAGCTGCGAAGAAAAATATTATTGACTATTAACACCTGGTTTAGGTGAGGTATGGAAAAAAACGGCATGATCTGATTCAATAAAATTTAATAAAAAAAGTGGTTTACCTATTAATAAGTAGTGAAAAATTCATTCAGGTAAGTTTTGACAATAATTTCCGATGCATTTGCAAAGGGAAATACAATTGATATCGCTTTTTCTACAAGTGCAAAACATTATCAGGCATTCAGCATTATAATTGCAAAGCCTGATCAAAGAATTTGGCATAGTTGGTTTTGCCATTTGCACCGGGTACAACTTTCCATCTCGTCTTCCATAACCGAATTGAAGTAAGTTCGGAAGCCCATGTATTGCAACCCTCAAGCAATGTAAATATAAAACATCAAAAGTTCTGATAATTTCAGATTCATTCAAATTGAATTCCAGCTTGGAAGAGTTTTTTTGTCCGATCCTTCAATCCAAATCTCTCAACAACTACTATTCGATAGCTTATGCCAAAAGTGGATGTTGAGTACGAAAACATGGGAATCTACACAATTCATAAAAACTTGTTCAATTCCTCCACGAACAGCAACAAAAATATGGCTAAAAATCCTTCAATCTGCTTCCAGGTGATTGGACTTCAAGTCCAGCAATTCAGAAGACCTATTACCTTGGAGCTTGAAGATTTTTTGGAGTATTCATATCCACCGGTAATAAGAAGTTCTGTTTCAGCATTGATTTTTGAAAAGTTGGAGAATACTTGCAGAGGAATTAAACGAGCTGCAGTTTATTTTTCAAACAAAAAAAAAACTTTTTGCAGCCAGCTGGGATTATGGTTGAACGACTTGATATAAATATTTTCAGTCCGTTTCAGTCAGTTTCGGTTTAGCAGTGTATGAGGTGTTATTTTTTCGAATGATTCATTCAACGTCGGCCTGTTTTCCCTACCAAGGCCAATCATCGACGCCGGTGCCCACATTTCCCCCAACCGGAAATTCAGCCGAACACTCTTGTATTCCAACCAGAGGTAGGGATCCTTTACGAGCCCAACAACCATGGACTCAGGACCGCCGGCCTTACGTCTCCTCCAAATGACAACATATCCTCAATATATCTTGTGTTAATAGATATATTGCCTGCGAGCTATGATATAATACTTTGCTGCAGTTTTATGAGCTTTCGACGCGGTCTTTCCCTGCTGCTTAGCTTGAGATATTGCATGAATAGTCAACCTGAAGAGCTAGGCCATGCCCGTGAGCTATTCTTTCCATAATTCTTTCGTTGATTAACTATCATGACTGTTACGTGCATAGGAACTTCGCCACTTAATGTTCCCTTGAAAGTCATTGTCACAGTGTCTGAGATTGTGCAACTGTAGAATATGTTTCGATCTGGTTAGGTAGGTGGTAAATGAATTCCGCTAAAGCTGTATGTTGCAGTGTCTTTCTGTTCGTTACACTGATATATATCACTAAACACCGCGAATGCTTCATGGAGTGTATTGCCTGACAATTTTATATACTGACTGCCAAATAAGTCTTGCATGAAAGTCTTCCATTTCGGCGTAAATGTGCATTTCTTCGCGGCATCTTCTATAAGAATTTCATCACACAACTTGTCCTTTGGTGTAAGTTCAGTAGTGGATAGTTTTTTCCGTGATTCTTTAGCACACATGACGACAGTCTAGCCGACGTACACGTTCAGCTATTTCCTTAATGAACTTCCTGCCATGAAAACCAAAAAAGATTGCTTCCTCTCAGTAAGATATGAGAATAAAACCTTGTCACCAAATTCATCGAATAGCATCACTTTGAGATCACGATTAGAACTACATCCTCTACTTCAGCGAGTACAGTCATACGTTGAGCCAAGTATGTCAATTCAAAAGCGGTCGTCGAAACACCGTCTTTCATATCCGCTATCAATTTGTCAAAAGCAGCCAGTAACTGTTTTTGTGATGTTTGTTGTTGGTCGACCTCTTCCGTTACTAGAAGATTTTGGTTTAGAAACGTAATTTCTGTAACACGATGTATGATGTTGGAAGTTTCTGCAAATAAATCTTCCGGTGTTTCGTATAACAAATTTTTGTGAAAATTTCATAGTATTTTCGACGCGAAGTATTGAAAAACAGCAAAGCTGCTGAAATTTCAGTTGAAAGATTACTTTTTTCATTTTGGTTTTTGTCGTATTACCACAAATGGAACAGCATGAGTTGATGGGCCAGCTACGCCCTGTGTTGATGATGAAGCTCTCTTCCAGCACTCTGATGCAGTAACGACAAGGAATTTTTTCTTCGCCGATATAGCTGGCCATGCAACTTTTATACCACGAGACGTTTTCTTCATCAGCATTCGGATCAAACAACTTCTCAAATTGGTCTGAAATTTCGTCTTTGCGTCGTTTTGCTGCATCTGAATAGTTTCTTTTGATTCATTCACCAGTTCACCATTATTTTTCGTTCACTTTTTTTTTAATTTAATAATTATAGTGATATTTATTCACTTCAAAAAAAGTTATCACAAAATTTGAAGCACTGCTATTTCATAATTATGGAAAATGTATCTGTTATAATAATGGATGGAGTTCAGCTATAACTGAAGTCACAAAAACTGTTGGGAAAAGCGCGGCCCGCTCCAAAACTCTAGAGAAGGTATGTGACGCTGGGAACGAGATTTATAATAAAACTGACAACGGGCTATTCTGGCAACTTTCAGTTCCAGGTTTGAAAGAATCTTGCAAAAACATTCCAGTCGAGGAATAGCAGTTAATGGTTTTTGCATTCTATACAACATATTTTTTCACAACTACAGCGATGGAATCGAAAACTCCTATTAGAGGGCCGAAAAAAAAATGGACCATAATTCCGTCCGGGAACCTCTGATACATTATTCATAAAGTCTTCCCCAACTCAAAATCATCAATCAGAATGAGGTCATCGGTTTTTTCAAACGGAATGTTTCGCAGCGTCCACTCTATTACGGAAAATGGGTAATTTCACTGAAATTTTGCCAACAGATAGTTTTCAACACGATGATCAAAAGTCTTCTTGTGCTCAAACTCCGGAAACCATTTTCTGACTTACCCAGTAACCCCCGCAAACAGGGTGTTCCAGAAGTTAGGTTTTGGTATTATAACATGTAAACTAACGTTGATGAAAATATCCAGGATATGGGAAATGCAACGCATGAGCTGAAAATCGGGTACTCTGATGGATCTTCATTAAATTGCAAATCAGATGCTGCAAATCGTGAAGTTCAAGGTCATGTGTACCACTGATAATTATTTAAGTTCAATTTATGAATAATATGGATACTTTTTGGGAACTTTTGGCCCTCGACTCTTAGTTGATTTGTCGAATAAATAGGATATAAAACACTGACTATCTCAGTGGGCGGTGAGGTGAGTAGGATTGGCTTGAAAATTAATTTGAAAGGATGAGTTTTACGTCACTTCGTGACGCGGGAAATAAAAAAGTTATTTGAATAATTATCCCAATGTTTAGAAGTTTCCACCACATTTTCCAATTATGTTACTTCTTCATCAGATGGGACAGGTTCACCATGAGAGCGACAAAAAACGTGTTTTGCGGAGAGTGGTATATTTACCACATTTACACCTAGAAAAATTAACAAGACCCCAGTGACCAGGAGCATGTGGGTTACGATTAGGAAGCGGATACAACAGATGTTAGTGGACCTGTCACTCTGCAATCAGCTGTTTTCAAATGGACAACAAAACATTGTTTCTAGGTGAAGAGATGCAATTGAAGAATGATTTAAAAAAAGGTTATTTTTTCATGAGTGATTAATAGGTGTCAACGGCAGTTTTTTTATGATGAATAACGATGAGTGGAGTTATGATTAGACGTTTCGTGAAGGAACGAATGAACAATCTTTACCAGACGGCAATAGGAAAAAGTTCTTATGACTATTATTCGATTGTAACTGTCACCATTGGATATTAGTCGGGTGGATATAACAATTATTTTTGGTTTAATGCTCCAACATTCTTTTTGGGAAAAAAATGAAATTGGAATATCGAACGTGAATTCCTTCATTCTTCCCATTTCCAGAGTAAAAAATACGGTGTCCTATTGTTTCAACTGACTCGAAAAAATGAAATGTACCACATGAGATTGAAATTATAACTTGGTGAAAGACTAAAAGCGTACCTATCTCATTTAAGGTAGTTATCATTAGTTATCAGCCACGATAGAAAATGGTGTGAAACTTTCACAGATTTGATCACTCAAGCATCCACTATTTCTCATATGGCCAAGCACATATATGAATATATAATATTGTGGTCGACTGATTTGCATGATTAATGATGTAGGATCCCGTTTCTAATAAAAAAATATCGGAATATTGAACGTGAATTCCTTCGTTCTTCCCATTTCCAGAGTAAAAAATACGGTGTCCTATTGTTTCAATTGACTCGACCTAAAATATATCCATCACTACTGGATTGCCAGGAAAACATTCTAACAGAAGTTTGTTTTACGAATTCAATCAATCAATCAATATCATTTATTGTATCTGAAGAGCATTTCTCAGTCTTATTACAAGAAGATTGGTGAGTGCTCATGACTACACCTCAATTACAGCAGTGTTAATCAAGTATATGAACTAATCGACATTATATAAGATACTACGGGCTGCCTAAGTACAGACCATGAGGTTGAAAGATAAAGACAAAAAAAAAGAAACTAAAACTAGAAACCTACGTGCTATTCGTTAATTATAAATGACCGTAGTTTTAGAATGTTCATGATAGAAATAACTAGTTGTTTCAGTATTACATCAGAGTGAGAATTTAGTATGCCTATCAGATCATCGATATTACGTAGCCGTACAAATGCTTCACTAATTCTTATACTAGAATAAATGGGCCAGTCAAATAAAATATGTTCTAAAGTCTCTCTTCGATGCAGGTTACAGACTGTTCAGAGTTCCTCTGTATCAATGATGTACGTGGAGCCAGAAAAAGAAAATTTCAAACGTGTCTTACTGCAAGTTCGAAGCTGTGCAATGATTCTGCTAGTGTGTATTGGGCTCGGGGTCTTCAAATATTTTTGACAGGTGTTATAAAGGGTTAGTGACTGGTAAATCTGGGGATAGCTTGAGTGATTCAGCTGTTCTAAGCCATTTCTGAATAGCGTGTCTTTATAGCAGTTAATAATGTGACCAGTTATTTTTCTAGATGGATTGCTCATAAGATCGCCCCACTTATGAACCTGATTCGCAAATATTACACATTCCTTGACTTGGAGAAGCCAGTTGTATTTTGGCTCTACGTTATTTAAGATTGACAGCCGTAGTAGGCATATTTTAGGTAGCCGAGTACTGTCCATATTGTTCAGACAAGCAAGCCAAGAGAGGGCTGCTTTCATGATAATAAGACTGATTTTATGTGTGCCCGTTTCCAGACGAACAATATAATCCGGGGTATTTTTTGGTAGCGAAAGCAGGCGTTTAAAGAACCCTACCTGGACTCTTTCTATTAAGTCCGCATACCGTAGACCCCAGACCCCAATGCCATATGATAGCGATGATAGTATTATCGAGTTATATAATTTGATTCTAGCATCCCACGTGTTGATTTTGGAGCGACACATTAAGTTCATAACAGCACCAATTGCTTGGTTACTCTTTGCCGTAATTTCTCTAGACATTTCCAAAAACATCGAAGAAGACGAAAATACCGTGCCAAGGTAGGTGAAGTTTTTAACAACCTCTATCGGTTCATTGTTAAAACAGAATTTACTCTGATAGTTCCAATGATACCCACCCCTACTAAATATCATTATTTTTGTTTTAGCCGTATTCACTATCAGTTTGTTTTCTAGAGAATATGTTTCTAGAGCTCTGAGTTTTTTAGAAAGATCAATTTGTGAATCGCTCAAAATTACAATTTCATCCGCGTACATTAACATCAGTACATCATGTTCCCCATCAATGTTCACCCCCGTTAGTCCTTTGGAGTAGAAGTAGTTCTCTATATCAGCGAGAAAAAGAGAGAACAATATCGGGCTTAGCGATTCACCCTGTAAGACGCCTTGTGTTATGTCATAGGTTTTGGTAAATTCATTTTTAACCCGAACCGACATGGTAGCCTGGTCAAAAAACTTTTGATTATGCGTATATATTTGGCGCTGAGTCCTAGATTATATAATTTATTCCACAAAAGGGGGTGACTAACAGAGTCAAAAGCTCTCTTGAAGTCCACAAATGCAGCATATATTTTTCGACCACGAAGTCTAAGATTAATCTGGATCACAGAATTCAATGTAAATATGTTATCTAGACAACCCCTATTGTTTCTGAAACCGGCTTGACACTCCGCTAATATCTTGTTTTCCTCGACCCAGCATGATAATCTTTTTAGCAGAATGGATGTGAAAATCTTGGTTGAACTATTAATTAATGATATGCCGCGGTAGTTGTTAGGGTCAATCTTTGGTCCTTTTTTGTGGAGCATGGTTATAACTGTAGTGTGCCAGCTACTTGGGACCTTTTCATAGATTAAAATTTTATTGTACAAAGTGCAAATGTATAGTTTCCAGTTCTGGGGGAGATTTTTAATGAATTCATATGTGATCCCATCGAATCCAGGAGTTTTGCCGTTTTTGCAGTTTAGTAGACAGCTTTCCATCTCTTCGAGAGATATTGCTGAGTCTAGGAAGTCATGACCTGCATCAAAATAGGTTATTTCGGAAATTATCCTGGGAGTGTATATGCCATCGTGAAAGGTTTCCCAGTCTCTAATCGAAATAATAGCATCATTCTTAGCACATCTGAATATTTTTAAGGTCTTCCAGAATGCATTTTGATTTTGAGTTTCACTAAGAATCCCAACAATTTCTTTTTCAGATTCGTTTTTTTTCTGTTTGATTATTTTTTTTGTAATTATACTTTGACATTATGTAATTTGTTTTATGAGGTTCTTGAAAGTTATTTTTTTTGCAGATTTTCAAGTGATATGTGACTTGCCTTTTTGCAAAATTACAATCCAAATCGTACCAGGGTTTGTTTTTAAACTTATTCGAATGTACAGTGTGTTTTTTCAGTAAATTCGTGTTAGCAGCACACTCCCAAATTGTTGCACAAAGAATAGTATACGAGTCATTGATATCGCCTCTGAAACCCACATTAGCAGATAATTGCATTGCAGACTTGTACAAAAGCATTTGTTTTACAAATTGTAATATCGCCACCTAATTTCTAATACGACCCATTCACGGGGGTTTCAGAGTTCAGAGTTAGAGAAATTTCAACGAAATCAACCATTTTCCGAAAGAAAACTGCACGGTTCTTTGTCGAAAGAGTCAAATTCAAAAAGTGATTCAGTAATGTCTATTTCTGAAACCTTGTTGGATGTGTATCAATATATACCTTCTCGATGTTGCTTTGAATAACCGTAATAGAAGATTGCCAAATTTTCATTAAAATCACCAGAATGGCGTTTTTTTTAGGTGGAGTCAGAAACAAAAAATATGCTGAACATTTCAATCCCTCGAACTTGAAGGAAAAATCAGTACTTTTGAATGCCTTTTTGAAAGATCACCATTAATCACTCCTTGTTGTAAATAAGGCTTTGGCCTGGCCATGGTCACTATCAGATTTGGTAATGATATCAGTACTGAAAGTTTTTATTTTCTTACTTCGAAAGATACAAACAGTAAATAAAATTTGATAATGTCGGAACATCGACAGATTCTAATGGTGATGGAATATGGTTTGGAAGAAACACTGTTTGCAGACTGTTGAGAGGAATGTTTGTTTGAGCTGTGAAAATAAAAAAAATGAATGTGTGTCACAATCTGAAAATGAATGGAAAAGTGTAACTCCGTGTTCACATTTCCTTGAAAGCATATTAAATCATGAAAGGTAAAATAAAACGTTACACTGTTACATTGTCATGTTGAAGACATTCTCATACAATATGAATAACTGAATAATCATGACCTAGTCATCATAACAGTGGATGGCAATTCTCATCTCCAGTTTGCCTGCGTATACGGCGGCCTGGAAGACATGAAAGACTTCAACGTGTCGTCTCGGAGAGTAATTGAGACGGATATTCAGCTGGAAGATCAGGTCGAGTATGTTCTTCGAGCATTTTCCAACGGAAATATCGGTTGCACGACTTTCGGACTAATCCATCTTCTACTAAAATATTTCAAGGGAAGGATTTTTTATTTTTCCCCCTTATGTCAATGCAAGAAAAAAAACGAAACTGCGTCATATCAAATAATGAGAAACTCGTGATTTCTGTTTCGAGTATGAACATTTCTGTCATCCTAATATTTCAACAATCTTTCTATTCTTTGGAAACAGCATAGAAGCTACTCTCATTTCTTTCAGCATTTCATATGTAAGAATAACAAGAATCTCACAAAAATTCATCCAATATTCAAAAATGAAGAGAGGCAGGTTATAAATTACAATTTTAGAGATTGTGCCGAATTTCGGTATATAGCTCAATGGGATAATCTTACAAAAATACCATAGATCATTCCATTTCTCAGTTGTGTAGGAGTAGGCACATCCGCCTGCCAAGCAGAAGACCGGGCTTCAATTCTCTGCCCCGGAACCAACGTACTTGATTCACACATTATTGGACTTCTGAGGGTTGACGTTCGTTTCCATCCACTGCTATGGTGTTTTTTTTTTTTTTTGGTTGTGGGCAATGTATTAACATGCCGATCCGACTCACTTGATTACTTAGCACGATGGACCACTTTTTCATGGTAAAAAACTAGATAACGCCACTTCCTATTGTTTGTGTTCCTAAGGACCTTGATAATGATTATTCAGGGTCGAGTAAAGTATATCACACACCGAGGTGGTAAGTGATTCATTCCTGTCGTGAGATCAGTTAGTCAGTTAGTTAACTGAGACGCAAAGCGTCGAGGTTAGCTATGATTTCGAGACAGGAATGAAACTTTCTACCGAGGTTTGTATACTATTTCATTTACAACCATGATATTTCGAGATGAGGAAGAATCATCTCTACGCATGACTTCTTACATAACCTCACGTTAGTAAGTAATCCTAACCTTATATTTTACAATGTGTTTGTAACTTCATATGCATATTTTAGATGTCTTGAAAAAGAGAATAAAAATTCTCGAAAGCTCGACCAAGTAACAAAGAGTTTATGTTTACAACAGCCCAGCATTTTGACTGCATCCTCACAAAATATTCCGCTTTTCCTCAGAAAAGAATTTGATAAAACAAGAGGTTCCTAAGTGTTGTCATAGATTTCTTGTGGGTGTTTTCTGTGAATTCGTTGTGGGTATAGACGTTTTTCATTCTCTCCGATTCCAGTTTACAAGATAATCCAGATTCGTCAGCTATACTTTAAATTCCAAAATACAAATTTGAATTTTTGTTGAAATGATGTTTGTAAAAATTATTTTATATTCGATATTCTTGAAGTTACGGTTCTGATAATCCGCCGAATGAAAGCGATAGTCATGTTCCTCTGTATCCTATGGTTTTGTGGATATGGGACAATGGATGATATATTTGTCAACTTAACTGAAGGAAAGTGCAAAAAACCTGCAGCTTGTATATCCCATGTCAGTTATTGATTAAAAGTTGAGATTGGAACCTTTGGTGTGAAAGTTGAAACTTTTCCTGCCCTAATTTCAAACTGATATTTTTACACTCCACGCGCGTTTCGCTGACAAGGTTAGCATCTTCAGGAGAAGAAGGAAGAGTATCAATGCGCGTCGAGTGCAAAAATATCAGTTTGGTGTTAGGGTAATTCATCTTTAGGAGAAATTCCAGTTATTGGTGTATTCGATGAAATTTTTTTTTAGAGATCAATTATTTTGCTTACACCAAAATGATATTATATGCACTCGACGCGCGTTTCACTAACCAGGTTAGCATCTTCAGTATAAGAAAATTGATACCAAATCTAAAGACTTGGGTTAGCCCTTTATATATTTAACGATGTACAGGTAGTGCAGCCAGTACCTGCCAAGTCTTTTAGTCCGATATGGACTCCGTCTGTTGAAGACGATTATTCTGTTACTATTGGTTATTCTAATTAATTCATTAAAACTAATCGTTGTAATGAATTTCTCAACAATGAATTGAAAAGCGGACTGAAAGGATTAGGTGCTTTGTCACCATTCATGCCATTTTTACATTTTGCTATTTCTAGACATTCACATATGCATCAAGTAGCCTTGTGTCATGCACATGCCTAATCAGTTTCAGATTGCTTGCACCAAGTTTGTGGTCATTGTCTAGAGCAGTGGTTCCCAACCACTGGTCCGTGGACCACCAGTGGTCCGCAGAAGTCAAAATATGGTCCGCGAATGATTTCAAATTTAGCGGGCGCCATTTTTCATGAACTCAATATCGGAATATTTTGAGAAACATAATCTCATGTGGGATAAACTCGTTGCCCTCTGTACTGATGGTGCTCCTGCAATGTTAAGATCACGTTCCGGGCTGGCGACGTTAGTAAAACAGAAAAATCATAAGGTGATAACAACGCACTGTATCATACATCGCAAGGCGTTAGCTTCTAAGACTCTTCCTGAATGCCTTACTGATACACTGAAAATGGCCATGAAAGTTGTTAATGGTATCAAAAGCAGCGCACTAAATACACGCCTTTTTAACAAATTATTCACTGAAATGGACTCTGACCATGAAGCACTTCTCTTTCACACATAATTTCGATGGCTATCGAAAGGTAATATGTTGGGAAGATTATATGAACTGAGAGCAGAGGTTGAGATTTTTCTGGTTGACAAAAAAATGATTGATTTGTTGAAACAGTTTACTAATCCGGCATGTCAAATTAATTTGGCTTATATTGTGGATATTTTCACACACTTAAATCGAATATACAACTGCAATGTTCCGGAAATAAACAATTAGAAAACATCGCAAATATATTTTATATTTTTGAAGATAAACTTCGCGCTTTTACTTGCAAACTTTAGTTGTGGTTAGGTAAAAGTGAAGAAAATAATTATTCTGCGTTTGCGACGTTAAAAGCACTTGTGGAAAACAAAAAGTATGACACTATTAAAGCAAATATACAAGAAAATATCAGGACTCATTTACAAATGTTGATGGATGAATTCAATCGTTACCTCCCAGAATATACCGAAGAAACTAAAGTTGATCATAAACTGATTCGTAACCCTTTCAGTACGGACGCTGGAGAAGTTACTGAAGAAAGACAGGAAGAACTCATTGAATTCCAAAATGACAGAAACTGCAAGGATGCTTTTGAATTGAATTCACTTGAGTCGTTTTGGTGTAAAAAGGCAATTTGTTATACTAAACTTCGAGAAATCGCCTTGCGCTATTTTATGATTTTTTCAACAACTTATTTATGTGAACAAGAATTTTCTGCTTCATTGGTAATTAAGAACAAGGCGAGGAACCGTTTGAAAATAAGTGATGATTTGCGTGTAGCTTTGAGCAACTCGTGAAGAAGATGCAAACTTAGAAATCACTTTAATACAAAATCACAGAAGTTTATCCTAAAAATATTATTATTTCTTGTTTTGTTATACCCTATTGAGTTGCTAATTAAAGTTACGGTTTGATTATTACAGTTTATCTTCATTACCTACAATGTATGTATGTATATACCACTATGTAAGTCATTCATAGTGGTCCCTGCTAACAAGAATAATATAAAAGTGGTCCAGGACTGAGAAAAGGTTGGGAACCCCTGGTCTAGAGTCTAGAGCATGTTGAACGACACTGGATTTTAATAGCTCGCCGGCTCTGGACAATGTATTTATTTTTGCGAGCAATTGATACCTGTTCCAAGGAGCACTTTGCACACATGAGATACGTCTACTCTGATATAGACAATAACCACAAAATTGGTGAAAGCAATCTGAAACTGATTAAGCTGTGCTTGCACAAGGCTACTTGATGCATGTGAGAGTCTAGAAATGGCAGAATCTAAAAAAAGCATGAATAGTGACAAATGCCATATCTCTTTCAGTCCGCTTTTTAATTCAATGTTGAGAAATTGATTTGTATAATCAGTAGTAATGAGTTAATTTGAATAATCTGAAACAGGGCCCTCAAGCTCGAAAAACTTCGTTAAGTATATAGAGGACCACTCTAGACTTTAGATTCAGTATCAATTTCCTTCTCCTGAAGATGCTAACCTTGTAAGCGAATCGCGCGTCGAGTGCAAATAATATAATTTTGGTCTTATGGTGATTGATCTCTATAAAAAGTTTAAACTTTCACACCAAAGTTCCCAATGTCATGCCGATTGAGACAATTTTCGGGGTTTCAATATTTCAATATTTTCGTCAAATATTCGGAATCTTTTTCATTTTTTGTATTTTATCGCCTTATAAATCGAGAACGTTGAATTTTCATTGAACGCTTCACTTACAGAATACTGATTAATTATAGGCGAGATTTTCAGTATCAATTTGGCAATAGTTTTTAAAATAATAATAATGTATTCTCACCGCCTTTTCCAGCAAAATTCTCGAGCAAACTGGCATGTGTTTTGATTAATAACTAAACTGAAATTGTTTATCGTGAAGAAAATAGGTTTGATGAATTCACTTACGAAATCGAAGGCTGCTTGTGATGTTGTAATTTTAGGAAGAATCATTACTTTGATTGAGCAAATATAAAAGAATGATCTATCTGCTCTAACTGTTGGCGTATAATTCTAAAATCAGTTCAAGCTCAGACTTACTTATTTCGATATACTCTTTGAAGTTGGTAACAGGGTTGAAGGTTGAAAGTAATGAAAATTGTTCAGCTCTACTATTTTTCATCCCATTCAATTGGCGAACTGAACATCAATACTCTTTTCGAATTGCAATAAAACACAATAAAATTTTAGATGAATATATTTGGGAGTTATACCTACAGAGTAAAAAAACTGGTACTCTTTCAGTATGGTTCGCAATTCTTTCAATGGAACTGCAACTTAAAATAAATAACAAAACATATTTTCTCCGTAGTTTTTTTAAGTTTCGAACCTACCACAATCTGAAAAAATAAGAATTAATATTGGAATCTATACAAGTGTAGAAGGTCAGATTTTCAATCTACCCCGATAAGTTGCTGCGTAATTCAATTTAAAAAATCTTCAACAAATGTTAAGAACGAAAATTATCAAAAACGAATATTCATTTGCCTTCGAAAAAAAAATTGCAAAGCTTTGAGAACGGAAGAGGATTTGACTTCCGAAACATTAACGATGAGTATTTTTATATATTATATATTAGTTCTTGTAATTTTTTGATTGGCAAATCTAAGTTATACGAAAAGTTGCTGACTAATCGAACTTGTTCTATCCAGAAACCAAAATAAAAAAAAACTACGGAGAAAATATTTATCCACCACAAAAAATGACATTCACCAGATCCCGATCCTCTACAGAGCAAGCAATGACTATAATTATTGAAGTATCGAGTGATATAGGTTTTTATGACAAATTTAAACTTTTGTCAGAAGTGAAATTAACATTCTTGGAAAATCTATTTATCTTCAAATACAAATTAGATTTATAAAATTATCAGTGATATACAAACCGTTTTTGTCTTTATTGTTAATCAATTTTTATACAGTATGAAATAAAAAAGTAATATAACAATGACACATAATAACTTACCTTAGAAATTTATGGGGTACTTGGAACAAGAAACAAGTCAAACCACGGATTTTTTTTCAGTGTTAGCAAGGAATATGATGCTTACTGAGCGAACTTTTTTCTTTTTCTCCTCTTCAGTGTAAATGTGTTTTCTCATGCCTATCGAGTTAGTGTGGTGAAATGATTTATCCATCATTTTGCATTCAGTAGGTTGAAACATTTTATATAGAAAAAGGTTCGGAGAAAAGGTATGCCCGATATGTTCACCACGTTTAATCGCACTTCCATTTCAGTCATGTTAAATTGGTAAATATAACAAGGATACAATTCAAATATTTTATCATTTTACGTCATTTTGTGAGGCATAATCCAAACCAACATGGTTCCGACTCCGCCATTCGACATATTTCATTAGGTAAAGTTATATTGTCCTTCTAGATTTTTCGTTTCGGTAGCCAGTTACTTTGGGCTACTTCTGTTCAAAGGAAAATCACGTAGAAATAAATATATTGTAGCATTATTCAGTTGAAATATTAGTATCGTCTTCAGGAGGGCTATGATTTTTTGAGAGATCTAGAAAATATTTCTGAAATGATACGTATTATCATAAGTTTTTATCATCAAGTTCACATTGCAGGAAAAAAATCCCAAGTCACCATTTTTAAATAGGTCTGAAGCTATTGTTCTTGGACTTTCCCACATCAAATTTTCAATGTTAAAGCAATTCCGAAAAAGCTTGAATTCCCCTCGTGCGAAGGAGAGGCCTTCAATTTGAGAGATATTAAGAGTTCGCAGAAATTTCTGTAAGAGGTTATGAGGTTGAGGTTTTGAAATAAAAAACTGAATCTTAACTTGAATACTATATTCAACAATGAAAGAAATAAAAGGGAACGGTAACAAAATAAAAAAGAAATTCGACTGATTAACGGAAATAAAATAACGCGATGTACTGAAGGTACTAAGTATACGTGGAAATGGAATGAAAAATTTTCAAGTCCTCAAGAATCTACTGCTTTCCTAACAACAAAGTCGATGGACGTGCCTTCGCCGTAATGCTATATTATACGGAGAATGATTGCAATACGTAGCTTGGCCGACGCCTTCCGGCCACTACTAGAATAAAATTTTAAAAATATTAGAGCCACCGTGTATACTTATTTTTGGCTTACCTTTTCCTAAAATTCGAATAGATACGTACATTATTCTCACCGCTGCCTTCCTAAATCGTTTCGGCTAATCCTTGGGCTGGTATTCCCAGTTCATCAGGGTAACCCTACATCATCGGAGATGAGTAAGCCTCTGAAGAAGCTGGCCACTCGCGCTAGCGAAACGTCAGGAAGAAATTCCAAAGAACGACGGCCTTCAAGCCCGAAGAGAAGTAGTTATACTAATAACCCTACAAGTTATCAAACTGTCGTGGTTAAGCTCACTTCACGGAAAATCTATTATTTTTCTTGGTTACGGCGTACGAATTTATATCAATGATTTCTCACTTGAACTGCTCGATATCCGCTCGACTTCAAACACTATTCATTCCCTTCGCAGAATAACTTAAAACTAGCGCTAATTTTACGAGGTCCGACGTTTAAATTCTCAGAATCATGAATATTACTATTCTGAAAAAAAACTACGATACATATCTCTGCTGGCTATTACAATATCGTCAAACTTTTCGCATTCGGCAATTCCATCGCAATTGATCAGACGAGTGCAATCTCTCCACCCTCATGTTGCCTGGAAACGTGTCGTACGTACGTGTTTCTTGTAGGCACTAGTCAGTCTTCAAAGACTACCAGCTTCGATCCCTTGCCAAAGAAAGTTTTTCCCGTGCCTTAGGTAGGATGATGTTCATTTAATTATTATTAAGTAATTATTCTATTATATATGAGTCTGATATCTTTTTTGTCCTTTTTCACTGATATTTTTAAAACATTGTTTGGCCCCTGCCCGGTTTTGTCCCCCCTTGCCCTGAGGGGCTGGCCCCTGTCCGGCCCCCCGTGTTTCCCTTCGTGGCCCTCCGGGTATATATATATATATATATATATATATATATATATATATAAATCAAGCTGAGTATAGAAACCTCCAAATCGATATCACCCACCCACTGTATTGTTTGAAAGATTTTTCTCACTAGATTTCCTGCTCCCACGTGAATTTCGAAAGTGGAAGATGTATCCTTATGATTTCAACTGCATCAATGAATATTGATTGATTGATATCGTTCAACTTGAATTGTGGTGAACGGCGCCTATTCCTTTGATTCTTAAAGTTCTCCCTTTCTCCCTAGATATTTTTTTTTCTATAGCCGACCGGCTATCTGAGGAATCCAAGCAACAATACGTCATTTACCATGCATGCTTCCTTCCACTGACAGTGATAAATAATCTCATTCTCACATGTGTATTCATGAGCAGTACTGATTGTTATGTTTGGTGAAACGAGGTTTGTTGGATAGTTTTCACTAACGATTTTTTATATCGTTTGAGATAAATGTATCACACATAAAGTACACAACTTTTATCTCGATAATTCATAATTTTCACTAGTAATAACCCAAGGACAGATTTCGAAAGCTCGTTACTACGAAAAAGACCGACGCCGTAGGGAAGCAAAGGGCCAATATCAACCCTTTCTTCTTGGAAATGATCAAATAAAAAAGCCACCAACACTTGGTTGTGCTCCTTCAACCGGAGAGCTTGAGACAGATACTTGCTATCAGATGATCGGGATCTACAATCTTTGATCACAATGTCTAATGTTAAATAGGCGAAGAATCCAGTGTAAACGTTCCAATGCAATATCATCAATAAAACAATGGTACTGCGTTGATTCTATGTCGTCATCAATGAATATGATATTTCTAAAATTGTTTGATATTCTAAGAATTTTGCATCCTCATACGGACCAAAATAGCTTGGGTGGGGTCTGCATTCTCACCAGGCTTTCCCACGGGTTGTTATTCAGTCTTCATACTTTCCACACTAGTCGACATACAACATCGCATTTTCTTATGATAACTCATTTTTTTTTAAACGTCATAAATCTCTAGCATTTTGTGACTGACATTTGTAGCTGAAGTTAACTGCCAAACAAGTTTGGGTGAGTATTGATGCATATTGATACTCCTATTGAAAAAATAATTTTGTGGAATTAAAAAATCATGCCCCCAGGAAACCGAGTTGGTGAAGTGGTACAGCGCTTGGATCATGATCAATAGGTCTAGAATTCAATCCTTCGATAAGGCAGTTTTTTTTCTTGTATTGAAGTATAATCCTCAAACTTCGAGAAAAAACATTTCATATGAGTTGAAACTCTTCATTTCCTGTATCCAAAATCAGAATTGTATATTCACAAAATATACTGTGTGCAAGTCCATATGTTTTTTGTAATGAAGCTTGGAAACAACCAGTGAATCGAGCATTTATGAACTTCATTCATTCTAAAGTTGTTCACCGTCGAGTTCATCAGAGAGTGGGGTGTAACGTAATACAGATTCTAGGTTCACAGCTGGAACGCACTGAATATTTGATAACAATGTGTTGTTTTCCTGTTATCGCCGTTCTTTTGTCATACCAATGAATATTTGAACGTTACTTCACTAGCTGGCATTATATTTCACACTATATTATACCAGATAATGATTCGAAAAGGTACTAAAATTGTACTTAGTCTGTTAAGAGATATTAAATGTCCTACAATAGGTATTGGAGATGATATATAGTGTGCATAATATTTTCCTGACATCTTTTTTTGTTGTTGTTTTAGTGCTAATTATTTCAATACACAGATTGTATTCATGCAACTCGATGCGATCCTTTCTGGTTCTGTACTTTTTTCAAAAATTATATTTTTATTTCAGCTTTCGAGCTCGAATCATTCAGCAAGTTTACTTTGGGCGAGCCACCTTCCTAAGGTGTCACAGTTTCTGGTCCAGATTCCCAAAAGTAGATTGAGCAATGAGTGATGAATTACCATCGAAAAAAAAAAAAGAACTATTACCAGCGTCCATGAAAAATATTTATTCTAGCACCATACTTGAATGAGCAGGAAGGCGAGGGATCTGGTCAAGCAATGCCAGTGACCGATGGAACTAGAAGGAGTTTTAATAGCTGTCGAACCTAATTAAGGCAAGAGAACTGATTGAGCAGGAGTATTTATATATATTTGACTCGAAGGCGCAACATGCCGTCGAAGTTAGTATTGTGATTCAGCTAGTCAACCCATAAGGGAGTTGATTTTTTAGATTTCGTTATTGTAAAAGATATATCTGTGAGTTCTTGATAATGACTCCAGCATGAAACTCGAATCGTCAAACAGTTCAACATTCTGCATACAAATTAATACTTAATACTCAATTCTTTATATTCCAGCGTCCGTGAAAAACATCCATTTTATGCTTGAGATTTAGTTGAAGGGCCGATTGGATCTAGTGCAATAGAATAAGAGAATATCTGAGAATGTAACAATTTCAAAGTACAAAGCAGGATTGGTTTTCCAAGGATCCAGCTGAGTGATATGAATAGACAATGCCGAGACATTTTTTCACAATAATCAATTCATGAAGAACTGAAATAACAGGAAGCAATCATTTCGGCTGATTCCTGATTACAGCTCGGACCGATATTAATAATATTGAATGTGTACAAATTGTTGTTGAACAGATATTGATGTTGCAATAACAATATTTCATTATTGAGAGTGCTACAATATTGAAATCAACTGGATATTGTTCGGCACGATGTTGAAACAATATCTGTTTGATCATCACTAACAGTATGTATTACCATAACTGAATATATTGTAGAATGTTGTAACATTTCATTTTCATCTTGTTCAAGGCAATATGAACAAGAAGTAGCACCTTTTCAGTCATTTTCGTTTTTAGATTATGACGTACTATTTATTTAATCTTAGATCTTCATAGCTCAGGGATTCCTTTCAATAGCCCTCACCAGTACTCCATCGAGATCATACTATATTGAATGTCAAGAGAATATTTTATCAGAAAATAGTCTGGAATGAAGGAGATGAATATGCGGCAGATGGTAACACTGATTGAACTTTGAACCGAATCTTTTTGAACATTCGGAGTATTGAAAAAATCCACGTTCTTTCTGTTACTGTCACCGTGAGAATGCCCATTTTGGTAAATTTTATACTGAAATCTGATAATCATCGAATGAATCTGACCACACGAAAAGGTATCTATTTATACACATCAAACTTTGAATTCAAAAACAGATACCATTGAATCACCAATTATATTTGAATTTTTTGCATTCATTCAGTCTCTGTGCATACAACATTTTTCCTCCTATCGTGTGCTATGCCTAATCACATCATCATCAAGAAAACAAGGAGATTTTTCGAGTTCATTGAATCTTCAAGTCAGGCAGATGAATGATTTTATTGTTCTCAAAACTTTGCAGGTTTTCAACAAGTGCTTAGCGGGGACGTAATACTAGGGCAGAAAATCCTCAACCTACTGAGAAGTTATCATCGTGAAAATGAAATTTGGGCTTCACCTCGTTGAATTCTTCCATTTGGTTCTGTTTGAATTGGCATTCTTACATTGAGGTAGTTGCGTGAGTAGAAGCCCAATTCTTTGTAGAAACATCAGAAGGAGGATTGCATGGCCATCAATTTGTCCTATTGTTGTAGTTTTGACATCAATGTTTACTATTTCAGATGCCATTTTGCTGAACAATGGGAAGTAGGAAGTTTGAGAAACTACTTCTGAGGCAATCTCAATGGACTCATTTCTTTACGAAAATACGATTTTTCCAAACCTGAAGTTTTCTCTTGAGAACGAGAATATTTTTTTTTGGGGCGTTCACTCGTGGTAGAATATTCCTCAAGTTCTTTCAGATATCAATCTAGTTCAATTTCATACTCGAAGAAGATGACCAGGTCGTCGGTTTGAGCAGCAATACAAGGATTTGTTCGCTATTTAAGGTTCAGTCTGCGCAAAGTCAATTCGAATGGGATAAAAACTAAATAGGTTTCGAACGTCGTATACCAATCAGTTTCTCTGTATCACGCCACGGTCGCGTGGTATAATTTCTTCTTTTGGACTTGTCTATATTATCGAATCCTTTGAAACTTGCTACTGAGCAAAAGAGACAGAAAACTTATATTAATAAAAATCGAATAGGGCAATCAAATCTAAACAAAAAAGATTGAAATGGATTTTTTTGTCAAAAAAATATAATTGATGTTTTGATTTATCAAAGAGAATTGAATTGTGACAAAAAATTGAGATATAGCATAGGAAATGTCAGAGTACATAAAAATTTAATAAAAAAAAATATATGAAGTAATATGAACAAATATTGAAACCAATTTTTAAGTTGACTACTCATTCATTCGTTTTGATAGATACGGTTGGTTCTAATGGACGGGCCGGTGCTAAAAATGAGGCTACTGAAAAGGCGCCCTGATCGGTTTTTAGAGGGAAATGGATGTAATGGCGCGAGATTCTCGTTCATCGAGGGAAAGTCCATCCTTTGTGGTTTCCTCTCATTCCTACGCTGCGGTGACTGATTGCATAGTTGTTGAGTATGTAAGCAGCTCTCTTGAATCAGTGCTCCTCCTTGTGTATGACCTCGGCTTCAGGCCATTTAATGCTGTGATGTTTTGTCCAAACGTACTTTGCTATTGCTTGCCGATTTTGTGATTTCTCCTCGTTGTGTATTTTTCTTGTGTTCGCACATTCTCACTTCCAATAGTATTCTGGTTCCTTCTGTGTAAGATTCGACGCACTCTCATGGTATCCGGTAAACATAGTTGTTGGTGTCGCTGTTTTTGTTCGGTGGTCCAATTTTTAGAGGTGACTGCGTATTGTATTCCCTGATCGAAAACAGGGGATGGCAAGAACATGTTGTTTCAGTATCTCCTTGGTGTTCCTTTGGTATGTCCGGGCTAATGTCTGATCCACTAACTTTTTCGCGTACTGTGTACTCTGATCGAAAACAGACTCCGGTGTCGTATTTTCCTTCTACCCTCCTAATCATTTCCGAGAGTCCTTCCACGTAGGAAATATTGAAAATATCCTCCAGTGGTGGTAGCACGTTCACTCATGATTTCACAAAATTGTATGCGACGATCAAAGTCGTCTTCGTTCAATCGAATCTGTGAGCTTTCAAAATTCGTCCGGCTCGACGGGCGTCAACTTACTTCAGATTATTTGGCAAGCTTTCGTGTGCCAAGAGTTGGATCCACAGCAACATGTTTCGAAACGCCTACCACCACCGTTTATTTTCTCACAGGGTTTTCAATTTGACGTTTTTCATTTGCCACAGATCCCGTTTGTCAAAATTTTGAAATTAGTTCCAAAACGTATTTACGATTTATGTTTTCACGGCCGGATTATAGTTCTCACTTGAATAACAGAATTTTCATTCAGTACTGATTATATCTCATTAATTCGGGTTTGATCCTATGTTGATCCTCAACCTAAGTATCAAATTTCAAAAACTGGTTAATATAAAATACCAAATTATATGACAGTTCAGTTCGGACTGTTTTCAAATATTGGTTAACAAAAAATACCGAATTATATAACAATCCAGTTTGGCCCATCGACCTATACACCTCAATAGTAAGCACATCATGGAATTTTTTCGAATCCACACTTTCAATTGTTCGGGAAATCAGTGATAATACTGAGATAAGAAAAAATCACATGAAAGTGAGTGTACAGGTCTTTTTTTTTCACATGAACCGCATCTCCTTGGTAAAGACTTTCGATAAACACCGACATGCCGCCCACAACAGATAGTTGTCGGACTTGCCCGAACGGATATCGACGCGAGATAAGAGTCCACTGAACTGCTCTTGGATACCGGCACGGTGCATGTGCCGCTCTTCGAGCCTTTCAAGAATATTTGAAGAGAATAACTACCTTCACATTCTGAAATAGAAATACAAGGATTTCCCTAACCGAAACCAAAATACCAAGTACTAAGTATTTAAGGAACATGCAATACAAGGTTGTCGAATGAAATCGACAAAAAAATATCATCCTCAAATGTAACACAGGGAGCCAAATAACTTGTGAAAACAATAAGACCGTAAGCGGATGAATCTGTTTTTTCCACCTGCCGTCTAGGAAAACCTGCTGTCCTCGTCCTCTTCGAATTACTTTCGAGTCAAGAAAACAAGTACTAGCAACTCTCAAGAGATCAGGGATTTCTCTAAAGAGAATTTCACCGAAGTCGAATAGCACACCTCACCCACTGAATTTCCTGTCAGATATGAAAATAGAACAATGCATAGGCCATATGCCTGTGATAATTGCGTTCCATTTACATATATATGAATAAAACTTTCATCCTGCAATGTAATACTCAGATACCTTCCGGACCAACAAGAATCATGGAACTCCCTGTATCCAATTTAAATTAAATGAGCAAGTGTAAAAAATACTGAAATATGCGACGATACGAGAGCCCGCACATTTATGAAGATATAGTGTCATTCCTTTCAATTTCAAACAAATTAATTCTTTTTCGCTCTTTAAAGCCAAAATTAAAACTTGGATTTTGAAAACACCTAGGGAAAAAATACATCAACTTATAGATATCAAAAATAACTAACCAAAAAGTATTGAAATACATTATGTTTCTGTTTCTCAGATGGCCGAATAGTAAGAGAAAATATTGTTATAGACTGTATTCATTTTTACTATATAAAACCCAACTGTGATCATTTATATGTTCATGTTCTTTATACCATTTTCAAACCAACTTGTCATAAACCTTTTTTGTTTTTGTGAATCATGATTTAAATTATTTTTTTTTGTCTATATCCAAATCAATATTCAACACCCACGTACAGGCTATGCCTTTGTGGGTTCTTTTTTATTTACCATGAAACTGAACTATAACGAATTATATTTATTCTGTGTTTTTTTGTTATTATCACCGTGTATTTGAATGATGTATTTTGTACCTTTCTTTTAGTGAATAAATATTTATTTATTATTATTTATTATTATTATTTGTCTTTTTTATGCTCGTTATTGGTAGAGCTCGAACTGTTTGTTCAAATGTGAATGTTGTGGGCCACCCTACGTACTGGCTAGAAAGTTTGTAATTTTCCAGATCTGTAGGCCAAATCATTCCGATAAGTCAAAAACTATCCAGTAAGGTTGATATGATCCACTGAAACCTGTCTGAGAGATAAAAAATCTTTCTCATCAATCGAGCAGGGACTTCCTCAGCCTGCGGAGAAATAGATTCTCGGAGAATTTTGGGATTGAATCAATAGTGGGGGTATTTAAAAAATTTCAGTCTTCAAGGCCGACTTCGAGTCCTTCCGTCCTAGAAGAAAATTCTTCAAGGTGTTCTGCGAGAAAATAAAATCAAGATCAGACCATTCCTTTTTATTTCCGTGTCGTAGCTTATATTTGATTTTCAGCAAAGAATAGAAGTAATCTTTTAGCAATTTCTATAATCACCCCTTTTGAACAAAATAAACGTTATTTGAGTAACCTGAACATAAATAAAATCGTTTTTGTCCCATTTGCATTATTCATTATAATTGTAAAAATCTCTGGAACATTTTTTGATAGTCATATTTTATTATTCGTTTCAAACTAAATTTCTACCTTCCCCATGTCTCAAAAAATTGGGTGGCGCCCTCCTAAAGGACGCTCAGTATAATCATAGAAAACACACCGTTTGCTCTTTTTGAAGATAAGAGCTGCCGGTGCTGTAGCCCAGGAAATAGTAGTTTATACTAACCTACGGTTTCTAAATGTCCCCTGGATTTAAAACAGACGTGTTTTTACATTATTCTCACAACACATGTGTTTTGAAGAATTCGCTTTCGGTGCCGAGTCAAATCGAACCATAATTACAAATTTCGACCTTGAGAATCCACACTCACTAATTTTGATTCGACTCAGACCATAATTAAAAATTTCTTCCGCCATCTTGATTTTTTGCATTGACAATCAATTCATAATTTTTTACCCTCAAAACAACAAATTTTCAATCAAATCGGACCATAATTTCAAATCTTTCCCGTTATTGTGTAGCCGCCATTTTATATTTTTCCTTAGAACAATTCCATAATGCATTGTCACCGAATTTTTGCTAAATTAGCTTGCAAATGAAGTTTCTCAATCGGGAATACGGAACAAGTTTTTCCCGAAAGGAGGCGCCAAAATAAAAAGTAAGGTAGCCAAAATTGACATGGCTGAATTCCCTATGAAATTACCATTTTAATGATGTGTCATACTTACTACTTTCCCTATACAAATTGTTTGGCTGATAGTAACCGAGGGGTGGGAGTAGAGAAATAACAGTTGAGACTATAATTGGAAGATGCCCCCCTTGGATTACAAATCGACGTGTTTCTACATTTTTTTCAGAACAAATGTATTTTGAAGATATTCGATCTGTTTCATTTCGGATGTCTCATCCTGTATTATTTTTTAATCGATGTATTTCCAACAATTGACTGATTCTGGGAAAACTTTTTTATTTCGATCCCATGTTGAAACGCTCGAATTGAAACAATCACCATTTATTCACTCCGAAATTAATTCAGGTTTTTTGTGCTCAGCCGAAATCAGTTTTGTTTCATGAAAACTGCCCCTATACAAAGATCCACTTGTGAATTTTCTCAATCCAACTTTCATCGACATATTAATTCAAACTCTGAAAACTCTTCAGTAAGTTCTTGCATTCGAACCATTCTAGCGGACTCAATAGAATATTGATAGATAATGATAACTTCGTTATTATGTTTTTCTTGGTCGAGAAGTTTGAGCAGAAACTTTCAATCGTGATACTTCAACAATTTCAAATAGTTAGGAAGTATAAAAAGGAATTTGGTGTGCTTGTGGGGAAGTTTCTAGATAAGATTGACTGTGCATTACTTTGAAGTCTCTGTTACCTCTTTTCATATTTGGATGCTGATTGTTCGGGTTCGAATTATCATTTTCTTTTGTCCGCTGCAAGGTGTTTGATATATGTTTGTGCATTTGTTCGCAATGTTTTTGGCGCAATATTCCATTTTTATTCACATCATATGAAAAAGGTCACATTCGTTCGCCAATTTGTCCTGGTAGTTAGCCTTCTTCTAATGGAGTATTTACCCGTCCCCCATCTTCCTTCATGAAATCTTTATGTGGTGCAGCAGTCGAATCATGATGTTGTTTCCGAATTTTTTTTTCAAATTCAATATTTCTCGTCTCTTCAGATCTAGACGAGATCTGAAGTGACGTCTACACATCAATTGTCTGAGTGTCCTATTTGTAGATCTCCTCATTGTGTTTCTATAGAAAAAAAAAATGTTGAAGTATCTGTGATTGATTCTGTGCTGGGTCACTGAAGCGCATTCTCTCCTTGAACGTCCATACGGCTCGTTTTGTAACGCTATTTGATTTGAGATGATAGGGTGTCACTCTGACGTGGGTAACTCCATTATCACTGCAAAAACTTCTGAGCTTGCTGAAGGTAAATTGTGGTCCATTATCCATAACGATAAACTTTGGTTAGCGAAAACGAGAAAATATTCAACGGAAAGCCTCAATTGTACTTCCAGACGTGATGTCTCTCATTGGTGATTCTCTCAACCAGCGGGTATATGAATCAATGAGAAAGAATCATCCACTCGATCGATTGGTCCAGCAAAATCTGAATGGAGTTTAGACAAGGGTTCCGATGATATACTACATGGATGTAGAGATACATTTGGAATATTTTGTTTGGATAGTTGGCATGGCAGAAGCTACCTCTTTCAGTTTTTCAAACAATGTCGATATTGATATTTAGCCGACACACATAAAGTTTTACCAGTGACTGCATTCCAGTTATCCCTGGATGGCCGTCGAGTAACATAGCCAGTATTTCTGATTCTAGGACAAGGGGTACACTAATCCTCCCTTTTCAAAGTACAATATCTTCCTCAGAGACAGTTCAGATATTATTTTTGTAGAAGGAAATGCGTTATTCCGGTTAATTTTTCTTGTTAGGCCAGTAAGATTGTATATAATGAATAATAAATTTCATGTCTTGTAGTCTCTTTCATTAGTTGATTTTCGCCAATCGATAAATGTCGAACCCTAAGATGAAGTCATTTGTCACGATCTGACAGCTCTAGGTTATCGCAACACATTTCAAGTGGTAGTCTCTAGAGTGAATCTGCCGGACAATTTTCTTCACCGACGTAGAACAGAACATCAAATTTAGAATGAATGATAATGGTTCGGACTTTCATTGTCTATATTATCAACTCTATTGAAACCTCTTAGAACAAATGAATAGACAAATCAAATAAGGTAATCAAATCCAGTCGAAAGGTTGAGATAGATTTTTGGTTCCAAAGTAATATTAATGGTTTGATTGATCAAATAGAATAACTGTGAAGGGAAAATTGACATTTCGGATGTGAAATATAAGTGAGAGAATTCAAACAAAGAAACCTTGCGTCTGGTTGAGATAAGTCGATGACACGTTGATAGTATGGAACCACGGAAATGTAGAATTGAATGCCTTTCTAGATTATCTGAACAACGTGAAGCCCACCATCAAGATAAAGGAATCTCAGAGCAAACTGCCGTTTCTTGACGTGGGAGTGTCAGAGGACCAGGATAATATGGGAAACATCAGTCTACAGGAAATCAACGCATACTGGGCAATACCTGTATGAGCAATCTAATCACCATCAATCGACGAAACAGAAATCTTCAAGTATCTGATTTATCAGGCAATCAATATCTGCAACACCAAAGAAAGTCTCGACAAGGAACTGAACCATATAAGGAAGGAACTTCAGGAGAACGGCTACTCGAAAAAGTTAGTGGATCAGACATAAGCCCGGACGTACCAAGGGAAAGTCAAGGAGATACTGAAACAACATGTTCTTGCCATTCCCTGTTTTCGATCAGGGAATACAATACGCAGTAACCTCATAAAAATTGAACCACCGAACAAAAACAGCGACACCAACAACTGCGTTCACCGGATACCATGCGAGTGTGGCAAATCCTACATAGGAGGAACCAGAAGACCATTGGAAGTGAGAATGGGCGAACACAAGAAAAACTAGGATAAACCACGGAATCAGGAATAGCGAAGTATGTTTGGGCAAACCATCATAGCATTGAATGGTCTGAAGTCTCGGTCATACACAAGAAGGAACACCGGTTCAAGAGGAAATTCAAGGAAGCTGCCTACATTCTCAACAACGACGCATGCAGTCACCCCAGTGTGCAGATCCGGAATGTATGAAGGCCGCTCATCCAAGGCATGGATCGACTTCAGCTGAATGAAAGAGAATCTCATGCCAATAATTACCTCTTAAATCGATTAGCCTACTTTTAGTAGCACTCGTGCGACTCATGGTCAGTACCGCCCCCTTTCTCCACCATAGGAGATTCGGGTCTTCATAACCGATGATTCCTCGGAATATTGTCAGTCATCACCCGAAGACGATTGCGGATACCAGCAATTGAAACTGCGTGAGTGCACTCAACTTGAAACTTGGTTTCATTATATATTCATACTATTTCATTAATTTCTTCGTTTGAATTCTTCGACTAATATTTCACATTCGATATCTCAATTTTCTCGTCACAATATTATTGCAATTATTTTTTTATTTCAATTTTTTTGACTGATATTTCATATTCGGTATCTCATTTTGTGAACCTTGAAGTTTTGACCAAAAACTCTATTTCAACGTTTTGATTGGATTCGATAACCTAATTTGATTTGTATTATCATTCTTCCATTCTTAGCAACAGGTTTCAATAGAGTTGATGACATAGACAATGGAATTGCCATTTAGCAAGACACATTGTGAAACACGTTCAATCGAATCAAAGTTATAACTATTCAGTGTCATGACCCATCGCAATAAAGGACTACTTGCGACCTTCGGAGTCGAACAATTTTTCCCGCATATGTGCTCCAGAAGTTCATGCTCGGTTATCAAGCAGAAGCGGCCTAAAGGAACGAAACATGTTAGGTGTGACATCATCAGGAATATACGTTTTTGCTAGATGACTTCAGTATGACCCTTACCATCTTCTGAGGGCCGTGGAGAATATTTCAGAACATCTTTCATTAGGTTCGTCTGGATATGGTATTTTTTCTGCACCTGGTGGCAAAGACAGTTTCAAAGTCAAACACCAATCTAGCTCAAGAAGTGGTATGTCTTCTTTCTCGGTGACGTAAATGGGCAAACCCAACTGATTCGTGAAAGAGCTCTCACCGCTACCATAGAGCTACAATGTAGTTATCGGTTTCTGGCCATATATCACCAAATCTGATTTCCCGAAATCAAGCACACACATGGAAAATGGTTTTACTTCACCACAACTAGAACAGGTCAGTACTAGGGTGTATACACGAACTTTGAATTATCGATTATCAGGGGAAGCGTTATCTGTCTGGTTATTCATTCACACGATTCATAAACCTATTTTCAGTTTTCACAGCAATCACCCGTAGAAAAGATATTTATTTAGCTTGATTATTATGCCTGTTCGAGAGTACCGCTGTTGTTTCGACTTGTTCAAGTGTTGCCGTCGCGCAAGGATGTTGTTGAATGATTTTTTCTTTCCATAAGCGATTATTCATTACGGAAGGAATTTGATCGCGCAATCATCCATTTAGGCCTGTTCCAGAACTACAGTCACCTGGTAAAGTACATAGTAGCACCCCAATGACATCACGAAGAGGATTGAAAGTGATAATCTCGATCGATCCAATGATTTTGAAACATAAGAACCCAATAGAGCTCTCAAACGGACTCATGATTCATTCCCAGGATAAGGAAATATATTCTATTCTATGATATACCAGCTTCCATACGCTCGAGGAATCAGTACCCATCACCTACAAGCATATATGGAGCGATCGATTATCGATCTTGTCGGACTGGAAGGAATATTGGGATATCCCCTTACTATAAAACTGAAAGATCATGGAAACTCCTATGGATCTGACATTCAGATAGGATTTACGAAAAACAGAACTAGAAGACCTGTGTTTTTGATACAAGCGGCCTATGACAATATAAATTGTTTTTACACTCAACTCTGGAAGAAGAAACTACCATTTAACATATGTAACCTAATCATTCAATTATTGTGTGTTGTTAGAAAACCAGGGATAACATATATAATAAAAACTGTGGTCTCGTTTAAGTCATTGCATGCAAACATCCAATAAACAACAGGATGGGGGCTTTCTCAATCAAAGTCACGTATCCAGCGAAGAATTATCGCTGGGATATTTTATGGATTTTGCTGAAGATAACACTAATATTATCTTGAATGCCAGACAAAAACTGATTTTCAAATCATCTTTCGAACAATTTGTTCAGGCCAGTCTCAATTTTACCCACACAGTAGGTTTTTGTTGGCACCTGTCAGAAAACAACTACTTCCCTGGGTAATACTACGAAGGGAATTCAATTATATCCGACCGGTGTCAGTGCAGGTTTCTTCACAGAAGAAAATCCTGCATTTGCTTCTGGCGATACAAATGAAGGCATTGATTTTCAATTATAGGGACGGACACACTAGCATACCAGTTTCGGGCTATTTGGCCACTCGCTAACAGAAAACAACAATATCAATCCATTAATTTATGGTTTGCCTTAATGAATGAAATGATTTCGGCTTCTTTATTGCTTAAACGACTACGTCTTTCCGAAATTAGGAGGCCAGCTTTCGAGAACTGGCGTTCACACGGCACTGAGGTTGCTAAATTACAAAGTTTTTATCGTACTGAAATTGGTAAATATTTGAACATGAATTTGTTTTCATCCCACCTTTCTAACGGGTTTGATTGTCGAGGTGCAAAGTCGGAATCTAAATACCCGTTGTACCTCTATTATTGCCGTTGAAGATGCTGTACTTTTAGGTTCAATACTTAGTATTTCGTTGTCCAAATCTTCCCAAATACACAAAACAGTATCTGAGTGAGATTTTATGTTTTAGTTTTGTTGCCCAATTCGGTTTTTTCTTTGGTTGTCTTATCTTTGTAACACTCGCTCTTCTATGTCCTTTTCAATGATGGCTTGTACGGGATTTGAGGGCTTCAGTAGTGTAGTGTACGTTTCTTTCTGTCGTGGGTTCTGTATGAAAATGAACTGATAAGCCCGAACAACCCGTTTATTAAAAATTAAAATACCAACTAAAAGCAATACAATCAGAAAGCCACTCGTTCTATCGATGAGTAGAAAAACTGAATACATGCGCATGTCCTTCATATAGGAATATATACAGGGTATATACATTACATTTCTCCCCCTTGAAATGAAAATGATACAACTAATATTCCAATCTTTCTGGAGGTTTACGTTGACGAGTACCCCTACGGATCAAAGTTCCTGTTGTGTCATTTTCAGTTTCAAATTGGGTATCCGGTGATCTAAACAATTCTGATGAACCTGATTGATCATTTTCATCACGTTGCAGATGTTCGCTATTTTCATTAGTTTCTAAATGTACACTCTCACTATTCAATCCACCATAATCTAGAATTTGATTCAGATACCGGTGCCATGTTTTCTTTATATCTGGTATAAAAAATTAATATATTCTAGGACCAATTTTCTTTTCAATATTTCCTTTAATCCATTTTGTTTCCACTCGCCTATAATCTTTCACTAATACTATATCTCATGTACAAATTGTTTTTACTCTTTTTCCTCCATAATACTTTTTTTGACGATTCAAACTTTCAACCACTTTCCTAGAAATTTTCAATCCGTCTTTCCCCTTTTTCGTTTCTGGCAATAACAAATCTAGCTTAGTACGAATTTTACGACCAATCATTATCTCCGCGGGGCTTATACCAGTAGTACAGTACGGGGTATATCTGTAATTCATCAAAAATCGAATTAACAATAAATTAAAATCAGAAATACCTGAATTCAAACTTTTTAGTAAAGATTTCTTTATCGATTTTACTGAATTTTCAGCCTGGCCATTCGTAGCTGGGTGAAAAGGTGGGCTATTTTTTATTTCAACATCATCACTTTTCAAAAAATCATGAAATTCTGAAGAAACGAAATATGACGCGTTATCTGAAATTAAAATTCGAGGAATGCCAAATCGTGCAAAAAGACTCCTTAAGATTTTTATTGTACCACTTGATGTTATTTGATTTACGATGAAAGCTTCACACCATTTAGAAAACGCATCTGTTGCCACAAAAATATATTTTTTTTTATTGGGCCCAGATAATCTATATGGATTCTTTCCCAACAATCATTTGACCACGAAACCACGAAAATACGGAATCTTACAATTATGCCCGTTTTCGCCCTATTTCTCAAAGTGCTTACCATAGTGCCCCTTTTGGCACAATTGTGCCTTAAAAAACAACACTGACTATACTGTATACTATAAGTTATATTACACACAAACAGCACATACACAGTAGATTGAAACAGATGGTGAGTTTGAGAAGGGAAACCGAGTTATTATGGACGTCTCATTCACTCTGAAGCGCATGCATAGTACTCTCGCCCTCATACTTCTGGCTGGATAATTTTTGTCTTAGGGGATGTTTGGTCACTCTAATTTGTCTCAATGATTGAATATAACTTTTAAATAAACATATTCAATAACATATTGAAAAACCAGACATGTAAAAATAAGTAAAGTTCATTTATTTTTTGGGTAGCTTAAAAGCGTCTGATGAAAGCTCTGGTCCATCAAAAGTGTCTGACACTTATGATATTACTTTAAAATAATATTCTACATGACATATATAAAAATCAGCCATGTGAATTTAAGTTAAATAATTCTTATTTTTAGTTACCTTTCTCACCTGGTACCTGCTCAGGTGTCACTCGGCAAGTTCCACAAAGCGCGTAGGTATTCAAGGCACACGAGACGCTACTGAAAACTTCAGGTTTCATCCGTGTGAAAATAAGTTATGTCTGATTGCTCTGGGATCTTACTCTAATAGTTGATATAATAATATATGTGTGAGCAACAAGCAAACAATCAAAAGTGCCAGTTTCTCCTGAGATAGGCCTGAACGGAAAAAAATACAAAAACTTTCGAATTCTCATTAACAACGCTACTGGTACGGACATCTAGTTTTCAGGTTATCGATCTCGATTATTTCGCTGAAAGTGATCTGTATAGTGAGATGGATTTTCTGTTACAGGCTGATAATAAGAATTTTTATTTCTCTGTATCGGAATATTTTTCAGTAGAAAATGCTTTATGCTTGAACTTGGTATCTGAAAAAGTGCAAACAAATAGGGTGGCACTATTTTCAATAAATATCATTCTATCATCCAGGCTAGTGTTATCAGACTTTAGAACAATTTGGGAAGTTTGTGAAAATTGTTTTTTTGATATTTTTCATCACGGAATTTATTCCTTCGACCGAAGGAATCACGCGACGCTGTAGCATACTTTTCGCCGCTAAAACATTGTGTAGCTGATTCGAATGGTTGCAATATTTCGAGTACTCCTTTCAGAACTGTCCATTCACTCATTGTAACATCTGGCAAATCTGCGTCTAAAACCGCAATAGAAGTTATTAATGCCTCTCTTGACTCTAAAAATCTCCTAATCATTTGAAAGGTGGAATTCCATCTGGTATGGCACTCTTGCAACAGTTTCAATGGCACTGTATTTCCAGCCTGCCTTTGAACATTCATCAGTTTTTCGGTAGCATTATTGCTTCTTTTGAAATGTCTCACAATAGTTTTTATTTCATTAATGATTGTTGCGATTTCAACGTTTTTCAACACATCGTTAACCACTAAATTAATTGTGTGACACCCAAGATGCTTACAATTCAGTACATCTTTGACAGCATTTGACGACATTGTTAGCATTGTCACATACAGCTGAACTTATCTATGATGATTTTAAGTCCCATTCAGAAATTATTTTTCGCAACTCTCCGGCTAAATTTTCAGCCGTGTGTGAACCTTTTTATGCTTGAACATGCTAGTAAAGCAGATTCTACTTTGAAATCACTGTTTATAAAATGTATTTTGACCACAATGTAACTTTTGTTATCAACAGAAGACCAGCAATCAGTCTTTAAGCAACATGTCTTTACATCATTCAATAATTTGTTTTTCAGTTTCGTCCTACATTTTTCAAATTCAGACGGAGTTAATGTTTTTGAAATTATAAACCTGCTCGGTAATTCATAAGGTGGATTCAGCGAAGATACGAATTTCTTAAAAGCTGTTTCCTCTATTATACGAAAGGGTTGATAAGTTTCAGTGATTAAACCCAAAAATGAGGCATCTATATCTTTTTAGGTTTGGAATGTAACTTTTTTTGGCAAATGGCCCGATAGTATTTTTTGAGTCGTACACAGTCGTTTACCACGGTTCTCGGTGATAGGACTTGAGACTGCTGAAGATGGTCCAGCGACTGAAGATGTTCCTGCGACTGAAGATGGTCCACCGACTCCTGCAACTGAAGATGGTCCGGCGATTGAAGATCCCGATGTCTCTAAATCTTGTGAACCGTTATCTACATGTCGTCCTCTTTCCTGTAATAGATACGAAAATTAAATGATAAAAATCAGGTCCATACAGAATTCTGCATTTCACGAAATCGTTTTACGAAATAATGATATTTTATTCTGATGTAAATTTGATATTATCTGGTGGTACCATACATTGGTATTTAATTTTTCATCTTGTGACTAATTGAAAGATTAACACAGTATCGGATATTCATAATCCAATCCATATTATAATGGATATTTTCTCATTTTTGAACTCACCTTATCGCGCTCATCGTTTCCAAGAGCTACTGTTGGATGCTTATTTATTATATGTTTTTTTTCAGATTGCTGGTACTTGTTTTATCTGACAATTTTGCTTTGTATATATTGCAACTCGCAAACATTGCCTTCCCGTCCACTGGCTCAAAGACGTTTCACTCGATAGTCTCAATTCAACATCAACTAACTATACTGTTTTCGAAAACAATTGAATATCAGTGGGACTAATAACAGTTTCTGCGATGCTACATAATAACGAATAACGAATTTGCGCAGTAGCGATATTTCATGCTCTGTGATATCTGAAGAGTCACATATAAGGATCGTTCCTTTTTCTGCAAAAAAAACGAACTCAAATATAGCAACGGACTCTAGCCATGTTATGATCACTGTTCACGTGATCCAGTGCTTACAATCTTTATTTTAATTTCATGTCTTTCCTGTCTGGAAATTTTCGAAAATCTGCCCTTTTTCAAATCTCATGCCGTGCATCTATCAGTAATAATAGACCAATTTCAATCCTGAGTAATCCTTCGAAGGTCTTGAAGATTATATTGTGTAACCGCATTTATCTGTCAACTCAACATGTCATACCATGTTCCATGAATTCAAGATCTAGAATCAGTAATTCATTCATTTTATGTTCATTATCGAATAATTCTTACTCATTGATTCATTATCTATTGAATGGAACTTCATTGTGTGATTATCACTAGCCAGATCAGTACACATTAAAGTGGTATTTGATAACGATTTAGTTTAATCAATCAATGGAAAAGGATACATGAACTACTGATATTCTGTCCGGATACTAGGATAAACATTATTCCTATATTTTTGGTCCTGCTAGGAACAACAGATGAAACGTAAAACCTTGGTAATTTTCAGCTTGCTCATGATTCGACTTTGGAGGGGATCTCAGCTGGTTGACGAACTTCAACAATCTCAAAGAAATTCAAAACGATCAGAGAAGTCTTTAGAATCAGTATCAATTTTCTTCTCCTAAATTTGCTAACCTCATTAGCGAAATGCGCGTTGGGTGCAAATGAAAAGAGTTTGATATTAGGTAAATTATCAGTAGTAATAACCCCAGGACATTGATAATTGTGCGAAAAAGTTCAATAACAGATTTCAAAAGCTTGTTGCTTGGAAACAGACCGACGCCATAGGCGCCTATGGCGTCGGTCTGTTCCAATAAGCAACAAGCTTGCTTTTTTTGAAGGCTTCTCGCGCTTCTTGAAGAAGAAAACTTTCAAACTGATCAATTATAACATTCATTTCCTCGAAATACTTTTCTTGTAAAAGCTTACTTGTTACATTCTACATAGTTTTGACCGTAGCTTCTTTAAAATGCGTACCATCTTTTCTTCTCATATTGGCGGCCCAATCTTTTTAACTTGACGCTATTTCTTCTACCGTTCGGCTTCCATCTAATTCATAATTTCTAATACTGTAAAAGTCAATAAAAGCTTCCCAAACAAATTTCTTATTGTACACAGTATTTCTGGGTGTATTCGACTTGATAGTTTCGTTTATCTTCTCATCATTATCACAACCAAAACGTGACATGTTGAATTTATATTAATTTATGAGAAACGTCAAAATTCCCATGGGGTCTGTTATCAGTGTTATGTTGCTCTAATTTGTTATTTTCATTCACATGACCTCAAATATATAAATTTCATTGGATTTATGAGTAAGCAAAAAATTTTCAGTGTAATGTTGCTCTAATTTGTTATTTTCATTCACATGACCTCAAATATATAAATTTTATTGGATTTATAAGTAAGCAAAAAATTTTCTCTCCAACAATTTTCACTTCTGCCCCAAAGGTTCCGATCTCATCAATTTTATTCGAAACAGAATTTAGTTCTAAAGATCAGAAAAGTTATTTGTTTGATTAGTCATAAAAGCACAAGATTTAATGCCGCGGCTGGTGTTGCCAAGGCATTAAATCTGCTTTTCTGCCGTGTGTAACATATAATTTTTTCTTCAAATTTGTTCCAATTCCACGCAAAATCGAATTCTTCATATTTAAATTGCGTTCCATTATCAATCTCCAAATAACTAAATTATTTTATCAAAGGTAACTGGGCCCTGCGTTATTAAGTTTACCGCTGATGACGTTTGTTGAATATGTTTGTTTACTTTGTCATTGTCAATTTTGAAAAGCCGTCATGTTAGAAATGGATTTACTGCAAAGTGAGGAATTGAATTGATGCAATTAACACCACCTGAGATAAGAGAGACCAGGCGCGAGATGTGGAATTTAACCTTTTACCGGAAAAATCAAGAACTGTATATGAACCCACATACAGCAGATTCATGGAATATAGACAGAAGAAAAATATAGGATCTTTCTTTGAAGATGTGCTGATTGTCTATTTCGTGTTGTAGTTTGTAGTTTCAATGCAATGAAACCAGTTTATTATCATCAGCATCATTTTGAGTTTTCTTAATGTCATTGTCAATTTTAATAACCAGTTTGATTTGAATTATTACTTGGAAGGTTGCCTAGCAACGAACTTTTTCTGCCTAGGCGTTGAAAGTACAACTTCTAAGCCTGCCAAGTGTCATTAAAAGGCCGCTTTTAATGTCATTTGGAGAAAAATGGGTTTTCCATTTCAAAAACAAAGGAGTTTCTTGAATAGAAAATGACAAATGACTTCTCCAGTGGAATTCGTTTGAACAGTGAAATAGAAAAAGTAAACATACATCTCATAATACAACAGAAATATATGTTGCATAACCTGTCTCTGGTCAGATATTTTGTTGAAACCAGAATACCACTGGTTGCTGTTACTGATATAAATATCATATAAATGATGAGGGTTGAAAGTGGGTGTATTAACTTCGGTGTTCGTTGTATTAGATAATTAATAATGATTTGTTTCGATAATAACGATGTCATAGGAATAAATTATTGCGTTACGAGCATCTAGGGTGCAATAAATGGGCAATACGAATTGTAGATTGAACAACTGATTCGGAATATTCAAATTGATAAATTGAGATGATTTGAGGAAAATATGTCTCATCTGTGAAAGTTTATTCTGAAAAATATCAGCATTGAGAGGATTATTAATGGAATAGATAGCCAACCATATGGAAATTCATTTGGAGAGTTGGAAGGTACTGAAAGGTGGCCATAGGGGGTTCACCTCCAAGTCATGTTCATTCTCGTTCATCCATCATTCATATTATGATGGCGATCTTAATCAAACTGAATAGCAGAAATCTCAGATAAAGGAACTTCGCCGTGATTTGACAGGTAACCGGAAATATTGGCATCATAAGGTAGATGGTGTCACAAAAACGCCTCGAATGCTTCCCACCTGCCCATTGGCTATATTTTATATTTCTCTTTGAACAAGTAACTGGATGAAAATTCAGAAATCGATAAACTTTCCAATAGGCCATACTCGTTTTTCTCGAGTGAAAATATCACTTCACTTTTAGAGGCCACAAAAAAAATCTCGAGCAGAAAGACATTGCATCATTCAGAATACTTATTTGATTTATGAACTATGAGATTGGAACCACTGGTGTTGAAGTTGAGACTTTTTCTAAAGATTATTGACCGTAATAGGAAACTGATAGTAGTCGCAGTCATATATCATATGATACGAAACTATCAAAGAATTAGTGAAAACAACCTGAGACTGGTCAAAGATGTGCAGGATATTAGATTGATCGATGTATTCGACAGTCAAGAAAGCGAGAAACGTTACAATAACATGAATGGTAACAAAGGGTCCATTGCATTCAGCAAACAATTCAGTTCAATGTTGAGGAATTGATTGTAATAATCAATAGACGAATGATAACCTCTGGATATTTTTTCGCCCGCTCAGTTTTAAGTTTGCTGGGTTTGCCACTATTTAGGAAAAAGACATACTCTTTTTTACAAGTATTTTTGAGATGATAAAATCTCTGGAGAGCAGGAACTCTGTTTGAGGAAAATGAACACAAAATTTATTAACTTATTGACGTTATTTTGAACTCTTACACAATGTTATAGCGAAGAGTGTAGCATTTCTGACTGCAGAGTGTTGTCGGAAAATTTTCAGAGTTTTCGACTGATACTTCATGAAGAAAGTATGAGGTGATAAATAAGTATATCACGTTTGCCAGAACAACCTGCAGTATTGGAATCGCCAAATTCAAATCCCTGTAGCATTCAGAGGATCATTCTTACCGCTTCATTTTATTCTTGAAAGATCATCAACTCGTCGTATATTACAAATCCAAATAATTTCACCGAAAGCCACTTTCCCAAATAAATAGTGCAGTTTTCTTTCAGAATTGAAACAAGTCAAGCTCAAGATCATACCGGCATGCCGAAAAGTCGCTGAAATCTTAGCCAGTCGCATTCAGAAGGCCGTTATTTTCATTATTTCAATACGATTGCTCAGGAATAACAATTCCGGAAGCCAGTGAATACCTATCCCTCGGACGGGAAGTGATCATTCTGTTGGAATGATAGTTCCGATTGTGAGACCTCTTATTGGAATGATGCCTCCGTTACTTTCTGATATGAAAAGTAAACCGTCCTACCGAATATCGGCAGTATTCTCAGATGCCCAGGTCATCATCGTCCAGTTGTCTACTCAGACCAAATGATACTCTTATCCAGTAATCACTCACCCCATGGGCGTGGGGGGTGGTTGTTGGCTAATGACGATAGCGCGCTTTTCAAATATGTCGAAGCTTCAGAAAGGGCCGGCAAGATTTTGAGATAATAAATAGAATGGGTTTCATCGATGGGACAAATAAAATACAAAACAACAACAATAAAGTATCCTAAAGAATAGGATATGAAATGAAACTGAAATGAGTTCCAATAGGCTAACCCAAATGGACCACTATCGGAAAAGATACTTTAAGATTCTCAGAGGAGTTATACCTATCACCCGTCTAAAAGAATGGGATTGACTTTTTCATTAAGAAGTACTCAAAATGATGCATTCTTCGATAAGTCTCGTCCGACTTTGATATATAGTCTTGTTCAAAATTCAAGAAGCAGAAAAGTCTTTTCACCAGCAGTGTGCAACAGATCTGAACGCGAGTTATCTCAAAACAGTGTAGTCATTAACAAAATATCTCACAGGATCAATCTTGATCGAGAAAACTATTGCAAATCGACCGACTGCCTTCATTGAAGGTGTCCCGATGGCAGAGCAAAATTTAAATTGAATGATTCCACTATCGATTTCCTTTTCATCCCAGCAAATTTGTATATTTTTCATTACCCTCCTTAACTAGCTGACGGAGCATACTCTTGAATTCATCTGCCTGTTCTCCTAGAGCATGCTGTCAATCATTCTACCTCATTTCGTGCAGGAAAGTGCAGTGTATCATTAGTTTCTCAATTAGCTGGTTGGCTGTGGGATGTTGAACAAGCAACGATCATTTCGTAGATAGCGTGAAGCGGCTGATAAGTAAGTTCCGCTCGAATCAACATCCCGTCAGCAAAACTCGAACGATTGAAAAGATAAAATACCGAAACGGAACCAGAAGAACATTCAAAATTAATTAGAGATTTTTCTATCTTTATTCAACTCGATCCTCGCATTGTGACGGAAGCCAGCAAAACAATATAATTTCTGAGCTAAATCAGGAATAGACAATGGGGATTTTATTCTCGATGGAATTTCAATTGGAATAGTCTTTAATTAAACGGGATATCATTTTTCTCGTTCCAAGAACGAGCGTGCAGTAGTTTGAAATTCCTTCATCTGCAGGGAATATGATAATGGACTTGGAATACTTCCATCCGTTGATGTATTGTTTTTGTGGGTATCTGCAGTTACGGAGATAATCTCTAATACGAAGGCAGTCAGTATTCAGATTCTTTCATCAAAATGCATTGAGAATACTAATTTTTCTCCATCTGAGAATCTGAGTGTCACAAAAATGGTGGAAAGCGATTTAAATAGGAACAACTCTGAAAATATATCAAGCAGTAGATCATTAGACATTAAATTTATATAGTTTACTCATAGATATGTCACATCATGTATTATGAATGGCTATGAATAGGTGGCTTGAAAATTAATGTATTTTTGTACTTGGAACGTACTTTTGGCATAAAATTCCAAATGATTAATGGAATTATTCCGTCACGAAATGATTATCAAACGAAAACAAGTTTATTGAAGTGGCTGTTACAAATAAGCTTGAATTATATACATTTGAAGAATGACAAACATTATGACTTTTTCCAATGAAAATCAGAATGCATGATTCTTATTGTGTTAACTGTGGTCTTTATTTTACATCGCTCATCTGTGCTCATCATTCCCGCCTGGTGATAGCGGCACACTATTATTTCACATCAGGAATTGAGCCCCGGACACCTGGTTCTCATAGAAATATTACATTATCACTCTATAAGGACTGGAAGAAGGATTCGAATTTGACTTTTTAGCGGCACTGGTCGTTCCTAATTTTGAGAGGGGTTATATCTCGAGTGTGTGATTTTCGAATTTCACATAAACGAACGCATTTGCTCGAAAGCAAAATTCTGAATATAATGGATATTTCCGCATTTTGGTCGATTGAGCTTGGTGTAGGAGGGATATATGTCGATATGATTTCAAGAAAAATGAGTAACCCAGGAAACCTCAAAATCGAACACAGGAACAATATGATACATGAGGAAGCGATCCAAAATCCAGGTTTATTTCAATAATAATAATAATATTCGATTTTATTGCTACATAAAAATACAGAAAATAATAAAGTACAAAAGACAGATAATACAATGTAAGAGTAGCAAATGGCATCGTTCGCTTTTATTCATTGTGACAATGATAGAATAGCGCTCTTCCACGCAACCACATAATGGGGCCGGTTAGTAATACTAACTCAACCCCGAGAGAGAAAAACAAGTATTGACATATGGATATCTGAACTGGACATATCATTACAAGACTATATGGTATGTCATAATGAAAAAAACATCCAGACATAAAGATTATGAAACTATGGTTGAAGTTCCATCCAATGAAATACTTTCAACTTTTTTTTTTGGAGGATAGCAGTGACAAGTGCTTAAATTCATCAGGTATACAGTTATAAACTTTGGCGACATCAAAGGAGAAGCTGGATCGATAAAGAAAGGTATTGTGAATGGCTATTGATAGGTTTTGTCTAAACCGAACATTTACATTGTGTGCCTCTGAACGTCTCTGAATTTTTTCATAAAGATATGAGGGTATTTCGTAAGCATAATTTCGTGATGAAGTACAGAACGGTGTGAAAGTTTTCGTTTATCCATCGACAACCAGCCCAGACGAGTAATAAGATTCGATGTCGGGTTTCGTCTGCTGATACCGCAGATAAATCGTGTGCAGGAGTTCTGGAGCCTTTGAAGACGATTTTATCGAAGTTTCTTATGGACCGAAAAGAACATCACAATAGTTCAACTGGGAAAGTACCAGTGACTCACGAAGAGTAATTCTGAATGCCTAACTAAGAATATGCCTATTGGAATAAATCAACTCCAGATTTGCGAAGGCTTTTGTCAACTATATGAGATACATGTTTTCAAAAAGTGAGGGAGTCATCAAATAGCAAGCATAGGTTTTTTTCGCAATCTGACAATTGGATTATATCATCACGAATATGTGATGAACTAAGGTGTTGCGTTTTGTTTTTAGAGACTTCTTCCGAATAGCATAGCCCTAGATTTCGATGGGTTCATGAACAGGCAGATTTTTTCTGAGATATCCGTGAGTATATCGAGATCCTCATTGATGTTGCTGCAGGCAGAAAGGGAATCTTTTTCATCGGAGGCAATATAGACTTGTGTATCGTCTGCATAGAAATGTGATGTTACATATTTCAGGTACTTACAGATTTGAGAAGTATGAATTGTGAACAATAGCGGGCCCAATATTGATCCTTGAGGTATTCTCCGCATGGATTCGATTAAATCTGAAGTTTTGGAATTGAATATGATTTTTTTGAGAACGTTTATGGAGATGAACTGCGATAAAGAGAGAAATCTTCAAAGTGGAGACTAGCTATTAATAGATCATGATTAATCCTATCGAAGGCCTTGGAGTAATCGAGAACGACCAAAACACAAAGTTTGTTGGCATCTATAAAAGAATATATGTCATCCGTTACCTTGAAGAGGGCGGTAGCGCAGCTATGATTCAATCGGGATCCTGACTCGTGTTACGAAAGAACATTGTGTGTTAGAATATGCTCCCAAATTTGTTCATCAATGACTTTTTAGAGTACATAGGATGCTGATAGGCCTAAGATCATTCATGTTTGAGGAATCTGACTTTTTGGCTAAGGTAATTATATTTGATTGTTTCCAAATAGATGGGAATACAGATCTGATTAGATTGAAAAATGGGCAATATATGGTAGAATCTGTCGACAGCAATGTAGAATCATGGTGATGCCGATTTGGTCTGGGCCAGTGGCCGTGGATTTGTTGGAAAGTGATTTATCTCTTACCTTTGTATCATCCACTGGTGAGAGAGGAAATTGTTCAACATCATCTAGAGACTGATTAGAAAAATGAGTGACAGTGTGTCAGGAGTGTTTGAGCCACCTACACCAGCAACAAAAATATAGTTTAGTTCATTAAGATCTCTAGTTAAATGATCCGGAATGATAGACCGCTTTCTACCCGTAGTAAAGCTCAGATTATCCAGTTCTTTCCACATGTTACTGTTTGCACGGGTTAGTTCGAATCGAATATGAGCTTTTTTTCCCGTTTAATTTCATGATTGACTTCATTTCGTAAAGTTTTGTAGTATTCCCAGTAATGCTGATTACGGGATTTTTCAAAACTGTTATAAGCATTATCGCGTGATTTCATCATCTCATTTTCAGAGTATTCGTGAGCCAAGATGCCTTATTTTCAGTAACCCTAGCAGTTCTGACAGGAGCATGAATATCAAACAGGTTCAAGATAATCTCATTGAGGAGATTTACTTTCAAATCGATGTTATCCCCACGCATTATAGACGAAAAATCGGTGGTGCTCAGGTGAATTTTGAAAAAGTTTGGATCGAAGTGTCGAAAATATGCGATAGCAAAGCATGAAAGGTTCGCGCTTAGGTATGGAGGTGCCTATGTACATGATACCAACGAATGGTCTGTGAATGAAAAGCAGTCTTCCACTTCAACATTTTTTGTTTTGAGGTCTTCAGATGACATTATAAGATCTAGTAACTTATCTCCTCTTGTGGGGTGTTCTATAATTTGTTTCAAGTTATGAAAACCGATAATCGTTTGAAAACATTCACTAATTTTACTACTACCATCAAAAAAGTTTATATTAGGGACCCCTGCACATAAAATGAAATCGGACTTGAGAGCCACCAAATTAGGAGTGCTATCAAATTCGTCGAGGAACTGATGAACTGGGAAATCGGGCGGTCTATACAATACACCTATACTTATGTTTTTTTTGATGCTTCACCGATATCCATGGTTGTTCCGAACTGGTGGCTCCTATGTCCGTAATGCGTTCGCAATTGAACTTGTTTTTTAAATATACAGCCACTCCGCCACCTCTCCTACCGTACCATCCCTCACCACATCTCAATCATTCCTGTATGGTTAAGAACCAGGCAACAAAACAGATTCATCGCCCACATTGCTGTTGAGCCAAGTTACCGAAACACTGATTATATCAAATGAATCATGAACTGTGTTTCTGAAATCTGTGAAGTATGACAGAATGGATCTTGCACTCATATGAGAAAATATAAATAGTTCATCCATCATTGAAAAGTATGTAAAGAGAAAAATACATCTTTATCGATAGCAATTACACATTGAATATAAAAACATGACAAGCATTAAAAATGGATAAAATACATATAGATAAGAGAGTTTGGAACTATCAAAAGAAGTAGGACCTATAAGAAAGAGTTTTACGATTTAGACCCCTGAGTTTTCGTGTGCTGTCTGGTGGCAATTCTTTTGAAAAAGTCGGAGGTAGTATTCAGCTCCTGCAGTTTTTTTTGTTGGTTTTGTCCTTTTCAACAGTTTTATCGTTGTTGAGGTAGGTCTTATCCTTATTCCTCTAGTCGCTATTGATGACAGTCGCAATGTCGAATGGGCTAGCTCTGTTGGTTACTTTCTCGTATGTGTATACTTGATCGTTGACAATCAGCTTTGTTCCAGCCAATGATGCTCTCAGGTTTTTTGCGCGAGCGGCTTGGAGGTGATCGAGTTGGACTTTACGTTTCCCATAGTCACTTTGAGTATAATCGCGTGAAATGCTTCAGAGAATGATGATTCACCTCGATAATTACAGGTCTTCAGGTTAGATTTACCGATACGATGTAAATCTCTGATATTCGATTTATCACAGTTCAATTTCAGAATAGTATTCACAATGTTGAGAACTTCTAAGTAGTCGTTCCTGTTTTTTTTTCACTCCATGAAATATCAGATTATATTTTTTGAGTTGTCTCTCAGTTGATTTTAATCGTGCCTCAAGTTCGGATACTTTCGATTCTAAACTGTTGTGAAAAGATTTCAATTCTGCAATATCACGACGAATCACCTGTAAATCTTTCTTGATATCTAGTAGGAGATTGTAAATATCATCGCTCGACCGACTCATATTTGTATTACCACTCCTTTGTTACACTAATAATATTTGGGATTGTTTTCAGCGTATTTTTGGACGTGGATATAACAAGATACTGGTTTACCTAATTTAAAGCACGTTTCTAACCTACGTGGGAATATTCTACATGGTATACTCTGATGAGTTTGGTATACTTATGTCACACTATTTTACAAAAAGCATCAACCACTGATAACTTGATTCTTCTGAGGAGCACTTTACTTCAAAGTTATCGTTCTGCCATCACTTGAATTTCCATCATTTTAATCGGTTACTTTCTATAGTCCCCCTTATTTTTCAGTCAAGATTAGTCGCCCCTTTCTCACAAACCAACTGGGATTCAGAAACAGAAATGTTTTTCCTTTTTTTTCATAGAATATGGTATTATAGTGAAAAATTAATCGTTTTAGTCAAAAACATTATTAAAAATTTATCAATTGAAATATAGCGAAGGTTTGAAAAAATACACAAGAAGAAACATACCAACAAATATAATTTTATAAAAAACAAACAGAAAATTGTAACCTGATCAAAACCTCATACCAAACCAAATACGGCACACAACTTAAGTGTTAACTACAAAAAGGAATGGCCCGATCACACAGACTACCGGAAGGTCCAGTGCCATCAATCGCCGTAAAACTGTGAAATCAGTCTAGGCTTCGAGTTTCTCATTGGTTATCCGCATTGGGGGAAATAATCTCAGGAAGAGAATCCTTTCATTATACACATATTAGTTTCAAAACGTGCGGTCCAAGTATTGACAGTGAAAAAATATGGATTCCAAATGACTTTTATGACATCATTTATCGCTATTCCGTAGAATGAGTTTTATCGGAGACTTGAGATGAACTGCTGTGATGGAATAGAAATGGAACTGATTGGAATATCATTATCCCCCAACATTGTTCAAGATGAAAACTAGCGAAATGAATGAGACCTAAGTTTTGAGTTTTTTGCATTACTCATCACTATATACTTTGTGGAAGAGACCACGAACTTGAGCACCGTTTTAAAAAAAAAAATTGGAACTGACGCAATTCGGTGTCCTCTTCAGAAAATCCAATTGAAATTTTCTGTGGTCTCCTCTATTTTCGGAGCTACAGATAGTCACATGAACAATACATTACCCTTTTTCTTCTCACAAAGTGTGCGAGAGATCGGAATTTGATGGTTGTCCGTAATGTACGTCTGTCAGCAAAATTTTCGAATGTATTTTTTCACTGTTATAATTCAGTTGAAAAGATTTCTAGTGGATCTCATTATCAAAACATATATTCACGTATATTTCAATTAATTATAATTGTTGAGTCAATGAAAACATTTCCTTGATGTAGTCTGTTTGGATTGTTTAATTAATTAATTCGTTCATTGAGCTAGTAATATTTAAAAACTTGGCATTCGATTGGCTTCATTTTTCAGAATTATATAATATATAACATTCTTCAAATTTGAAATAAATTGAATATTCATTTGGACAATTTCCCCCCCCCCCCCTCCTAAACAATATCGATTGAGGAAGTGGCTATTTTACGTTTGAGCTTCGGTTCGAACAACTGAACTGGATGAACTTCAGATTATGTGCTGCAAATACAGTCATCATGGAACTCAGATCTGAATTTATAGTAGAAGTATAATCAGGGTTCTCTTCGTTGAAAGAAAAGTAATGCTGGATATCATCCGTGTAGTGATATATGCGGCAGTATTCGACGAATAGTATAAAACCTGAGATGTTCCAAGTGACTGGTAGTGGGCCCGATATGGAGCCTTGCGGAACGCCAAGACTCAAGGTTGCTGAGAATCTGGGGTCATGTATGACTCTCTGCGTTCATCCCTCCAGCTGACATTTCAATAGTTCTACTGAATCAGGGTAGAAGAGAGAAGATCTCAATCTACTTATGGAAACTCTATGACCCATATTATGAAATGCCTTGATTATCCAGCAGGATCAGACAAGTGGTGGTGCTAAATCCTCCTCTGAAATGAGACTGAATCATGAATCAGTGGATATTGCGTTACGTGTGTTACGTATCCATTGATTTGATACTATGAGATAAATTCGAATGTTTTAGCTAGAACTGGCAGAAGACTGATTGGTTTCAAATGGTTCACATCGGTAGAATCAATTATTTCCACTGAAGGAATTACAAGTGATAACTTCCAAGCATAGTCAGAACCATGTATTTCGGTCCAAAAGGAAAAATTTTAATTTCATACGTTTCCGAAAGCTTGCCTTGATACCAAAGAGTTTCATTCACATCCTCTGGCATCTTCAAAATTGACTGCATCCACATAAACAGAAATCACTTCTCTGGTTTAGTAGTGATTTTTTCAACTATCAGTCACAACTTTCATCATAACAAAGTGAAGACAATCTTCACAGTATCCAGGTAACACCAGCGCAGTCTACGTTTCACATGTAGAGAATCCTGGAAAGGAACATTTATTAATAAAATGATAAAGGTGAATATGAAACTGAAAGAGAAGTCGAATGAACCTAAGAGGAGTAAACAAACCAAGAGTTCATTAGGAATTTGAAAGTTCAATTAGACATAGGAAATAAGATAGGCGATTGGAAAGAGAGTTGATGCAAGAGCAAGGCACAGAAAAAAAACAAACAGCATTAAACTGCAGAAAAGCGTTTACTGAATCTGACGAATCATATCGTCTCTAGGAGGAAGAGTGTGTATTTCAAAAACAAAGGGCAAGGAACAATGGAGAAAATGTTCAAATAATTAATCTCAAAAATGATATTACACAAATTTTCAAGGATCCCAATGAAATAAATTATGATTTTTCAGGCAATTCATTATCCATTGCCATTCATATTTCAATGAATAATTACTATAACAATAACAGGGTAACTTTTCGATGAAAAAATTCTTCTAAAAACTCCCAGCAAAATCAAGAATAGCTTTCTATGTTTCATCAGTCTATATTTAGCATTTATTGAAATCTGCTGTCCGCTTATTCTACCATACATCGTCAAAACCTTCGATAGCATGAATTCATCATCGAAATCTCCAACATCTCGAGAACATACATACATACGTATAACAGCAATTTCGAAGGTTAAAGATCCTCAGACTCTCTCAGATCTGAGACCATAGTCTTAACTGGTTTATTGAAGCTATCAGAGAACATATTATCGGAACAACTCAACCAGTTTCTTGATGAAAATCAAATCTTACCTCAAATACAAGCAGGTTCTCGGACGAGCCACAGTTCTTCCACAGCACTTCTGCACGTGACGTATGACATATTTCGGGCAATCGACAAGAGGGAAAGTCCATCACTGATAGTGCTCGAATTCAGCAAAGTTTTTGATACTTCATTATTTTCATAAACAATATCAATAATAGTGAAGTCGACTGATGTCTCTATAGGCTCACTGCCTCTAATCGAATCCTATATTTCAGGTCGCCAGCAAAGCGTCAAACTGGGAGATATCCTGTCTATTGCCAGGCATGTGTCATCTGACTGCAAGGTTAAATTTTGCGACCTCTTATTTTTTGAAATTATAAACTCCGTCAGAAATAGTACACTGGAGATATATGCTGATGGTATGATATGATGATATTCAGTTATACTTTAACTTATCTTCAACTGAACTCGATAATGCGACCACCATCATCAATGACGATATAAGCAATATTAGGGAATGTGTATCCACTGTTGCAGTTATCCCTAGACATCATGATGAAAGCCAATTCCTACAATTGTTGTTTCCTATCATTGCTCTCTTGCTATCATTCGAGTGTCATTCTATTCTACTGTATGATCTCCATCGGCAGTGAGAATGTGTTTTCATCACTTTGAACCACCGATAAGCCTGTTTTTGATGTACATCTCATGTTCACTCTTTCGCACAGTGGTCTTGAGGTTTCATCGATATATTTTTGACAGAACGAACAAGTAATTTGATAAAAATGAATAAATGTGAATGGATAATAATAAATTGGATATTATCTGTTGTGCTACTTGGTTTAGTATGTGTCAGTTTCGAATAAGTTTCGTTTTTTCAGACAGTCGAGGGACATAGAGTAAAATGTTTCTCACAGGAAATGGAGTGAGTGAAGGTTGTATGTCTTAAGGGCAGAGTTCGTTTTCAACCTCCATAATTTTTTTTATATGAAATGATCTGGATAACCATTTTCTTTTAATATTAGTTTAATTGAGTTGATCTCTTCATCGATTATCATCAACGTATTGCATACTATTTTTGCTCTATCATGAAAGAACATATATACAATAACTCTTTTTGAACTTGTAATTCGAATTATAAGGTAGGTATCCTTTGGTGTATGTTTTCTTTCGTTCTACTCTGTATACACTGTTCACTGTGTCGACACAAAGTGTGTATTTTTTCATGATCACATCCAGAAAATGAATTCATCGTTAATCATCATTTCCAATGTTAATTTTATTATTAGTTCTTGTTCGTTAATAGTCGAAATGAACTTGACATTTTTTGGAACACATCAACAAACAAGTATCAATAAAATTCACATTGGAACTGAAGAATAACGTTGAACTCCTTCATATAGTTGTTATCATAAAAACATTAACACTTTATGTAGGCACAAGTTCATATCGAAAGAAAACATATACCAGCAGATACTCAAATAACCGCAAAAGGGTCGAAATAATGGCAAAATCTGTTCATAATGGGGAAAAATAATCATGCAATTCGTCGGCAAGAATCAATAAAGTGATCAGATTCATAAAATCAATATTGAAAGAAAAAAAATATCCAGATGATTTTATAGAAGGAACATTGATTAGAATCAATGAAGATATTCAAGTTACACAATTTACACTTCTTCTAAAAATCGTGATACCTTATGTCCGTCGACTGTCTGAAAAAATAAAACATATTGAAAACAGGTATAATGTATAAATAGCATTCAAAAAAAAATACTTGAATACGTTCAGTACTGACACAATGCTGAACCAACTAGCACAACAGAAAACGCAAAGAATTGTATTTATCGAATTCCTAGTTCGTGCGGTCAATAACATATCGGTGAAACCTCAAGACCACTTGAAGTGTGAAAGAGAGGACTCAAGACCTGCATCGAAAACAGATAGATTGGTGATTCGAAATAATCAGAATACATGGAGATCTCACAGTAGAATGAAATGACACTCGAAGAGAGAAAAATGACAGGATACCGTACCTGGCTACCCCTCTTGATTGACAGAATTCTATGTTCAATTTCATACGCATGATATATTTTTCATAAAAAGTTTATAAAAGCGAAGATTTATGATGAGTTTCGAAAACGAAAACAGATTCATTTCTTGGAATGTCAGCTGGATATATTTACAGTTGTTAATTTGGGAGTTTATTCGTTGTTTTGTCGGGATCGAGTTTCGACGTTTAGCCAACATTCCTGTTGGCATTTCCTATTATGTAAGTGCTCCTCCTGGTTGATAGCAATTTCTGCCACAATAGCTTTTGTTTAACGAAGCGATATCTATCAGAAGGAGACATTTTTTTAGTTAAATTCAGGGCATTTTTCCAAATTACAGTTCGAAGAACAAAGTTACAAAGTGGCGTATCAATAGCATTCAGGAAAAAAGACAAATTCGGCTTGACAGTAAATTCTTTATTCTTGCTGTTGTCGCGTCTTTGGAATCCTTGAATGCCACTATAACTGCTTTAGGAAATAACAACCGATAAAGTTTCAAGGGCTGTTCACAGCTCTTCCGAAAATTTCAGAGTTTCGTATTTGGGAATATCTCTAGACGCGTTTTCCAATTTTCTGATGACAGCTTGAATTATCAAATAACTATCAAACCTGACGCCCTGGGGATTCAGATTTGATTTTAGGAAAATCGAAAATTTCGTGATGATAGGTTTGTGCTAACAAGCGGGGGTTATCATATCTCTCTTTCAAAGTTTCAGAAGCGGAAAGATAATTATCCCGGTATTTGGAATAGCTTTGACGAAAGACAAAGGATCTCTGAAAAAAAACGTTATCAAAATGTTACACTTCTGTGCACTAGTATAACCTGGATTATCGTGATACACATCAGTAAAAAAATCTGATAATGTTGGCCAATCTCTCAAGTAACCATTGAAATTTGGTACGTTTGTGCGAGGGTGATAAGCAGGGAAGGTGCAGGGATTGAATGTTTGGTTAAAATTCTGGTTGGCGTTGAGACTCTGGTTGATATCGGAAAATGGTTTCTCATCCTCGCTGAACAAATTATGAAATGCTGTTTTAATGCTTTCAACGTTATCATCGAATTGCTTCAGAACAGCAGCATCTCCCTCGAGGTCACCACCTCCAACTGAGCTTGAATTTCGATCATTGTAAAATTATTTCTAGTGAACTCGGAACTGATACTTTCCAAATCTTCATAACACATTTTGAATTTTATAAAGTTATTTGAGTCCTTAAGAGCCTCCTGAGCTGCGGCATCTAACGAAAAGATTCTGTTCAACCATAATTTTTTTTTGGCACTAGCAGTATGTAACTGTTTTTGTGGAGACATTCTGGATTGTTCAATTTCAAAACTCCTTCGCGTACGGTTGAATTGGTGATGTATTTACAGAACAATAACTGACGACAAAATTCATCCAGAGACCTCCAAACGTGACATATTGACATCTATGTGGAAAAAACAAATTCTGTTTTATATATTCTCGATCGTAATAATAAAAAAAGATGTTTCAAGACAAGGTTTTGAATGAATACGATGTTTCGAAAAAGCTAACATTCGATCACTTGAGTTTTAATATTCCCACAAACAACCCGTATGTTGAGCCGCAAGAATTAACAATATTTCAGTACAACCGTCCAAAGAAACTATACTTTTCGAAGCAAATCAACTTTTCGCCTATTTGGCTGTTGAAATCCAATAAAATACCCTGAATCAACGAATATTTCAGTATGAGTTTTCAGATAATATCGATGTTTTACAAGCAAACCAATTTTCTAATAATTATTTTGGTATCGAAATCCAATCAATCACCCCGTGTATTGAACAAAAAATGTAAATAAATGAGATGAATCTTCGTGAAAATTCTGAAATAGAAGTTGGAAATGGTGCTTTTTTTTGAACAGACAATAACAAGAGTTCTATCGCTAAGGCGAGGCACTGTATGCTGTTTTTTCGGTTGAGAAAAAAATCCGAACCTCAGCCTCGTCAAAATCCTAATTACTACAAATCAAAGTCACAAAAGAAGCTAATATTCCTGTGAGGATGATCCGGCTCGAAGAACCAATGTCATCTATTGGACTGTATAATGCGATGGTCCAGCCGCAACTACAAAAATCGAGTGGTTGCAGATGACTTACCCTGCTCATTGGCCATGTTCGTGCTTCGTGTTGTTGTCGGAACTCTAAATCAAACTACACCACATTTTTCGCGATAACGATGGAAAAATAAAAAAGGAATTCGAACCATTTCCTTTCAACCCAAAAAAACAGCATTGATATAAATGGTAACGCAAAATAACTTAAACGAGCATACAGGCGTATCTTACCTTGATTCAATTTGATTTCAATGGAAAAGAATATATATATCAACTTTTCGGGGTAGATTAAAAATCTACTTTTCTACACTTGTATAGATTCCAATATTTATTCCTATTTTTGCAGATTGTGGTAGCTTAGAGCTTAGAAATACAGAAATTCACGGAGAAAATATTTATCCACCACAAAATATTGACGTTCAAATAGAACAAAAAAAAACTTTATTATCTCCTTTCGCATTCTCCTATCGACGTCTCACCTAGAGCAAATATCCATCCAGAAGAATCCATGTGCATGCCACATCCTCTCATCTCCGGTATGTTGTCAATTGAGTGAACAGGTATTGGATATCTCGTTTCCAATATATAGTAAAGTGGAGTGAGAGAAATACGATCGGACTACTGACGAAGCACCCAATAACTACTTGAAGCTCTATTTGTCGAGTTATACGAGGCTCTTTCTCCATTGTTTGTGTTGCACTGGAACACTTCAGAATGTTTGGTCTGGATATATTTTTGTCGAATGATATAGAACAATCAGAGTGGATGCAATCAAAAATACTTCAATATCATATATCGTTTTTCCCTAACTTGTGAATAACTATTCCAACAATATACAGTGTTTCTCACATCACAGTTCAATCAGATCTTTGCGGTTGAGGAATGGATTTATTGAAAAATTGTTTGCATAAATGTTTCCTCATATCAACGAATTAGGCTTCAATAACACATTGACTACCCAGCGGCATCAACTCCATACCTCGGTGTTTCAAAGCTTTGAAACAGTTTGGTATCAGAATTATACAATATCAAGAGGAATTTAGTTGGATACACTCGTTTGTTATAAGGAAGTTTTGAAAATGTTCATAAAAATGCCAAACAACTTTCGTGAATTTAGACTCATTGTATCGAATGATTTGTTAATCCCGATGATATTGAATCATCGACACGAAAATGTACATTTTCAGAAGTGCCGTTCCATTAATTGCATTGTGTGATGCAACACTATTCATTATCTGTCAAACTGTGCATGAAATGACTAGTGTTTCAGCATTCATTGATCGTTTCTTAGGAAGAACATGCTGAAATACCCAGCGTTGATAGTTATTTCTTGATATATCATATTATGAATTTGCTTGTGCATCGACATTATCCAGTTTCCAAAAAATTCTCAGAACAAAGGTAAATTTTCCTGCAAGTATGTGCCCCCGATTTGACACCAGTACTTTGCGAATTATTCAATCTTTCAGATAACCTGGGGATTTCTCCTGAGACCTAGAGGACAGCAAGAGTTCAGTCAGTTTCTAAAAAAGGGAAGAAAACTTGACCTTGTAATTGAAGACCAATTGCATTGCTTTCTATCATTTCCAAAGTCATGGAAGAAGCAATCAATTTGAAGCTCATCGAATATCTAGAGAAATCAGGAATAGTTAATGATCGACAATAAGGATTTCGCCATCAAAGATCAACCAGTGACTTATTGGCTTATGTTTCTCATATTTGGCAGGATTCAATCGAGAAATTCGAAGAAACGATAGCTGTTGCACCAGATATTTTAAAAGCGTTTGATTGAGTTTGGCATCGTGGTCTCCTTTCTGAGCTGCCGTCTAATGGTTTGCCTCCTCAGTTGTGTGCTTTGTTGAAGAGTTTTTTGTCTGATAGGTCTCTGCTCGGGTCTCTGTATGTGGTTGTTGATGGAGTATTATCTGATGTTCTCCCAAATAAATGCAGGTGTTCCACAGGGTTCAGTTCTGGCACTCCCTCTGTTTCTGCTTCATATCAATGATTTGCTCGAGAAAACCTAGTTTTGCGGACGACAGTACTCTTCATACCAGTTTCTCTTCCAGAGTCCCCATACCAGCTCAAGGAACAAAAATTTCAAGAAACATTCACGTCAATAAAATTAACGATGACTTGGCGAAAATAATAGAATGGGGAGACATCAACTTGGTGGAATTTAATGCAACGAAAACCCAGGCATGTCTCTTTTCAAGAAAAGCCGATCTATCATCATCAAATATTCAGATGTCAGGAGTAACTATTCCTACAAAATCAAGTATCTCGATGCTAGGAATTACGATCTGTGATCTCATGGAAAAACTATGTGAGATCGATCGCTAGAAGTGCTTCCCAGAAACTTGGATTTCTATTTCGTGCGGAGGAATACTTCACTTCTCGTCAGCTTCTAATGATCCACAAGAATCAGATACGACCTGTCATGGAATACAGTTCTCATGTGTGGAGTTCGGCACCAAAACATTCATTGGGGCTTCTCGATTATATTCAGAGACAGGCAATTCGTTTTATTGGTGACTCTTCGCTCACAGACTCGCTCACTTCATTGGAACATCGTAGAAGGGTCGGAGACTTGTCTCTCTTCCATGCTCTTCCGAATTGTCATCCATAATTCCCCCCTTGGCAATATCCACATGGATGACACGATGAGTACAGAATTCTCACCCCTTTGTTGTGAATTTGGAATCCTGTCGAACTTCTGTTGCTCAGGGATCTTTTTCCAATAGAACAGCTGAGCTTTAGAACTCCTAGCCAAAAGAGGTTTTTCCTGAGGCTTACACAGTTAAAAAATTGCAAATGAATGTTAATTCGTATCTCCTGTCCCTCGATTCACGCGGTGTTCTTTGAACATTACAGGGCTTCCCTTTCGTGTGAATCTACATATAAAAAAAAGTATCCCCTTTTTATATTTTAGTGGGTCCGATGGAACGAACGGATGGAAATTCGATACAATATCATTCAAAGGATTTGAATGAATCTTCTGCTGAGGCAATCATGTTGTACTACTATCAATAATAAATACCAAGGTATCGAATATCTGTGATGTGATTGGCAATTCAAGATTAGATGCCAGCGCCAAAGTGGCAATAAATTCGAACCACTCTCGAGTACATTGTTATCATTGTTGTCTTTGGGTTTTTACGGTTCATCTTTGAATATTTTCATTTTGTTTCAGTTTTTTCATGCACTATTTTTCATTTCAAGACTCAAGTAAAGTGATTTCTCCAGGTCGTACAACAGCATCATTTGTTAATACTCATTTTGAAGAAATCTTTTATCTATTAATCACCTTGCAAAAAACATTTATTTTGTGGGCTGGAATGATTCACAATAATCACAATTCTTTTCTTTCATTTCCAGGAACACTAAATTTGTCATTCTCTTGGATCACTAGCTAATAACCTACTACTTTTTCATATTGGATTTGATATGAGTCAAAGGTGATGAAAAATGCCTTAATTGATAATATATGTTTCAGATTATTTCTTTGTAAGAAATAATGCCTGGAAAATGGTTGAGTATGCTAGAATACATGGAATACGTGAATGGCAAATAGTCTTCCTTGGTAAAATGACGAGAACAAACTTTCATGAAGTTAGACACCGGTTTTCCTATTTTCAGGAGATATATCCAGGCCCGCCGTCTGTCTATAGACTCTCTTAATCCTAGACTAGTCTGCACTATAACCTTTGTATATACAAAGCTATAACGTTCCTTTCATTTTTCCGCGGAAAAAGATGAAAACTTATTCCAGTACTACTTTGCCGTTTTGCCCAAGAGTCACATTGAGGTACACAACAATAATGGTTTGAACTTGAAGCACTCATTTTACATCTGAAAACTAGTAACAGTAAACAGAAACAGAATATCCTGAATATCCACCATATACATGTACAAGATTTTTATTACGTATCATATAATAATAATCACCAAAATATATAAAAACAACGACCAGAATGCACAGAATCATAGGAATTTAAACGTAAACAACGATTTCAATAAATAGTTTCAAAATTTGACACCAGAGGGAGTACTCCTTATGTTGAATTCCCAATTGACTCAACTGCAGAAACAATGCTACAAAATTTATATTTGAAGCGATACATCTGTTTCTGTAAACGAAAGAAGGGAGTGCTTCCTAATCCCTATCTTCATGGAGACTGAGAGGAGATTTCTGGTTTCAGCATCACAGGATTTTTTATATGAAAGGCGATTCGGCAGCATGACAGGTGGAAGTGCACTACTCCACCGAGAACAACCAAAATATAACATTGAAGTATGTATTTTTTTACGACCATTCAAATTCGATATATATATATATATATATATATATTTGTAAGGCACCCAATGTTAGTGGAGAAACCATCGAAACTTTGAGAAAGACGCACAATACTCAAATCTATTTGAACTCGATGAATGCTTAGATTATTTTCCATTCAGTGAATCGCTGATCATTTGGTTGGAAACTGACTAAATAAATATCTTTTCCTCCCACAGAAAAACAAAATATTCAAGACATGACTGTACAATTAAACTTTCATGCTTATTCCTCCGCTCTCTATATAGACGAGAAATGAGCTGAGCACGTATTATATTTCGATATACTCGTCCAATTAGAATACACACGTAGTCACACAATCGTGGCTTTGTCGAGCACAATTTCTTTAAAGATCTGACTAAGCAAAAAAAGGAATAGACCACTTCCTATCGCTGGCCGACGGTACCTACCCATGAATCATTACACTTTTGTGCTTTGTCGAGACAGTACGTATATTCCCGCTCTTCATTTCATTTTTGTCTTTTTTTTTATTTGTGAAAAACGCCTAAAAGGTGTAAGGTATCTAGTGCAGACAGTGATGTTAGTGACTCAGATAGGAAAAGAAGAAAGTTACGGAAGAAGTTGGCGAACCTCGAACGTAAACCAAGCCGCCGGCGACAACGCATAATATCAAGTAAGCAAATAACTGGTTCCCATGGGGGTAATTCCATTTGGTTGGTTCTGAAACATTTTATATTGTTCAGATAATTCCAATATCAATATATATTGATATCATATACAGGCAATACGAACGACTGGTTCCAAACATGTTTTTTGTTTTGTTTTATATCATAGTTTGGGTAATTCCACCCGGTTGGTTCTGACAATTGTTTCACATTGTTCAGATAATTCCAATATGTACACATAGTCTCAATGCCTACAGGGTGGTTCCGAAATGAGTGACGACATGCCTTTTCTCGTCTTTTTTCGGGTAATACCATTCGTTATTTTTTCAGGTGATTCCATCACGACTTCTACTTCAGAGTCGTCAGATGGTTCTGAACATGAAACCCCACAAATGACAGTACCCAGTGACCAGGTTGGGACAACAAATAGCCAGCCAGGAGACCAAGAGCAAAACTCCGAAATTTTGAAGTTGTTAGGAGAAGAGCCATCCGGTAACGATTCAATTTATGGTAATGAAGTACATCAGGCTCTTGCGGATCGTTGGAGCAAATATCTCACCCTAGGGGTTGAGAGAAGTGACAAGGACGTTTTTGAAACGAAATATCCCATTCCTAGGAATATTCCTTATTTAAGGGCACCTTTATTAAACCCTGAATTGGAATCTTCATTGGCAGAGCAAGGTCGAAAAGGAGATAAATATCTCTCTTCTATTCAAGGACAGGTCGGCTCAGCTCTTTCGGCTTTAGCAAAATGCATTGATGCTATTTTGAAACGAGACGAATGCCCTATTACAGACATACAATGTCAGCTTTTGCCGTCTATAGTGGACGCAGGCAAAAACATGTGTGGTGTTTTCAATATGCTTTCCACCAATAGGAAATATCATGTGGAAACTAATCTGAATTCAACAGTCCGAAAAATCGTTAAGGAAAGCAATTCAATTGAATTGAGAGACTGTATTATATGTTGCTTCCACCACAATAGGTCATTACGAGAAATATTTGAAATTTGCATTGTTGAATCATAACAGCCATTCGAATGTTTAAGTGCTAGATATTTCTCACGATCCAATATTTTCATGTGAAACCAGCCATATTGGACCGCTGGACAAACTGCGGTTAAAGTCCCAATGAGTTTTGAAAAATCCCTAATTTTACAGCTTTTCTTAAAGTAAAATTTATTCATCATGGTCATTATGGATTCTTTTTTATTGTCTGGTGCATACATAGTCATATCAGAACTGTTATATACGAATCCCGAATATTCACAAATTTGTGAAGGAATCAAACGAGACTTTTCAAAATTTATTATGAATCCAAGTCGATGTAAAGTTTTCAAAACACTAGTTACATTATTTTCGACCTCTACATAAGAGCTCCCAAGTAATAAAATGTCATCTAAATAAATGAGGCATAACATCCCCTGTTTCCTGAAATGATGAAATATAGGTTTAAGAAGTTTCGTAAACATATACGGGGCTGTTGCTAAGCCCATAGCCAAACAATTAAATTGATAAAGTTGTTCCTTAAATTGAAAACGAAGAAATTTTTTATGGTTTGCATATATGGGTATCATATAATACGCATCTTTCAAATCAATTTTAGCCATGAAGCAGTTCTTTGTAATTAAATCTTTTACACTTTTGAATGCCAGAAATATGATCATGAAATTTACACTGATTCGTCAAAAACGGGGTGGGGGGCGTCATATAAGGGTAAGGTCTCCCGGGGGTTATGGAGTAGACAGGAAGCAAAGTATCACATAAACTCTCTCGAATTATTAGCAGTTTTTTATGCCCTACAATGTTTTGCATCAGAAGCAAAAAACTGCAACATTCTTCTGCGTGTTGATAATAAAACAGCTATAGCATACATTAATAAGATGGGAGGTATTCGCTATCACTTGTTAAATAAAATCAGCAGAGATATTTGGACTTGGTGTGAGAAACGCAACATAATGTTATACGCATCTTATATTGCTTCGAAAGAAAACGTGGTGGCAGATGAACAATCAAGAATTATATCAATAGAATCGGAATATTCATTAAATGACGAAATGTATTTAAAGATTGTGTCAAAATTTGGTAAACCAAACATAGATCTCTTTGCTTCGAGATTAAACAAGAAATGTGATACTTATGTTTCCTGGATGCGAGACCCAGGAGCTCTGACGTCAAATGCATTTACCTTTACATGGGATGCATCATTATTTTTTTATGCATTTCCACCTTTTCCGATAATTGGACGCACTCTCAAAAAAATTATAGAGGATAAGGCAGTAGGTATTTTGGTCGTTCCCTACTGGCCTAATCAGCCATGGTTTTCTTTATTTATAAAACTTTGTATAGTAGAGCCAATAATTTTTGAACCTTTTGAAAATTTACTTTTATCGCCCTTTAGCACCAGCCACCCCTTGTGGAGGAACATCCCCCTAGTGGTATCGAGATTATCCGGGGATCGTTTATAAAGAAAGGGATTCCTGAGGATGCTCTTCCAATTTTGATCAAATCAATCAGTAACTCCACCCTGCGTCAAAATTGTGGAACACTTAGTAAGTGGTGGTTATATTGTAAAAGAAAAAACACAGATGTATATTCCGTAAGTGTTGGTAACATAATTTCTTTTTTGAAAGAAATATTTTCAAAGAATGTATCCTATGCTACGTTAAACACACATAAGTCCGCATTAGCGTTTATATTAGATATTTCTCATAGTGATGAAATGTTGATAAAACGTTTTTTGAAGGGAGCATTTCGAGAACGACCGAGCATTCCAAGGTACAACGAAACGTGGGATCCAGTTCATGTTTTGAATTACATCAAAAAATGGTATCCTTTGGAAGATTTATCATTAGAAAAATTGGTTAAAAAGTTAGTTGTATTATTGATATTAGCGTCAGGACAAAGAACTCAGACGATTTCCAAAATTATGGAGAAGAATATTAAAATTAGTGACAGTGGTGTGGAAATTACATTCACGGATATGTTGAAAACGTCAAGATTCAATCGGGTACAACCTATATTGAAATTAAATTTTTTCGAAAATCATCCGGACTTATGTGTGGCTAAGACTTTAGTCAAGTATTTAGAGGTTTCTAAGGCAATAAGAAATAAGGAAGAATATTTGATCTTAACCTATCGAAAACTCTTTCATAAAGCCTCGACTCAATCATTAAGCCGCTGGATTAAGGATGTCATGATGTCAAGCGGAATAGATATTTCAATATTTAAAAGCCATAGTACTAGGCATGCTTCTACATCCGCAGCTTATAGAGCAGGAATGAACATTGATTCAGTAAAAAATTCAGCTGGGTGGACGAAAAGATCAGAAGTATTTGCTAGATTTTACAATCGTCCTCTTGTAGACGACTGTAATCTTGTAGAATATATAGTTTCTAATTCTAAGTAATTGTTTTTTTTTTGTGTTTCTTCTTGTTCTCATGGAGATTGGTTAAAAATATAATGATACGTTGTTAACCACAAGGTACCTATAAAAAAAAAAAAAAAAAAACAAAATCTTACATGTTCTTGTCATTACGACAGCGATGTTATTATAAGATAATACTGACTGTAGTTGAAACTTGATAAATACATAAAATATCTATATCAGATCTTTAAATAACTACGTGTGTATTCTAATTGGACGAGTATATCGAAATATAATTAATGGAACAAACGACTTACCTGTAGGAAGTTCGTTCTATATTATATGAGATATACTCGTCCAATTAGAATCCCACCCTACCACTCCCGTAAACTAATATATCTATTTTTTTATTTATCATTCAGTGTAATGATTCATGGGTAGGTACCGTCGGCCAGCGATAGGAAGTGGTCTATTCCTTTTTTTGCTTAGTCAGATCTTTAAAGAAATTGTGCTCGACAAAGCCACGATTGTGTGACTACGTGTGTATTCTAATTGGACGAGTATATCTCATATAATATAGAACGAACTTCCTACAGGTAAGTCGTTTGTTCCATTAATTATATATCAACAAATGGTTGAATGGAATGATATCAGTTCCCCAATGACAGAACACAATAGAACAAAAAACTTGAAGAGGCTACTTGCAGTTTGTTAGAGAAAAATAAAGGGATTGCTATTCGTTCGTTAAATGAAGGTAAATGTTGGAAAAGAAAAGTTGAACTGGGAATTCTGTTCGTAGTAGGTTCTGTCAAAATGAATTCTTGGTAGAAATAGTAATGAATCAATTATGCCATTGTCATGTGATACCAGAAACTCGAATGTAATGAATAATTTTAAAAAAACTTTGAAAAGGTAAGAGTCCAGCTTACGAAACGTCGCCAAGAGAAAGAGTTTGCATTTCTCAAATCATATAGAGAGCAAGAATACGATTAGCTCAGATGGAATTTCATCGATCATTCTTTAGAAACAACAACAGAAATTTGGAATAATTGTTCACGAATCCTATAATAATTTGAGAGTAATTTGAGCAAGAGAGCAACAGTCGATAAAAAATTCAATTGTTTTAGTTAATTTGAGTAATAAATTACAGTTTAATAAACGAGTACCTCAACGGAAACCGAGTTTAAGTAACATCGTGCCGCACAAGCTGGCAAAAATGTTCAACGTGGAATTGGTAATGAAGCAGGATTATGATCATATCCACGTTTGGTATTTTCCCTCTTTCTTTCTCACTGGTAGATGATAATCATTCTCGACCGACTATTTCACACAAAGTCCTTTTTTATATCAGCGATGCAGTCTAATGGAAAAACATTGCTTTCCTTTAGGTGCCCGAGCTTTCGTTAATGTATATTAGATTTTTGAAAGGCTGCAATATGAAATGGACTTTGAAAAGTAAAAAATACAAAATATAAGGTACATACTAGCTAGTCGAACATCCAGAAATAATAATAACTAAATCCGATAAAGAAAATACTACAGTCATTATAAATAATACACAGTATCAAGAATTATCACTTGAACAACGATACATACTTCAAAAATTTTAATCAGAATCCAACATCAACAATTGAACAATAATAAACGAATGCATTTAATGAAAAACTACATGAAACAATTCAATTGATGAATAAAGTGAAGAATATTACACCATATATAACTCTATCATACCTAAATTTTACGGTTTATCGAAAATTCATAAACCAGTACTGAGTTTGAGACATATAATATCATTTAAAAATGCACCCAACAGTCAAATCTCACAGTTACTTATATATATATATATATATATATATATATATATATATATATATATATATATATATATATATATATATATACATCCGCAAACACGACATAGCTACTTCGTTCGTACCAGAACGTACAATAAGATCGATACTCCGTAATCCAAAGGACGAGATACCACTGGAGTATCAGGGAGTTTACGAAGTACCATGTCGAGACTGCAACAAGTCCTACATCGGCCAGACCAACAGACGGATCAACTTACGCAAGGATGAACATGAGCTATCAGTGAAAGGAAAAGTCACCACATCTTCCATCTTCCAACACATATTGGAGACAGGACATAACATCAATTTTGGAAACACAAAAACATTAGCGAGCGATGAAAACTTCCAATCTCGAACAATCAGAGAGGCTATCGAAATTGAGAAACGACCGAGTAGTAAGAACAAGAGAGATGACGCCCAAAGATTACCAAGAACGTAGAAATCCATCCTATCACAAAACAAAAACAAGCCGATCACACCAGAGGAACAAGGTCGGACCTTACCACGTAATTACCCAGACATAATGGCAAATGCAGTCGGACCAACGAAGAAAGTGGGAGGGGCCCAGATCAAAGATACCATCGATGAACACCCCTATATATTGAGAATCAGAACTCGAATTAATTAGTCGTGTTCGGAGGTCGAAACTCAATCATCACTTAGAAGATGGCAAATGAGACTTTGCCGAAACGATGTGACAATTATCCTTCAGAGGATCAAAACCACAGAGCACGGAATGAAACCCGAAAAAACAACTCAATGATCGATACTCTGGCCAAACTATTCAGAAAAACCATCCTGAATATACTGACCAGTTGGGTTGAGGAAACCAGGTGAATATTTCAGAACTCTCTTCCAAGTTTCGAATTGATATTCAATTTTAGATATAGAATATTGTTTCGATATTTATGAAAAACTATGAAAAAGAAAGCAACTTCAGTCAATTCAATATTGAACGATACGAATTGAAAAATCCAAGAATTTCACCAGCCATACATTCATATTGTACTAATCTATGGATTCATGATCAACTTCCCATGGAGATGGACAACTTATATGTCTTCTTGGAATCAACAAAATAAAAGATACATTTTCACTTAGAGCACGGAATTAAGATGCAATTCAATTACGTGTGCTGTGTGATGATGATTTTTTTCTGGTTAATAAGCGCCAACAGCGTTAGGGAAGCAAACATAAACTGACAAGAAGTTTGTGCGAAGAGCCTCATGTGTAGACCACAGTGAACAGAACCCTGGAATTGAACGAGAGCGGAAGAGTTGGCGTTAGTTGGCAACATGTGGTGATATGTGCCTTACTGTAATGAATGGATCTCTGGATGAGATATTTCACAAACAGAAGTCACATGTTACAAAGAATAGGAGATAAGGTCACATAATAATAATAATAATGGATACCTTCATTTCCTTGGACAATTATAATATTTTATAGAACACGTCACTGAATGGAAACAAAATAAATAACATGTACGTCAAAAGATTATTCTCTATAACAAGAGACTATTCCTGTTAATAGCAAAGTACTCACTCAGATTGTAACAATTTGGTATTGAGAAGGAGAGATAAGAGTTCTGCCTCAAATTTCCTGAAACAGTTTTCTTTTATATTCGTAGGTAGACTAATATAAATTTTCAGTCCAGCAATATTCGGTGAATTGGCAGTTACATTACATCTAGAGTAAGGAATATGAAAAATATATTTCTGTCTTGTATTCATGTTGTGTGTACAGATGTTACAAATGAACTTGTTTCTTTTTTGAAAATATAAACACATATTTCATATATGTGAAGACTAGTTAGAGACAATATATTGTACATTTTTAAAATATCACGGCATGAGTGTCTTCGAGACATGTTCGACATAAGTATATTATTATTATTATTATTTTTATTAATAATGTTTATTCAGTAAATATCAATATATAAAAGTAATAATATAAGTGTGACAAGAACTTTCAAACAAACATGGAGAGTCCCACTAAAACCGAAGTTGTGCGTGGGTTCATGTATCCTTAAATCTAAAAGATTATTACAATATATAGGTGTATGGTTGTGAATATAAAAATGAGTATGACACTAGCGTGGTTTCAAGATAGTAAGAGCTTAGGAAGGTGATTTGTGATAACTGTGTGGATGGTCGGAGTTTCAAAGAAGTGTTATCAGTCTTTATTAGTAATCAAATGATGTACAACATCCCTGTTCAGGTCAAGCAAGTACCTTTTGAAAATTTTTTTCATGAGGTTTATATTGTTTATTTCGTGTATATATACCTTGTAAATTATTGGTAAGTAGTTGTATATTCTACCACTCAAGTAAACATATGTGTGCTGGCCAATGTTTTTTCTTGTTATGGTGACTTGTACGTTACCCTTAGATTTATTTCTTGTGTTATAGTTATGTTCGGGATTTTGAAGGATAGTTTTATTTTTGAAGATGTATAATATTATGTTATACATGTATAGTTGACGTATATCGAGTACTTGTGCATCTCTGAAAATGAAGTTTGATGAGTAGTCTTTTTTTTTGTATTATTTCCATTTTTTTTAGGTGAGTATCAAGTATTCCACCCCAACTGAGGATGGCATATTGTAGTCGGGACTGCACTAAAGCATAGTATATCGTTTTGAGGTGAGTTGTATCGAGGATAGATCTCAAGTATTTCATCTTGTATATCATATATCTGAGCGTCTTCGAAACATTGCTAACATGCACATCCCATCTAAGATGGGGGTCTATCGTGACACCTAAATATTTTATGTGGCTTGCTCTAGTGATTTTCATAACTTTTCCGTTATTATTGATAGTCAATTCATCAAAATTTGGCAAATTCTGGGCAATGGAAACAGGGCCAGCAGCTGCTGAAATTTCCCATGAACATGTACCATACCTCAAATTACTACTCAACTGAGCACGGTAAATACTGAATAATTGCTGTATATTAGAAATTTGTCTCATACTTTTGAAAATACATCATAACGAGAATAATCTCGACGTCAACTTTTCACAGTGAGTCTTGAAATTCATCGAAGTGTCTAGGTGTATCCCCAAGAACTTCACCAAATCTACGCTGCTGTCCAGTTTGATACTGTTTACAGTGAATGAAATATTTTTTATATTCTCATTCTGAATGTCATGAAAACAGATTACTTGAGTTATGAGCAAAGAAAAATCATCAGCATAAATGACATGATTGGTTCCTTCACTAATCAAACTGAGTGCGTTGACGCATAGAATAAATGAGACGGGTCCCAAAATGGAGTCCTGCGGAACCCCCATCGTAACCGGCATCCTCCCAGAAGAAGCCTGTTTGAGTTTTCCTTCGGTATTCGTAATGATTGATACATATTGCTGACGATCTCTCATGAAGGATGGGATCCATTTGTGGGGGACACCTCTGATGCCACATTTCTCAAGAACACTAAATAAAGTTGGGACATTGACACAGTCGAATGCCCTGCTCGAATCACAAAAAAATTCCAATAGGGCAATCCCCTGCCTCAATGTATATCAATATGTCTTTATAGGAATGATGAACAGCTGTTGAAGTTGACTTACTCGACATGAATCCATGTTGGTGGATACTGATACTATTTTGTTGTTCTAAAAAATATTGCAATCTATTCAGGAAAGCATATTCAAAAACTTCAGACAGATTGAGTTTCATCATTCTTTTTATATATGGCGGTTACTTTTAAACAGAAGATTTGTCCCTAGGGTTGTATATAGGTGTGACGTTATTGTCAATCTCTAAATACCCGATGACGACTGAGTTTCCCCTTATATCCACTCGATATATAGAGCCTATAACATTCCTTGTATTTTTTTTTTTTTTTGGTTACAGCCGTGCACTTCTCGCAACCCATGCGGTTAGTCGCAATCCGTGCGTTTCCACTGGGAAAAAACATATTATGATAACAATATACCCGGTGTCATCAGCTAGATGCGCCAAAAATACTGTTCAATATCGCCTGCGCCTCCATCTTCTTAGATCGCAAGCTAAGTGTCGTTGGAGGAGTAGTAACTGAATATTTGAAAGAACATCTCTCCTCATATTGGATTTCTTGTATTTCAGAAGACGATAGACACGTTGAGTTACACAGGAATAATGGATGTTGACTAATTTGCTGAATCATGAAATTGTAAATTCGTGCAAATACTATAGCTGAAATTGAGATGAAAATAAAAATTGGTTGAAAAACCTCGAAGTGGTTGAATTCAAGAATGTTATCTTCATTTATTTTGTTGAACAGAATTATGAATGTATGTATCTTATATGGTAATAGGAATATATGAAATCGCACTTAATCATCTTTATTTGAGTTCGATCACTTGAATAGTATTAGATATAATATTGATCTGGGACCAACATATGTCGACAAAGCGAAGAACGACATCGAACTATTTAATCTCTCTCTCTCTCTCTAGGTTATTGGCCTTTGCTTCCTCCAAGGCGCATTCAGCCATACTATTTAATCAGACTCACCCACTGAAAGGAATATAATATGGAATCAGATATGTTTTTTGCCGTTCAACTCGTAACGGATACAATTGTGTTATCGATATTCTCTTTCTTGCATTCAGGAAAATACATACTCACACTGGTCACTTATTCACGCCCTGAGGACATGCCATCTGATGCAACTCGTAATCATTTTCATTTCCACAGCTTACAGAGATCTCTACTCCCCGAATGATCATTGATTTCATTATTGAGCCAATTTGGTTATGTAAATGTGAACCAACTTCGCATTGGATGTCTTCCAGCTGATCAATAGACAGGAATTCTTCTCCATTAGTATTTCGATTCATTAAACGTACTATAGATTATTGTTTCTAACCGAAATATTTCTATGACTTCATGAAGAAGGGCAAGATTGGTGCTTCTGCTTTCATTTTCCCTCTGGATTGTTTCCACATTCATATTTTCCTTTGCTGAATACTCCCACGAGTGCACCCAGAAGGCAGAGCCTTGTGTGGGCATGGGTCGGCCTACAGATTTTCACGGTGGCTCAATTGTATTTCAACTCTAGGAAAACAATTGCCTATCGTACCGAATCGGTCAAAAAGCAGTGGAATAAAAAGATACTGTTTTATTTTTGAATTTCAATTCGCATCTTTGCCTTGGTGGCGCTTGAAATAACTTGTATGAGACAACTGTTGAATAATTCTGATTGACCTCCCCAAAGAATATTAAGTGTCCATTCATTTGAGAGGTAGATATTTGAATATAATTCATTTAATTTTTTTAGAATATCAGTATGGGTGACCTCGAAACCTCGAACTTGCTTCACGAGAAATTTGAGAAATACTATTATTTTTGTCGGAACACGTTTTATCATGATTCTTTTTTTTTTTGAAACAGTTGTTCCAGGATAGAATTTAAGGCCTTCATAAAGGATTGTGGAGGAATATTGAGGATGGTTAAACCTTCATGAAGGATTGTTGAAGAATATAAAGTATGTGAAGATCTTCGTAAAAGATTATAAAGGATAATAGAGACTTTTGTAAAGACCTTCCTGGATGAATTGAAAATAGTAAAGCATTTTTTGGATGGGGCGAAGGATAAAGAGACCTGATTCTGTGAGGGCAGTTTCTGTAGAGGAACCGAAGAGAAAAATCATACTGGAATGACGAAGTGGGGCACTATCATTCTTCAGCTAACAGGTTTGAATGCATTCATTCTTGGTTTTCATTACCATTTTTGTTGTGTTCACATAATTCCATTCCGCTGTTTCTGTTTGCGCTTACCCTTCAGCAAAAAAGATATTCAAATAATTATCTATTCAACTCAAATAATTCACTTTGTCATGCATTGACTTTTTTCAAGATATCAAATTTTTATGTTATATTTGCATGATTATTTGTATGTTTATATTTGAGAGCCTCTCTTTCAGCGGAATATCTTTCTATACAGATTGGCTTGATAAGAAGTTTGTATTGTCCTTCTTTCTGTAGATAGCGTTTCATTAACACAATTCTGAATAGATTCATCCTCAGTGCCAAATATTGGATTTCTGACAATTCTCGATTGGCACCGATTCACGCCTTTGCCTCCATTACAAAAGCTGGCCGTTCACAACCTGTGCCTTGTATTGAACATATAATTTGGTATACTTCTTGGTATAATTAACGTAAGGTCACAAACTTATGCTAACATTTGCATGGTGAACAGCTATGATAAAACCCAAGAAGGTCGACTGGCCTGTTCGGGCATAACAACTGCCATGAAAACAACACTCACAGCAATGATGGAGATGCTATTGGATCTAAGCCCATCACATCTCGTGACAGTGGGAGAGATTGAAATGGGCCCTTTAAAGCAACAAAATACCAAAAAAATGAGAAATGAATGGACATACATAACATCCAAATTCCCATTTAACGCGATTTCTTTCAGTTATGATGAGGGATAGTGGAAAACAAGAAAACGGCAACTACTTCGATAACATACTCGATTGTCAACCTAGAAGCTCATCTATTTCACCAATACGAAAGGATGAATAATACGAGGTCCCAAGAGAATGGCAAGATCACTATTTATACCGATAGTTAGACCTCATCATAAGCATTGACAAATTAAAAAATGACGTCTAGAACGGTTTGAGAATATCGTGAAAAAATAAAATCTCTGGGAGACTGTTATAAACCGACTTTATATGAGATGCCAGAAATCACAACTGAAAAATCTAGACATAATTCTAAGGCGGAGCGGCAATTTTGACTTTCGATATTCGGAATATTTCACATGTTCATTTGGGCATAAAGCCTTTTACAAAATGCATTGGCCCTTCGGAATGCGTACCATATCTCCAACTTCACTTTCTTTTTACAAGTATTGTGAACGTGCTCCTCATTGGCTTTGGCGACATCGCAGTCTTCATGTTGATGATGCGATGTTTGCGATTGTTGTGATCTTCCCCGAGTTAGGGTAGAACATACAACCATCTGTAGGAGCCGTTCGAACTCAAATATTTGAAGAGTTTCTCTTTCAAAATTCGAATCACACACAATTGAATATTGGAAACTGGAATTGTATAATTCTTCACACAAATTTGATTGCGTATTTTTGGAGCATCGTCCTCCACTCCTTTTGAAAATGGTTCTCACTACATTGTCAGCGCCAGCGCCATTTTTTCCTTTCGAGTGGCTCGGTCCATTGACTTTTGGAAAATGTGTCGATAGCAACCAGAATGTATTCAGTAGTTCTTGTTATTTTTGGCCTGATTTTTGAGGTCAGTAAGAGCTATTCGCCACAGATTATCGGGTCATCTGATTATGATGCGACGCTGTTGGAAATTCCTACGAGCCGGCTCATGTAGTTCGTTCACCAACTGAATTCTTTCTTTCAAGTGTGCTTTTATCCTTTTTACAGATTATATATACACAGAGATCATTTCCGGTGGAGATGATCTAATTTTCCAAAGTGTTGCTGTCTTTTTTCCATGTTCGAAAGATTTGTTTGATATCTTTTTTTCCGTCAACTAGCTGACGAACGTCAACTCCCAGAAGTCTGAAATTGTGCGAGAAATTGATCATTGAGGTCTCAATTTTCACGACGCCTCACCCTCCAACGTGTGAATCTCAGCACAGTGGTTCAGCGGAGAATTGAAACCCGATTTTTAGCTTGACATGCCGATACGCTCACTTCCACAATATCATTATAATGTCAAACTATCACCACTTCAATCAGTTTGAATCCTTCAGTGAATTGTTGCTGGAGACTATCTACTTTATTAACTAGAACCTTTTTCTCTTTTGTCCATTTCTCGTGTTGTTTCGATACCAATTGGTTATTTTGAAAAATCGTGATGAGATCTGGAAGTCTTCTTTCAAATTCCTCTTTGTTGGAAACGGTATTGCTATTATGTCTCCATGTGATTCAGTAGTATTCTGTTGAATATGCTCCAATTTATCAGACAGCAATTTCCTCCGAATTTTCAGCAAAGTTTCTGCCAAGAAACAATTCATATTTGATATTTGTTGATCGAGAGTCAGCAGGAGTTCCAGAAGTAAAAGTAATACAAGCTTCTTCCGTTCGTGAATTTCACCTGCGATTTTTAGTGCCATATTACCTATCGTTGTTTTGAACATATCCACATATTGTTCATCAGCCGCATCCTCAGAATCCGTCGGCATCTTCACATTGCTCATTTTTAAATAGTTTGCATCGATATTTTCAATGTGAGTATAATAGTTGAAAGTAATTGCAGAAAACTCGCATGTCCCTTGCAACTCAACTATTTCGATTTGGTAGAGTAATGAAATTGTTGATATCCATAATGCGACTGATGCAGTAGAGCTGTATCACCGGACATATTTCCAGTCATAAGCAATTGAAGTCCATCAACCAATTCATTGACATCATCCACATACATTAATCGTTGAATGCCAAACTATCAATAGGAATGTCGCAACCACATTGTTCCAGATAATCATTCAAGACATATTCTGAAATATATTGATTTGGTTCCAAACCATCCAAGATCTTATATTCGACTCAGGCATCAGCAACATTTTCCAACTGTAGAAATTTGGTACGATTTGAGGGAGGCTGCGTTTTTCCACTGATTTTTCTTTCCTTGTTGTTGCGATTTTGGCTTATTTCACTTTGAATAATAGCCTAAGTGACGTGTTTTTCTTTCACGTTTGGTTGGTGAGTATGCTGCAATTTGTTTCAGTGGTTCAGTTATGGGCGAAAGTTGCCCAAATTCATCGCCAAGTATTTTCTTCGCACTCTCCTCACTAACTGATTGATTTCTAATTCACGCTCAGCATTAGCGATTTCATCATCAATTGTTGATGACATGAAGCTCACGAAGGAAATACCTGCATTACACTCTTATAAATTCGAAAAGTCCCATGCGATATCTGCCATTTTTCTTGTGAAACTCCTTGACAATGACCAAAGTACCAAATTTCTCATTACAACATTTTGATCAAATAACCTGGAACTGGATAAGTCTGGAAATACATATTCGTAGAAAATGTGTATCAAATTCATGTCATCCTGCTTGAGGATTACGATTATGTTACAGTTATCACAGATTCACATAAAATGGAAGCCCTATAATGTTCGAAGAACACCGCGTGGATCAAGGGACAGGAGATACGAATTAACATTAACTTCAAATTTTTGGAATTTATAATTCTCAAAGAAACCTTTCTCGGCAAGGAGTTTCAAAGTTCAGCTGTTTTATTGAAAAAAGACCCCAGAGCCAGAGAGGTTCGACCGGTCTCCAAGGCAAAAACAAAGGGGTGGGAATTCTGTACTCGTCAGGTCATCTGTGAATATACTTCCAAGGATGGAACGATTGACGACGATTCAAAAAAGCACGGGCCGTGGAAATATCTATGGAAAAGAGACAATTCCCCGAATATTCTCCGATGGTACAACGAAGTAAGCGAGTCTGTAAGCGAGAAATCATCTCCAAGATGGATTGCCCTCCTCTGAAAAGAATCAAGAAGCTTTAATGAATGTTCTTGTTCTATATGAGTATTAATATGAATATTCATATAGATTTTATAATAATAAACGCGACTAACTTGAGTGACATTTATTTGATTACTAAAAAATCATGGTGATGACACAAACTGTTTTCCATGGCATATCAAGGTAAAGGGTATATAAAAAGTACATTAGCTCTTACAATACAAAACTGTATGAGGCACATATATAACATCTTTCCCTCTGAAATCACAACTGACAAAACTATTTGAGAAAAGAACATCCTCAATGCCCAAAACGATCTGGAGGTTTTATTTGACTTCTCCTTCTCAGTGTGCGATCATTATGCTCGAAATTGTCACAACTAGCGTAACCATCAGCCACATGTTGTTTTTTATTGTTTTCGGTTACACTCGTTATTTACATCATTCACCTCATTTACAACTATCTCCGAACGAGGAATGATATCGACGTTAGACGTAACTGATGTATTCATTAGTGTATCATCTCTTTTGAGTTGGTTCAGATGATGTTTCCATATCATTCCTTGAAACGTGCGAACACTGAAAGTTCGTTTTCCAAGAACATCGGTTATAATACCCCTAGACCACTTATCCGAATTTTGTCTGGAGTCGCGAGCCCAAACTCTATCGTTCACCTTGAAAGTTTCCCCTTTCCTACCCTTGAAATTTTTAATTTGCAAATTTTGTTTTCTGTGGACGGTATTCTGAACCGATGGTAATAATAAACCGAATTTACATCACAATTTATGTCCTAGCAACAATTTTGCTGGTGCTTCTCCTGTTGTCGTTTGGGGAGTATTTCTGTAATGGAACAGAAATCGATTTATTATCAAATTGAGGTCATAATTGTTGTTGCAGTTATGTGTCGCTTTCGAAATAGCCTTTTTCATGATTTTGACAGCACTTTCCGCTTGTCCGTTAGTGGCAGGATGGTAAGGAGGACCAGTTATGTGTTCTACACCACTCGCTTTTAGGAAATTTTGAAAATTTTCAGACAGAAATGTTGCAGCGTTGTCAGTACAAAGTTGGAAAGGTATTTCGAATCTTGCAAAAAGTTTCCTGAAAATTTTGATTGTAGTGGAGGCTGTAATATTACTAACTTCAAAACATTCAATCCACTTGGACGTGGCATCTTCTATTACTAAAAATTTTTACCAAAAACTGAACCGACAAAATCGGCATGGAGTCTAGTCCATGGATTTTTAGGCCAATCCCATGTAACAAGTACTGATTTTGGTGGATTACTGCTATGTATCATACATGAATCACAATATTTTGCGATTGATTCGATCTGATTGTCTATCGAAGGTCACCAGAAATATGAACGAGCCAGAGCCTTCATTTTGACTATACCCATGTGTGAACTATGGAGTTCTTTTAAAATATCTCTCCTCAACTTATTTGGTATAATCAAACGATAACCCCACAAAAGACAATCCTGCTCGATGGAAATTTCATTTTTTCTAGTGAAAAATGAAGTGGATTATTCAGAAGGACATCGAGCTGGCCAACCATTTTTTACATAGAATAATATTTTACTCAGAATAGGATCAACAATAGTACTCTGTCTGATATCTTTGAAATCTATTTTATGGTCTGATTCTTCCAAATACTTCAAATAGGAAACATTTGAAAGAGTGTCATCTTGTTCTTCACACTTCACGGGCAGCCTGGACAAAAAATCCGCAACATTATTGGCAGATTTAACATACTTTATTTCATATTCAAAACTAGACAAAATATGTGCCCACCTTTGCAGTCCTTGGAAGTCCTTTCCTATCACCAAATATCGTCAACAAAGGTTTATGATCCGTGTAAAGAATAGATTTTTTTCCATACAAATATTGGAAAAACTTTTTCAATCCGAAAATTCTTGCCGCTGCTTCCTTTTCTATTTGAGAGTATTTCATCTCTGTAGAATTGAGCAAACGCGACGCAAATGCTATGGGTTTCTCCTTATTATTATCATAAACGTGACTGATCGTTGCGCCAAGGGCAAATTGAGACGCATCAACGGTCAATTTGACAATACGATCATGATCAAAATGAGCTAATACTGGAGCAGATGTGAGCAATGATTTTGCTCTTTCAAATGCAATGTCGCATTCAATTGACCAAACCCACTTAGTATCTTTTTTCAATAAATTATACAATGGTCTGAGCGTATCAGAAATGTTTGGTGAGAATTTATAATAAAAATTCAACATACCCAAAAATGATTTGAGTTCCGTTGTATTTTTTGGAATAGCCATGAATTTAATAGCTGAAATTCTTTCTTCTGAGGTGTGGAGGCCTTTTTCATCGATCACATGTCCCAAATAAGTAACAGATTTTTTGAATAAGAAACACTTTTCTTTTTTTAGTTTCAATCCACACTCTCGTAATCAACTAAAAACTTTATCTAAACGTTCGAAATGTTCATGATCATTTCTCCCGGTAATGAGTATATCATCAAGAAAACAAACGACCCCAGGCATATTTTGGAACATTTGGTCCATTATCTTCTGGAAAATATAGGGGGCGCTCACGATGCCGTACGGAAGACGGGTATGAGAAAAGAGCCCCTTATGAGTAGCTATGGTGACCAGTTTTCGAGAATCTTACGATAAACGTACTTGCTGATAAGCTTCAGACAAGTCAATTTTCGAAAACTTCTCACCACCCTCCAATTGTGAAAATAAATATTCTATGCGTGGCAAGGTAAAGTGCTGTACAATCAGATGAGGATTCAAAGTTATTTTAAAATAGCCACACAGTCTCAACTCTCCATTTGACTTTAGAATTGGCACGATGGGCGTTGCCCATTATGAGAACTCAGTAGGAACCAAAACATTATTTTCAACTAATCTATCTAATTCCTTTTCAATCTTCAACTTCAAAGCAGAAGGTACAGGTCGGGCTTTACAAAATTTCGGAATAACATCCTCTTTCAATGTCAAACTAACTGAAAACTTATTGAAAGTCCCTAGTTTATTTTCAAAAATTTCATGATATTTTTCTACAAGGTTTTCAACTTTTTCAGGAATTTCGAGGATACTTTTGTTTTTAGGATCACATTCAACGAATTGAAGTTTACATATTCCAAAATTCAACATGTTCAAACCATTACGACCAATGAGAGGAGGTCCACCATTTCTTATAACATAAGTTTTGAAAACATAACAGCTATTTTCGAAAACAACATTGAAATTTGCATATCCTAATGGTTCAAAAGACATACCAACATAGTCCTTCAAACATAAGTCATTTTTCTCCAAAGGAATATTCTTAAAATACCTCAAATATAAATTTTCCGAAATGGCGGATTGCGCAAAACCAGAATCAATTTCAAAGCTAATGGGAATTTTCTCCACAATTAACAGTACATAAATCGGTTTGACATTAGCCTGACTCTCAATAAATCCATTTTGAGAACTCAAATTGAAAATTGACTCTGTTTGCAAATTATCATCTGTCACAACCTCCGTATGTTCACTCTCACTTACAAAATTAAACGAATATTTCTTGCATTGAGGCGCGAGATGTCCCTTTTTGCCTCATTTATGACAATTACAATTTTTGTAAACGCATACATTCGCTAAATGATTTGTTCTTCCGCAAACAAAACACTTACTCGGCTGTTGTCGAGAAGAAGTATTACTGCTTACCATCTGACGGCTTCTGCTACTATCCTTACCCCATTGTCTGGAAGTTCCAGCTTCAGGTCGAGTTCTATTGGTAGGAGAATTCTCACATGCTCTTTTGAAATTTCGTTGCTTGTGAAAATTAACCGGCTCCATCTTCATATTTCCCATTGCAACTTCTCTGGCATGTAGTGCTGACTCCTTGGATAAAGCTAATTTGACAATTTTCTTGAAAGATACTTTATCATCAGAGGCATCCTCTTCGCATAATCTATCCAAAATTTTGGTGTCGTTCATTCCCAGAACGAAAATATCTCTCATGAGTATATCCAACATCGTGGCATTAAACTTGCAAGTAGAAGCTAGACTTTTTATTCTTGCCTCCCAATCTGCTACCGTTTCTGTTAACAAATCGACAAGAGTCTTATAAGATTTAGTGTCTGGAAAATTAGGGACACATAAATTTCGCAGTAACACATACGCTTCTTCACTTAACGTGTTGGGTAGTATTGCTTTCTTTCTAACTTCGCCTTCAATTTTGTTCGCCACAAAAAACTGCTTCAACCCCTCTTCAAAAACTGAGAAAATCTACTTCTTCGGATCGAACGTACTCAGTGAACCGAGGAGCCCAACAGTATTTTCCGTCATTTTTGGAACTTCTATAGATATAGCAATTATCAATTAGGTAATTTGCTCCACGTGAGAAAGAATATCCTCGTCGCCAATGTTCTATATGAGTATTAATATGAATATTCAAATAGATTTTATAATAATAAACGCGACTAACTTGAGTGACATTTATTTGATTACTAAAAAATCATGGTGATGACACAAACTGTTTTCCGTGGCATATCAAGGTACAGGGTATATAAAAAGTACATTAGCTCTTGCAATACAAAACTGTATGAGGCACATATATAACAGTTCTGATGCCGAGTTATTTTGACAAAGGTAGCATAGATGGATTTGTGTCGACACATTGCATAGCACTCGCTGATTTTATTTTGTTTATCGCTGGCAACATTGTCGGAAATTAATATTTTTTGCTTCAGCCGGGATGATTATTTTATTGCTCTCTCTATATGGAAAGAAACCCATACCTTCATTTTTCTTCATGACCTCCTGCAGTATTTGGTATTTCGTCTGAAATTATCACCTCGATTGCACGTAAATTTTTTTGAATTTTTCGCCATTGGGGCTGAATAGTAAACCCAACGTTACATTGCACTTGGGCTGCAAAATATTCAATAACGTTAAAAGCGTCTGGAACACCCCTAGCACCCATACAAACCTCCAGAACACCTACGAATTCCGAGAAGCTCGAGCTGAAAAACTTCGCTTCATACACAGGTATTCTGAACATATTTGTCAGTATCATGCTAACCTTTGAACACCTATCTGAATATCAGTACTGTGGACGTATTTACATCAACAATATCACGTCACAAGATTTGAGAACCACTAATAATACTAATTGGAGAAAAAAGTGGAGGTATTCCACCTTCGATATCAATATTTGCTGCAGTTAGTGTCATAGATGGTTTGGCTGGTGGTGTTGGAGCACTCGCCAAGACTGTGATTGATGCCAAGAATTCAAACGAAACAATGGGAGGAGATCATTGCCAGAACAAATTATTGAAAGATGTAAAACAAGGATCAGGATTTTTTCTGAGAAAAAGTCGTCGTGGCTAAAGAATTTTCCTGTGTTAATGAAAAAATCTCCACTGAAACATCCCAATAGAGCACTATTCGATGTGGAATTAATCAAGTTTCCCGAACCAATGAAATTTTCCTTCCCAAGGGAGTTTATATGAGCAATCAACTTCAAAACTCCAGACCAGTAACCGAAAAATGCGCCATCATAAATTTGAACCTTCAAAAGAACGAAGGGATTCATTGGGTAGCTTTCCGAAAGTGGATTATTTCGATTGTTTCGGCAATTTGAAACCTCCTTAGGAGTTCTTGTTGTACCTAGGAAAAAAATACTGAAATTTTTTACAACAGCTATAGCTATCAAAATTTCGATGAATCGAATCGTGGACACTTGTGTTTCGAATTTCTTTACGAAACTAGCAGTAGCACACGTTGAGATTCAGTCGTAACTTAGTCACGCAGACGAGTCGTACTTCCAGTGATTAAACCAACCCAATTCAGTTAGAGCCTGCACCTAAAAAAAGTTTGGCATTAATTCATCATCACTCCTGCAATAGCATTACAAACATAAAAGAGGGCAACTGATAGTTCTACTATTTTGAGAACGTCGATAAGAACAAGAGAGAAATAATCAGTATTCTCACTGGTTTGTATAAAATCAGTAACATTACCGAATTCCCAACATAATTCATAGCAAAAACACAAGGAATTCCAATGAATGAAAAACTATGAACCAACCAATAAATGCGAAAGAATCATTCCTTTATACAACCGAGAAAAATATGTGCCCTATTGGGCATCGAACCCGATACCTCTCGATGATATGCCATGCACACAACCACCTGCAGCTATTTCCTCACGGTTATTGGCATGCCTCAATTTCGAATATTTACCGAAATTTCACGTTTCTGGCATCCCGTGTATGGGACCGCGGATTTATGTAAAGTTTCCTATTGAACTGAGAGAAAAAAAATATATTTTACTCAATATACTTATTCTATAGAAATGAATCATCACATTTGTATACGATCTATGATTGTTAAAGGTGAAATATTGTAAATGGTAACCGTATAGAGAAAGAGATCGCTACAAGGAAAATCAAGTATGGAACACATGGAAAATTCATTCCTAGGAAGAATCCACTTTAGGAATGAAATCAAGATTCTGCCAGCCTGATCTTGCAGAATGTTGATGTCGTACTCAATAATAGCTATGCAATCTTCCATGGCATTATTTATTGTTCATGTACCTTATGCTTGATTTTTCATGTAGTCATCTCTTAGTTCAGTACTATATTGCGGTATGTTTAGAAATGTTCACAAGTGTTTCAGATATTGAAGGCCAAATGTTAGTTTTTTTGAAATCACTTCGAATTGGAATAAATGACTTTATATGCATGGTACTCAAGAACATTCAGGATACCTCGAATTACATTTAGACTAGCACATATGAGTGTCTGATAGAGAATTTTAAAGTGATTTCGAAACCGTGATCTTACTTCTAACATAATTGTGAAGTTTTAGCTCTCTACAAAAAAAGAAAACATTTCTATTCACAATCATTCAAACATGTGCTTATTCATAACATTCTCCTCATTCATGTGAATATAAAGCTTTGTCTGTTTTCAATTCCAAGGGGGAGAAAAACGAAAAAATGGATTTCGGGAGGTAGAAATGTCCTGTCATCAATTTATTGGGTTTTCTCTTTACTGGAAATAGAAATGATAATAGAAAAGAAACAGCTTCAAATATTCATAATATCTCTTCCTAGGAAAAATTGATATATTTGCCCCGATAGGTAACTGCAATATAATAAAGAAGCGGAATTGATTGACCTTTTCGTCACTCACGTATTTTGTTTTTCATGAATATGCAGATTGAATCAAGAAATTATATATAGAAAAAATGCACATCTCCTTCAGCAACATTTCGCATGTAAGTCTGCCTCCTTTTTCGAACTCTCCAAAAACCTCCGATGAGATCACAGTTTTGCCGAAAAGTGACACTGGCATCGCTAATTCAACAATAGTCATACCAAGTGTTGGCTTTAATACAACCTACTTCAAATTTAGTGTTCTCAGTTCGACTGACCTTATCGAAAGAGGCATTCAGCATTGAATCATCATCAATGAACAACTAGCAATCTCTTCATTTTCACCCAGCAAGTGACCCCTTTTAAATTCATTTTTGTTACATTCTGTTCTGTCATAAGTAAATTGATATTATTCCAGTCAATCATGTTATTGATGAAATATGTTCAACTGATTTCGACCCATCTATTTCTCGTGTACTCGAGTTGTTTTCATGTTCAGATGTTCTTATTCTTGATGGTGTTGATGTTTCACTAGTATAAACACTGCCACATAAACATGGGATAGTATAAACATATTTTTTTGAATTATGTTTCGTATTTTCGCTTGTTTCAGATTCAATAAGAATCTAATCATGTCATCTGTTGTGAATATTGCTGGATGATTTGTGTGAGTGTTCTTTCTGAAAACCCTTTTTTTTTTAATTATGAAACATTTCACTATTCGTCTTATTGCCAGACTTCAAATATATCATCAACGTATCATTATTTCACTTTGAGTGTTTATTATTATGAATGTTTTGATTTCCATAGAAAATTTTCATATAAACATTACTGAGAGTAAAAGATAGGGGAGACCCAATAACCATTCCAAATGGTTGTGGATAAAAATAATTCCCCAGCTGAAAGTATGCCGTTTTTAAATATTATATTATATTAATATAATATTATAATTATATTAATCCGTCAAAATGGAATTCGAAACGTCGAACAAATCAAAAGATACCTAACGGATAAAAACCCAGAAAAATTCATCTTGCATATCGAAGATCCGTGAAAACATCAATTTCTACATAATACCTGGATGGGCAGGATGCAGCCTTAATATCGGACCAAGTCGGATAATGACTGAGGAGAGTCATTATAAATACCAGTTTCCGTGGAGAACAGACAATTGAAGTCTTTGCTTGCTCTTGCTTGGTTGCTTCGTAAGGGGAGTGATTGACCAGGACGGTATGGACAGATATTCGTCTCACAGTTCTTGAGAATGAATTCAAAATGGAATTCGAAACGTCGAACAAATCAAAAGATACCTAACGGATAAAAACCCAGAAAAATTCATCTTGCATATCGAAGATCCGTGAAAACATCAATTTCTACATAATACCTGGATGGGCAGGATGCAGCCTTAATATCGGACCAAGTCGGATAATGCCTGAGGAGAGTCATTATAAATACCAGTTTTCGTGGAGAACAGACAATTGAAGTCTTTGCTTGCTCTTGCTTGGTTGCTTCGTAAGGGGAGTGATTGACCAGGACGGTATGGACAGATATTCGTCTCACAGTTCTTGAGAATGAATTCAAAATGGAATTCGAAACGTCGAACAAATCAAAAGATACCTAACGGATAAAAACCCAGAAAAATTCATCTTGCATATATATATATATATATATATATATATATATATATATATATATATATATATATATATATATATATATATATATATATATATATATATATATATATATATATATTAATAGACTGTTTATCGCTATGAGCAATAAACATTTCGACATAATAGTGAAAATGAGAAAAGTTTTTGTTTCGGATTATACATTCAGCCGTCATGTTCTCTCTGCCGCACATGCTCTCGCATATAGGTAAGTCCTCGGTAAGTCATTAAATCCGTGACAACATGAAATATATAACAATATCTCTTTCTCTAGGTGAATGATTCACTTTGCAACATGGACGTATAAAAATAAATGGACTTATTTACCTCATTAAATGAAGCCGGTGAATGGCAGCATTCCAAGATCACTACGTGTATATTTACGTTGCCATATTGAATCCATGATGATTCTTTAATATCACTAATGCTGCGCGGAACTTCAGAACTGACAAATTACATTCAACAGCATGGAGTTATGACCTCTATCATGAGGTTAAAATAGACATCGAACATTTCAGAACCTGAACTAGTGCCACATTCACTTCGAAAATATTTGTCATTACCACATAAAAAAAGACTCCAAGTATTACAAAATCGGGCTATGAGGGGTATTTTGAGATGTGATAGGTATGAACGAGTAAAGAGTATGCTTGATAAACTGGAATGGTTGAATATCGAACAATTTTTGATATACCAAACAGTAGTTTTCATAGAATAAATAAAAATTTATCTGCTCCTTATTTCAACGACATATTGAAAAAATTCAGTGAAACACACACTCACAATACTAGGGGACAAAATAATTATATATCAAATCAAAATAACCTTAAATCAACGCAAAATTCAAATTTTTTCAAAGAAGTCATTGAATATAATGAATTATCAAACGAAACCAAAAGAAAAAATTTATACGATTTCAAGTTTGCTGTTAAAAATAAATATTTGAATATGAATTGAATTCATATCGAATTATCTACATGGTAATTAATTTATATAGTTTTTTTTGTAATTTGAATTCTTTAGATAATATTGTTGAGTATCTCTAAAAAATATTATTTATGTTCAGTTATCATGAAAGATTGTTAAATAGCTATTGAGCTAAATAAAGTTGTTCTATTTTTCTATTCTATAAATCGGATTATTTTTCTACGTCCATGCTTTGCAATTCCAGAAAACCACAAATTCTCGCTGATAGAACTGATTCTGACATAGTTGAAAACTTACTTACCAGGGAATCCAACTTGAACTGCTGATCGATTGGTAACTCATTATAAAACTATTTCTTTGTGGATGATCTCAATATATATTTGTTATTGCCCTCATATGATTATACGAAATAACTCATGTTGAATCCGGATAGTGAAAGAAATCAACAGAACGTCTTCATAAACTAATTTTGCTGAGAAGATATAGTTTATTACTAGAGTAGTTGAAATAATAGCAATGTAAAGAGTAGCTGACGACAAAAAATCGAATTTTTATGATTCCTGTATTAGTTTGGTCGGTAATCAACTGTCATCAGAATTTTACATAAGTCAAAATTTATGCCAGTTAAGGACAACGAGATCTCGATTTAGCGCGTTATTATCTTGAGTGAAATGAAGATTTCTCACTGTTGCCTATTTCAAGACATGGCAATCACTTGAAATGCCACTCCGAATATATCGAATAGTTCAATGGATTCCTGCTCATTATAGAAGCAGGTGATCAATCGAATAATCACACGCACCACAAACATTTCATATCCATCATCTTTCGATCAAAGGGAGGACCGCAGCCTGATCAAACTGGGTCGAATAGTATTCCGCCAAAGAGCGAAACTTTCTGTTTCCTATAACCGTAAACTAGGAGTTTTCATCGCTAGATGTTTCTTTTCGAAACTTCCATTATTGCTGTTGAGAAAGAATAAAATCCACCTCGCTTATCGCTACCTAATCTGTACTTTTATTTCGACAGAAAAAGTCATTTATCATAAACTTTTGTTGAGGAATGAAAAGCTGAGCGAACTGGAGTTTTGGAATTTTGTATCATTTTTCTGATTGTTCTGGGGGTGCTTTGTTTCTATTTTGATTGCGGAGCTCGAGATAAATGAAGAATTGGGGAAGTTTGAAGATTTATTTCCCCTTCAGCTGTTTATTTATCTCTACGTTAAGGAACATTCCATAGTTCATTCGATTCCGAAATGGGATATTACGTGAACGTTGAGAAACACTGCAGTACAATTTCTGTTTTGGTTTCTGTTCTTTCAGGAAATATAAGGATTTCTCACGGGCTGGTTATTTCATTCATAGAATATATTTCAGATTATTTCAAATCGTGCGTATAGATAATTGATATCCAATCACCGACTCAGTTGTAGGTACAATGGAGGTGTATATAGGGTATCCCAATTACAATAGTCCGCATTCTGAATATATATTCAAAATTGAGAGAGATATAAATCCTCGAAGATCCTCATTGAATGGTTGGAGGGTGCGGAAGTGATTCTTCTCAAGTGGCTTGGGTTACTCCACCTTCCACATACATCAACATGTTTTTTTGAACTTGAATCCATTATGGATCTATTAAACATCCAATCAGAATGAAAATGTAAGATATTAATTCATTATTATCATTTGGTATATTAGTAAGAACTTGTATACCAGAAGTTGGTTTATAGGTAAAATGAAAGTTAATAAAAGAAATATAGAAGAAAGCACCTACATCATAGTCTCCTGGATCTTCAAGCAAGTAGAAAAATGGATCAATTTGGACTCGCTCTACGGTCGATGCTGAAAGAACAAAATATTTTCCGTTTCCATTATACCAATATTATTCGCTTAATTTGTTTTTCGAGTTACAAACTGGATTTCTAAAACATTTTGGCCGCTGGTCGACACGACTAAAAAATTTCAAATAATTTAACATCAGCTTCTCTTTTCGATTATCCAATACAAGTGTACATTCAACTATTTTTCAAATGTCATTATTTTCTGGTGAACGGATTTTCATTTGGCGGATTCTTCAATTGTTGATCTACCACTATCTGAATGTATAAGAATAAATATTGGACTTTTTCAAATAGTGTTCAAGGGTATATTTCTAATCTACCCCGAAAAGTTGCTGTGGTGATCGAAAACCGTTCCTTCGGAATGGACACGTCCTATCAGTAACCTACTTGTAGTATAATTCAAATTTCCGCTTAAAAAGGATATAAGAACTAATATTGATGGGAATATCAATCAGTTCGATATGGTTCGACGAGGTAAATATTTCACAACTCTCTTCTTCCATCGTACTATTAATCAATTTTAGATACAGAGTACTCTTTCGATATTTATGAAAAACTCAAAAGAAAGAAACTTTATTGAATTCAATATTGAACGATAAAAGTCAATCCAGTAATGTCAAATCGAAAGAAGGCAAAAAAATATCGGTTTTGGTGAGACTCGAACCCACGTATATAAATTGGATCGTCTCTCTAACCAATAGGCCACTTGGACTGTAACATTTCTGTTGATTATTAGTGTGAAGAGTTGATGTAAGTCCTTCAATTCCACGAAAAAAAAATATATAAATTTTGACAATTCAAACTTGACTAAATAAACTTGGAAACATTTCAGATATATTATTTGAGCTTGAATGAACCAACTTGGATTTCGTGTTTGTAGACAGAATTGTGAGAATAACGATAAGTTTCATACAGAGAACACATTAATAGAGACAATATTCAGCTGCAAAAACTATCAGAATAAGACTGCAGACACCAAAAGTCTGAGTCACATTTTCATTTGGCAACATTTATAGTTCACCTGTTCGATCCCCCTGGTATTTCCTGATTTTTTCGAATGGTTCAGCATCAGGTTCGGTGAATTTTCATATTAAAATCATTAAAACATTAACTCTGAGATATTGAGTGACTTTAAAGAATTGAAATTATACAAGAAGATACATGAAGATGCCTATTGGGTTCTGCTGAGTTCCATAAGGTATATGAGACATTCTGCCCGACCAACCTCTGGCTGGAAGACCCAATTTGAATATATTTCCACTCCTCATGTTCTCCTGTGCTAGAAAGCACCTGTTCAGGGATGAAACCTCCTTGATCTGCAGCTCGCACAAGATTTACTTTCGAGAGTTGAAGTTCTAAGGAGGGCATCAACTGATCAACGCAAAAATCCATTCTTACTGAAGCATCAAAGAATTATTGAATGAATTACCAATATAGTATGTGAAATTCAATTGAATTTTTTGTTATAATCATGAGTCTGGATTTATCTTCAATCAGTCTAATATCTACATAAGAATTGTCTTATTTTCGGAGGGATGTTACTCGACGAAACCTCGGATCATCACACAAAGTCTATAAGGGGGCGGTCGACACATAAAAAAACGCTCAATAGTACAACTCCACAGACCAAAAAGAAACGTCCGTCAGAAACTTATTCGAATCGATTCTTTCCATCATTGCCTACGAAAAACCTTAACAACATTTCGTTATCCATATGGTCGTTAATTTGTTATTGACCAGAAAACTGTAAAATCAAAACAATCATATAACATACCAAGAATTATTTCTTTATGTGTAAGGTATTTTTTTCAAAAAACGCACCCCTTTCGGAATAAAAAGGACCATTGGTCGATGAATGATCAGGATTTACAATTTCCAAAATATCCCATCTCCACTTCCTTTAAATATTCTCTATCAACCCCACACGTGAAATAATCTCTGACCTGAACGTAATATTCTTTCATTGGAACTCCTTTTCATCCACCTAGTGAGTTTCGCAATGGTATTTTCATAAAATATTGAAAATGTTCCTAGTGCTTGGTAATATAGGACGACAAATTATCGATCTGAAAACTGCATGAATATGAGTATTGTTTAAACGTCATTATTTTGAGGTGGATGAATATTTTCCTCATAATTTCCTGGATTCTCAACCTACCACAACTTGAGAAAATTGATATTAATATTAGAATCTATACAAGTATAGAAGTGTAGACCTCTATCTACCCCAACTTCTCGTATAACTTATATTTGACTAACAAAACTATAGCCAAATTTAATTTGCTGACAAATTGGACTTGTTTCATCTAATAGGAATCGTTTAACAATTAATGCAGCAACTTGTCGGGGTAGACGGAGTCTACACTTCTTCACTTTCATGGATTCCAATATTGATTTGGTAGGTTAGAAACCCAGGAAACTACGAACAAAACGCTTGACTATATATCTAAAAAAAAATGGATACATTACGTCCTTCGATAAATTGTCAAAAAATATACCTGACAAAAAACATATCTTCGATTCTACTAGATGTTTAAAAATGATGAAAAAAGATGATGACTAACTGTCGAAGCATTCATTAGAAGTCCTATGAATACAAAGCTAATAATTTTGGCATCGAATGGGTGAAAAATCAGCCGAATTACGACTCATCTAATCCTCCATCTTTCCTAGCGCCATCTGCTTCGAGCTTTCCAAAATGCATGTCATTATTTCATAGTCGCTGACTTTAGGTTTGTTTGCTAAAATACCCCAAACATTGTTCGATATTCGTGGTTATGAATCTCGGGAATGTTGAACCGACTTCAAATATGTTTTATTGTGTTTTTAATTGAATTGTTACACTTTTTCGAGTATAGGTATTGGGGTAACTGGTGGCATGTGGAGAGCGGAAATAGTGACTAGTTTCTGATGTTCATAAATTATTGCATTTATTTCGGATATACAAACTATGCCAATAATAATGAAACAAGGTGGACCAAAAAGGAATATTAACACTTATTTTCGTCTTTCATCTTCCGGCAATGAATTCTACAGTGTGATGGCTGCGCTACCTACATTTTCGAATTATGGTTTTGTTCTTTTTGAATATTCATGTAAAATAAGCATTTTTGGGTACATGTTCGATGAATAGGAGAAAGTCAGTAAATTTAATGATGACAATGATTCCTATGATTGATGATGAGTGGAAAACCTCTGATAATGTTTTCATGTTTGAAAATCTTTCGATCGGATGTAGCCGATGAACATTTTCCGGATTTTTTTCCACGTTACAATCTCACGAAACCCTGTTGAGAATTCGTTGAAACTTCAACCGATCATATTCAGGGTGTCTCTTTTTTTTCTTTGCACGATGTAGCAATGGTGGGGATGATTATGCAAATCTCAGTCAATATTCATCGATGTAAGGCTTTCAACAAACATTCATTACCCCTACCCTACAAGGGTAGGGGTAATGAATGACGTATTTGATATTGATGATGAAGAGAAATGGTCCTAATACTGATCCTTGTGTTACACGAGACCTAATTTAAATCAATATATATTGAAATATTTCCGTGAAATGGGATTATAACCGTTGAAGACTGAAAGAGGCAATTCTTTTAGTAAATGGGTTGATTTTCTGTTTAACCATCTCCTTTTTTCACTGTGGGACTGACGTATACTATTCTCAATTGTTTTCAGAGCATAAATAACAGGAATATACAGTTTCCGAAGCGGAAGTCAATAAATGATTGAATAACTATATGAATAGCAACCATCATTATTATATAATTTGAGTTAAATGACGGAAATATTCGATTAATTGAACGAGAAAAAATATGAGTCGAAATTACATTGCTCAAAATTTCTTCAGAATCACATCTATTTCGAATTACTGAAAGGCATAAATTATTATCGGATATGTCCCAGGTAAACGATACATTCCTGTTTCGGAAACTAGAGAGTTCGGAATTTATTTCCAAACATTTTTCTTTGTCAATCACTCTCACATGTACTTCTATTCCTTGGGCAGACAAAGGGCGGATCCTCTTCATGAGTGCCGCAGCGCACAGAAATTAGTAGATTCGTTGGATGAAATTGATGAAAGAATTACTATTACTCATCATATGATCATAAAATAGGTAAAATCTTGCTTCGAAGATCGAGGTGAATGGTATTGAATATCAAACACATTAATGACGGATTATTTCATGAAATAAGTATCGGGAAATAAATGAAAACCAAAGAAATATTTCAAACATATAAAGAACCGGATGGTGTAGTTGATCACCAGTATCTTGGGGGTACAAAGTTATGACGGGTACTTGAATTTTGTATACTGTTTATAAGAAAATCTCAACAAATCTCAGAATCATTACTTTTGCATAAGTTTATTCCTCCACTAAAATGTCTCTTTTCATGGTGAGTAGGTAAAAATGTCTTGGTTCTGATGGATATCATAACCGGAAAATAACTTGCTAGAACATGCCACAAATGAACGTGTTTTCCATATACGTTGGGAATTATTGAAAAAAAGCGTTACATATGCCCAAAAAATTTTCCTAGAATACATCGAGACATTTTGTGTTAATTGTTCGTTGTTCTGAAATTGTTCTAAAATTGTTCGTTTCCGTTAATCGGCTGACGAACGTCAACCCTCAGAAGTCGAAACTGGTGCGAGCAATGGATCAATGAGTCCTTACCTTCTGACGTGCGATTACCCTGCACGGTGGCCTGGCGGGGATTCGAACCCCTGTTTTCCGCTCGAAAGGCGAATGTGCTAAACCCTACACTACCATGAACCAACTACCAATTGAAGTTATATATTGAGAAATATTCAAAACTTCATCATACAATACTTCAAATGGAAAAGAGTCGAATAAACGACTGAAACCAGACATTACGAGTAAGCCATTGCCTCATTTCACCGACATATATTCAGCGATAGTGATGTAACCATATCTCCGTAAAAAAAATGTATACCCCATTTGCTCATATGTTTTCAGAGCCTTTCTTGGATCTTTGGAGTATTTACAATGTATGTTTTCCAGAACATGCTGAGCATATATTATAAAGGATATATAAATTATATTCAGTGACAATTATGTAGTATATATATATATATATATATATATATATATATATATATATATATATATATATATATATATGCCGATTGGGATTGTGAATTGTTATCTGGGTATATACAATTCTATCTTTCCCAGTTGCTCAACTAATATTTTGGCCTCTTGTGAATGATGGCGATATGAGAGTACCAGTGACATAGTTGAAACAATTTTCCATAAAGAAAAAATAATGAATAATTATATACTAATGTCAAAGTTTCATGAATATATTACATTATCGAAGTTGAATGCCTATCTAGCCTACATTGGAAACTACATGTGGAATGAACGTTTATCAAACTGAAAAAGAATAATGTATATTTTCTCATTTTTTCATTTTCATGCTTTGAACGGACTTTCTGAAGTGAGATCATCAATTCATTTCTAGTAATTTCGAATCCACTCGTAATTCGTGTGGTCACTCTCCATTGTTCAAAAGTCATTATCATTCAAGCACCCAACACAAGTTGCAAGTATAAATGTTGTGTCATGAAATGGCATCTTTCCGTATTTTCTTGGGCACAGTAATCGGCATCAATGAGACAACCCAAATGTTCGTTGGTTGCTATTACCCTTATTCACTCCATACATTCAGAAGTTTATTACATCGAGTTCAATTCGTCCTGTGAAAGAATTATTCACAACTGGCTGGTTATGTTAGGCTCAACGACGCTTCAGTAATTTCAGTTCATTTATCGAAATTAAATCCAAAGCTAACATGTCCGTTTTCCCCCGGGCATATAACTTGGCGGTATTGAAGTAGAATGTTCAGCAGACCAGAATACAGAATTTGCGTTCTGTATCACACAGTCACAGGTCACCGAATTCGATATTGTCGATAGATGTGTATACATAGTAATAACTACAGTACGAATTAATACCAGTATATCTTTGAGATGAAGGCTTTTGTTATTTTGATGAAACTATGTTTGATCTCCGAGAAATAGGGGAGAGTTTGATACGGGACGGAATGATTCAATTAGGGGAAGCTAATCATACTTATAGAGGTGATATATCGGAAACGCCATTCGCAATTTCTCAATTGAAGTGAAATTTTCAAATTATTTTAACCTTCTTCTGAAGGTAACAAAAACTGATTGTGATAGAATTCATTTGAAAAATGAAAATGAATAACAAGAACTTATGAATTTAATATCATAAGTTCTTGGAATACCTGATTTAGAGAAACATCTTGTAACTGCTGTTACCAAACTCATAAATAATAATTTGGAAGTACCTTTCACTACGAATGAGATCAGAAATATTTTCAGAATAGGAAAAGGGAACACTGCAAATGAACCAGTGTTGGTGGAGTTAATTAGCTTTCTTAAAATAAACGGAATTTTCCAAAACGCCTATAATTGAAAAACACCCCTTGGACAATAACAAGGGAATCTACTAAAGAGGAAAGAGAACAATACAATCATTTGAAGAAGTTTATGAATGAGGCAAAATAAAAAATTATTCCAGCTAAAATTGAAGGAAACAAACTTGTCTAGCTGAATGATGCAAAATCTTACTCTTTGGATGAACTGAAGTTAGGAAACACCTGTCTTGGAGCTCTTGCCTCTGAAGCACATACCAAACCATTGAAAAATCGACAGAGGACTCAAATAACACCACGATAGAAAAGGATGCGACTAGTAGAGAGCCGAAACCAAGAGAAATAGATAGGAAACCATCTACGAGGAGTACATCCAAATCATCTACCCTGAAACGAAAATAAAATATTTTTTCTCTGTTCAGTATACTATTTGCAATAGACAGTTGATAAATACTCAGCACTTCCTTTAATTGTATCTTACAGATCATTCTTTATTTCTGTATGCATCACTCTTCTCGATGAAAAAACTTGAAATTGGTCATGTAAATATTCGTTCAATTCATACTGGATTTAATGTCCTTAAAAACTTCATATCCCATGAAGATTTGCAAATACTGGCTGTTACTGAAACTTGGCTCTCCTCGGACTCAAATCCAGAATAGTTCACTATTGATGGCTATACTTTTATACACAAAGCTAGGGATGGGAGAGGAGGCGGAGTTGGGTTTTACGTAAAAAACTGTAATTTTTTTTGGGCTATTTTCAGTCATATTGATGATTCTCTGGAACAAATTTGGATAGCGACAAAGATTTTGGGTAAAAAATGTGCAGTCGGTGCACTTTATAGACCTCCAAAATCGAGTGTAACAGATGTTATAATTGAATTGGGAAACAGGATGTCAATACTCTTGCCTTCTTATGATGTTGTGATATTCACTGGTGACTTGAATGTGGATATGTTGTCTAACAGTAGAGCTACCGCTCATGTTCATGAATTTTTGGATGCGCATGGTTTCCTTCAGACCATCAGTGAACCAGCTAGAGTCACATCTTCGTCCCAAACGCTTCTAAATGTCATTGCAACAAATGATTTTAAGGAAAACTGCAAATATGAGATTATTGACTTGGAATGTATCACGGATCATTTGGCAATAGTTTGGGAGATTGAACAACTTAAACCAGTAACAAAAATTGAATTCGTTATTTTTCGTGACTTTAAAAATTTTGTAAGGCAAGATTTTGAAAATGATCTGGGAAAGTCAACTGGGAATACATATATACGTTGACAGACGTTGATCAACAAGTCGAATTCTTCAACCAAAATGTCTTAGCTACTATTGACATACATGCACCTATCCGCGTTGCCCGAGTTACTAAACCAACCTCACCCTGGTTGACATATAATATAAAGCAGATGCAGATATTGCGTGATAAAGCGTTCGATAGATATAGGAAATCGAAATCTATTGCACATTGGAACTATTACAAGGAGCTCCTAAATTATGTAACAGGCGCAATAAAAAGAGAAAAACGTGCATACATGGTGCATGTTGTGCAACAGAAAAATTCGAAGTTGACTTGGAACGCGTTACGTAGTTTGTAATAAAGTATCTAATTCCCTTCCTGCGCAATTTGATGATGCACATGAAATAAATACATTTTTCAGAAAGATTCCCTTGGTCAACCGAACACCACAACAAATACATTATTCTGTTAGGTACGAGGATCCTTCTTATACTGATACATACTCATTTCGTGAGGTCAATAGTTCTGAAGTAGAGGAAGCTCTCAACCAAATCTCTGTAGGATTAGATGATATATCGTTAAAAATACTCAAATTCTCCTGTCCCGTCTAATTACCACACTTAACCTATATAATCAATACAGCTTTGAAAACAAGTACTAATCCTCAAGTGTGGGAAGAAGCCTATGTTCTCCCACTCGCTAAAATCTCAAACCCAACGGAATTGAGTCACCTAGGCCAATAAGTATACTTTTCACTATGTCAAATGTATAAGAATCCGTAATGAAAAAACAAATATCTGAATATGTGTTTGATAAAAAGATAATACCCGATTTCCAATCTGGCTTCAGAAAACAGTTCAGCACCACGACAGCCCTCTTACAATTAAATGATGAAATCATTAGGGATATAGACAAAAATAAAATTAGTTGTCTCATTCTGTTGGACTATAGTAAGGCCTTTGACACACCCTCTCACTATTTGTTAATTGAAAAACTTAGTTAGTTCGGTTTCACTAAGGGTTCATGTGAATCAATTGCTAACTACTTGAAAAATCGAACTCAGTGTGTTAAATTGAATGATAAAATGTCTAAACCATTGTCTGTTGCATATGGAGTTCCTCAGGGGTCAATATTGGGTCCTCTGTTATTTTCATGTATATATCAGACTTTTATCAGGCTGTATCGTTTTGTTACATTCATCATTAACCTGATGACACACAGTTGCAGTGTGGCTTTTCTGTAGACAGCTGCAAACAAGCAATTCGTTCAATAAACGCAGACTTAGAATCTCTTCACAATATGTCGATGGCACATAACCTCAAATTAAACATTTCGAAAACATCAGTAATATTTTTTTGGATTCGAAGTGGATTCTGGTGCAAAATTTTCCCTATTGGCTAGAAATGATTTTGACCATCTAAATTTGAATATCCCAATAGTAACTTCGAATATTGCATTCAGGTCCTACTCTGGCAATATAATCAAGCCCGAAGGGAAAGTAATCGTCAATGTTTCATACAATGGAAGGAATATAGAGGGAGAACTTCATATTGTTCCATCAGGTCACGACGCTCTACTAGGACGTCAGTGGATTCGAAGGTTGGATATTGATCTGCGTCAAGTCGATGTTTCAATGAACAAACCATCACCAGTACTTCACGTCAAGCATGCAACTTCGACCGAAGAAATTTTCAAAAGATTTGCACCTCTTTTTGAAGAAAGAGTCGGTTGTGTCCCAAATTTCAAAGTTACATTACACCTCCGGAATGGGGCAAAACCCATCTTCACGAGAGAAAGAAGCATTCCATATGCCTTACTCTATCGAGTAAATCACGAATTGGATGTACTCGAAGCTGATGGTATCATTTCACCAGTAGCGACAAGCGACTGGGGATCACCTTTAGTCATCATCCCGAAGGCAGATGGTGGAGTTCGCCTTTGCGTTGATTACGAATGTGGTGTTAATGAACGTCTTGTCCAAGCCAATTACATTATTGGGTGTTCAGTCGTTCAACTGGAGAAAAACTCTTCTTTACCAAGTTTTTTATAATTTTTATTATCTTTATCAAGGTGGTAAAACATGTTGAATGGATAAATTCGACATAATATAGAAAATAGAATACATCCCTTACTGAATGCTGACGGATATATTATATATGTATATATATATATATATATATATATATATATATATATATATATATATATATATATATATATATATATTCTCTGGTCTATCACAATTTGCATTCAATTCGAAATGCCCACCACAAGATAGCTAGCTATTTCTGGCTTTGGCCTTCATCTTGCTTCATAGCAAATAACACTTTCTCTATATATATATATATATATATATATATATATCTATATTTATTATTCCGGAAGTAATAAATTTCTGGAGATTCGTACTCCCTTCAACCTGAGTATTTCATCTTAATCATCAAATTTTGTTATATTTCTGAATCTTATCTCAAGAACTCTCCCGTACAGCAGTGTATCCTTCCGTTCATGGAGGGCAGAGTAATCCTGATACACCAGAAAGTTTTATTTTTTCTGCTGTCTCGTGGTGTTACATGGAGACTCCATCGCACAATGCCAAAAATGTCAGATGTCCATTCAGATCGTTAAATTCGACAGAAATTGTCCTCTTTAAAATTATGCTGAATAAACTTTTCATTCTGCAAACTATCTTAGAATGGCTTTTTATGGATGTTTCACTATTGCTTCCGGGTAAAAAAAAATAGGTCTCTATAGATAGATAGATCTTTATTCAATTAGGTACCCCAAAATACACCTAAGACATATAACAATACAAAAGAAGGAAAATTATAAAAATATAAAATATAATTGTTGTTGTTCTAAAATAATGCTCAATATATTATTAATCTATGAACAATTGCAAGTTACATTTTTAGAAACATATGGAACGAAGAATTAATGTAATAATAAAAAAAGCAGTATCACGATAATCGGTAATTTAAATATAAAATAGTCATACGGAATTGAATGTTAAAAATGTTGATGAGTGAGAATGTTTTGAACATATGCAAAAATATACAAATAAACATACATATTGTTACCATATATATTTTAGTCCGATGATTAAAACTCCAAACAACACTAAACTACTTCTATTATAACTCTCTATCACAATACAATGCAACACAATCACTTTACTCGCTCCGATAACTTTTCAATGCTCGGTACTTAAACTCTCTGTACTAAAAATCCTACACTTCAGCTCCTGCACTTAGCAATAACAAAGCTCTCTCCACTTAGCTTCACTAAACTTGCTCCACTTAGGACTGAGGTCTGAATACGAACTTCCGAATAACTAACTCTTCTCGCAACGAAGTTCTTCCGTATATATACCTGCGTACGCTTATGAAGAATCTTCGCGAACTCTCCACACGCATTTTACGGGTTCCTGGAAAATGACGTTCGCTACGACACGATCCCCCATCTGCGTTTACGATCTCGCCAGGGCCGGCGCTAGGAGAGCGCTAGGAGATTTGTAACATTATCCCCCTCCCAATTTTGATCGTCCCGATCAAACAATATCTCGTTATTCCAATTGTAATATTTGAGTCTCTCTAGGTGTACGACTTTCATTTTCGTTCTAGGCCTACGTTGGACCCAGATTTTAAGACATATATAAAAAAATTTGAAGATAAGATAGAAAACAATCCAAAATGTTTCTGGGCATTCATTTCAAACAAAAAAAAAGGTTTTCCATTCTGCAAATGAATTACTCTGGAAACACATTGGAAGGCACAAGAGCCATCTGCGAAATGTTCTCCGATTATTTCAGTAGTGTATTCGAAAAAAATTCATCTCCAAGTTTTGTGCCTATGGAGTCATCACAAAATAACTTCAACATTAAAACTGTCACTGAGAATCAAGTAGATGAAGCTATTCAAGAACTTGATAGCAAAAAGGGATCAGGATCGGATGGCCTACCTCCTCTGTTCATAAAATTATGTAGATCTAGTTTATTAGAACACCTTCATTTATTATACAACTTTTCACTCCAATCTGGCTCATTTCCATCAAAATATAACTAAAGAGCTTTTTTTTATTGTGAAAAATGTCATTACAATCCATCAACATGGTTTCTACAGAAAACGGGATGTACTCACCAACCTAGTTCCATTTGATCAACAAATTTTCGAAGTCATGGAGACAGGAGGATCAATGAGTGTCGTGTACACAGATTTCTCGAAGGCATTCGACAAAGTACAACACCCAACATTATTAACAAAGCTCGCGAATTTTGGTGTGCACGGTTACCTGTTGAGCCTCTTGAAATCTTACTTAACTGACAGATATCAATACGTAGCATTCAACAATGTTAAGTCGAATGACACCTCAATCACTTCTGGTGTTCCGCAGGGTTCCCACTTGGGGCCGATTCTGTTCAGCATACTCGTTAGCGATGTTGATAAAATTGTGAAGTTTTCAAAAATAGCAATATATGCTGATGATTTCAAGATTTATAGGCCAATAGAAAGTATCTCAGACTTTACCGAGATCGAAAATGACCTCATCAGTCTCTTCAACCATTGTACGATCAATAGGCTATACAATAATGTCAACAAATGCTATCACATTGTTTTTTCAAGAAGTAACAATCCCCCTTTTCAAAACTTACATCTGGGAAATGAAGTTATCAAATCCTGTGATGAGATTCGCGATCTGGAAATCATCCTGGACAGAAAATTAACATTTGATCAACATATAGATAAAATTATTACAAAGGCAATGGGCATGTTGGGTTTCATTTTGAGGAAAAAGAATTTCGCCACCCCACATCTGTGCTTACAATGTAAAGATCATTAGTGAGACCATTACTGGAATACTCTAGTACTATTTGGAATTCTTTTTATAAAAATATGTTTCTCAAATTGAAAATGTGCAGAAAAAATTATCGAATACTTTGAACTTCTGAACTATAGGTTCAATCGACATCGTTACCACTATACTTATGAATCAAATCTGAAACTGTATAATCTGGAAGCTATGTTCACGAGACGAGATTTTTATGATATCTTATCATATAGATTCATCAGAATGTATCGAATATTTGTACTTAAACTGCAACCCTAAAATTGTCAGAATTAGATTGACTTTTCATTCTCCCTCTTATGTTACAAATTATTATAGCAATTCTCCGATAATAAGATGCACGAATGCATATATAATAATCTTTCACTCTGATATCGATATATTTCACTCCACTCTGGCTAATTTTAAGAAAAAACTGAAGCAGTTTCTGTTAACTTCTTATGCCTCAATTGATTAATGGAGTAGTATACTTGTTTATATTATCTTGTAACTTATTTTTGTACTCATACTTAGTTAGTTTAACTACTTAGTGCCTAGTGATATACTATATTGTAACTCTGTATCGACCTCTCAAAGGATGAAACCCAGTGGTTTCATCTGTTTGGGTGATCTACAAATAAATAAATGAAATAAATAAATAACGTTGTTTGATTTTGGGTACCAATTGTCACTCATATCCAAACCCAGAGCCAGAACTTAACAGTATCTTGGGGGAGATTTTAGGATTTTTGTAAAACTATCTGATCGCTATATCCAATAATTCAAATGTATTATTTGAGAAGTGTCGAAAATTCATGAATCAGATATCCAAGATTCAGAATCTGAAATAGAGTATTGTTCTTTTGAAACAGACATTGGAAACCATATTTTGCAGTTTGAACGGAAATGATATGAGTGACTGTCAACTTATTTTCCTGCACAGTCACTCACATGCTGTCTGGAACTTCCGGATGAACCGCGTCTGGAATTGTTCTTCTCTCGACGTTTTGGCTCCCACTTTGTAGCCATTGTCAAGACTTCTTGACTTGGTGGCGAGGCCTAGATCTCCTTAACTCCTTAACCCCCCCAGCACTCATTTTATATATATATATATATATATATATATATATATATATATATATATATATATATATATATATATATATATATATATATGGTGAAGCTGTTTATATTTTCAATCATCTACTCGAATATATCAATAAGTCTTCAATATTCAAATTTCGCAAAAGAGTTTCGTCAAGGATAATGGTGTGTTATGAACTGATAGTCTGACTGGAAAAACAAATTTGACAACAGTCCGACTGCCATATTATAGTGGTTATGATAGAAAATAATAATGACAAGAACTTCAAAACCCTAAATTTGTTTTATATTCATCGTGAGTGCAATTAAGGACGTGTAGAAAATGTAAGGAAATATATCAAGAATCACAAAATCACCGACAAAGAACGAACTGAAAATTTAGAAGAATCGAACGGAATCACCTCAACTTTGAAAGAGTTCGTGCCTCGAAAAATGTAATCGAATTTGGTGACTGGTAATATGAAAAAGGAAATAAATGTTCCGGGATAATATCATGCTTATTCTCATGCAACAATATTTACTGCTGCAGTTGATATGGGAATATATCAAACTCTCATATGTAGAATTCCACAAATCACGATAGCACGATTGAAAAACTCATTAGGCTGCAATTGGTGCATAGAAATGATCCACCAAAAAGAATACATTTTCCATTTGCATTAATGAAGAAAAGTTGAATACCGAAAAATATCAAGATATCCTGAGATCGATAGTGACTGATTTTCTGGACAATTTGCTTCTGAACTCTTTTTAGAATTGTTATCTTCTGGATATAGCTCCTGGACATTATATAATTGAAGAGAGTAGGTACCTTACCGATATTTTCGAAGCTGGGTGGATATGACTCTTGGGTCCCTGGATTTGGCCGCCTCGATCACCGGATCTGACTCCCCTAGATTCTTACCTATACATCTATATTTCAAAGATTGATCGACTTACCTGAAGGAAGATCAATCTTAATTATTCGAGTGGAGCCGTTCCATATGATTCACCCTGTAGTAACATCAGTTCTACCTAAATCGGCACAACATTGAAAAAACGTACGGAATTTTTCGATAGCTGATAACGATACTTGCCCGCATACCTCACTTCATCATTGGGCATAAATAGCCACCATAGATCGCATTATAGGGTATGTATTGGGCGGAAGTGGGTTTGGAATCATATGGAACGGCTCCACTCGAATAATTAAGATTGATCTTCCTTCAGGTAAGTCAATTAATCTTTAAATTATTCTTCGTGGTGCCGTTCCATATGATTCACCCTGTAGATGTTCAAAGCAGAAAATGCGATCTATCCGAAAACAATATAATATATTTATGTATTTCAGATCTTACAATATAAATAATATATGAAAATATAATAACATGTAAAAAACTTTGATTATGATTATCAATTAACTGAATTAACTTAGAGGTACAACGTGTCCAATAAATATTGTTCTATAAACTCATCATCGATTGGTATGATAACAACATCTAACCTAGTATAACGAAAAACATAAATTCTATACTAACGTCTGTTACAGAATAGTTCTTTCGAAAATTTCAGGATCCTTTCTTAAGGGTCTATTATAAAAAGCATTGAAGACAGCGGAACTGTGTGTCCAGCCAGCAGTATTTTTTATGGAGTCAATATTAACACCATTTCGTAATGTGGCTGAAGTTGAGGCATGCCGCGTGCTATGTGCAGAAAAAATATTTGTATCAATTCCACTTCTTCTCAATGTTAATTTGATCCATCGACTTATTGATTGAGCAGAAGCTTTGTGAAGGGGTTTTTTTATGAGTGAGGACAAGATATTCTTCCTCAGGTGATCTAAGAGGTTCGGTAATTTTAATATAATGAATGATAATTGACCCAATACAAAGACTTGATTTTTCTTTGAAAAAGGGAAAAACTAAGCATGGTTGTAGACTCCTAGGACCAGAAGTCTTAATTCTTTCTGAAACCTTGATCTCAATATTGGAATTTGTTATTTTGATATTATCTAAACGAATATTTGATAGAGTTTGCACCCTGTGACCCGTAGTTAAGGCCATCAGCGTAACTAATTTTAGAGTTAAGTCTTCCAATGAAACATTCTCAAAGGGGAAAAACTTTTCTAAATAAACCAATACTGGATTTGGATCCCACGTAGAAGAATATTTTGGCTGCGAAGGATTCATTTCGAAAGCCCCCTCCATGAATCTTCGAATAGTTTTTTCTTCGAGTTCAGAGAATTGAAAAACCAATGCCAAAGCTAATCGATGGCTATTTAACGTTGAATAATAAACCTTTGAATCGAAAAGTGATTTCAAAAAATCAATCATTTTATTGAAATTGAAAACAAATGGATCTGATTCATTTTGTTGACAAAACAACCACCATTTGTTGAAACATGAATTATACTGTTTCAACGTATTTTCGCTCAATGAGGCTAATAAGAATGGAATTGCGGAAACTGGAATTTGTCTCTGTTCGAGTGCTGCCCTGACAAAATTCCGGCAACCAGGGTAAGTTCCTTGTGGAGCGGATGACTTTCTCTGAAAGGAGACACAAGCAAATCAGGACTGGGATTAAAATACATAGTGTCTGTTGCCATATTACAAAATAAAGGGTACCAGGGCTGTGTCGGCCAATGTGGCACTATTACTATACCGATTGCCTGATCATCAATTATTTTTTCCAATACCTTAGCAATGATAGCAAATGGAGGGAATGCATAAAAATAAAAGCATTTCCAAGGTATAGTGAAAGCATCTACATATAGGGAATTAGGGTCAGGATACCATGAAACATAATTTCTACATTTAGCGTTCAAGTTTGTTGCAAACAAATCAATATCTGGATTTCCAAATTTTTCACAAATAAACTTGAAAACTTCATCTGATAATTCATATTCAGTTGACACCGACCGAGATCTCGACCCAAGGTCTGCCTCAATATTATCAGAGGAACTTATGTATGAAGCAAATATATTTAATTTTCGCTCTTCGCACCAATTCCAGATCTTTCGTGTTATGCAATTCAAGTTGTCGAATTGAACACTGCCCATTTTGTTTATACACGATATAGCTGTGATATTATCTAGCCTCAATAATATAGAAGTATTCATAATATTCTTTGTAAATGTTTTTAGTGCATAAAAAGCTGCTAAAAGCTCGAGATAATTTATATGATATCTTTTTTCTGTATCATTCCAAAAACCATGCGTATTTACGTCACCTGAAAACGCTTCCCATCCTGTGCTAGAAGCGTCAGAAAAAATTTCCAGCTCGAAGGGTTTCTGTTTGATATTTTGGTATGAGTCCATGATATTCTTCAACCACCATTCGAAGTCCTCATTCAGAAAAAAGTTAACAGGCATTGATTTGTTAAAATTTTTATTGTTGAGGCGTAAGGCCAAACTTTTTTCTTTTTCGAACCTCTAGGTGTAGAGCCAACCGTACTGAACTGCTGGGCAAGCTGCAACCAGCAGTCCTAGTAAACTTGCAAACTCTCGTATCTTACATACTTTTTTACCATAAATTTCTGTCAATTTGTTGAAAATTTTTATTTTCTTGTCAAAAGGCAACGAAATAATCATGGAATCACTCCTGAAAAGAAAACCTAAATATTTTATTTCACGAGATGGAATCAAAGAACTCTTCTCATAATTAATTCGGAATCCTAAGGATGTCAAAAGAAATATAGTCTGTTGCGTATTAATTTCGCATTGAGATTGCGTGTTACTTATGATTAAAAGATCATCCAAATAAGCAATACATAATATATCTTCGAGCCTCAATGATTTCAAAACCGGTTTCAATAATTTCGTGAAAATGTAGGGAGCTATATTAAGACCAAATGGCAAGCAGTTGAATTCGAAAAGAGTATTTTCAAATTCAAATCTCAAATATTTCCTATATTTTCCATTCACCGGAACTGAAAAATAAGCATCTTTCAAATCTATATTGGTGAAAAAACAATTTTCTGTGATTATTTTCTGGACCATTCTGGTGTCTTCAAGCTTGAAATGTGGTGGAGTTATGAATATATTCAACTTTTTCAGATTTAAAATGAAACGAAAATTACCATTTGTTTTTTTAACAAGAAAATATGACGATAAAAATTCACCATATGTGTGCTGACATGAAGAAATCGCTCCTTCATGTAATAAGTTTGAAACAGCTTGTCTCATATTGTTCAAATCACTTTTTGAATTGTGTATCTTAGGTGCTCGAAACTGAAAAGGTGTTCGTTCGAAAGGTATAGTCATACCTTGAACCCAAATCAATACAGATTTATCCTGAGTAATTTCCTTCCAATGGTCATAAAACAATTTTAGAGAACCTGCAGATAAGTTTCGTACCTGAATCAACGACGAGTTGGATGGCGAATCTTTTGGGGCTCCTTCTGGTACCGGTTGTAGCGGTGTGTCCTGTCCACTTCTCCCCTCCTTGTTTTTAGTTCCGTCCTGAATCTGGGGCGCTGGTAGTTTAAAGACACAGGGAGTGTCTGGACGGTGGTCCTTGAAGGAACATTCGAAGGTCCTGGTCGAGGTTGCCAAGTTTTATTTGGAATCTTCATTTCTGATCCCGCTTTTCGGACAGCAATGTTGGACTTCACTTTCTCGTGGAGATCGGGACCAAATAAGAATTCTCCGATCCCTGCTTCTTCGAAGACTTTTTTGATGTCAGGTTTGACGTGGGGCATAATGACGTAACGTCTATGAGCAGACAGAATATTATGAAGATTGGCCAATATCTGAGCTGAATCTGCAATCACCCATAGGGGTTCTTTGTTTGCTTCTGGATCTTCCAGAAATTGAGACATCAGAGATCCTAATGCGGTTAAACTAGAAGCTAATTCCTCTTGACACCGAGCAAAAAATTTTGTCTTGTCGTAAAACCGGTTCAGGTAGGCAACTCAGAAGCTCCAGGTTCAACTTTGGAGCGTTCAAACCGGGACAATTGGCAACAACTGGATATTTCCCTAACAAATCCTTCTTAACGTCTTTGTCTATCCCTTTCTCTAGATAAACTGCCCATCGAACAACAAGTTCGTCATGCAATATAACAGAAGTAGCTGTAGGTACAGATGGATCGGCGCCTAGTATTGCTGTTACAGCTGTAACGGTAGGTGTATTCTCATGTACCTGAGCCTGAGTCTTCTCAAGAATAGGTCCTAGTTCTGATTCGGAGGCACCTGTAGGAAAAAATGAAATATTCAGAAGTGGCAGGACACCTGTCCGCCCGATCGTATATGGTAAGTCACATGACTACCCGATCGAATATGATGATGAGTCTGACAAGATGTTAAAAACAGAGTTGCCACAAGGCAAGTCACTGGACTGCCGTATTTTTCCAGTCAATTGGAAATATCAAGGACCTCACTGTATAAACGTTTATACTAAAGGTTTTACCTTGATCTTGATTAGATGACTCGGATAGGCCAAACTGCTTTTCTAGACGAGCTATTTTCTTCCTGAGTTTGTCAAAATGCATTTTCCTCTTCCTGTTCTTTCTCTCCTTTCGTCGGTCACTATCACTTTCACTGTCATAATCAAAGTCAGAAGAACTAGCCATTTTCCTTAGCATGTTATTGTTTCTTCAACGTACGCGATGCACTCGATTTAGGCACAACAGATGAAGTGAGGTATGCGGGCAAGTATCGTTATCAGCTATCGAAAAATTCCGTACGTTTTCTCAATGTTGTGCCGATTTAGGTAGAACTGATGTTACTACAGGGTGAATCATATGGAACGGCACCACGAAGAATAAATAAAAGACATTGGATATCAACCCACCACAATTTACGAAAGACTAAAAATCATTATAAAACTGATTAATGATGAGAATGGAACCTTCGTTTGAAAGTTAAGAAGTTATATAGAGATCAATTACTGTAACCCTAAGCTGTTATAACTTGCCCTTCACTGTAATCTTTTTGTTGACATGGATTCTCATCAAGTATCGACCAGTTCCATCCAATAACCCTTCATTACATTAATCGATTCTTTTTATGACAGTTTCCTCTCATCGATAACTTTTCTCCACCTGTACCAGATGAGTTTAAATCCCACAACTCATCATACGACGGACTTTACGCGTTTTCATCAATATTCAGGAGACCTTACTGAAAACTTCCACAGATTCCTGCAGCCAGCCCTGCCTCAATTTCTATCGAACAAAGAAAATTAATAATATACTCCACAACAATATTCAGAATGCTACTCGGAAATTGGTAAGCACCATCATTAAATTCTGTCAGTTTCAGATGAGACCACCGATGCAAGCCAAAGTAAACTGCAAGTGCAAGGAACCCACACATGCAAATTAGGTAAATGCAGAATCCGCAGCAGTGTGTGCAGGCAAGAGAACAATAGTCTACTTGATTATAGCTCACATGCAGCGACATGTCGCTCTTCTTCATCGTATGGGGATGTGAGCGAATTTATATCTATAGAAATAGCTACAGTGTGAAGCATAATAACTTGGTTTGTCGAGAACATACGAATACGACGATGTATAATCTTTCTCGGGCCATGGAACGTTCTAAGATGAATTCGAGTTGGGCCAAAATTATGTTTCGCGTCTGAACGTCATTTACGGGCACAGGCCCATTTTGTAAAAAAAATATAGCAAAATGTATGAGATCAGAATTGGATTAAGTTTGTAATTTCCAGATTCTCAATGAGTTCAGATGTTGAAGTAGACAAGTTGAAATCAATACTGTTTACTTCCTGTTGACAGTCACTCATATCATTTCCGTTCAAACTGCAAAATATGGTTTCCAATGTCCGTTAGAAGAAACAACTTCACCCACATATTCATTCTCCTACATGTATGATAATTCATAGTTTTAATTTGAAGTTTTATATTATAGTTTTACCATAACGTCGATGTGTTGTGATATGTTGTCCTTCTTTTTGTAGTAAAAAAGGATTATTAACCTCATATTCGTAAGTAAGCACATGTTAAAAAAATTTCTAATCTTACAATTTTGTCCAAATTCATTGTAGAGTTCCTGATGAAGAGCCAATGAAGACTCGAAAGCTTGAACAGAATAAAGAGTTCACTTTATTCCAATTCCTTGTTGACTGCACACCCGAATATTAAAGGGATTTTTCTTTAACTTAGACAGTCGTCTAACCTCCTCACATTATACAATGTGGCTGAACATGAAAAATTGATATTGTGACTCAAGAACTGAGAAAACAAATTTGGGTGGTAGCGATGAATGATCACCAACTCAATTGATACTATTGAAGAATATGTTCGAATCTGCATCATTCCTTTTGTTACGGATTAGGTGTAGATCTAATTGTAATTGTTGGTAGTGGTATATGTGTTCTTCAGCTTCTATTTCACATTGTAACGAAGCGTTTTTTTTACCTACCATCAATTTTGCATGATATCGAAGAGAACGGAATCATCTCGCTTGTCAAAACTTTTCAACAATCTATTGCAAATTCAATCTGTCCAGAAACAACTGACCGTTCTTTCACTTTTTCCGCATATGTTGAACAGTCTCAATACCATGTCACTTGCTTTGTGCCATCAGCACCTTCGATTCATTCCGACACCCAAACGGTTCGTTGAATTCTCAGATACCAAACTTCTCCCAGCTGCTTGGTATGAATAATTTGGATCAGTTATATGTGGATAGTATACTGAGTACATTCCCGAGCTAGATCCTTTTGAATTCCGCTCTAATATTGTTAATTTTCCTAAACTGTGAATTAGGGAGAAGTGGTGTTATGTAACATAATCATAAGGTATAAATTGTCCTGAATGAGCAATTCTACTGGTAAATGGCAAGCTGAAGACTGAGATACCGCTGTGGAGGAATATCCGGAAGTGTCAGGAAACCTAATAAATATTTTTCCGGAACCCTTTCGACTAAAACACCATCTATCCAAGTAAATTTGAAGTTGATACTTCTGAATATTTCTGAATATAGTGAGAATAAGCACATAAGTCAAAATATCGCATTTTTGTATTGAGTCATATTCGCCGACAATAACTGCAGAAACATGAGTGTGTAAAATCACATAATTTAAAAACAAAACATAAATAGGTTGGAAATGATTGCGTATATATTAATTAGTCGAAATGCTATGATTATTGTCCACCGTATTGTTTGGTTTCAAATTTTTTATATTTTCATTTGAGTGAGAGTGACAGTAAATTGCAGTGTTGGTGCAACGTTGACATTGATACCGTTTCAATTGTCATATCTCCGTTCGTATTTCGTGTACGGATTTCAGATCCAGTTGTGAATAAGTGACTGCTACCGTTTTATTTAATTTTCTTGAGCAGAGTACACAAGTGACACCCGGAAGTAAGAACCTGAGTTTCACATCCTTTTCTTGATCACCGAACCCTCGATTACACAACCGTCGCGAATCACTTTGGTATCGTGAACTTTTAGTTCCCGCAAGCCGCTGAGAATAACCGGGCAGTAGGAACGGGGTTCACCGTTGATCGGTACTTTTCCCGATTTTGCTATAAATATATTTGTTCCCCACCCGCTGAGAATACCGAGCAGGCGGAACTTATTATTTCTAGTAAGCAACAAGCGGTTTTGGAATTTTATGTGGACAGGTCCGCGTTCTGAGAAGTGTTTAATAAGTAATTTATTTTTGGGGAGATCTGACTGGCAAACCTTCGCGAGTCATTCGGTACTACGAATTTAGTCCCCTAGTCGCTGAGAAGTCCGGGCTCAGGGACGGAGTTCACCACTGATCAGTACCGTTAATCACTCTAAATATTGTGTCTCTAAGTCGCTGCGAAGTCCGGGCTCGGGAGCTAATTGCATTCAAAGTGATACCGTTCTGTTTGTTTTTTTTTATTACAAAAAGGTTTCCCCCGTCCGATACTTCCTAAATCCGTTCTCAATTTGCTTAAGTTTGAAGGTGTATTTGATTATTATTTTTTTTACTTCAGAAGTACACTTGTGAAAATCAAAATGAAAGGTTTATATTCGGAACAGCTCTGAAATCTGTGACGTTCTACCGACCGAGATAACGTTCAATTTTTATTCAAAGTTATTTTTCTTAAGGCTTCCATTTACCGAGTTGCTCACCCATTCACTTGTTGATATCCTGACAGAATATTACCGTTAAATTTCTATCTGCTTTGTTTGTGAGCATACTCGTTTTGATAAAACAACAATTGTTAGATTGAAATCTCAGTTTGTTTTCCTCAGTCACCTCACCTTTTCAAGTAGGTTTATATCTCGACAACAATTTAAGGGTAATTTGTGCTTTTCTGAATATCAAGTGAGATACCGTCCAGGGACGGCTGTTCAAGTGAACTTCCGACGAACCGTTACCGAACCGAAATCAGAGTATTTTATTTTTCTGATCTACTGAATGTATCGGTGTTGAATATTTATATTCCAATACCAGATATTCAGTGGATTTTGCAGCCGGTACTCCTGTTGGAAGTAATAGGTGTAATTAAAGCCTACACCCTATTACAAAAGTCTTTTTTGGTCACACTATCAGACCCCTGGGATACCGTATCTCCATCTGGTGCTACCTGGGCCTTCCTAACGACTTTTGTGGGAGCAGTGGAGCATACCACTACAGAAACTGGCGCCCGAAATTTTCTTTGAAATTGGAGTCTGTTTCTGGCTTCGAAACAGAACTAATTTCCGAGAAACCGACTGCGCCAAGAAGTAACGCCCGCCAAACTCCCAGAATAGCGTTACAACATTTAAAAGCAATCGATCTCAAAAACAATATCTGAACTCGTTCTAGTTCAGAAATATAAAATGCATAAGATGGATTCTACACCAAAGATGCATATCCGAGAGAGAGTCTTACTGAACATTACACGACTTTTGAGTAGGTAATATCGGTGAAGTGTGAGGTGCATATTTTCAAGAAGCCTAACATTTCAAAAGAATTACTAATAACGGTTGATATGTGATGTCGAAATGAATTGGTGTTATCCAGAATCACTCCTCGAGCTTCTATTTGTGAGAGTGAGGCTCGATTGATGGAATAGGAGTATATTAGAGGAGTAGGTTTCCGGCTGAAAATCCTACAGCGACATCAACGTGAATGAACTTCAATGCCGATGGCATTACACTAGATCGATAGTATATTCGAATCGCTTTGGAGTTCAAAACAGTAGTCCAATGAGATGATAATTTTTTATAGGTTTTTGAATCAGCTGCGATGCTATAAAATTACACATTGGCGAAAGATTATTATAGTACATTTGAGCAGTTTTTATCGGTGAAGTCTGGGGTGAACATTCTTAAGAAGCCTAACATTTCAAAAAACTTACTAATAACGGTTGATATGTGGTGTTGAAATGAAATGGTGTTATCCAGAATAACTCCTCAATCTTCTCTATTTGCGGTAGTGAGGCTCGAGTTCCAGAGAAACAATTACAGGTTCTATGAAATATGTTTGTGCCTTTGTAAGATGAAATATTTACATATATTTCCATTCGATCAAGTTTATTCATCCATCGATCTTGGTTCAGCTCATCGAACGCCTTAGAAAAATATTCATGAGTAGAATGAACTTGGCTTCTTCCATCCAAGATTTCGAGTCTTCGCGTCTGGAATCGTTCTTCTGTCGACGTTTTGGCTCCCACTTTGGAGCCATTATCATGACTTCTTTGCGACTTGGTGCCGAGGTCTAATTCTCCTCGACCCCAAACTTCCATCTTGACAAAGTGAAGACCATGGTTTTGTTGATAGAGGAATGATTTTTATAACTACATGAGAGTCCGATGATATTGAACATGTGGTCGGACCCGATGTAAGTGGTTATGGTTATTTTCAGTGCAATGAGGAAAAGTAATCGGGGCAAGTACCATGAAATTTTGCGTAAAATGAAAAAACTGTCGCATGAAATATATTGAATAATAGTTTATAATTAAACAGCTCACCGCAAACAAAAAAAAATTTTACTTCCATTAGTCTCCTCTTTTTGAATGGTTCCGAATAGACGTCTTTTTGTCTTTTCCTTTTCAATAAAAGTATTAGAGTTTTCTGTACGATACTCACTAAGAATAGGTTCTGTGAATCCGATGGTAGTAAGAATCGTACAGGAAACTGTCATATTTTTTGTTGAATATGAATTTTAATTAATTATCGTCCAGTTCAATTCAATTTTTCACTTTTCAGTTTTATAAATATATAGAACATTCAACACATTTCATGATATAACTTCATTAATATAAAACTATAAATGAATTAACTGAACAATAAACAGATTACTTTCACAGTATTCGAATATAATATAAAATAACTATGAAACTAGAAAATGAATATCGATATTTTGATGCTTTATTTTGTAAAAGATAACTGAACTGCACAAGAATTGCAAAGAATCAACTGATGGACATAAAAACCGAATTCAATATAGGTAGTTACACAGTTGGAATTAATATACACCCGAGACCTACCGTAAAATTTATAGAACAGAAAAGTACCCCTCTAAATTCGAATGATAGGTAATTTGTAATGATATTATACTGATTCCAATTTTTTCGGTTTCTTCCTTTGTGTTATTTGATTCAACTTCATAAGCACACAAATGTGTATTCATTGATTTTGTTACCATTTCCTCGAAACATTCCCACTTCATGTTCACAATTGATATGAATTTGACGACACCAAAGACTGGCAGATCTATATTCTGACATAATACAAGCAGAACAAAGAACAACAGAACATACCGGGAAAAGGTCCTGAACCGCTGAACTTTGCGGACAAGCGAACTGAACTGACTGAGCCCAAAAAACTCGAGTGAAACGGAACGCCTCACGCGCAGTCATTCATTCATTGTCATTACCCATCAATACATTTCTGATGAACAAACTCAGTGTCAATTGTAGAGCCAACCTGTGATAATCAAACAGTTTCTTGGGGTAAATCATAGACATTATAACTATTGGACTGGCCTTTATGACTGTTTTCCAAATAACACGATGCGGTTCATAGAGAGAGAAGGGATATGCACATTGAAGTGATATCATGAAGGACAAAATGATAATTGGCTTGATTTACTCTATCCTTCTCAACCTCTCTCTATCTGCTACATTGGGAAAGGAATCTGCTTAGAGGTTATACTCTAAGTATTCTATCTTGCTCACTCTGCAGTCTTCTCTCTCTTAGGGCCAGTCCATTAGTTGTCTGGGCGTGAATGTACACATTGATTACGGAATTCGAACTTCAATAACTGCAATTACTCAAGTATCAAATTTCTTTTTTTAATTGTAGCAAAGGCTGAGATTTGAAAGTGGGAATTAAACATTTGATAGTCACAATTAAAATTGTGTTAAATACACCATTTTATTTGGAGCATTTTTCTCAGTGCGAGATTGGTATCCCGACAATCAATAATTTTCTATAAAACAGAGTCAGTTAGAAAACGTGCTGCCATTAATCGAACGCAAACCTTCTGCGAATCGAGTGATTCGAATAAAAGCAAGCGCCGTTGCTCCTTTGACCACGCACCGAAATCGACTATGATTCACCCTCTCGATAGTTTTCTTATATACAGGGTGTTTCCTAACGACGGTACGAAACTTCAGAGGGTGATTTGTTGGGTCGGTTAAAAAAAATGTCCTATGAACATATGTCCGGAGTTGCTTCACTTCTGAGATACAGGGCGTCAAAGTATAAAAAAAATATATCATAAATATCTCAACACCGGATTGGTTGAAATTTGCAACAGTTGTTTCGAGTGGTAAGGCGCATATTATCGACAACTCTGATATGACAACACTATCACTGTTAGTCGGTCTCCAAGCAGATGTTCATGATGTGCAAAGTGGCTTAAAAATTTCTCGAACACGAGGCTAGATATGAAGAAAACAAGCGAAAAAGTTGTATTATCATTGGATCAATTTGAAGAAATCAAAACACAAGAAAGTCAGTGGCGTACTTCTTTTTCAAATATTTTTGGCTGTGGTGTCCACTGAGATGCCACTGAACCTAAAACTTTCCATCGATAGGATAGGGCTAAATGTGCGCCTTAATCACTGTAGCAAATGTCAACCAAATCGGTGTTAGAATATTTATGATATTTTATAAATACCGTTTTCATTTTTGAAATCCATCGCCTTGTATCTCAGAAACGAAAAAACTCTGGACATATGTTCATAGGAACTTTTCCTCTCGAAACGACCTAAAAAATCACCCTCTGAAGATTCTCACCGTAGTTAGGAAACACCCTGTATATTTTTCAAAGGAGACCATTACCCCGCTGTTTAGTTTAATGTTGAGAAATCAATTGGAATGATCGAATGACGAAGTCCTAGTTGTTGCCTGCACTAATTTGAATTTTGAAATATAAACAGTTCTTCATCTTTGAGTGAGCGGAGGAAAGAGAATATTTGCTGTGGAAAATGTCCTGATCTCGTGTTTTTTCAGAAATTGGTTCTCTCTATCAGTGACTCCCTGGATAAAAGCCAGGGAGTCTTCAAATTTAAACTAATTTTTTCCTGAAGATGCTTGGTTTTTAAACGAAAGGTGCGTCGATTGCAAGGAATATCAGTTTTAATTAGGGTAATTTATCGAGGGTTATATCTCGAGTGCACCAAGTTTAATCGGTTTAAATGTGTACTGCTCTTCCACGATTTTTGGAATTTTGATAATTTGATAATTGATATGATAGAAAATCTCGAGACCGTATGTCGAGGGATTTCATCTTGAATCATTATACACGAAAGCGTATTCTAAAAGGCAAAATTTTGAAAATCATGGAAATGCACGTATTTTGGTGAAGGAGGGATATATGTTGAAATTATTTCAAGGAAACATGTAAACTCAGGAAACATCAAAGTCGAACACAGAAACAATATAGTACCCGAAATAGTCAAAATAGTTGAGGCTTTCGCGGCCGAGGTTTTCAGTGTCACTACTTTTATTCGGGTTTGAAGGCCGTCGTTTTTTGGAATTTCTTCCTGACGTTTCGCTGGCTCGAGTGGCTAGCTTCTTCAGAGGTTCATTCATCTTGGAATTCACTCCGATGACTGGAGATTGTTTCTTCGCAAGTTGTATTTATGCCGATTCAGGTAGTTTGCGGTGCTAATTATTCCATTCGGATTCGGGGAATTGTCATTAATATTGATTACCTTGTTTACTTCCTGTGGGTTCGGAGAATAATCATCATTAATATCTGAAGAACTACCTGCAAATATTATCGCTCCTACAGCCTCATGTAGGAAGAACAAACTCCTACGTCAAGGATTCGACAGACTTCGTGGGTAAAATTAGAGGCTTAACTTTGGAACCGACAGATATTATGGTCAGCTTCGATGTTGTGTCCTTGTTTACCAACGTCCCACTGGAAGACTCCCTGAAGGAGTTAGCCTACTTGTTCCCTAATGATATCGTTGGACTTTTCCGAGCATGTCTCACGGGGAGTTAGTTTCAATGGAGGGGAAACTTCTATGAGCAATTGGATGGCGTGGCAATGGGAAGTCCACTTAGCCCAGTAGTAGCCAACTTCTTCATGGAACGGTTTGAGGAGAAAGCAATCGACGCCTTCGAATTGAAGCCGACCTTGTGGCTACGCTACGTGGATGACACATTCGTGATCTGGAAACATGGTAGGGACACTCTAAAACTCTTTCTCGACCACTTAAACGCTCAACACCCCAATATTAAGTTCACCATGGAGACTGAACAAGACCAACGAATAGCATTCCTGGATGTTCTGATCGAACGATGTGGGGCTAGACTAACCCACAAAGTGTACCGAAAACCCACACACACGGATAGGTACCTGCACGCGCTATCGAATCACCATCCCAGCCAAAGGAGAGGAGTCATTTCTACTCTAACGGAACGTGCCCGAAGAATATGCGAGCCAGAACATCTGGAGGAAGAACTGGAACATCTTCAAGTGACCTTGAGGTCGAATGGATACAGTGTACCCGAGATCAACAGGGCCATGAAACTGAAGAATTCCACTGTTCGAAACAAGGAGGACGTTCAGCTAGTTGCACATGCATATTTGCCATACATCCCGAGGGTCACAGACAGAATTGGAAAACTCCTGAGTAAATACAAAATAAAAACTGTATTTAAACCCACAAAGAAGATTCAACAGAGCCTCAGATCGGCTAAAGACAAAAGAGATCCACTGTCTGCAGCAGGGGTTTATCGCATACCGTGCACCTGTGGGAAGGTATACATCGGTACCACCAAAAGATCCATGGGAACTAGGCTAAAGGAACATGAGAGAAACTGCAGACTAGGGCAAATTGACAAGTCGGCTGTGGCGGAACACGCACTTAGTGAGGGAAACCACAGGATTCTGTTTGAAAATGCAAAACTGATTGCACCCAACCAGGGATACCATAGCCGACTGGTACGGGAGGCAATAGAAATCCACAAACACACGGATAATTTCAACAGAAAAGAAGAAGCTGTCAACCTCAATCGAATATGGAATCCCATTTTAAGAAAATCGATAATATTTGCAGGTAGTTCTTCAGATATTAATGATGATTATTCTCCGAACCCACAGGAAGTAAACAAGGTAATCAATATTAATGACAATTCCCCGAATCCGAATGGAATAATTAGCACCGCAAACTACCTGAATCGGCATAAATACAACTTGCGAAAAAACAATCTCCAGTCATCGGAGTGAATTCCAAGATGAATGAACCTCTGAAGAAGCTAGCCACTCGAGCCAGCGAAACGTCAGGAAGAAATACCAAAAAACGACGGCCTTCAAACCCGAATAAAAGTAGTGACACCCGAAATAGTACCTGAAAAGTGAGCCAAACGCCCGCTTTATTTTGATCAGTTTAATCGGTTACAAGGTCTAGTGCGTTTAATCGCTGCCAAACTCTGTAAAAGCACTCTAGCCTTTTTCATCGTTTATCCACATTGAGGAAAATAATCTCTCAAAAAATCTCCTTTACATTCCCAACATATTCGAACGTCCGTTCAACCATTTTCTTTCGTATCCAAAGTCCTTGTGAGCTAATGTGAGTTTTTCATGATCGTAGGGTACCATCAGTGCTGTATGGCCGTTGGATAGATCTATTTCATCTGGAGTGACTGCTGGAGCTTTTCTTGTTCTGAACTTATCAGATTATATTTGAAGAAGCTCGAAAAATTTTTGTTTCATTCTATCATTTATTGCTGATATCGATGACATTATTCTTGTCGCTAGACAAATTTTCACTGATCAAACGATCGCTGATTCATCGGAAAGTAATTCGACGGATTCGAAAATTCTTGATATATTTTATATGTACATCATGAGATTTTTCTTTCACAAAATGAAGGGTAAGCCGAAGCAAATCTCAAACTGTCTTATTTCAGTCGAATATAAAAGACTTTATTCGAAGTACAGTCAAACGGTCTGGCCGATGTAGGACCAACAGACGGATCAACGTACGCAAGGATGAACATGAGCTATCAGTGAAAGGAAAAGTCACCACATCTTCCATCTTCCAACACGTATTGGAGACAGGACATGACATCAATTTCGAAAACACAAAAACATTAGCGAGCGATGAAAACTTCTACTCTCAAACAATCAGAGAAACTATCGAAATTGAGAAACGAGCGAGTAGTATGAATAAGAGAGATGACGCCCAAAGACTACCAAGAACGTGGAAATCCATCCTACCACAAAACAAAAACAAGCCGATCTCACTAGGTGAACAAGGTCGGACCTTATCAAGTATTTACCCAGACATAATGAAAAATGCAGTCGGACCAACGAAAAAAGTGGTAGGGGCCCAGGTCAAAGATACCATCATTGAACACCCCTATATATTGAGAAGCAGAACTCGAATTAATTAGTCGAGTTCGGAGGTCGAAACTCAATCATCACCTAGAACTTAGATGATTTTCCTCTTGGGACTAGATGTCTTTCGATATCCTCGTCAAACTGTATGGTCTCCTTAAAGTCCATAAAGAAGGTGCACCACTTAGACCAATCGTGAGCTCTATAGGGTCACCAACTCACCAATAAGCGAGACACTTTGCCCACGCTCTCCAACCACATGCGGAACAGGTCGATTCGTACGTTCGCAATGCCGACCATTTCATAGATGTACTGAAAACACAAACCGTTTGTCCGAACGATATCCTTGTCAGCTTCGATGTAACGTCCTTATTCACCCAGGTACCCATCAGAGAGGCACTAGAAGTAATCAATAAGAAATACAAACCAGAAGAATATATCATTGACTTGGCTGAACATTGCATAAAAAACACGTATTTCATCTATAACGATCAAAGATACAGACAAATTGAGGGGGCACCAATGGGCTCAGCACTGTCACCCATTATTGCTTATTCCTTCATGGAAGAGATCGAAACCAAAGCAATAGCAATGTCAGACGTGAAACCAAAACTCTGGCTGGGATATGTTGCTGACATTTTCGTTATTTGGTCACACGGACATCAGGAACTCGAAAGGTTTTTCAATCATTTGAATGAACTCCACCCACGGATCAAGTTCACCAAAGAAATTGAAGAAGACAATAAGTTCGCATTTCTCGATGTTTTAATCATGAAAAAGCCCGACGGTACGCTAGGCAACACGGTATATCGCAAAGCAACACATACCAACAGATACATAAATACCTAAATACCACCCAGAACAGATTCACGCTGTGGCAAAAACACTAATTACACGTTCAATCAGGTTGGCAGACAACGAACATCAAAAACAAGAGCGGAACACGATCGAGGAAACTCTACGAATGAATAACTACTCGGAGAGAATTATAAAAACGGCTTCCAAGAACAAACCGAAACAGCAAAAAACTCCTGAAACACCGGTCATAACAACTAGACTAACATACATAAAAGGAACCACAGATAAAATCAGCAGAATTATCCGCAAACACGACATAGCTATTTCGTTCGCACCAGAACGTACAATAAGATCGATACTCCGTAATCCGAAGGACCAGATACCACTGGAGTCCCAGGGAGTTTACGAAGTACCATGTCGAGACTGCAACAAGTCCTACATCGGCCAGACCAACAGACGGATCAACGTACGCAAGGATGAACATGAGCTATCAGTGAAAGGAAAAGTCACCACATCTTCCATCTTCAATCACGTATTGGAGACAGGACTTCCATCAATTTCAAAAACACAAAAACATTAGCAAGCGATGAAAACTTTTACTCGAACAATCAGAGAGGCTATCGAAATTGAGAAACGACCGAGTAGCATGAACAAGAGAGACGACGCCCAAAGATTACCAAGAACGTGGAAATCCATTATATCACTAAACAAAGACAAGCCGATTACAACAGAGGAACAATATCGGACCTTACCACGTAATTACCCAGACACGCTGACAAATGCAGTCGGACCAACGAAGAAAGTGGGAGGGGCCCAGATCAAAGATACCATCAATGAACACCCCTATATATTGAGAAGTAGAACTCAAATCAATTAGTCGAGTTCGGAGATCGAAACTCTAGACATCACCTAGAAGATGGCAAATGAGACTTTGCCGAAACGTTGTGAGAATTATCCTTCAGAGGATCAAAACCACAGAACACGGAATGAAACCCGAAAAAACAACGCATCATACTTCGTCCGTGAGAATGTAGTTTTCACAACGATGAAATATATCTGGATGATTTTTCTGGTGTTCAATCAGATTTTTGGAATAAAACGACAGAGATACGGTCCTGTCCACAGCTGACATTAGAGGCGATTCGTCCCGGTAAACGAATTCGAATTGAATTTCTGATCCTTTATTGGATTGGATAAAACTTTGTTTTGTTCGTCGTACCCGTTGTGATTTGAAAAAAGTAGAAATAAATTGGTTTGAAATGAATTTCCATCAGTATTCCATTCTACGTGAAAACATTTCTTCATTTTCTGGTAATATATTACTGCTTCAATAAACATTGATGTAACGCAATTCCAAAAATGGTGGGGTCATTTAGATTCTGACAAAATACCTTCTGGAAGTATATGTCCGCATGAAACGTGATTCACATTTCGGAGATTACTAAACTTTATATCTTCTAGATTATCCATCATCTATAAATTTTATGAAACTTCAAAAGGAAGTTCAAAGAAATGAAAAGTTAAATCGTCCCGATTTGCCACATACACATACTTCTTCACGAACACTATTATTCGTTGTTTGAATGTCCTCCTCAGATACAATGAAATCGAACTATCAATATAGTGCGAATATGATGAAAAAGGCCATTTGCTCGGTATAAGCATGGGGATTCTAGGATGGGCTGCTGCCCTCCCTTGGTGAAGGAGGAAATTTGAGATACAGTAAGTATTCTTTCAGAATTGTTCTTCGTAAAAATGAAAATTTTAGTAGCCAGTGATGGTGACATATATGGAACTAACTTGGATCATTCAATTTCCACACTCTTTGCTATTGTTCCATTCAATATTATATCTCCGCTCCATTTGAATTTTTCTACCATATTTGCCACTCATTTTTATGTGATAATTCTAAAGATTTTTCATCTTTCCTATTTGCATGATTGTTACCGTAGAGTCACTGATAAATAATTTCAATGAAATAATTCCTCTCGTTGTTTGTTTTCTGTTAGTGAACCATCGAAAAAGGGTAGAGCAAGCTGGTCTCGGAAGTGTAGAGGTTACCATGTTCACCTTTCAAGCGGAAGATTTGTCGCACAAGTTTCGACTTCTGAGCGTTGACGTTCGTCGGCTGGTTAACGGAACGAACAAACTTAGTACAGAAATAATTATAGGCCTGGCCATCATTCATCCATCTACCTGTTGAATCTCTTCTCCTTTTACATGTACTAATAACTTGAATTTTTTTCTAATATACCAAACCATTTTTGAGAACAGGACAGATTTCTCCACTGATTGACAGGGAATTCTTATATTCATCAATCAGTGAGTAGCTGATTTCAGTTAACTGAACGGATATGATTTCATATCCACACAATGTAGGATATGAAATCCACCAATTACAGAGAACGAAATACTTGGTTACAAGGGACAACCTTGTGGAAACGTCACAATCCTTATCTGTCTATCTACAAACACGAAATACGAGTTGTTTTAATATTTGTATTAATATATCTGGAATATTCTCTAGTCTATTGAGCCAAATTTGAATAGTCACACTTGATGTTTTGTTTTGTGGAATTTAAGAAATTACATCTACATACTTACATAGAGTCCAAGTGGCCTAGTTGTTAGAGCATTAGCCCTCTCAAACGGTCTACTTTATAGTCGTGGGTTCGAGTTTCACTAATACTGACTTTATTTGGCCTTTTTTTAATTTGACATTACTAATTCAATTTGCATCGTTCAATATTGAATGTAATGAAGTTTCTTTCTTCGATTTCTTCATTGATATCTGATAAATACTCCATATCCAAAATTAATTTTCAATATGATACTTGAAAGAGAGTTCTGAAATATTTACTTGATCGAAGAGAAAAACAACTGTACAACTCGAATGTATATTAGCCATATCCTCTCTTGTTGAACAGATTACGATTTCGAAATGGCATTGCATCTATCGTTTCATGGAATTTGAACATATGAATTCCAATTCAAATACCGATTTATGCGTTGCAAATCAGCTCGATGATATCAATTCATGATACTGAAACCAATTGGAAACATTATATTCGAAATGGAATTATAGATTCGATTAGGTTTTATTACAATATGATTTCAATTATGGTGTATTTTTTTCGAGGGTGCATTAACTGTACATTCATTAACATCAATATTCCATTTCACAATTATATTATATTATATTCTATTCAATTTCAAATCTGTATTGTATTGCTTTGTACTAATCGACTGTTGGTTTGTTGGAATTTGGTTGGAATATTGAAATCAATGCATAGAAGATTTTTCATTTAGACCTATGTCTTCAATCATTTATTGAGTATTGCAATTCAACATAATTATTAATTCAGAAAAAAATATATTGCGAAATACATCACTTGTACTTTTCAATTAGTACTACTTTCATGCATCATAAACATAAAGAGAGGTCCGAAGAGGAGTATGCACCTAGCCTTTCTCAAGCAGAAAGGATCGGACACGTGAAGCTTTTGCAGGGGATTTTCACATATTTTTTTTCTACAAACCCCTAGCGAGGGAGTGTCACAACCCAAAAATCTCAATTAGAAAGTGGGGTCGAGTGATATACCGTTTAGTAGGAAGAACGGTTTGCGTCCTTCCTTTGTGATAACCAGGATGAATTCAGTTGGTGACAACAATAAACACAATCTTCATCAAATAAATCATTCACTTCAAAAACGACAATCATTCATTAAAGCCAAGATTTACAAAATAAACACTCAACACCACTGAATTTACATGCCGGAGGGCAGAATGTCTTTACTGACTACATTTTTGTTCATCTCTTGATTTCTCAATCAATCGAAGGCTTATTTTTCAGTTCGCGAATCAGAGTCACGATACTTCTTATATAATACATTAGATTTGCAGGATATGATGTTTGCCAAAAAAAAATTGAACCCATGGCAATGAATGTCAATGTTGCGACTTAATCAAGAAGAAGGTTTTTCATTAAGGCTGATACGACAGTATCATGTGAAAAGGTAATTTTTTCTCCAATGATACCCTATTCATTCAAATTCACCGAAACATCCAATCCAGAAGCAGCGTTAAGAACATCAATCCGATAATTTTAGTACTGATAAAAAATAACATTGAGTTTTGGGATTAAGGAATCAGAGTAACTACAAACATTTCAGAATAACTTTATTTTGACTAAAAAAAGGTTTCAATGTTGAAACTTTTCATAACAATCTTATTCCCCATTAATTGTTTCCTTTGATCCGTAGGAAAAATTGCAGATGAGTGTTGTAAATTATTTTATGCAATTATTGATTCAGATATTACTTGGTTTTATAACAAAATTATTTCAGTGATGGAGTGTTTTCATTAAGGGTAAATTATCATATTATATATCAACATCAATATTCCATGGCATGATTATATTATATTCAATTTCAGCTCTCTATTGTAGCCCTTTACCCTAATCGTCTGTTGGTTTGTTTAAATATATCATTGTATAGGAAATAAGATTGTTATTTCCATCTATATTTTCATTCAATTATTGAGAAGGCCAATGTAACATAGTTATTTATTCAGAATTCACTCTCCACTCACTTGTACTTCCATACATCAGATACATACTGAGTGGTTCAACGAAAAGTATGCACCTAGGGTAGTGGACCAGCGCAACTCTCCTCGCCACTCGCCGCTCATATTGCCATGCATTTATACTCTCCAAAACATCAGGCGCGTATGCAGCTCTAGTTTATAGGGGGGAGGTAATCACTGAGAAAATTATGCGTTTCCGCCATTCCATCAAAATACAAATGCATAGATATCGCCTTTTTTTACAAACCTACCTTTCAAAATGACTTGAATTATTATGAAACTGTGGAATAAAACGTCAGATTAGTTTATTAGTCTTCCTTTTTTTCATGAATGAAATTGAAAAGTAGAGAAAACTATAATATTCGACGAAAACAAACTTCAGACTCTAGAGATAACTCACATTTGCCTTGTCAAAGGAAGTAAATGTTATGATGATATTCGTTCATGTATTTATCAAACTACATATCAATATGAGTAGAATGAAAAGTATATACTTACTGAACACAAGATAATGCAACAGAACAATTAAATAATGAATTTAAATTTAGGTTAATCAATTTCTCCCGAGATTATATAATCTTCTGAGATATTCTTTAATTTTGATAATAAGTTCGAATTGAATTACTGGATTCTACGATCTTATAGGGTTACAGGGAGTGAAGGTGAAATAAAATTGTGATTATTTTTCATTCATTCATTATATTTTTTGATATATCCCTATATTTTTAATATATATTGTAATATGTTATGTGACTGACTGATAATGGGGGGGTAATTACCCCCTTAACCCCCCTGTATGCGCGCCTTCAAAACTTACTTGTGTAAATCATCTCGCCATTGGAAAATCATCGAATCAGAGCAATTCAAAATAATGTTTACCATAAACCATGAGGACACACGCATAAGATTTGATAACTTGTGAAGGACTGCTGAAACGAAGAGAATGGGAAGATGCACCTGCATCTCCAAAATTAAATTATTTTGACGGCGAGCTGCCTGGAACCATGCTTGGCGAACTGAACGATTCCAATATGTTTGTTACTATAGTTCAGTCGGAATGTACATGAATTAAGACAACAGCCATGCCAAATCACCACTTTTTTGGAGATAGAATATAGTCTGAAACTTTTAGTATCGTGAAATGGCGACTTTTGCCCAAGAAAATTATTCAAATAAACAAATATCACTATTTTGATGGTATATATAAGTCCCATGCAGAAATCACGTAGTGTTAAACAATAATTTTGCAAAAAATGTATTATTGTATTCAGGTCGTTTACTTTTGAAGTACTGTTTTGAAACCCATCCACTACCCGAGAGAAACAATCCTGAAGAGATATCCGTAAGTGTTATCCAGCCATATTATAGAGTTCCTCAATAATGACGTATTTTCTTACATCCGACGTGTCGATATAGCTCTTGTTCCATAACGTGCAAAAAAATCACGCTGTTCAATCAGGATCCAACTTAAAGAATAGTTTTTTCAAAATATGTTTTTCGAGGATATAAAATTTCAGCTTATAAACAAATTGAAGTCTCGCCTTAACTTTTCAAGATATTCAAAATGTTCTTCAAGAGTCTCATAGGTCTCAGCAAGACGCTTAATTTGAAAACAAGTCTCAATCTGTTGAAAATGATTGTTTTATTCACATGTATATTGATGACGTATTTGTTTGAACTTGTTTGACATGTAATTTTGATTATTTCAATAGATTGAGTTCGATTTTCCCTCCATTGGATACCGCTGACGCCGCGTATGTTTTTGAGAGATATGGGTCCCAAAGTTGGACTGACTACTGAACAACCAAGGGGCCTATAACGCAAATCTACAATTGTAACAACTCTACAAGTTACAAGAAATTCGCTCATAGCTACAAGTATCCTAATTTCTTGTAACATAAGAGCATTTCATATACTTGTAGCTACAAGTAAAATATTCTACACTTGTATATGTTGTTCCTACGAGACAATTCATTTATTCACGTGCTCCGTTTCCAAACCAATGCAAAGCAATGAGCAGTTTCTGTAATGGCGACAAGCAATATCATCGAATTGTTAAGTATTCGCTATGGCTGGACCTATATCTTGAAGAAGACTTTCACACTGTTGTCGACTGAGTCTGAATCTTTCCACAAATTCCCCGTCTGTCAGTAGGACAAAGTTAATTCTCTCCCGATAGCGATATACTGCACGACCATTTTCGTTTTCACTATCCGAATCGCTTGACCACAAATTGACAGTCGAATTATTGTGTTACGAAAAGATACTACATTTGTAGAGAAAGTCCCGTAATTACCAGTGCCCCACTAGTAACTACAAGTTACTTTATGTTACAGAATATCTACACTTGTATAATTCATTTATACACTTGTTGGACTTGTAGCGGTTGTGTTATAGGCCCCGGCCTGTTTCATGAAAGTACAAGTCTTGTAGCTACACCTAAATGGCCTTTCTCTTGTAGCTACAAGACTTGTACGTTCATGAAACAGGCCCCAGATTTCAATATAATTGAATCGATTTATCCGAGTAGACATGCAAGATATCGAAAGAAACTACGAGAGAATCTGAGACAGAGATTTCGACAAGAATATTTGGGCGAGTTAATTCTCTCTAAAAAAAGATCCAAACGGCGAACTTATGAAAACTGGAAGTATGGTTTTATTTGGAAATGACAATACGACACGGATTGATTAGCCACTAGCGTTGGTGGAAGAATTATTACCAGGATAAGATAGCATAGTGCGTCTCGTTCGTATAAAAACAAAGTTGCTACATTTATTAAGACCCATACAGCGAATTTTTCCTTCGACAATCGGAGCTGAAGATTTGAATTCATTGAATAAACCAATTGCGGTCGAGAAAACAGGTTCAACCACTTCCTCAGAATCGACAACATCGAAAGATGAAACTGAAACCAAAACTAAAGGTAAAACACAAACTGTTCATACTCGTTATGGAAGAAAGGTTACTCCACCAGAGAAGTTCAGTTATTGAGTAACTTATGAATCAATCAGTTACTCAAGATGGGAGAATTTTTAAAAATGATTGTTTTATTCGCCATGTATATTGACGACGCATTTGTTTCAAGTTGTATCACATGTAATTTTGAGTTTTTCAATAGATTGAGTTCGAGTTTCCTTCTATTCGATTTCTGTTATTTCGATTCCAATATTTCAATTAGTACTCCATCATTAGTACACAATCATTTTTACGTTTGTTTATAGACCTCCCAACATCAGTATTGAATTCAGAAACTAGTTTTTGGGGTATGTATTCAAAAATATTGATTTTCACGAACATCTTAGAATTCGTGAGGAAAAACTACATGAAATTGAAAAAAAGTTGTTTAAGACAATTTATAAGGGAGTTACGGAAATAGTTTATTAAGCCGCGCGAGGCTTGGATAATATTGATTTCCATGATAATTTTTGAATTCATGAAAAAAAACTTAGTGAAATAAAAAAAAATCGTTAACGACAATTTATAAGGGAGATATGGAAATAGTTGAGGTGTGGAAGAAGCTGCGGAGCGGGGTGAGACGCAGGCTCCCACCTAAGATGCCTGAAAACCCTGGTGTATTTACTTATACCTGTAGAAGTTTGGGAAAAAAGTGGCGAAATCTGGATTGCTTGATTTTTGGTGGATGATTGAGCTTTTGGAGGTTTCCGTACAATATGTACAGATGTCGCCAACACGCTCTTGTCAGTCTTGTCTGAAGCTAAATTTGCACTAAGTGAAAATGTGCAGTCGGGTTTTTCCACTTCTATTTGATTGGCCAGTGAGAGGAGATCGCAACCTAAAGGATAATGGGTGGACAATGAGATACCAGTAACAACGTTTCGATATTTAAAAGCAATGAAATCAACAAATAAACACGATAAAAATATCGTACACATAAAAATTTCAAAGTAACATGACATTATGACAATTAACTTGACACTTGTCATCAAATTTGAGAAATGGAAACATAGCGCCCTCTACCGAAAAAATAGGGAAAACCTTCAAAAGCGTCAATTGTTTATTTCGCCACAAAAATCTAAACAAAATCTAATCAGTTGAATCACCAGGATTTCTAGGCATCTTACTCCCACCCATAGAAATAATAAGTGCTCCCACCACGCCATTCGTATATTCCGCGTTCGAGCGACCGAATGTCATCATGATCTTTGCTGAGAATAATGCTCAAAATTCTTTCTATATAACCAAATATTATGCCTAACACTATTATGAATGCTCGCGAAACTTGAATTCCGTCAAAATGTTAATGTAAACAGTAGTAAATTAAACAAACCTAAAAATAATTGAATATCGGCTTATAATGGAGATATTGAGCCATTTCTATAAATTACGCGCCTTGCTAATACCTACGAGAATCTTGAGGAACATTTTGAATAACTCAAAAAGTTGATGCGTAACTTCTATTTTTTAAAGCTAAAATTGTATATCCTCGAAAAACATGTTTTTTCAAGAAAAAACTGTTCTTTTTAGTAAATCCTGAATGTACATGCTGAAAACAATCACCTCGTATTTCGAACATTCTCGGCCTTGTGGAACAAGTGCTATATCGACACGTCGAATTTACGAAAATCGGTCCTCATTGCTAAATTATGTGACATGGGTGGATACCGATATCTCTTCAGGGCAGTTTCTTTCAGATGGTAGATGAGTTTCAGAACAGTACCTACTTTTTAAATAAACCACGAAAATAAATTGATATTTTTTAAATTGTTGTTTAACAATGATTCACCGCCAAACTGATAATTTTAAGTGATTTTTGCATAGGACTTATTTTGTAGATTTCATCACGGCGCACATTTATCGTGGGAAACATTTTTCGATAAATCTCATTCCAAAGATAATAACGTCAAAATAGTGACAATTGTTTATTGTAATATTCGTGGTATGAATGAAAATATCAATGATGTGCATTCATATACGAAAAATGTACATATGCTTTGTCCAGGTTATGAATTCTGTTCTAGTTTTCGTTTCAAAGGTGGTGTTTGTCTATACTCTAAGAATGATTTATCGTGCCAACGCGAATAAGAGCTGAAACTGAAAGATTTTAACGTGATATGGTTTAAGCTTGTTAATCATCAACAAACTAAATTTGTCTGTTGTTTTCATTTATCACCTAACAATCACTATTTCAAGAGACTATTCTGCTCCTTCTGAATTGTTATCAATCGTTCCACCCTTGGCAATATCTACAAGGATGATTCGACCAGTACATAATTCTTGCCCCTTTGTTGTGAACTTGGAGACCTGTCAAACCTCTCTTGCTCAGGGATCTTATTTCAATAGAACAACTGGGCTTTTTTTATTAGAAATTCAATATCAAAAATTAGAGTGGCATTTTTTTATCATACAGCATTTATTCACGTACCTATTTCAACATATTTCATGATCCACTTCAATTTCAAACAGAGTATTAGTAATATATTTGTGTCCTACAGAAAGTTGCATATTATTCAAGGCAAGACTTCATTTTCAAGAATATTGCGTATAAAATAAATAAATCTTAGAAAACGGAGTCAGATCTGTTGTTTTCCAATTTGAACTTGCGGTAGATTAAACTTAGTAGCACCCAGCTATTATATATAATACTTTATTGTGAATTCTTTATCCTAGAATGGTATTAGTGAAACCCACCCTGTCTTCGACTGAGTTCGGGTAAACTTTTCCCCGTGCTGTTACTGCCTCCGTTTGCTACAAAGTAAATTTTGCATCCTTTATAAAATTCAATTAGGCCTTCTTTTGTTTTCATATCCTGATGAGTACGTAACAACTTTGTTTGAAATTATAAAATTATAAATTTCTATGTTGATTTCTTTCCAATCTTTTTTCAATTCCAAGTTGCAGATATGTACTAATAAAAAGCTTTCAGAAGACTCCCTGAAACGAATGGCACGCTTCTTTTCTACTTCTAGTACTATTTTATAAGAAGCTAGCATGGTGTTTATCGTACTTGAAGACTGACGATGTATCGAAATGATTCGTTCAGGACAGTCTTAATTACCCATACAGAAGGTTTCTTGACTGACTCCTCTCACGAAACCAGAGGTGCCACTCCAGGGTTTCTCTCAGAATAAAATTCCGCATGTGTTTTTAGTGATACAAGTGCCATATATGATTCTCAATTAAAGAAATGGGCCCACACTTGCCGTCCTGTTTCGAGGTTATTGGTCACTCATCAGTAAATGGTTGTTTCCACCAACAGGTAGGAAATAGTAGGCAAGTATGCCCGTCCCAATATATAATCGAATACAACTTCCAGTACTTGTATCATCAGTAATGCATGCGAAAATTTCTTCGGTGGAGAACCATACGCCGATATCTGTCGAATATTGTAACGTTATAAATTGCCAGTTAAGAATACTCAAACTTTATTATGGATAACCCCTGTATATGAGTCGAGCTCTGCTGAAAAACACCCTTTGAGTTAAATTGTTTTATTCATGGTGAAAAATCAGTATATTTTCCTGCTATTTGTCAAAATGGTGAAAAACTCTTTATATAATTCCGTTCAGTTGCCCAGATAGCACAAGTACGTCCAGTGGACGTACTGCATATGTACGGTGAGGATGTATTGTACGTATTTGGGACGTACTTTAGTCTCCGACAGACGTACATAAGTCCTCCCTGGAACTTACCGTTTCCGCATAGTCGGTAATCCCAGGTACGTACTTTTCTAGTCCACAAAGGATCTGTAATGTACAGAAAGGGGAACTGTTTGGGACATTCCGAAAACGTACCTCCTTGTTAATGATATATCGACGAAAAAAAAAATTCAATTGATGTCACTTCTCAATTCTCAGTTCTCATACTCGGAATAATTGAATCGGTCATTTTGAAAAGGGGTCATATCTACTTTTAAAAATTTTTCATGAGAGATAAAAAACCTTTTATCTTTAATACCGTTGGCAAATAATATCTAGTCACTTATTTTTTCACTTTAGAAATGGATTTCGAAAATCATGAATATTAAAAAATGATGTTTTTTGTTTCAAAAGACCTTAGAAAATGCTATTTCTGAAAGAAGATATGACCCGTTTTCAAAATGAACAGGTATTGAAAAAAAAAAAGACTATAGAGTATTGTTCATTTCAAGCTTGAAATCGAGATAATATGTTTTAGAGCAGAATTTGAGTTTCTTCAGTTTTTCCAGCGCTTGTAGTGGGCCTTTCACAAATATTGTGGTAGAATGCCTTGTGCCTATCTGGAATATATTGCTGATTTTCCCTCGATAAGCGGGAAAATTTTGAGGACTTTTGTGTACCATGAGTTCTGCAGCCACGACCCTCTTGGCGGTATCATTCAGATGGGGGTCCTTCAGTTTGACTCCCAATTCTTCACTTTTGAAACAGACATCAATCTGCGGGCGACCGAAAGACAAGTTGAAATTTTCATGGAAGTACTTGAGGAAAAATTTATATTTAATATTTTGACACTCCGGGTGCTTGGCCATGAACATGGTATGGTAACGATGCATAATGCATCATCTGAAAACTTTGGCCGGTGGGCGAGGTAAAACACAATTCATTTTAAGAAGGGGTCATCTCCTGTAGATAACCCGTTTTCCAAATGAACTGATTTTCATGTGGCGGGTAAAGGCAGCAAGAATGTCGAGAGCTAACCCGTTTTCGTATTGGAATGGATGCGTCTAGGCATGTTAAATGTTAAACTAACAAAAAGTTGAAATGTCGAAAATGTGGATGTGACCCCTTTTCAAAATGACCGATTCAATTCATTTTTTCTTTACCAATTAGTCAACTTGAAAATTTCACTCATGCACATGTACTTACCGAATACTAACCTGGAAAAAACTCTGGCTGCTGCGGGACTTGAACCCGGACCTTCACTTCGGATATTCCACTGTTTACCAAATTCAAATTCAAAATCTTTATTTCCTGTTTATAATTACAATTCATTCCTTAACGAATTTACATTCCGGGTCTGCTGAAGTGAACAATTCAATAAAATAAATACATTACATGCACATTCTACATCATGTCTCCTCAGTGCCTGTTACCGTCCCCGTCTGTGGATGAGGGGGTGGTAGGTGCACCGCCCACTCGCCCACCCTAGGATGTGCGAGCGGACAACGCTGCCCCACATGCACCCTCGCAGCCGCCGGCGCGACAGCAGAGAGCATGCCTACAGATGTTCGTAGGTCTCTCTGGTAAAAACGCTTTGAAATTTTCGGTAATTGAAAAAGTGCAAGACGCGCCTCCTGCCTCGATGGCTTATGTGCGTATTTGGTCAGATTTGGGTGTGATAATTAAATGTAACAACATTTTGATGATTTTAATGGTGTCGGAAATTGCCGAAAAAGCTGGAAAAACCGGCTTACGATAATTGAGTCGTTAAGCTTATAGCTTATCCTTCCAGGTATTACTGCCTCTCCCGATAGAGGTCGAGAGCCTCATAGATCAGCCCATGTTTCCTGGGCTGATTATGGTGAGCTCTGATGCCCGTAATTCCACATGTCAAAGGGCTTTTTGGTAAGAAGAATTTGTAGAACGGCAACGAGATACGTCTTACGTAATCTGTGATGGTCTCTATACAAGCGGTTTCGAGTAGATCTTCAATGCGAGTGTATCGATCACTATTAGTGACGATATGGAGGACTTTATTCTGCATTCTCTCCAGCCTCGTCATCGTAGTCTTTTTGAGACTGCAGAATATCGGACAAGCGTACAGCATAGCCGGCCTAATTACTTGCTTGTAAATAAGCAGCTTGCTGTCCACATCGAGCTTCGAATTCCGTGCAATGAGCGGGTACATGCGTTTTACCGCTGCCCCGCGCTCTTTGGATTGCTAAGCTGATGTGCCTCTTAAAATTGAGGCGCTTATCCAGATCAACTCCCAGGTATCTGACGCTTTCCTGTTCGTTGATGGTATTCCCACCGATTCGCAACTTCCCGAAGATTTTCGTCGTCTGGTTCCTGGCTGATTGGATGTTTTTTATGAAGGTGGCCATCCTGTTGTCCAGGTCTTCTTTTTGGATGTTCGGTGTAATATCCGTTGGGCGGTTGAGAATTCTGCGATACTCCGGCCACACTTTCGTCGAGTAATCAAACTTTCGTTTGTACACTCGACGATATTCCCTGCGCAGTTCAAACATCACCCGACCAGAAGCACTTTTTGTCTAAACAGACTGTCCAAGTCCCGTTCGGTGAACCTATTGCTGGGTGAGTTGTATATCGCATACACACAGGTGCCATCTTCTAGCTTTATGCCAATGTGCTCGATGCTACTAGGTACTTGTGGCAGCTGTGTGTATGCGACATGCTTCCTCACCAGGATCGCTACACCCCCACTCCTCGCTGCATTCGGTCTGTCTTGCCTAATGGTGACAAAACCCATGAAATTCAGACGGTGTTGTGGTCTGAGTTTAGTCTCGGAAAGAAACATTGAGTCGACATTGTGGGTATCAACGAAATTATTAATACTAGGGATTTCATTATCAATCCTGTTGACATTTAGCATACATGCCTTTACTGGCATCTAGAAGTCTGAGCCCTAGAGAACGCACGGGAGACCCAGCATTACCTGGATTCTTCCCATGTTATCATTCCCGACACGATTAAAACCATCAATAATGTAGTCAAGAGCCACACATAAATTATCCAAATTTGTTATCTGACCAATGGTCTTACACTTTTCGCTTACCTCCCACAGCGTTCCAACCGTCGCTACCGCCCCGGCCTCCGGAGGGCTCCGCGGAACGTTTTGGGGTGGATTGGTTGGTCTGGAAGGATGCGGAGGATGGACAACCGCTTCTCTGGTCCTTGGAGCGCGTGGGGCGCCCCCAGAGCCCGATTGACCGTTGTTAATGTTATTAAGTGCCGCTTGCTGACGTCTCTTTTCCCACACGTTCTCAGATGGGGGGAGGGGGGTGCAGGAAGGAATTTGTCAGTCTTGTTGGCCTTTTCACTCGGCAGCCTGTCCTCTATGCTTTTCACTCTGTCGATATAGACTTTGCATTGAGTATAGTTGGCCGGATGATCTTCTTTGCAATTTGCACAGACGGCAGGAGTGTCCTGGGTTTTCGGACAATCCCGGGTCCAATGTTCCTTCCCGCACTTTAAACACCTAGGTGTGCGGTTACAATTTGATGTTGCGTGCCCCCACAACTGACAACGGTGGCACTGTATTATTGCCCTTTCTCGCTTGCGCAGCTCCCACACTATCCTGGTGCTGCAAAGGGTACGCACGTGCTTCCTCAAGTACGCCAAGGTGGTGTTCTTTGGCGTTATCACCATGAACAGAGGCCTGACAGTGTTCCTCAACCGGTATACTGAACTTGTTTCAATATCATGAACGTCTTTCAATTCTTGTTTGATTTCAACCGGTTCAGGTTCACTGTCAAGGCCCCTGATCACGAACGCATGCGTTTTTTCTTTGGGGAGGGTGTACGAATGAAACTTCTCCTTGGCGCACTTCAGGGAACTCGTTATTTTCTGATGGTCCTCGGGGTCCTTCAGTATGGAAGATCGTGGTATTTCTGCGGAAGCTCACCTCAATCTTATCTTCCCTTTCATTCCTCTACTGAAGACCTCGCGAGCCTCACTGTCCTATTTGATGATGCCCTGCACCAGGATAGGTGGCATCCTGGTCTGCTTTTTTGGCGTTCTGTTATTATTTTTGCTCGGGCCTGCTGCTTGGTCTTGGTCATCTGACTCTAGGGGCGCCCCTCCGCGCTACTCGGTGACATCCTCTATTTCTAGAGTATGGAAGCGATTGTCATTGACGAGGAGTGGCTGATTCGGGTTTCTCCCTCCCAGAGGTGGGAACTCTTCTTTTTCCTTCTTTTTCTTTATTTTGGGGGAATGAATGACTTCATCAACTCATTTAGATACTTTAACCATATCTCTATATTGCTTTTGTGCGTCTAGAAGAGCTTTTTCTAGTTCTCCCATTTTCCTCCTTAAGGTGGTTAGCTCCTCGTTACCACCCTTTGGGTTTGTTTCAGGGTTGCTAGCCTCCTCATTAACTTCCTTATGAGTTGTGCCAGTAGCAAGTTTCTTCTTAGTCTTTTTTGATTTGAACAATGTGAAGCCCTCTGCGTCTACCTCGGGCGTTGGTGGTGGTTTTTGTTCCGGGGTGTTTGTTATTTCCGGTGTTTGCTTTTTGACCGATTTTTGTGCTTTAGGTGTTGATTTGGTTTTTTCTATTTTTTCTATCTCCTTGGCTTTTCTTGTGGTCTTTGATTTTTTCAGCATTTCCACAATATCTGCTAATACCATTGGACTGATTGGTTCGTCGACCTCCATGTTAAGTGCGTCTACGATTTCAGTGCTACTTGCCTACTTTGTTTGGTAGTTGGTTCGTTTTCTCTAAGTCTTTTTCGGTTTGATCCTTCCTTTTCTCCAACATTTCGGGTTGCTTGTCGATTTCCTCTAGCTCGCTGTTGAAACTTGCTCCATACTTTTCTTGGTAGCTCGTGATTAGAATGTTGTCAATGACTTTTATTTTATTTTCTGAAAGGGGGGGGATCTTTTGCCTATACACCGTGTTTCTTTCTAGCCATCTTTCGGCCATCTCTATGTTCTGTTCTTTGAGCCTATTTTTGATGGCCTTCTGTTGAAAGTAATCTTCATCATCTTCCGACGCCCATATTTCCCAGTTCAGTGGGGTGCTAGCAGCTGCTTCATCTTGTAGGGTAGCCTCCAAGTCGGCATACTTATCTTTGATCCCGGGGCTACTCGATCCACCCCGGTCCCGCAGACTTTCTCCCGACTTTTCGACTCCCATACCAATGCTGTGGTGTTTTGGCTCACTGGCTCACCTTTGATGTTGGTAGGTTAACTGGCGCCTTATTCCCCCTTTCGTATAATCTTTTGTTATTTATTGCATTCAGGAAGTCTTCCACCGCTATTTCGAGATTATCATTATTGATTTCTTGGAATTCCGGTGTTTTTTGGTTTTCTTTAGCGTACTCGCTTTCAAAATTGATGACCATGTTAGTTTCCCCTTGGTTCCATGCAGGTTTCGCAGTATTTACCGGCTTCATGTTTTTCTCGACACTTCCGGTGGCTTCTTTCTCTACACTTTCCAGTGTGGTGAAATTCACCACACTTTCAGTGGTACTTGTTAGAATTGCGTCTTTCGCCACAGTTTCCAGTGTGGTAAATTTCACCACACTTTCTGTTGTACTTGGAGATTTTTCGGCTTTCTCTACACTTTCCGTGCAGAAGATTTTCGCCACACTTTCGTTGGGACTTTGCGAATTTTCGGCTTTCGCTACACTTTCTAACTTGAGAAATTTCACCACACTTTCCTTCGTACTTTTCGGTTTCTGGGCGTTCGCCACAGTTTTCAAATTGGTGAATTTCGCTACACTTTCGGACTTCCTTTGAATATTTTCCTCGTTCGCTACAGTTTCGATGGACTTTGCAGAATTTTTGGCGTTCACCACACTTTCAGTTGGACTTGGAATTTGTGAAAATTTCGCTGCACCTTCCAAATTACTTGCAGAAATTTCGATGTTTTCTTGACACTCTGTTGGACTTGTGTATCTATTGATGTTCTCTACACTTTCCATATTAGTTGTTGGATTAGCATCCAAGTCCGAGCCCGATCTTTGGGTGTAACTTCTGACTCTGTTGTGTGGTTTTTGCTCTCCCCTGCGCTATCCTCCATGCTTCCGAGCGTGGAATCCCCTAGGATTGTCGTAGATTCCAGGAGATGTACCCCTTTGCCGCTGCTGATTATTCCATCTTCACACTTGGCGCCTTCGCCCGAATTTTCAGTTGGTGCGTTCGTGACTGGGCTCGTTTCAGTTGCGCACTGTAGGGAAGGTGGTGTCCTCCCGCTTGATTTCGGGTTTTCACCACACTTTCCCTCAGGGTCCTCAATTGACATTCCCTGCGCTTCAGCGTTACTCTTAGGATGTACTAAGTACGTATTGTCGCTCTCTGTTGATTTTGCGACTTTTTCTGATTCTATCCGGGATTAGCGTTTATCATCAACATAAAGCGTCGGGACATCCTCAGCGCAGTCCTGTGTACTTCCCTCTTGGGGGTTGGTGGCCAGATCATCTACTGCAGGGTTTTCCTGGAGACCAACGTTAATTAAGGCGCTCCTTGGGGTCTTGGTAGTTTCGGGAGTCTGGGTGGGTCCAGCTTCGGCTCTTTGGCCCTTTTCTTTGATGTCAACAAGTTCCCGGCAGTGGGGGGGGGGAAGTTGCTCTTCCGATTCCCTGCGCCTCTTAGGCGTTTCGAGCTTCATTGCTGCCGGCGTTGGGAGCTGCTTCTTCAAGAATTCCTCCTTTCCCGGAGGGGTAATGGATTTCCTTAGATCTCTTGCCCTGCCTCGTTGACCTTGAGTGGGCATTTTGGGTGGTATACGTCTAACATACTGGAGCGCTTGGAGGTTTTTCACCCGGGCTTCCACCCGGGTTGTTGACGCTCATTAGAGTATAGATAAAACGGTGTTAAAAACAATAATTCACTGCTCTATATATAAAAAAAATTAAAACGTCAAAAACTTGTAGATGACAAAGCACAATGTTTTGACTGCACAGACAAACAGACAAAAAACACTCAGCTGAAAATATACTTTCGATCAGTCCGGCTGTCCGCTGTTTACCACTACAACGCTCTACGGTACCGAGAGACTTGTTTATAAAGAAGAGTTGTGTGGTATAGATGTGCATTCGACATTGGGAGCGTAGAATAAAATATTGAATTATCACATTAGGTGGCATATTGGCATAATACTGCAATATAGATATGCAAATTCTGATAATGCTTGAATATTGTTTTCAAAGTAAAATGAAAATATTCAACTCGTCATTTTCGAATCACAACTGAAAGGGGTATCGGGATTTTGAGAGTGATGACTTTAAAATATTCAAACATATACCAATATTGGTAATGCAATATTCATGATGAATTATTCCTGAAAAAAATTGGAAAAATTGAAATATCGACGTGGTGGATTTCAATACCGGAAAATACGGCCAGAACTTTCGGCACAGCAAGTGTGATATTCCACATCGCCATCGCATATGAGACAGTCATCCTTCAATGTTTTTTCAAATATATTTTCATTGTTACTGAACTTTCTAAAAAAATTTTAATGTTGTCTCGAACATAGGTAACTAACTTGAAGTCACCAAATGATGTGCTACTTGGGTGCGCGTTGGGCCTACCTGACAGGGACGGTAATGTACGTATGTGGGACGTTTCTAGTTCGTACTTTTTTGGTCCACATTAGACTTGAGGGGATCTAGCTGAATGTACAAAGTAGGTTTCTTGGCGTACGTCACGGAGACGTCCAAATACATACGATTCCCAAAAATGTACGTCATCACTATGATCCTCAAAAGTTTCAAAAGGTACGATTTTGAAAGTGACCCGAAATGTACGCACCTGGAAGGTCCAAACAGTACGTGCATAGTCCTTCCAAACATGTACGTCAATGATACTTATAAACAGTACGTACAAGGAATTATCAAAAAAGCACGTCATTGGTATATCCCCAATCCGTTCCGAAATGTACGTACCTGAAAAGGAGTTATTATGAACGTACCCGGGACACTTACTACAGTACGTACATAGTACTTCCAAGCATGTACGTTCTTATTACATTCCGATTGGAACGGGACCAAATATGTACCTACATGGGACGTCTATATAGTACATACATGAAACATCCGGAAATGTACGTTCTTCGAATGTCTCCCATACGTCCCGGGACGTATCGACGTAACTGGGACATAAATGGTTCGTCTCCAGGACGTCGTGTGCTATTTGGGTGAAAGGTTAACGGCAACAACCTTGCAAAAAATGAATAAGGAACGCCACCTTGTACGAAGTTTCTATGGACCCCTAAGGTCATTTACCTTCCCTCACTCCCTCTGAAACTATTTCACTTCAACTTCAAAACTTAGAAACAGCTGTAGCTCGGCAACCAATTCCGGTTTGGATGAATCCAGAATCCTGATGTCAGAATATGGATTTTAGTTTGCTCATTCGCCATGTTTCATTCGCCTTGCCGTGTCTACTAGCTTGTTCAGAAGTTGGAGCGTTCGCCATGACCCACAAGGGGAGCACGTCCTCTGTGGGGTATGCTAACCTCTTTACCAGATATCAGGAACGGAGAGTCGTCGGACTTTTTGCGGCCACATCGTGGCAAGGTGTGGTTTCCATTTCCCTCTCGAAGGTTGGATTTCACCCCGCCGTGGGCAGTAGAAGTAGCAAGGATAAAAATGTATTCTCGAAATTAAGATCATTCGAGAAATTATTTTCAGATGAAAACTATGAGGAATCAGCCTGGTTTCGTTTTCATTAGCCCACCCTGTATATTTCACTCATATACAGATAACTCAACGGAGAGACTGATTTTCTGAAATTTCCAGCACACAATAAACTAGAATCTTACACCTCAACCGCATCAGTATTAATTGATGGCACTCATTTCAGATTTGTATTCGTGCTAGTTGTCTGAATACAGAATTTCGCTGACCAATCCATATTGATATTTTTAACAAATAAGCTTGGAGATGAAATGAGAGCCACCCTTGGTTTTCCAGTAGAAGGTCAGAATATGGACAATTATGCGACAATCAGTACAGCTATAATCTCAATGCACTCTCCAACCACGACTCTACAAATGAAGACCACTACACAGCTTATTATTGACATTATAACACAGGACTCTTGATACGAGTTCAACGATTTTTTCTTGTCACTAGCTTTGTCGACATATCTTGTGAGTCAGAAGGCGCATTTTCTGTTCTACTAACAGATTTCCACCCTGTAGAGCAGTAACATTTTCAATTTATTTTCAGTTATATATCAACTTTATTGAATTATTTATTATAATTATCATTATTATATTCATTACTTTCTTCTCTTACATTCTTTTCCTGTTATTGATACCTTCATATATGTTTTATTATGTCGCGTCGTAAGATATAGCCAAGTGATGTGTTGAAAAAATGAATGGCATTTGAGTCTTCTGAAATTCAACAACCTCCACAACTTGATATATAGATCTGAAACTTCGGGCTGACGGTAATATAAAAAAAATTAGTGGTGGAATGAGGTAACTTTTTTCTATTGTATTGGTTTTTCCTTCCCGTTTGTTCTCATTCTATACATTTCCTTCTATCAATTATTGTCTCATATTGAGGATTTTTTCGTGCAAGATATTATTTGGGTTTTTCACCTCTCCTAATGAAATATTGATTATCTTGCGTGCAACTTGTATACACTAAATAATACCTTTCCCAACTATTATTTCTGATAAGTCAAGCAATAACCGTCGATCCTGCATGAAATTCAATCTCATGCACACTGTTGGGTTGTAAGGAAGTCAGGGTTAGCTTGTCGAAGGATATTACCGATGATATATTAGAAGATAATATTCTGTAACGAATCGAGTTATTGATAATTATAGATTCGAATTCAAAGAGTTTTGAGAGTGTTTTATTTTTATGTTCCTCATTCAATGAAGAATTTTCATTTTTACAGTAATCTGGAAAGGAAATGCCACAAAAGTGCAAGTGCACGTTGTTTCGTAGATTTCCAGTTGATTGTTCTACTCTAACACAAAACCTGTTCGAAACATTCTATCAAAAGGATAATTTGACAAGTTAGAATCAGTAACTGTTCTAATTTTCCGATCAGCGGCCTTCTCAAAAACTAGTCCCCAGGCAGTTATTCTAGATAAACAATTTGTTCAGGCCAGTCTCAACTTACCTACACAGTAGGTTGACGGAATAACACCTATCAGAAGACGACTACTCCCCTGGCTTCACAAAAAAAAATGAAAGAAGTGTCTTGACTCTGACACCTGTCAGATATAATCCAATGCCTTCCGTGCTATTAGCCAGGAAAGAAGTTGTTTCCTGATATATGTCGGTCCGCTGACCTACTGTGTAGATGAGTTGAGACTGGCCTGAACGAATTATTCATATAGAATATTCAATTCGGAGTCAGTCTTCAAGCATATCCATTGACTGTAATTCGTTTCCTCCTACTAGGATTTGAGCCATTTGGATATGCACTCGGTTATTACCACGTCTACAGTATTTTTTTTTCTTTTTCATATGCAGATTCAAAAGAAAGGAATGCGTATAGTTGAGTTGTGAAAAATATTCACTAAATTAGGTCTTCAGAATACAAATCATTAATTCAGTTGATATTTTTCACAATTCAACTCTACTTCACACACTGTACATGTTCAAATATTTACTTCAGCTCCTTCTCCTCTCTTCCTCAGCAAGTAGTCTGACAAACATCAATACTTCTACTGACATTAACAATTTCTTTTTACAACGTATTCTATTCTACCAATCTATTTTAATCTAACTCTAATATTTATATCATTCAGTTCAATTATCAATTGAAGTCTTACTTGGTTATTTTGTGAAGGCGAGTGATTGACCAGGACGGTATGGACATATATTCGTCTCACAGTTCTTGAGAATGACTTCATAATGGAATTCGAAACGTAGAAGAAATCAGAAGATACCAAACGGATAAAAACCCCGAAAATCCATCTTGCACACACACACACACATTCTGTTGAAATGTATCGCGCCTGGCTGCCACTCTTGAAAGACATGTCAAATGTCAAAATAATGACATAACCATAAAAAGAATTCTGAAAACAATAGCAGCTTCTGTCTCTGTAACATCTACGATAAGTATTTTGATAAATATTAGTTCTTGTATTTTTTTGATAGGAAAATTTGAGATATACGAAAACTTGCTAAGTAATTGAACATATTTCATTCAGAAGTAACTGTTTCTGAATTATCGCAGCAACTTATCGGGGTAGATTGAAAATCAGCCCTTCTGTATATCACCCAATATTAATCCTAATTTTTTCAGATTGTGGTAGGTTAAGAACCCAAAAAACTAGAAGGAAGGATTCATCCACCACCAATGATGACATTCAAACAACACTTCATTATAATGCAGAAGTTGGGTACATGTTTTTTAAATTAGGTCTCGCGTTTTTTCGTTAATCTTATATATTATTGTACTCATTATATTCGGTTTTATTTTTGGCCAATGAATTCAAATCATTCATCCATTCTTGGATTGTTACACAATAATCGATCATTTTCAAATTCTCTTGGATCTTCCACCAAATCCTGATAAGTATTAAACTTGACCTTGACAGCATATAACGAAATATCAGGAGCAAAAGCTACGTTACATTCGCAAACTCGAAACAAAGTCTCCGTAATGCCGGGAGAAGTCGCAGAGTTTTCCGAAGCGGCGCCATAAGTTTGTCTGTTCGAATGAGTTATGGAGGAGAGGCGCAGCCACTTCTGAAATGTCAAACGTGTTCACTTTGAAACAATTATGAAGCGTCAATGCGCCACTTGCGAATCGATAGCGCTCACGCGACACTGGCAATCCGTGCATTATTGAATAAATCATAACGGTCAATCGGCTCTGATAGAATTAGTTAAGGTAATTCGCCTCCCATTTGCGTTATAACATTCTCATCAGAGGAAATGGAGTGTCATCGAATTTGGATCAGATCGCTGTTGATGGATGGTTGTAGATATTGATGTAGGGTTCGGATTTTTTGCAAGCTATGGACTATTTCAATTCACAGATTGATATTGAATAATTCTTCCAGAACTCAGCGAAACCTCCAAAAAATATTCCTTGAGTTGAAGAGAAATCATCATCTATTCAGTGGTATTATGTGGGAAAATGATATTGCCTCGTATGGCGAGCATAGAGATCCAAGTACTTACTTCACGTCTATTATATGAGCCACGCAAAATGCTTATCCGAATCACTCATGCTATTTTTCTCAAACATGAGAAATGCAAATCTCAGGGGAATAGTAAATGAAATTTGAAAGCTTTTATTTCCACCGCCTAGGCCGATTAAAAATTTCAGTGTATTGTATTTCAGATTTTAGTGTTTCATCTTTATTATTCTTCACACTTCATTGAACCTACTCAGAAAGGATATCCAAGAAATGTACCTCACTTTGAGGAACCTGGACAATAATTATAGAACTTTAACTTATTCAGGACACGTTACGACAAAAATAGCTTCATTTTTTCATAAACAGAACGGATAACACGTTGCGGTTTATCAAGAATAATAAAGAAGAAATACAAAAATCTGACAGGAGTTTATGAATTGAATTGTGGATCTTGCTCCGAAGTAGATATAGGCCAGACAGGTATAGTAGTTTTCACAATAAATGGTATTGACTGAAGGTTTATAATAAAACCAATTAGACCCTTAAGTTGTACAGAATGGGATTAAATCGGGTAGTTTATTATATTTATAAAGGATTATAATAAAACCAATTAGACCCTTAAGTTGTACACAATGGGATTAAATCGTGTAGTTTATTGCAGTTAATAAGCCAATACCATTTACTGTGAAAAATACTATAGACCAAACGCACTCATCATATGCCAATCATATTTTGGAGGAAAGCCATGACTTTAATGCAAATTTCGAAATTCTTTATGTTGAAAATAAGGGCATTAGGCTCAATTATTTAGAATTTTTGAAAATCAATAAAGAAAAAAGTTCAACTTGTTTATCAAATGGTCCATTGGACCTCAACAGTTCTCCTTTGTTAAACATATTCAATTAGTTGAGTAAAACATAGCTACATGTTTTGAAATTTCGATGTATCTACACTACATATTGTTGTCACTTTAAGTGATATGGTTCTAGGAATCAGGGTTAATTATAGTAGACCCTAATTATCCTTATGGATAAGAAATGTATCTAAAGATCCCTCAGCGAAGAATAATTTAATGTTATACTAAATTCGCTAGAAAAAGATACAGTGTATCGGAACATGTTGCGAAGACAATATATTCTGTGGAAATTTAATCGTGTCTATCTTGTAATATCATAACTATGGATTTCCATTAAGTAACGGCCACGTCATACAAAAACAAGAAAACATATCGTGTTCAATGATGAAGATTGATCAATTGTGAGCTTCTGATTGTAGAATTTTATGAGATTGAACGAATGAACCCCTGCATGAGTGATAAGTGAAAGTGCCAATTACTCTGAGAATATGCACATGTAGCAGCAGCAGCACGGATAATCTGAAATGAATAATATTTCTTCCAAGAGAGTTCCTGAATGAAACGAAATCGTATGCCTCCGCATGAAAACATGAAAGCAAAATGAATCCTGCAGTAATACATGAATGAATATGACAGTTCTGAGCGGAGATATTTGAATACACTCGATAACAATGAACCCATTTCAACAATACACATTTATACAGGAAAAGACTTAGAGTTCCACGTGAATTCGCAATTCTACTCAATCAGTCGTTCCGTGCATTTTACTTTCTCCTCATGAGGCGCCCACACAACATCAAGCCAACTAGCTTCTGACGTTATCTCTTTGATGAACTGAATGATATTTTGTAGATGGAATATCTAACAAAGAAAAAAAAAAAGTTTCGGTATCATAGCAAATTCTTTTTCGCGTTTTCTAGCTCAGAATTAGACAAAAACCCCTCTATATCTTCGCCCTCATGAAAAATGATATTACTTATTTCGAATACCCTTACGGAAAACTATTTTCAGAAGGATGAAATTCATATTTTGTTGTCAGGAGAAAAAATAATGGTTTGTGTGGCCAGCAAAGAGATCGACGAACGATCTGTAGTGGAGCTCGTCGTTCATGGGAGCAACACATAACACTTCTCCGAATTATAGGTTAATTATTTTTCAAACGTGGAAAATGCAACACTTCAGATCATCACATCAAAATTGGATATTGTCACTTTCACTGAGGAGGCAGACAAATGATCACATCAGTGGCATTGTGAGTAGAACGTGAACAATAATGGTAATTCAAATATGATTCGATGTCAGTCACAATACGTCATACTCTTCTTATGTTAGAGAAAAAGAATAACTGCCTCAAAGCAAGTTTCGTACGACTCAATGGATTATAACCTGAACTGTACTATAAATATTGGTAGTAATTGTGCAAATAAATAATAGTTTAAAAAACCAAAAAGACACGCTTTTATAGCTAACCGAACTGAAAAATAGAAAATAATTTTTAATTACAAAGAGTTTATATCACGGTAGTAGAAGGCTAAACAATCATTCATAGTCAATCAGCTTAAAATAAAATTATAATAAAATTTGAGTAATTAACAGAATAAAGTAATTCAGAGTAAAATCGTGGGGTGCTTGATATATTATATATTTCAATCATTCTATCGGTAATTATCTTTGAGAGGAGACTTATGAAATGTAGTAAAATGCACCCCACGCTTTTTACTCTGAATTACTTTATTCTGTTAATTACTTAAATTTTATTATAATTTTATTTTAAGCTGATTGACTATGAATGATTGTTTAGCCTTCTACTACCGTAATATAAACTCTTTGTAATTAAAAATTATTTTCTATTTTTTAGTTCGGTTAGCTATAAAAGCGTGTTTTTTTAGTTTTTTAAGCTATTATTTATTTTTCATTCTTTAGTTCAATTTATCAATTAGTTTCTAGTGGAAATGTGATATTTCTTACGAATCATTCCGTAATCTCATCATTTCATTTAAAGCTTCACTATTGCATGGGGTACTTCCTGTTAACTTAGAGCAATCAAGTTCTTCAATCCGAATACGGTCTAAAGATCCTACACGACTAAGTGCTACCTAGGCTTGTCCAGCAGCAAACAATCGCGAGCCTAGATAAATTACTGCATGATCAACTGTACAACCTTGCATCTTGTGAACGGTCGAAGCCCAACTCAGGATTATTGGCAACATTCGTCTTTCAGCAGTTCCGTGGCTGTATTTCGCTGGGAACTATATTATATGTTACATAAATATCATATACAGTAATGTGCATGTATCAGACTCATGTACACCTACGCATGTAAGATAAGGAATGAACATTGTGAGAACGCAACTACCCTGAAAACGTTTCTGCCTCCGTTGTGCTGTGCCGAGTGCCCGAACGAAAGAGTAAGTCCGAAACTGCAGGCATGCGCAGAACGCGCGCTAGCTCTATCTTTTTTACTCCACTACAGAGGATCTATAAAAGAATTTATTAATCCTGGTGGTCCTTATAAGGATAATCAGACAAAGTATTTTAGTGAATATATCGAGTATGTATTTCATGAAACCAATACGAGCAAATTTGTTATTTTTATTTCATTGTAGCTAGTTTTCTATAGTGTTTAAAACAATGTTTTTCGTTTTTTTCTTATTTTCTTTTTGTATTCCGACGTCATTTTCAGTTATTGTATATTGTGTGTAATTTTCAACTAGAAAATAAAGATTATTATCATTATTATTATTATGGAAAACTATGATCAAATTATTGCATTGTCATCGGTCCTTGATACGTATGCAAAGTTTCGAATTAATCAGACTTCTGGAAATTGGTGAAAATTATGCTCAAAGATTCCGTTACATACATAGTTACAACCCAAGCTAATAAAAGCGTGTTAAAAAAAATAATAACGCAATCGTTTATAGAAATAAATCAGCTCCTACCATCGAAAATGAGACCAAGGAGAAAAATATTTGAATTTTTCGGATGCCTCACATGAGAAGAGCCTACTTTCAATCCTCGTAATGCTTCTTGTATTCCTCATTATACTTCACTTGATGGATGAGTGTAATGATGTCTGACTAGGTATACCTCAATTGGTTCATTTTTGTATTTCTATTATCTGTTTTGACTATTACACTTGACGCGCTGAGTGAGTGTAATATAAATTACAATGGAAATCAACCAATTTATCACTGCGGTATATTTACGGAATATAAAAAATTGAATGAGAAAATTATCGAAAACTATTTTTCTATGACGACTTTATTCATTTCCAGATCAGAAAATGTTTCAGTTTCATAAATTGAGTGAATTTTACAAGGATAGCAATTTTTATATTTTTGCTTCAGGACTATCACCAATTTTACTTGAGTTAAAACATCCAATCAAAGATTAATAAACCCTCGGGTTGGCATGGAACCAATAGGACCCAGTTCTACTCTATTCAATTTGAGCCAGACAGCGTGAAGCAAGTACGATCACCGGTAAAAGAGAAGAATGGAAACATCATGATCCCAAGAGAGGAACTGCAAGGCGCTTACATCCGTGAAGCTCTCAACGATGCCTGCGATCATCTTGCCCGGACGGAAATCGTCAACTTCAGTCCAGACAAACTCCATATCGTTCTAGCCGTACCAGTACGTAACAACCCAATAAATCTTCAACAGAATCATATCTATTCTGCTGACATAATCCCATCAGGAAACACAGAGCCAATCAACACAATGGATGATCTAATCAGAACAGACCACCTTAAAACCCAGAATAGGAGATGCATATCAGAAAATTATGCAGGAGATATGCCGATATTTTCCACCATCTAGATTCCCACTCACATTGACCAATCAGGTCAAACACCATGTAAAAACCAAAGACGAGATTCCAGTTTACACCAAATCATACCGATATCCATATGTACAATTGAAAAAAAATGACTTTGTTATTGGACCAAGGAATCATCAGACCTAGCCATTCTCCCTGGTCCTCACCAATTCGGGTCGTTCCAAAAAACTGGACGCCTCCGGAAAAACAAAATTGACCTCAAGGTCAACGAGAAGACAATAGACGATCGCTATCCAATTCCGAACATTTCTGACATCCTCGACAAACCGGGCAGATGTCAATATTTCACTAACCTGGATATGGCAAACAGCTTCCACCAAATAGAAATGGCAGAGGAAGACATTCCTACATCCCGCATTCAACGTCGAAAACGGACACAACGAGTACCTACGGATGCCTTTTGGACTGAAAAATGCTCCAGCGACTTTCCAAAGGGTTATGGACAACATCCTGAAGTGTGTACAAGGGACTATCTGCCTACTTTATATGAACGACATAATTATCTTCTCTACATCTCCTCAGGAGCATATGGTCAACCTCACGAAAGTATTCCAACGCCTACGAGAAACTGGTTTTAAAATACAACTAGACAAGTGCGAATTTCTGAAAAAAGAATTCAGCTTTCTAGGACACGTCGTCACTCCAAATGGAATGAAAACAAACCCATCAAAAGTCAAAGCAATTATGGACTATCCTGTACCAAGAACTGTCAAAGAGATCAGAGGATTCCTTGAACTCCTAGGGTACTACAGGAAGTTCATTAAGGACTCCGCCAAGATAACCAAACCATTAACCTCCTGTCTCAATAAAGATGCCCATGTAGAACAAACGTCAGAATTCCTGATATGTGTTCAAAATTGCCAAAATCTGCTCACCAATGAACCAATACTACTTCACAACCCCTTCAGTCTGACCACAGACGCCAGTAATTTCGTCATAGGAGCCGTTCTGTCCCAAAGACCCATAGAAAAAGACAAACCATTAGCTTACGCATTCAGGAGCCTGAATGGAACTGAAATGTAGTACTCTTCCATCGAAAAGGAAATGCTAGCAATAGTTTGGGCTACTTAATATTTCCGACCGTATATTTTCAGAAGGGAATTTTAAATTTTGTCAGATCACCGAACCCTCCAGTGGCTCTTTTCCATAGAGGATCCAAACTCAAAATTTGTCCGATGGCGTCTAAAGCTAGAAGAGTATGACTTCGAAGTGGTCAACAAAAAGGGCACAAGCAATACCAACTCCGATGCGTTCTCCAGAATAGAGATACATGCTCCATGAAGCAAACTACGACGACAAGGCATCTCTATTCAACCTTCCTCCATCAGAAGTTCCTGAGTCTGCGGAGGACAACATCAACAATCTATTTGAAGATTGCTCTCATCACTCAAACCGAAGTAGAAAAGGAATGTGTGAACCTGAACCGGGAAGCTACCCCTACAGCCCAAACATCCAATAATATGCGAAAAATCATGAAATGGGATCAGTCAAAAACGCTCCTTTACAAAAACGTGTCGAGTTTTTCCCCCAATGTAGCCGTTTTCGACAATGTTGGTAATTAATATGCAAACCTAATCCAAACAATCTGAAGTTTAGCTGAGGGAAAAGGCCTTACGTGCAATAAAAGTACCCAACTGAATTTTGGCAGAAGTAAGCCTTGGTTTGACGCAAGTTGCTCCACTATAAAGAGAAAACTGAGAGAACTGTTGATACTTTGCTAGGAAAATAATCTCATCGACCATATAGACTGCATTATATCACTCAGAAAAAATCCTACCAAACTTTGCTGGTATCGAAGAAAATAAACTCACGAAAAGCATATTGTTGATAAGCTCACAAATGTAAAAGATCAGAAAGAATTCTGGAAAACCATCAAGTCATTTCAACCAATATTCCAGTCATTCACTATGGCGATGGAAATCTGGAAAAACTTTTATAGTACCATTTATTTTGAGAAATCTCTAACGAATGTCACTTTTTTCGACGCAGGCAATGAGTTTCTAGATGCTCCTATTACATTACCTGAATCATTGGACTGCTTGACATTTTGCAAAGATCATAAAGTCCCCGGAGAGGATGGAGTTCATTAAAAACCTCCCCAAAAACTGGTTGCTTTATTTGTGTCACCTGTTCAACAAAATGTTCAATGAAGAAATATTCCCTGACACATGGAGTAATACCGTGTTAACAATGTTAGACAAGAAAGGTCCAAAAAACGATCCAGTCAATTATAGGGGTATCGCACTACTTAACAGTGTACCGAAAGTTTTTTCTTTGATACTTCAAAAAAGATTAACTACATGGTGCGATGAAAACGAAGTTATTCCTGAAACCCAATCTGGCTTCAGAAGACATCGCGGATGTATCGCCAATGTTTTCGTGCTCAGTTCAGTAATTCACATAAATCTGAGGCTCAGGGGCAGAAAAGTTTTCTGCGCCTTTGTTGACTTTAAATGGGCGTTCGAATTAATCATAATCTATTAATGCACAAGCTGTACCGCCTAGGTATCAGTTCAAAATTGATCAGATTCCTGAATAATATGTATGATAATTCCAACATGTCTATAAAGAGCGAGGGAAATTCAGCCGAAAATTCGAAATTTCCTCAGGGGTGCTACAAGGCGAACCTTTAAGCCCTTTACTATTTTCTTTATTCATCTCAGACATGGAAAAATATTTCGAAGAAAAAGGTTGCAGGGGAATCACTTTAGATAATGCAAATGACTTGCTTTTATTGCTGTATGCCGATGATCTGGTTCTGCTAGCAGATACACCAATAGATCTACAGCGTTAACTTAGAGTACTGAACCAGTATTCTATAGAAAATGATCTTGTTCTAAATCTACAAAAAACAAAAATAGTAGTTTTCACTAGGGGAGGTTTTTCATTCAACAAAAATCTGAGTTTCTACTATTATAACGAGAAATCAGATGTAGTCAGTAAATTCAATTACCTTGGGGTTCATTTTTCATCCTCTGCCCTTTTTCTCGAAATGGCTACTGTCACAGTAAACAAGGCAAAACAAGCTCTAGGCGCCGTTATGGACCTTATGATTGAGTCTAAGATGACCTCATGGGAGGCCAGAACCAAGTTATATGAGTCAATAGTCATTTCCCCACTCTCATATTGCGTAGCCGTATGGGGAACGAGGCACCCCGACCTATTAGAACGAATTCAAGTTGCATTTTTCAAAAAAGTTCTTGTCCTTGCCAAAAACAGACCAGACTATATAGTTAGAATCGAAACTAGTCGACTGGAGCTATCCTATAATATTATGAAATGTGTACTGTCATGGTTACAAAAAATTAAAATGATGCCCTCGACCCGTTTCCCAAAGATATGTTTACTACGTCTCTTGGAACTTCAGGACTCAGATATTCGGTTTAACTGGGCTCTACAAGTCGAATCCTGCCTGTCCCCATTGGACCGTAGGGATCTCTTGTGAAATTTCCAGCATACTGATTTCAAACGACTGTCTCAATAAATTTTAGACTCCTATGAGTCCGCACTCAGGGGAGAAGATAGAAACAAATTGTCCCATTGACTTCTGACTTCTCATATTTCTATAAAACTTTTTACAGTCCATACGACCTACTCTATTCAAAGTCATCAAACCATATAACCTTTATCAGGATAATTGTCCAATTGAGAACTTGCAATAAAGTTTTCACTAGATTCACTGCAAATGGCTGTTTTTACATAATAAAAACCGATGGAATTTGCACTATCTGTAACCTAGGAGTAAATGAAACTATTGTACACATATTTTTCGAGTATCCTGTATATGAGAGCCTACGTTTGCACTTTTATCCACAAATCACTACTCTGAACGACTTGCTAGATACTCTCGATACAGATAATATGAAGTCCCTCAAAATGATAGTAAATTATATTTCAGCAACCCTCAAGCTGCGCTCATTTATCATTAATAAATGATGTTGTCACCACCTCTTCATCTTAGTTATGTTTACTAATATAGTTGTCAATCTCGAATCGTAATTTTCTCACCCGAGAGCCAACCAAACTCTTTGTTATAAGGATTGTAAATTCTTTATAAACAATAAATGTATCTATCTATCTATCTATCTATCAATCTATCTATCTATCTATATATCTATCTATCTATCTATCTACCCCAGATTAAGACACTAGTGGCATCACCAACCATTCAGCCAGAGAAAGCCCAGTATTGAGAAAATATTCCCGAATAATAGAAGATATCACGCTCGATATATCAGCCCGGGAAAAAGATACGCTTTGATGTTCGAAGACGAAGAACTCTGCCCCAGCATGTACAGAATCCTGAGAGAGACATTCAAGAACTCCTCTTTCGATCTCATAAAATGCAACTGCCTTCTGGAAGATGTCAATTGTCCAACTAGACTACTAGACAAAAAGAAATAATCAAGCAACAGCATGTAGGAATAACAAACCATGGAGAAATCACCGAAACGAAAGCTCGAATCAAAAGATTGTATTATTGGCCCAATTTCAAAAAGGATTTCGAAGAAGCTATCGATTTCTGCGAAACTTTTCAAATCAACAAATGTGATCGGAGACCAAAGAAGCCAAAGTTTATGCTGACACCTACCCTAACAATGCCTCTTAGAATGATACATATGGATACCTTTCAGGCTAGTGGACAAAAATTCCTGACGATTGTGGATGCATTTTCAAAATATGGCCAGGCGTATCCAACAGAGGGATGTAATGCTCTCAACACTCTCAACTCTCTCTCAGTACTCTTCAACCACCATGGAATACCACTATGATCGTCACTGATAATGGAAATGAATTCAAAACTGGACTGATTCAAGAATTTTTTGACACACATAAAGTCAACATTCACCGTACCACTCTAGTGAACCCTCAGTCAAACGGGATAGTTGAAAGATTCAATTCTACATTGATCGAGCAATTGAGGATATTGAGAGAAACGCATAAGAGACATGAAAGAACAGGTGCTCTATGCCATCCTGGGTTACAATAACTCAATCCATTCAACAACAAGACAGAAACCTATGGATTTTCTGAACGGATATCTCAATAGTCAAGATCCATTTGATATCGATATAAGACGTGCTCTGATCAACAACTACTTCCAACAACACAGGGAAAAAACGAAGGAAATATATGAGAAAATCAACGAAGATTCACAGAAACAGAAGACAAACATCATAGAGAAGAGAAACAAGAGAAGAAACACACCGATTACCTACAAACCCTGCACCAAAGTTTACACACGAAAAACAGTGAAAAGAAACAAACTGCTACCACCTTTCTTCCCAGAATCTGCCCAAAAAGACCAATAGTAACTGTTAAGACAGAAAATGCAAACGCCAATAAGAAAAATATAAGACATTCGCCTAATAAGATGACTAAAGTCTTTGTCCCTTTACAGACTTCATTTGACGAGAGAACAGGAAATCGAGATCCAAAACCTCAAGAGCAAACCAGGATTCCTCCCCCTCAAGATAGGACAAGGAAAGATCAAGACTAGTATCCACGACTTCATCCACTACTATGATCTTCAATCCATCCACGGAGAGATATTCGCCATAGAATCCCAATATGATGCCGTCTCCACAGTAATTCTTAACGGACTAAGTTACGCTTATTTCTTCAACTTGCAATATTTCTTTCAAGGACTGAAGTACCAGCTGAAAACTGCAAAAAAAAGTTACAGACTCTTCTTAGTAGACCCAAACGAGGACTTGGAAGTGTGATCAAAGCAATTACTGGAAAATTGGACCAAAAGACCTGTCAATAACTTATGCTAGCCAGAACCGCCTGTCATTGTAGCTACTTTGAATCGCTCACACAAACACACATACAAATATCAAGTAGACAAAATAATGTATTATCATTGATCATTGTACTATGAGCATTGTTCGCGAGTAGACGTGTTCTAGGAGCTCCAGCTAGTTTGTGCTATACAAATAGAAATTGGTTTCTGAAATAATTTTTGAACGTTATCAACAACTCTGACTGTGCGATAGGTTTTTTGTGGATACAACTATACTTTTTTGCATTGGGAAGGGTCGTTTATTTCATCCCGAATCTGCACGATAAACATCACGACTATGACACAAACACGCTCCTCTTCGATTAGCAGTCCACCTGATGGAGAAGAAGAAATGGAGAAGCTGATAACAAAGGTCTGTTCGAATTTTGTAGATCAATTCGAAAAGAAATTTGAGAAAAAATTTGATAAAATACATGATCAACTCGGCGACATTACTAAGTCCCTTAATACTTTGCACCTCAAAACAGCTGAGCATTCTGCCTCTATTGCGTCAAACGAATTGAAAATTGATCAACTAGAGCAAACAACAAGAATGAAATCCGTTCGAATTTATGGCCTACCTGAGTCAGAGAATGAAGATGTCATTACAACTTCACTTAATTTCATAACAGGCACCCTCAAACTGAATATGAACAGACCTGATATTGACTGTTCGGAACGATATTTTTCTGTTTTAATGTTTTTCCCATAAAATCTCCCTATATATTGTTTTATCTCTTGTTTTCCCACTTTTTCGATGTTGTTTGAAATATACTTGGAGATGTCATAATAGAAAGAAAAATATAGACATTTTTTGAAGAACTGTCAGAGTTTTAAAATAACGTTTTTCAAGTAAAGTAAAGTGTATTTGATCCACAAAGAAAGTTAATTCAACATTTGGCGACCGTGACAATGGAAATACAGAAGAAAGAACGAGAGAATATCCGAAGAAATTTCAAAACAATATCCACTCATATCGACCTAAAACTCTCCGAGAAAGAGACCACAGTGGATGATATTGCGTACCTTTTGAGACAACTTGAGGATAAGGCCGATCGTTTATTCGCTTTAGATGACAACATCAAGGGTATGGCCTCAGTTTCAAACGACGAAGAAGGTAAGCCAGAAGAATTCGACGAAGTAGAGTCCTATCGAGAAGAGTTGATAAGACAAAAATACAAATGCGAAGTACTCATCAAGAAGACCATCAATTCAGAGCAAAAAATGAGTTCCCAAGACTGGAGCGGTATCGAGAAAAATAGGAGAAATTTCCGTCTTCCCATGATAGAATTAAGAAAATTTGACGGAAATGTCAAAAACTGGATTGGTTTTTGGGGGCAATTCCGAAAGATCCACGAAGACCCAAGTATCGATGAAGAAGACAAATTCCAATACTTGCTACAAGCGACAGAAGATGGTTCAGCGGCAAAAGAGTTGGTCCAGAGCTTTCCTCCATCCGGAGCTAATTACACGTTGGCTATCGACCAGCTGAAGACCAGATTTGCTAAGGATGAGTTCCTAATTGAAGTATATGTAAGAGAATTACTGAATTTGGTTCTGAAACAAGCACTAAACAATACAGGTATGTCACTTTCTAATCTTTACAATAAACTGGAAACACAGCTGAGGGCATCGGAAACTTTGGGGGTGACTAAAGAGAAATATGCTGCAATGCTGTTTCCTTTAGTAGAGTCGTCTTTACCTAACGATTTGATGAAAGTATGGGAGAGATTTCGGAATGCACATAAAAATAAAGGGTTTTCGCAACAAGATTCAGTTGGGCATGGTAATAAAAACATTTATACTCCTGATAATTTGTCATTGTTATTAGATTTTCTACGGAGTGAAGTTGAATCCGAAGAACGCATCAACCTAGCACAATCGAGTTTTCAGAAAGACACGGACAAAACTAAATGGACACCAAAATCACATGATGAGTGTTCGGATGGTAAACTATACACAGCATCAGCATTATATTCTGCAAGTTCCAAAAATCCAGGAAAAGAGGGTAAGAAGATTCCAATTTGTCTTCTTTGTGAAAAATCGCATTCTAGTCAAGATTGCCTCAGAGCTCACAAACTTTCTCTTGATGAGAGAAAAAAGATTGTCATTGACAAGAAAGGTTATTTTGCTTGCCTCAAGCAGTTTCACAGTATAAAAAATTGCAAAGCTTTTTTGAAGTGTATCATTTGTTCTCGTAAACACTATCCAATAATGTGTCCCGATTTAATAGCGCAAAAAGAGAAAAAACCGCAACAGAAAGAAACTGGTACTGTAGATAATAGTCTGACAAGTAATATTTCTACTACAATTTTATTGCAAACTGTCATTGTGAGAATTTGTTTCGGTGGTAAGGAAAAGATAGTTCGAGCTTTATTAGATTCCGGCTCGCAAAGATCCTATATTTCATCTAAAAGCGCGGAAGAATTGAAATTGAAGAAAATTAGCGACGAAACCATAATACAGGGTGTTTTTGGTGGACATCAATCATTACCACAAATTCATCAATTATTTCAATTGACATTAAGGAATATTTCTAACAGTTGTGAATATGAATTGAAAGTGTTAAATCAAGACAGAATATGTAATGATCTTCCTCGAATCAATGATACATCTTATATTAACATGCTCAGAAGTAAAAATATCACAATTTCGGATACAGATATAACTCATGCTCCATATGAAATTGAACTACTTTTGGGAGCAGATATATTTGGTCATCTATTAACTGGTAGAAAAGAATATCTTCACAATAACCTAGTAGCAGTCGAAACATTTTTGGGGTGGACACTCATTGGGGAATACGACTCAAGAAATAGAAATCATGCATTATTTTCTGGTTTTCCTGATTTTTCTATATCTGACATGTGGAGTTTAGAATTACTAGGAATAAAAGATCCTTCAGAAGTAAAAACAAAAGATGTGCATGAAGAGCAAACATTGATTTTTTTTTATGAAACTCTACGTCTTAACGAAGAAAATCGATATGAAATTAAATTACCTTGGACTGAAGATCATTTTGATATTCTGAACAATAAAGAGATGGCACTGTGTAGATTAGAGTCTAGTACAAGAAAATTGGTTAATTTAGATATGTATCATGAATATTCGAAAATATTTGAGGATTGGGAAAGGTTAGGGATTATTGAGGAAGTAACAAATGAAACAGAATTACAAAAAAAAAAATTTCGTGCACTATCTGCCACATCATGCAGTTGTTAAAGAATCAAGTGTCACAACTAAAATTCGTCCCGTTTTTGACGCTTCAACCAGAGACAAAAATGGCAATTCTTTGAACAACTGCTTAGAAAAAGGCCCCAATTTCCTAGAATTAATTCCATCATTGTTGATAAAATTCCGCATTAATGCTATAGGTATCATTTCCGACATCGAGGAAGCATTCTTACAAATCAGCATTTGTCAGGAAGACAGAGACTTCTTGAGATTTTCATGGTGGCAAGACTATTCTGAGCAAAAAACTAAAGTTTACAGGCATTGTAGGGTGGTATTCGGAGTCAAATCAAGTCCTTTCATTCTATCAGCAACTATAAATTATCATTTAGACAAAGCTCCTCTGGAATTTAAAGAAACGGCAGAAAGACTGAAAAACTCGTTCTATGTAGATAATTGCGTGTCCAGTGTTAGGAATGACGTAGAATGTAGGAAATTCATAAAATAATCAACAATGCTCATGTCTACTGGTAAGTTTAATTTGAGAGGGTGGACCTATAATTCATTTGAACCTCATGTTACCTCTGATCAAGTTAACGTAGTGAGTGTTTTAGGTTTACTTTGGGATGCAATTAACGATACAATATTTTGTGATACAAATTTCATGGCTGAGATGGATGATATTTCACTGACAAAGCGAAGTTTACTTTCAATAGCTCACAAATTTTTTTATGCTATAGGTTTTCTCTGTCCAGTATTATTGATTCCTAAGTTATTATTACGAGAAACTTGGCAATTGAAAATTGGTTGGGATCAGCAATTACCAGATAACATGAAAAAATCATTCGAAGTATGGGTGAAACAAATTCACCTTCTAGCATATTGTAAGATTCCACGTACACTTTGTAATAAAGCAAATTCAGAAGATTCGTCTGATACAACCATTCACGTATTTTGTGATTCTAGTAAGATGGCTTTTGCCAGTTGTATATTTCTGAGAACGGTCTTAAGAGGGGTAACATCAGTCAATTTGATTCTTGCTAAATCTAGATTGGCACCGAAAAATACTACCCTACCTAGACTGGAACTTTTAGCAGCTTTACTGGGAGTCAGGCTGTATCAAACTATAGCGGCAATAAGTGATTTAAATCGAATTGAAACTTATTTTTGGAGTGATTCGATGGTGGCTTTAACATGGATTCGAACTAAGGGACAGTGAAAAACATTTGTGGAGAATAGGGTTAAAGAAATCAGACTGTTGAGTAATATCGAAGATTGGCATCACATTCCAGGAAAAATTAATCCGGCTGATCTTGTTTCGAGAGGATGTAACGCAAGAACTCTGTTAGAAACAAAATGGTGGTTAGGTCCTTCATGGTTAAGAAATGATCCGAAAGAAAAATGGCCACGCAACGAGATTTTTCGTCCAGAAGAGGCCAATACAGAGAAAATGAAGGAAACCAATATTCTAATCTCAAAAACAGAAGTGTCAACAGACAGATTTCATTTTTTCTCCAAATACTCTAAAATTGTCAGGATGAGATTCAGCTTCAATTCTAGAAAGAAAGATTCGAGAAGGTCGGGAGAAATCACTTGTGATGAAGTCAACGAGGCCGAAACTAAATTGATGAGAATGATACAAGAGGAATCTTTTGGAAACGATACTAAGAATTTGAACATAGAAATGTTCCAAGATGAAAATAAATTATGTAGAATAAGAACAAGACTCAGTTTGGGAGATTTTCCCGAGAATTTCAAATACCCTATTTTACTTCCGAATAAACATGTGATAGTACATAGGCTGATTGAAGAATATCACAGATTAAACTGTCATACAGGAGTACAAACCCTACTCAGTATAAAAAGGGAAAAATTTTGGATACTGAAAGGAAGAAAAACCGTTAGAGAAGTTATATCCAAATGTTCTGTATGTAAGAGATTCACAAGTAAACCACTCGAAACGCCGTTTGCTCCTCTGCCGAAAGAAAGAATTACGTGTGGAGCAGCTTTCAGTGTGGTTGGTATAGATTTGGCAGGACCATTATACCTCAAGGATCAATCAAAATCATGGATTGTCCTGTTCACATGCGCCGTATACAGGGCGATACATCTGGAATTGGTAAATTCTCTTTCAACCGAAGCATTTCTAGCAGCTTTTAGGCGATTTATAGCTCGACGAGGAAGGGTTTCCACGATCTACACGGACAATGGAAAAAACTTTGTTGGTGCTTGGAATATGATGGAGAAGATTAATTGGAACAGGGTGTTAGAAGCTTCAACTGTTCAAAGAATAAAATGGATTTTCAATGTACCAACAGCTGCCTGGTGGGGAGGATGGTGGGAACGTCTTGTTCGAATTGTCAAAAATCTCCTGCGAAGGACTTTAGGAAAATCATCTGTTAACTACGAAGAATTGTCAACTATACTATGTGACTGTGAGGCAGTTTAAATAGCAGACCCTTAACATATATTTCGGATGATGAACATTATTTGAAACCATTGACCCCATCCATATTTATCAGCAACATAGCCCAAAATGACATACCTGAAATAGACGAAATAGACAGAAGGACATTAGTGAGAAGACAAAGATATCTTCAGGATCTTCGAGATGGATTCAGAACACGCTTCAAAAAGGAATACTTAGCAGAACTGGTAAACGCTGGACAACGAAAGCCACGTGAGCTGAGGATTGGAGATATCGTTTTCATTGGTGACGATAATAGCAAGAGATCTGATTGGAAGTTGGGAAAAATATTAGAAACTTATCCTGGAAAAGATAAAGTATCCAGAGTAGCAAGGGTGAAAACAAAAAGTGGTGAACTCCTACGACCATTTCAACGTTTGCATCTTTTGGAAATCGAAGATTCCACAAGTATTGCATCTCAACCCGAAGAAAAAACAAGTTACAACAGAAATGGTGAAAACAGTAGAAGTACTGAGAAGACAAGCAAAGCAAATGACACCGGAGGAAGGAACGAAGATGGATGCGGAGAAAAAATAATCACAAGAAGAGGAAGGCTGGTGAAACCTCCGAAACGATATGGAATTGAATAAATTGTTGGGGGGGAGAATGTTCGGAATGATATTTTTCTGTTTTAATGTTTTTCCCATAAAATCTCCCTATATATTGTTTTATCTCTTGTTTTCCCACTTTTTCGATGTTGTTTGAAATATACTTAGAGATGTCATAATAGAAAGAAAAATATAGACATTTTTTGAAGAACTGTCAGAATTTTAAAATAACGTTTTTCAAGTAAAGTAAAGTATATTTGATCCACAAAGAAAGTTAATTCAACATTGACTATGCTTTTCGAACAAAATCATCAAACACTGAAAAACCTCGACCTGTATTAGTGACCTTCGCTTCCAATACTAAGAAGAATGAGATGATGACCGTCAAGAAAACTTTGTTGAGAGATTCTGGTATTTCAGTTTATGACGATCTCACTCAATTTCGTTATAATCTGCTCAAGAAAGCCAAGGAAAAATATGGTCAACATAACGCATGGACTTCGTCTGGAAAAGTGTTCGTCATTCATGGGAATGCAAAGAAACTGATCTCTACAAATGATGATCTTTAATGTTTTTTTTCTTTTCGTTTTTGGATGTTTTGGAACACAGCCATCATTTCTTTAAGCATTCCTAAGTATTTTTGTATCTTTTTTTTTGAATTTGTAAAAATCGAGTGGCACCATACCGAATTTAATATTATAGTCCGGACAATAAGTTATATATACTGAGTGTATTTCATTGGGTACCATATTATTACTGTCTTGAATTATATTTTTTGAATATCACGAATCTATGCTATTTCATTCACTAACTGAAGCTCATAATACCCTCTACGCAACTTTGTCTTTTGCCTTTGTCTTATTATTATGAGGCAAAAAAAATGTAACTTCGACTTCGGTCATTTGAATATACGATCACTTCGTACTGGCTTTGATCTGTTTCTCGATGTCTTAACCATAGAATCTTACTCAGTTTTAGGTCTTTCTAAAACCTGGCTTGATTCTTCGGAAGATGACTCTGCATATAGAATTCCAAATTATAGGTTAGTAAGAGTCGATAGGGAAGGGAGAGGGGGAGAAGTAGGTTTTTACATCCATGAAACGGTCAAATATGAAATTATTGAAGAACAACATAGCTCCTCCAATTCTCCTCTGGAAAGTATGTGGATATCATCTACAATTGCAGGTAAGAGGATGTGTTTGGGAACGGTGTATAGACCTCCTACCTCCAACTTAAATGAGGCGATTGAATTCCTTGAGAATTTGCTTGTGTCTTTTGTAACAGAATATGACATCATCTTATATGGCGGAGATTTAAATGTGGATATGTTGAAATCCGACAACCGGAACACTATATTGTTCAATAATTTACTTTCAAAATACGGCATGCATCAAATTGTTTGTCAACCTACAAGAATCACGGAAACTTCCAGCTCCTTGATTGATCTTTTAATTATTTCAAACGAATCCTTTTTATCTGATATTAATGTATTGAATATGGAAAATATATCTGATCATTTTCTTGTTTACTGTTCTCTGAGCATTCAAAGAGATAAACAGATGCCACTTTACTGTGATATACGAGATTTTTCGAATTTTGATAATACCGCATTTTTGAATGATCTACACTCTATTGACTGTTCTATTATTTCTGCCTATGAGGATGTTGATGATATGATCAATACTTGGAATCATTTTGTAATTGAACTCTTCAATAAACATGCACCCATTAAATCTGTGAGAATAACCAAAAGTCCGGCCCCTTGGTTAACTGATAACTTGAAATTAATGATGAAGTTGCGGGATAAAGCCTTTCATAGATATAAAAAACATAGATCTGACTCGTCTTGGGCATACTATAAAGAATTACGAAACCTTGTGAACTCAACTATCGAAGCTGAAAAAAAGGGTATCTCAAGTTCAAGGCTAAGGACCAACCCAAAGAATTCTGGAGAGCATTAGACTATCTTAACATTAATGGAAAGAGGTCGAATCCTTGTGTTGGATTTGACGATCCTAATTGTCTGAATGATTATTTCATTGATAGTATACCGTCCTGTGTTACGAATGAATACACCCACTTATTAAAAAAATATTCTGAAAAAAATGTTGATTGTGTCATTGGCTTTGAACCTGTAACTGCTGAACAGGTGGAAAATATTGTACATAGTATAAAAACTAATGCCTGTGGAGCAGACGGAATAAACCGAAAGATGCCAATATTACTCTTACCACATCTGTGTAATGTATTAACGTTCATCATCAACTCCTGCCTAGCCAGTAATACTTTTCCGGATGCATGGAAAAAATCATTCATTCATTCCATCCCCAAATTGAATAACCCCACACAAATGTCACACTTCAGACCTATTAGTATCCTTCCCACCATATCAAAAATTCTCGAAAAGATAGTTGCTAATCAGATCAAAGACATGCTTGATGATAAAAAAATATTACCTAATATACAGTCTGGCTTTCGCCATGGATACAGTACTACAACTGCACTTACAAAAACTACTGATGACATTTTCAGAGCTAGTGACCAAAAACAGAGTACGATATTGATATTAATTGATTACAGTAAAGCCTTCGATACTATAGATCATCATTTGCTTTCTGTAAAACTCAGATATTTTGGCATAGGGGAATCAGTGGTGAAATTTGTTGAGAGTTACCTTGAGAGTCGGAGTCAACAAACGAAAATAGATGGAAAAATATCGGAAAGTAGAAATATATCGCGGGGTGTGCCTCAGTGAAGTATACTAGGTCCGCTCTTATTCTCAATGTATACCTCTGACTTTCACAAATCCTTAGAGTTTTGCAAGGTTCATCAGTATGCTGATGACACTCAGATTTACAAATCCTTTTATTCGCCTGATTTAAAAACTTCTTGTGATGCAATTAATTCCGATCTCAAGTACATTTTCGAACTGTCTCAAGCTCATAGTCTTCAACTGAATGAAACTAAAACTGAAATGCTAATTCTTGGGTATGAAAACAATGAAATTATAAGTAACCCTGCCCTTAAAATTTTGATTAATGATAACCTTTTAAGTATGTCACCCAAGTGTAAAAATTTAGGAGTTTATTTCCACAACGACCTCAGATTCAGTTCACATGTGACTCATTTGGTAAAAAAATCTTATGCCAAGCTCAGAATGCTGTATAAACATAAAGAAATATTCAGTACTGAATCTAAACTTAAACTTTGTGATTCTTTAATCTTATCAAGTCTCACCTACTGTGATATTGTGTACTGGCCAACTCTAACAGTAAAGGACAAAATGAGTTTGCAAAAAATCCAGAATTCTTGTATACAATACTGTTACAACCTAAGAAAATATGACCACATTAGTGAATCATTTAATGAATCCAAATGGCTGAAATTAGAACCCAGATTTGTTATGCATCTGTCAAGTTTAATATATAGAATCACAATAGCCCTATTTATTTAACGACTAAGTTATTGAAAGGTTTTGATATACACAGTAGGAGCACAAGATTTAGAGAAATGTACACTGTTCCCCACATTCTGGTGCTTTGTTTCAAAAATAATTTTCCTATGTTGCAGTAAATATTTTCAATGCCCTACCTGAAAGTGTTAAGTGTGCCCCTTCTCTCTTAACTTTCAAGAAGCGTCTCAAGGCTTATCTATATGATCCCAATAATGTAATGGTTGGAGATTTTTTGATTCACTAGCTTTTCCAATGACGACACTCATCCCTATGTAATCATTATTTTCCTGTACAATAGAAATTTCAAATGACCGAAGTTACTTCATTTAATAGTAATAACATAAGTATGTGTGTATTCATTTTCTTCTTTATATTTGAAGTGTTTTGTTTTGGTATATATGTATGTATAATTTCCGTTTGAGCATATACCAAATACGGAGTATGTTTCGATTGTATATCACCCTGTTGGTAATCTGGGGGGTTGTATGGAAGAGAAACTCAGTTGAATACCGCCTCCTTATTTTCATTTTGTAAGACCTCATGTATATTCAATAAAACCAATAAAGACACATTATTATTATTATTATATGTTATACACCTTTCGGTTCACCTGTCAATTCCTTGTGCTCATCGAAAAGGTCTGTAATTTATTTGACTTCACAATGGATGACCAAATTGGAATAAAATTTTCGAGCTTACAGCAGCAATTTTTTTTTAAATTCAATCACTTTCAGAAATATAGGGGTTGATGACGTGCAGGGCTGATGCGTTTCAGGTGATGCTTACCGTACTTGCTATGACTCATCACTATGAGGATTCTTAGCTTCACACAGATACCCTTACTCAAAGGATTCACTAGCTCTTGGTCTATAACGGTTGTGTAGAGGTAAGCACACCCGCCTGTCAAGTGGAAGACCGAACTTCAATTCCTCGCCTCGGAACCACTATGCTGATATTCGCACGTCTGATGATAAAGCCCCGTTAATTCATTGCCGGACAAGTTTCGACTTCTGAAAGTTGACTATTGTACGAGGGTGTCAGCTTGTTAACGGAAAATCACATTCCGACTATTTTTCAACAAACAGAAATCAATTAATCAAGGCGATTGTGTCGTTTATATATTGTCGTTTTCTGGATATGTGCTAATTATAATTAATCGATACTTTCTGTCGGGTGACCACACTGTCACAAGAATTGAATCACGATGAAAGAAAAGAGACTGCAACCGCGTGCCAAATCCTTATTGAACTATCAGAAATACGAATATGATATCCAATAAAGATATGGTATTGTTCACTTCGATTCAAAAACATCCTTTAGTTTTCTATTTACAAATATATCGAGGCGATTTCACGACATTTTTCCTGTTTGTATTTAGGATTTTTCGAACTGAAATACGTGGATCATGTTCTCATGAGAAACAACCCTATTCCTGATTCCGTAACAACACTTGTTTTTTTTTTTCTTTTGCAACAAACGTTCATCTAGTACGCTCAGAGCGATTCGTTTTGTTATCTAGATTACCGTGATGAAATTGTATGAAGAAATTTTGCTTTTCCACTCAGTCCGTCAAACTTTTTAATAGGTGATTTGTATAAAGCGGCGAGATCCTTGTTTCCACTTTAATCAAGTCAGAAAAAGAGCTAGTCAGTACAGAAAAATATAATTTCCTCCGTTCCCTCGCACACATTCGTCGTGAGCAACATTTATATTTGTCACAATGGAAACTTCTGTGTGGTTGCATTCAGGATTGGTACTTCACAACCCGATTGAATCAATTTTACCAGTGATTATAATATTCCAATGGAGAATTCCATTACATCACTCGACCAGAAATTTATCATGTTCAAAAGTGGGCGTGTCTCTGTTGAATCTAGCAAAATCAAGTACAAAAACTCCAATAGGAGAAAGAGAGGTTGCGATTTCTCCAATGCAGCTAACATTAGCAGATATAAGATTGATTTATAAAAAAAAACGGTGTTTGCAGCCAAGAAAAAGCAACAATTGACATGGAGGAAACTTGATCACAGGGACATAAAGAGACCTTAATTATATTAAAATCAAGTATGAGAATATTGGAAGAATTTTGAAAAAGAAAATACTATCTACTACTATCTACCCGTTGCGTAAAATCGTAATGATATGAGAAGTTGAGTCATTGGGTTCATTTCATGATACCTAGAAAATATTTATGACGACCCAGACTCATAACAAATCACATTCATTACTTACTGATTTCTCTCAACTATAAGATGGAGTATCTGATCGAGGATGTGTTACTGTGCTCAATTTTTTGTGAAGCGAACCCTCCTGAAAAACTCGACATCTAGGTAAATGGAGTGATCTGTTCGCTCCTTGACTGTATACTATTCTTTTCATTTCTATGAAATCTATCATTTCTTGGTCGTCATCGTCAAATAGGCCATATATCTTGTAAATTCATTTTGTCCCTTCGAAATTTGAAAATGTAAATGGATAGCAATTTGACATTATGCCATGAATGATTAATGTGTCACAAAAAGCTTACCTTCATCAATCATAATTATCTACTTTCAACACGATAATTTCTAGGGCTCTGATTCACTAATCAGAAATTGAACGAAGACGCGAAGTACATGCCCTTAGAGACGAAATAAACGAAGAACAAGCATGATCAATAGCAAATGATTCTGCTGTCCCACGAACTCACCAACTGAACCATGCATTTCTCGATTCGACCAACATTTCACAATGAGGGGATTTCGAACCCGTGCAACACAAATAGAAAAACTACATGCAGCAATGGGTGACAATTCGTTCGATATAGATGCCTTAATAAGAACTAATCCTAGGATACACAAAATCAAATAAGGCAGCAAACAAGAAAATGTGGTAAGTCCTATGGGATTAAAAATCCCAGCCTTCGGGAGGAATTTCATCATCAAGATGGCGTCGAGTGACGACGTCACGTCAGATGTTCTCCTGATTAATACGTAAAATATGTGTACGGGCAGCAGAAGACCGTTAAAAAGTGAACTTGAATGTACAAATTGTGACGAGCAATATCAATGTCAATATCATGTCTAGTCAGGGTCAAGGGTGCAAAAGTGGTCGGATTGAACGTATTCATCTGCCCAAAATGTGACGAAAGTGAGAAAAATAGAAGTGACATAGATGATACTATTGATGTTGTTAGAAGAGAAAATAGCCCGCTGAAGAGTTCACTCATCCAAATGATGGAAAACCAGTACCTTTCACACAGTAGACTACACGATATGGAAGATCAAGTAGAAAACCTCCTGAAAGAATTGAAGAAAAAAAGGTAAACAATTCAATACCCCCCCTGTGCAACCAACCACTCTATCGTTGGAGGATGTGACAGGCAAATCGAACACAGACACAGAGAGTGCACACAAAACACACGCTTTTGCTGCCCAAGCTAGCAGTAGCAGACCTTTACTAGAAACCAGAGTGAAGTTGGATGCATCTGATGGCCGAAACCGCCAGTCATACAGCCGAATAACCAGACACCCATCAGTAACGGCAACAACGCCAGAGATAAGCGGGAAAAAAGAAGAAGACGACGTCAATAACCCAGAAAATGGTCTTTTTTGAAATACAACGACATCAAAGGCTTAAACAATATAAAAAACGGCTGGGAAATGCAGAAAACGAATCAAACGACTTTGCTGGTGGCGATAGAAGAGTGTGGATATATCTTTATCGTGTGAAAAGACAAGCAACTGAGGCTTTGATAGTGACATATGTGAAAAGTCATGCAGGTTTCGAGAATGAGAATATATGTGTCAAGAAGATACCCAGCGATCCAAATAAACTGAAACGCTTCGTTTTAACAGCACCACTACAGCGTGAAGACGAGCTCTACGAACCAAACTTCTGGCCTCTCATGGTTGGCATAAAAAGGATCGATTTTGCGAAGCATAAGGACTTCTTGAAAGCTGAAGGAAGTTTTCTATAAATTGGTTGCCACCCGACGCACACCTCTCAAAAAGTACCCAACATGTAAACAATGATCAAAAACAAACTACTATAAATATATTCTTCATCAATATATGGTCAATTGGAAATGAAGTGGGAGCTCCGGAGGCCTTTCTGCTTGAGCACCACCTCGAATATTCTGCTCTTTGTCTTGTAGAGCACTGTCTACAAGTTGAAGCAATCAAAGAATTAAGGATCCTCAACTTCGATCCCCAGGCATATTTTTGTCGCAATCGGAGTAAACATGGAGGTGCTGTGATTCTGACAAAACATGACATACCGGTGAGATCAATAAAAGAGTTTGAGAATTTCCCAATAGAGAGTCACTTTGAAGCTTGTGGCCTCAAATTTTTTATTTCAATATTATTTTGATAACTGTCTATCGTCCCCCTAGTGGTGTCTTTGATGTTTTTTCGGACGCGCTGAATAGAGTTCTGGAGTTAAGCTCTCCTGTCTGTACCAATATAATTATAAATGGTGATTTCGATCTTCACTTTGAGAAAAAATATTCAAATAAAGGTAGATTTTTTGATCTTATGGACTCCTTCCAATTCAGACAATTAGTTTTCGAAAATACTAGACTCAATCATTGCCTTGACAATGTTTTTATCAATTTTACTGAAACTGACATTTTCAAATTCAATGTGAATGTATTCAATCCATGTCTATCTGATCATTCTGCCATAGAAGTGAGTCTAAATGTTAATCATCCTGTAAAAAAAAGTACAATTGATAGTTTAGATCTTCAATACCGCCCTGTAACTGATGTAGGCCTATTTACGATGTACAACCTACTTGAGCAAGAGAATTGGCAACTCTTTGACTCTAACATCCTAGTTGATGAGGTATGTAATTGCTTTTTCGGAAGGCTAATAAGTATGCGGAACATTGCTTTCCCAGTGCGCCACAAAAAAATCAGAGAACGGAATGCATCCAATATAGAATGGTTTACTCCTGAACTGAAAGCCCTACGTGACGAAGTTCGTAAACTAGAAATTATGAATCAGGAGTCTGAGTGTATCTTTCTGAAGGAGGACGTCAGACTAAGAAAACAAGAGTACAGGCATGCCATAGCGGAATCAAGAAAGAAGGCGAATTCTGAGTACATTAGGCGTTCAGATAATCCTAGTAAGGCTTCTTGGGAAGTGATAAACAATAACAGAAAGAGATCTGCTTCCAAATTGAGTACAAAATTACAATCCAGTGTTACACTCATTCCGGCTTTACCAAAATCTAACTTTCTTTTTCAATTCCACTTGGAAGGTATGAGTAGGGACATTCCTCAGGGAGGCTTTTCATTTAACACTGCCATAGATGGTATTAAGAGTAAGCATAGCAAAGCCTATTATGACTTTAATATAGTAATATTCAAACAACTCAAAAACGTTCTGATTCTTCCTTTGACTAAATTATATAATAGATGTATTGAGGAAGCTGTTAATCCAAATAATTCAAAATAAGTAAAACAATTCCTTTTTTCAAAAATGGAGATCCTGACTCACAAAATAGCTATAGGCCTATTTCACTAATACCAATTGTGTCGAAAGTGCTTGAGGTCTTACTTAGAAAACAACTGTGTAATTTCTTTGAATCGAATGGTATACTTGAACAGTTTGGTTTCAGATGTGGAAGGGCCACTAGGATGGCCATATTTAGGTTATGTGAGGGCATTGTTGAGGGCTTTGAAGAGGGCGACTTTGTAGGTGCGGCCTTTTACGACCTCTCCAAGGCCTTCGACTGTGTCTCACATGATGTTTTGATTGAAAAATTGAAATTTTAGGAAATGGTGCCTTCAAGTTGCCAGTTGATTCGGAGTTATCTTGCAGACAGACGGCAGGTTACCTCCTTTCAGGGTACAGTATCAGATGAAAGAGTAAAACATCACGGAGTTCCCCAGGGCTCTATCCTGGGACCCTTTCTGTTTCTAATATATGTAAACGATTTGACATCATCACTGCAGCAAAGTGACGTTACACTGTACGCAGACGATACTTCCTTTTAACTAAGAGCTGAAGATTATGATGTCCTTAATGAGCATGTAAAGGAACACATTGACAGTGTAGGTGACTGGTTCACAGCCAATCGACTAAGTCTGAATGTTTCAAAAACGGAACAGGTTGTCTTCTCGTTGAGACCACTTGATACTGTCAATAATCCAGAATAAGCAAAGTTTCTCGGAATTACTTTAGACCCCAAACTTACTTTTGACACGCATGTCAACAATGTCTGTAAGAGAATTTCTTCAGGTATTTATGTTTTTCGAAACCTGTCGAAAAATGCTGATCATGGTGTATGCCTTATTGCATATCATGCACTTGTACATTCAATATGTGTGTATGGGTTACTGGCCTGGGGACATTCGCACCATGCCACCCGAGTGTTCAATCTGCAGAGAAGAGCCATCAGGATCCTTGCTGGGATTGGATATCGGGATGATGCCAGATCACACTTCAGGACACTGAAAATTCTGACACTACCATGTCACTATATTCATGAGGCACTGATTTACGCATACGAAAACCTAGATAAGTATGGTACAGTGCAAGAACAGCATGGCTATGCCACAAGATCGCAAAATGATCTCCGTCTCAGATTTCTCATATTGGGAAAGTCTTGGAATGCTACCTTACACTTTGCGCCCGCTTTTTATAAAGAACTACCTGGTGGTACCAGAGAGTTGCCAATTGAAAACTATAAAAATATCATAAAGAAATATTTATTGAACAGGGCTTTTTACTCCATTGATGACTTCTTGAACTACAATATTGATAGGTCAGATTTTAGTTTTTAATGTGTCCTTTTCTATCTTGAGTGATCATGAATGATAGCCAAAGTTTATAGCCGATTGTTATTTTTTTTTGTAAACTCGGTGACGTATGTAAAGACTTTGTCTTGCATAAATAAACTCTATTCTATTCTATTCTATTCTATTCTATTCTATTCTATTCTATTCTACTCTACTCTACTCTACTCTATTCTATTCTATTCTATTCTATTCTATTCTATTCTATTCTATTCTATTCTATTCTATTCTATTCTATTCTATTCTATTCTATTCTATTCTATTCTATTCTATTCTATTCTATTCTATTCTATTCTATTCTATTCTATTCTATTCTATTCTATTCTATTCTATTCTATTCTATTCTCTTCTATTCTATTCTATTCTATTCTCTTCTCTTCTCTTCTATTCTCTTCTCTTCTCTTCTATTCTCTTCTATTCTATTCTATTCTATTCTATTCTATTCTATTCTATTCTATTCTATTCTATTCTATTCTATTCTATTCTATTCTATTCTATTCTATTCTGTTCTATTCTATTCTATTCTATTCTATTCTATTCTATTCTACTCTACTCTACTCTACTCTACTCTACTCTACTCTACTCTACTCTACTCCATTCTACTCTACTCTACTCTACTCTTCTCTACTCTACTCTACTCTACTCTATTCTATTCTATTCTATTCTATTCTATTCTATTCTACTCTACTCTACTCTACTCTACTCTACTCTACTCTACTCTACTCTATTCCATTCCATTCCATTCCATTCTATTCTATTGTCAATCATTCGGAGAATGTATGCAGAAAGTAGAGAAGTGGTGACGAAGTAAATGAACGAAGACAAGAAGAAACTATGGATTTTATAGATGAAGACCCAGAATTGTATGCATGGTTTTGCCTTTGGATTACGGAAATTCGAAACGAACCGAAACGGCTATGTTTCCGATTCCATAGGTCTTGCGAAACACATATGGAAAAGCTTCTGATAGATCAGTAGCTATCGAGAGAGATTTTGGAATTGAAATTTTTTTTGAGTACAGTTTTACTTCTTTTTCACAAAATCGCGCCATATGCAATTTGTTTGAAGATGATTCGGGCTCTTGATATCATTTTTCTTCCTGATGATGCTAAAAATTCACGTCGAGTGCAAAAATATCATTTTGGAGTTAGGGTTATCAGTCTCTAGGAAAAGTTTCAACTTATACACCATCGTTTATTCCATAGTATGTTTAAACAAAACCAAATTCTGTATGGACTTTTGGTACAATTTCAGAGAATTGTGAAAAACAGGGTTCATAAAGTAGAGTAGGTTGAATAAAATCGAAACAAAGTGGACAAAGAATGTGGTCTCTGAAGTATTGTGTGAGGGAGTATAGCTCTTGCCCTCTATTATTTTTATACAAAATTGTGTGAGGTTATGATAGTAGATTATAACACGAGTCAATAATGATAGCTATTATTTTCGAGGAATTATATTCCGAGAGAATAGTGCTGTAACCTCGCGCTGCATGTCCCGTTGGCACGCCCCTGACATTTTAATTGAGCACGTCTGGGTGTCCATAACATTGGAAGGAGGTAAGAGTATTTTTATATGCTGTGTTTACGCTCCCCCTAGCAGTAAATTGCAAGATTTTATATCATTTTTCAACAATGTAGAAAAAATCGTTTCCGAAAACGGAGACCACCAGTTTATATTGCTTGGAGATTTTAACCTCCCTGATATTGAATGGGTGGAATCTGAAATCGATCCCAAAACTTTTGAATCTTCCAACGCTATGGCCCCCATAAGCTCATGCTTTGTTGATAGCATGAATGTATGTAATCTAAAACAATTTGTCAATATCAAGAACACTAACAAAAAAATTCTAGATTTAATTTTATCAAATTCGCTTATAATTGAAGAGATAGTTCGTAGCAACTCTCCACTTGTCAAAGAAGATTTGGCACACCCTGCAATTGAGGCCATTATAACCTCAAATCATGTTAAATTAAGTTCGAAGGACTCGTACTTCAAACGACTTTTTTCACGGGCAGATTATGCTTTGATAAACGAAAGTATTAGTAGTCATGATTGGCATAACATCATTCATCATTACGATATCAATGTGTGCGTTGATAACTTTTATAGGGTGATCGATGAAATCATTCATACTCATGTGCCCGTTAAAAATGTAAATAAAAAGAAACATCCTATATGGTTTTCGCCAACCACAGTGTCGGAATTAAAGAGGAAAGAAAAATATCGTAAAAAGTGGAGAATATATCATAATATTTCGGACTATAATCAATTTTCCGATCTGCGTAGAGAGGTGAAACGTCGTGTAAAAGAGGACTATCAGGCTTATATTGACAGAACAGAATCAAATTTGCAAAATAATCCTAAATGTTTCTGGTCATTTCTTGCAAATAAAAAAACAAACAAATCTCTTCCACAACAAATGTACCACAATGAAGCACAAGCATCTGACAGTGTTGGCATATGTAATCTTTTTGCCGATTACTTTGGAAGTGTTTATGTGTCCAATTCAACCCCCTGCGCAATCCAATCAGATACAAGTCCCAATCAGAAAGCTATAATTATTGAGCGAATTTCAAGTCTACAAATCAAAAATGCCCTTCAAACACTAGACCCAAAAAAAGGGCCAGGCCCAGATGGAATTCCGGCTCTTTTCTTGAAAAATTGCTCTGAGAGTTTGATTAATCCCTTACATATTTTATATAACAAAATCTTAAAATCTGGCACTTTTCCGAACAAATGGAAATGTGCATATATCATCCCAGTTTTCGAAACTGGGGATAAATATAAAATTTCAAACTATCGACCTATCTCTCTTTTGGAAAACTTTTTGAGGCAATATTAACCCAAGAGCTTTTCTTTATTGCCAAACATCAAATCTCACAACATCAGCATGGATTTTACAAAAAACGCTCTGTTGTAACCAACATGGCTCCTTACGTGCAGGATATCCTTGAAGCTTTTAATGGGGGTGCATCAGTCAGCGCGGTGTACACCGACTTCTCGAAGGCCTTCGATAGGGTACATCTGCCCACCCTCGTTGTGAAACTCGAGAATTTCGGCGTGCATGGGTCGCTGCTGGGAATACTTTCATCATATGTTTCAGATAGAATTCAACACGTTACTATCAACAACAAGACATCGCGCTCTATAAAAGTAACATCCGGGGTCCGCAAGGATCCCATCTTGGACCACTTCTCTTCAGTATCTTTCTGAACGATATCGGCAAATGCTTTCAGCACACAAATCACTCTCTCTACGCAGACGATCTGAAAATATTCAGGAGAATAAACTCCGAGGAAGACTATGATCTTATACAATCCGATCTCAATCGGTTTTATCACTATTGCCAAGATCATAAATTTTTGGTAAATTCTACGAAATGTAATACAATAATTTTTTCACAATCTTTGTCTCCAGTACATAATGAGCTATATTTGAACGAGGTTAAAATCGAGTCAACCAGAACTATTAAAGATCTCGGTATTTTAATGGACTCGAAGTTAACTTTTGATGAACATATAGAGTATATTACTCGCAAAGCTATGAGAAATATGGGCTTCATTTTTAGGACAACAAAGGAATTCAAAAACATCACCTCTATCATTCAATTATTCAACACTATAGTCAGACCAATTATTGAATTCTCCTCGGTAATATGGAATCCGTTTTATTTGAAGTATACTAAACGCATTGAGCGAGTTCAGAAAAAGTTGATTAATTTTATCAACTATAAGTTCAACCGGCATCGCCATCAATTTTCCTATACATCCAATCTTAAATTTTACAATCTATCTTCATTAGCTGACCGTAGAATATATTTCGATATCTGTTTTGTATTCAAAATATTTAATAACTTGGTGGATTTTGAATACTGCCTTCAATTCTTTAACTTAAATTGCAATCCACACTCTTACCGCAGTAGGAATATTTTTGTCACAAATAATTACAGATCGAATTATATGCAGAACGCACCCTTGAGTAGATGTGCCCTCTCCTATAATAACATTTCTGTCTCAAATGAATATGAGATTGATATATATCGTCTGAGCTTCAGATCATTTAAATTTAGGTTAAAAAGCCGTATATATAATAATTGATTTTACTACAAGATTATACTCTAAGTAAATTTTGAATACACTTTATTTATATATTTATGAATTTCCGATTTTATCAACTAATCGTATACTCATCACACTGCTCAAATATTAATATCACACCAATACATTGATAATTCGGATATTCATTATCCGTGGATATTTAGGTTAAGTTATATTTAGTTTAGTTTAGTTTATATTTAGTTTACTCGAATATTCAATATTATACTGATTCTCTTGCGTTGCCTTCTTATAGGATTTCAAATCTGTTAGGCAACCTATTTTTGTAAAATAAATAAATAAAATAAAATTAAATTATTGCGAAAAGTATACACTCTATTTAAAACTAATTTATTTATCATGGATAAATGATTCTTCAGCTTGATTCATCGGAATACAAATACACAAAAACTACCTACGCGTTTGACACTGACAGTTTGGGGTTTGGTTATATCGTTTCCATGGTGAAAAAAAAATTGTGATAGGACTACAAGAGGGAATAAAGACTATTACTATCAATCCCTCGCCATTATTTCCCAAGAGAATAGTTTATGGCATTATACTGTAGAAACCATAAGTATAATACTTATATCACGTAGTAGACGTGAATAAATATGTTGACTGCCTAATTTGTCCGTTTCATTAATTGATCCTGATAACAAAGTTCAGTTATCATTCCACATAGGATACTTCAAAGAAATAATATTGAAATCACATTTCTTCATTTGATATTTTTTACTCTCATAAAAATCGAATCACGTTGAATTCTTGTTGTATTCCTTCAGATAATGGAATTGTGTGATTTATGAGACTGGTCATTAAAATCGTGCCTCTGGCAGAATTTTGTTTTTTCTATATCCTCCCATGTGCACGGGGAGTAGTTCATTCCAGACACTATCAGGGCGTATTGATTAACGGAATTGAAGCCATATTTCTAGTTTCAGTGACCTGTCATACGCAGTAGAACATTGGCGAGGTCAGGTATTCTCTTGGATTTGAATTACAACTGCCAAAGAGTCATTCGGGTTTGAGCTTACAGTTGAATAATGATGAAAATAATTGTATATTGTACTAATGCGGGTTGGGGAGTAGAGTGATGCATCTGTATTTTTAACCGGGAAATCATCAACTTATAACACCATAGTTACGCTATCAATAGGGATGGTTATATATTTATATATATATATATATATATATATATATATATATATATATATATATATATATATATATATATATATATATATATATATATATATATATATATATATATATATATATATATATATATATATATATTGTTCTAAAATTGTTCGTTTCCGTTGACCAGCTGACGAACGTCAACCCTCAGAAGTCGAAACTTGTGCGAGATATATATGGACTTCCTTTAAAATTCGGGTGTGCCGTCAACAAGTAGATGGAAAGTGAACTCTTTATTCTTTTCAAGCTTTTGAGTCTTTATTGGCTCTTCATCAGGAATTATAAAATGAATCGAGAAAATAAATTGTAAAAAAAAAATGTTTACCATATGCGTACTTACGAACATGAAGATAATAATCCTTTTTACTAGGAAACTGAAGAAAGGCAACATATCATAACACATAGACGTTATGGTAATAAATCCTTATATAAAACTTCAATTAAAAACTATGAATTATTATACATTTTGAAAAAGGAACGAGAATGTGGGAGAAGTTGCTTCTCCTAACGGACATTGGAAACCATATTGTGAGTTTAACAGAAATGATATGAATGACTGAACAGAGAATGAAGTTGACAAGTGACCAACGATAACAGTTTCCTGGGATCTTGTGGCCAACACACAATGAAATGAAATGAAAATCACCAACTACTCGGAGATACCAAGTGTAATGTTGTTGTTGTCACTCACCTGAAGGAAGCGGCTTAGTAAGTAGGAGTGAATAATGCTGAGATTATCAATATCTTTTCTGGACTTAATTGAATTTGGTTCTTTGAAAATTTGTGTCATTTCACGGAAAGTTTTTTTTAAGATTGGTTTCATGTTCCAATATATTCGCATTATCATAATCAGGATTGTGATCAAGAGTAATTGAATGTTGAGCTAATGAATATTTTATTTGAGATTTCCAATATAATTTTAATGCGCTAGACTATTGTTTGATTGTTTGTTAGGAACAAGGATAGACCTGCCAGTTAATTTTTTCCCTACATCGATAAACGATAAGCGGACCCTAAGTCATGTGAAATATGTGAAGGTTGACAGTATTTCCTCAGCAACGATATCATTCACTCCCAGGAACGGTATGCACCACGGTTAATAGTATATGTGTCATCACCCTCAGATCATATTCAATATCCTGACCGATGATTTTTTTGAACTTAACACGTTCAGTCAGTCTTGGAGAATATTTATATACAGTGTTTGTCAGTATTCGACGGACAAGCTCATACAATGCATACTCATGTTATGAAATTCACAAAATCAGCCGTTCTTGATGCTTACAAGGCGCTAAAGAACCCAAATCCAGAATATTGTTACGATATATCCTTGGGTTCGATGATTAAAACACCAAACAACACTAAACTCTTTTTATTATAACTCTCTATCACTATACAATACAACACAATCACTTAAATCGCTCTGATAACTTTTCAATGCTCGGCACTAAACTCTCTGTACTAAAAATTCTGCTATCGGCGTGAGCGAGTCCCGCTTATATAGGCGCTCATAGAGTGGAGAACCATCCAGACGAATCTTCACAATTGAATCTTCTGGATGAGCTGCGATCACGCGAGTATAATCGTTCCTGGAATCGTCGTCGCAACAATTCGCATCGATAGTCGGCAGGGCCGGCGCCAGCACATTTCGTTACATTATCCCCCTCTCAATTTTGATCGTCCCTATCAAACAGTACGTCATTATCGCCATTGTAATGTTTAAGTCTTTCATTTTTGCTCTAGGGCTACGTTGAATCCTTCTCAGCATGGTGTTAGTTTGGGAGAAATTCCTTTTTTACGACGAGGGTGGTACAGCCACACTCGATCTCCTTCTTTGAATCCACCAGTATTTGCCTTGAGATCGTATCGAGCCTTCATCCTGTCACTAGCAATCTTCAATCTTCTTCTCGCAATTTCGTGAATCCTTATCAAGCTGTCCCGCAGTTCATCTGCATAATCCTGTACCTCTTTTTCCTCAGTACTTGGGGATCCAACACCAAGTCACAGGGCAAACGAAGATCTCTCCCGAAGATGATACTGGCTGGGGTGAGCTTTGTGGAATCGTGCACAGCTGCCCGATAGGCCATCAAGAATAGTTGAAAGGTGTCGATCCCAGTCTTTTTGATGCTCTTCTACTTCGGAAAGGTGTTCTTCCATAGTCCTGTTGAACCTCTTGACCATGCCATCAGACTGTGGGTGGAGGGCAGTTGTTCTGGTCTTGCTAATTCCCATCAATTCACAAACTTTCCTGAATAAATTCGATTCGAAATTTCTTCTTTGATCGGAATTCAGCTCCAGTGGCACTCCAAACCTTGCAAACATGTTCTCCACCAGGGCTCTTGCAACGGTGAATGCTTCTTGATTAGGCAAGGCGTAAGCTTCAACCCATTCACTGAAATATTCCATGGCAACGAAGATGTATTTGTTGCCATCATTAGTCATCGGGAACGGTCCAGCTACATCGATGGCGATTCGTTCGAAGGGAGCACCAACATTGTATTGTTTCATCTCGCCCCTTGATCTTGTTCTAGGGCCTTTGCTTGCTTCGCATTTTGGGCATCTTCGGCACCATCTCTTGACATCTTCTCGACATTGGACCCAGTAGAACCTTTGCCGTATTTTATCCAAGGTCTTGTTAACTCCTAGATGTCCACCTGATTTACCAACATAAATCTCTAGCAAAACATCTTCTATTCTCGACATGGGCACAACCAGTTGGGAACTCACTTTCTTGCCATCGGCTGACTCCCAAGCCCTCTTCAGTAGGCAATTCTCCACAATCAAGGAATCCCATTGGGCCCACAATGCTTTGAACGTTGGCGATCGATCCGAGATGTCCTTCCAGGTGGGTCTTTCCGCTCCATTTTTTTTTCCATTTCAAAAATTCTGCAACGTTTGGATCATTCTCCTGGTCTTCTCGCATTTTTGCTGTCGTCCAATTGTCGTCTACTATCAATCTCACTTGGTTGATTCCTTCGCACACAGTGTTTACAAGTATCCGAATAAGGTCTTCTAGATAAGGCATCTGCGTTGTTATGCAATCGTCCTGGTCGATGTTTTATTCTGAAGTGATACTGGTTCAACTTCTCAATCCACCTTGCTACTTGTCCTTCAGGAGTCTTCATTTCGGGTAACCACTTCAGAGCTGCATGATCTGTTCTGATGAGGAACTCTCTTCCATACAGATATTTGTGGAAGTGGTCTACAGCCTTGATCATTGCCAGTAGCTCTTTTCTCGTTACGCAATAATTTTTTTCTGGCTTGGTGAGTACTTTGCTGTAGAACTCGATTACTTTTTCCTGACCGTCTTGCTCTTGTGATAGTACGGCTCCAATAACATTATTACTGGCATCTGTGTCCAAAACAAACAGGCCTCGTTGACGCGGGAAACTCAAAATGTGGCTGGAACATAGAGCAACTTTCAGTTCCCCAAATGCTCGTTCACTTTCGTTGGACCAGACGAATTTGACTCGATCTTCTGTCAACTTATGTAGGGGTGCCGCAATATCAGCAAATCCTTCTACGAAACGACGGTAGTAGGTGCAGAGACCTAGGAAACTCCTCACTTCATGTTTGTCTCTTGATCTCGGACAGTCTCTTATCACCTGTATCTTCTTTTGGTCTGTTCGGATACCGTCTGATGAAACTGTGTGACCTAAAAAACCACTTCTTTCTGGAACAAATAACATTTCTGAAGATTCAGTTTGAGGTTGGCATCCCTGAATCGTTGAAAGACTCCTTGCAGGTTGTGCAGATGTTCTTCGAATGACTTTTCCATGACCAAAACGTCGTCGAGGTATACAAGTTTTCCAAGTGAGCCCCCGAAGGACCAGCTCCATTAGTCTCTCAAACTTTGCTGGAGCATTGCACAATCCAAACGGCATAACAGTAAACTGGTATAGCCCACTCCCAGTCGAGAATGCAGTCTTCTTATCGTCTTCATGTATGCACACTTGCCACACATACGCTCTTCAGATCTAATGTTGAGAACCAACGGGAACCTGCCAAAGTTGTTAATGTGTCATCTATTCTTGATAGAGGGTAGCTGTACTTCTTGGTGACATCATTTAATTTCCTGTAGTCGACACAGAATCTCGTAGATCCATCCTTCTTGGAAACCAATACAACAGGTGCAGACCAAGGGCTCGATGACTCTTCAATCAAACCGTCCTTCATCATCTTGTCGACAAGCTCTTCCTCCTCCTGTTGCTTGGCGAATGGAATTCTTCTTGGTGGTTGTCGAATCGGATGAGCTTGGCCAGTATCGATTCTGTGTTTGACCAAATCAGTTCTTCCTGTAGTTGTCGGATCAAAAATGTCACTCTCACTCCTGATAAACTTCTTGGCAGCTTCCAGTTCCTCTGTTGATAAGTGTTGACATGATTATCCAAGAGTTGATATAATACTCTCAGAGTCTGCCCTCACTTCTTGATGTTCATTTGAATTACAGTTCGCTACCCAAGTAACAGGTTCACATGTTTCAATGACATCGCCTGCCTTAACAGTTATTTCTCCAGGAAACACGTTGGCAACTGTCACAGGAATCGTTTGGTTCGTTTTAACTGAGGATGGTGCAAATACCAAATTGCTGGGGGATTCACCACATGGCTGGACTACTCCAACGCAGCACCCAGGGTCTTCTTCAACTGCAGCACAAACTACTTTCTTCGAAAATCCAGGAATTCTCGCAGTTTTCATTAAACGCAGTTTCACCGGCATTGCCCTTTCTGCTGGAGTTGTAAGGACAAATTCTTCCCCTCCGAACCTCATAATCTTCTTCTCATTGTCGAATGAAAATCCATAGTCACTGATCGAGTCCATTCCGAGTATGAATTCATCTTCAATATCTGCTACGTAAACTGTATCTGTGATGGTGAGTCGCCCAAGAACCAATGTAATTTCAGCCTCTCCTCGAATAGGTGCGTTTTCACCAGTGACTGTCTGAAGCACGACGTTGGAAGGAATAGGCTTCACGCCTCCAGGCCGAAGAATGTCGCTGCGTACCAAGGAAACTGCAGCACCGGTGTCTATGGTGCATATAACGTCGATTTTATTGAATTTTCCCAGAATGGCGAGGCTCTCAGATGTTCTTTTCAGCCTGTTAACATTGATGACCCTGGGGGCTCTGTTATTGCTAGCCAGCATGCGCCCCGATATGCTGGCTAATTCTCGTTCTTCTGCCGCCATTTTGAGGACCCGCTGAATGACCTTGTCCTCACAGGTGATTTCGTACGAGATGGAACCCTTGCAGGAGAGCTAGATCTTGAAGGCATTCTCACCCTACAGTATTTGATAAGATGTCCGGGTTTTCCACATCTATAGCATGTCCTCTTCTTCTGGGTGCTGATGCCACTCATCATCCACTTGATTTCTTCCAGAACCTTCTCGACTGAACTATTTGCTGTGCCAAATCGTTGTTCCGGTTCTTCTATTGAAACTGCACGCACTTTCGGCCTCGACGTGTTGAAGGCCGCCTCCACTTCCAAAGAGCGAACCAAAGCATCGCTACTTCTCTTGAAACTCGTCAATCGTGGAGTTCTTTGTATTTCTGGGTCTCTCAATTCGTCTATAAATATCTGCACAGCCAACTGCTCCTTGAAATCCCCAGGCGCTTCTGGGTACGCCAGCTGGATTGAGCGTCGAACATCTGCCTCAAATTCTTGCAGACTCTCACCTGTTTTTTGTGTGCGAGTTTTCATTTGGGCCCGGTACAACTGTTCTCGGTGTTGATCGTCATACCTCAACTCTAGTGCAGAAATCAGCTACTCATTTTGCTTCTGCTATTCTATGGGTATCATTTGTAATATACCCAAAGCTGGCCCTCTCAAAGCTACTATGAGTGCCGTAGCTTTTTCTTCTTCGCCCATCCATTGGTTTCTGCCGCAGCCTCAAATTGTCGACGATACATGGACCAAGAAGACTGCCCATCAAAAGTCGGCGGTTTTACGGAAATTCCTGATGTGGCAACCCTTTCTTGGCGATCTAGGTTCTTGAGAAGAGCTATCTGTTTTTCTAGACCTCTCATTTCATTTTTTATTTCATTTCTCATATCATTTCTCGTCTCATTGCCCATCTCATCTCGCACTTTTTATTTAATTCATCGTCGATTTTCTTGACGTCTTCCTTCAGTTCTTCTTTTAGTTTTTCCACTCGTACTTCAGTTTCATGTGAAATATGCTCGAAGAACTTGTCCTGATGTTCTATAACGTTCTTATCATTTTCGAGAATATTCTGGAGTGCTTCTTCTCGATCTTTTTTTTCATCTTCTCGTTCTTTCTTTTCATTTTCGAGAATTTCCCTGAGCGATTCTTCTCGTTCTTGTTTTTTCTCCTGCCGTCGCTTTTCGCATTTCGGTTTGGCCAATATACTTTTTTCACACTGAGTGCAAGGGATACAATAAACAACATTATAATGTTCCGCAAGTTTTTCGGGCTTGACGACCGAGTACTGGAATTTTGAACATCAGTCATAGTAGACTCACAGAGGAGAGTTAAACTACGACCACGCCGCTGAAGATGGCTGCCGCAGTTGTAGCCGAAAGCTCTGGAATTAAAAATTCCAGTACACGGTCCTCAAGCCCGAAAAACTTGCGGAACATCAATACCGGCCGTGAAAGCCTACATTCTTTCATAATATTGTAATGATCTAACACAGGATATCCATCTATCGAGTTTGAAAAAATTTTATTATGTACAATTTGATTTTTATAAGCCATTGTTATTTTGGAAAACAAACCATTAAATTCGTCGTGTAGTGTTTGAATATATGGAAGAGAAAGGTAAAGAGTTGGAATATTATTGATGAATGGATGAATTATTGTGAATTATTGCAGAAATCCCTCCGGGTTTCCACTATTGAGAAACAACTGAATTTTTTTTCAATTACTATTTTGTAAAGGAGTGAGACTTTGTTTTAGAACTTCATTCTTCATACCTAGAACTAGGTTGATTTCTTGTTTTTTTTTTTTTTCGGAGGTAAGATTCAAAATGTTAGAATCTCCCAGGTGCACCAGGCTCACTGTACCAACTGGTGATTAATGTTCTGATTACTTTAGTGTCTTTGGCTGAATGCGCCGTACGGAAGCAAATGCCAAGAAATCATAGAGAGAGATTGATGAAACTGCCAGATTTCGCTATGGAAGCTCCACAATTGCAATGCGTTTCTTTAGAATATAATTGTGATCTGGACATTTTCGAATTATGTAATATTTTATTGGAAGCAAATGACTGCATGAGAAAAGAAAATATGTCTGATTTAGCTGATTTGTATGTCAAATTGAGAGATATCTTGATAAGAACAATTGATACAATGTAATTCATCAAGGTGAAGATAAAATAAAATGGATGATATTAAAAATCTTTTATTTGTATAACAGCTACTCACATGAAATAAAGAAAATTTGATGAACAAGACATATTCGAACATCGAATATGAATAACATTCAAATGATATCAAAAGAGACGTAACTCTCCAAATCTGATTTAAAAATCATGAAACAAACTGATTCAAATTGAGAAAATCACCGGAAACGAAATAAACTGGAGAATATTCTACATATGCAGTGTATTTGCTCAAACTCGCACCATATGGTGAACTTGATATAATTTCACGAAAAAATGTCCTGCATGGTCTCAAGACTAAAATATAATCATCAGTTTTTTTTTTCCGGTCGTATACAAGGTTTTTCAAAAATATGAATTTGGCTCGGGGGTTCATTACCTTTATTTCTGACAAAATAAAAAAATGTTATTGAGAAAGGTTGATCAGAACTAAAAACTACGTTCAAATATACAATAACATATAATTAATCGAAGGAATCTGTGTTCTTTTTCCATCCACAATAATAATGATGATTATTGTAAAATAAATCAATTTGTCATGAATCATTCATTTTAATGCAACATAGAGGTTTTCAAATTTCTTAGGAATAAAGTGATAATGGATAAACCTTCCAGATATTTCCGAAAATAAATTTACTTTACAGTTGGACAAATTCAATATTTTCCGACAAACCTCGTATACGACTGAAAATATTTGATATCTGATGATTGTATTTCAGATGCCATGCATATATTTTTTCAAAGACTTAATATTCGGTGAAATCAATGATGAAGAAGCTTTTCTCAAACAAGGGATCTTTCTATTGGTGCCGGTGGTGCATTTTACATGGTACGATGGTCCCAATGCCTTGTTCTAGAAATGCAGAAATGAAATAAATTTTACTTAAGAAAATCACCGTATCAATGCAGTGACAGTTGCAGAAACTAAAGACTAACCCAATCAATCTACAGGAATATAAATGAAGTAGACCTGATATTTTCATTTCAAGCAGAATATATTGAGGCCTGATAGCTACTAAAGTGAAGTGCCAATGTATTATAAGAAATCAAAAGTCCTGTCCTTAAGTATTACTCGAACCAAAATTTGTCACCCTCACAGAAAAACTTGACAAGAGTTTGTCGTGGGAGTTATGCCTCCTGATACCTTTTCTGATACCCTTTCCACTAGTAGGAAATGCAACGTTCTATTGCTCGTGAGAAATAAATGATAGTCAGGTAAGCAAATCATAATTGAATGGAATTTGGAAGAATGCCATCTCAAAATTTCAATTACTAATAACAATGTTTTTCCAATTTATTATATTATTCGAATATTCCATACCGAAACAAGTGTATATACATACAGATTTTGATTTGTTTCACAAATAATGGCATGATGTGATCTTTTTCTAGCTTGGATCTATACATTTAATAGGAAATTGGCTACCAAACCGAGAGCCAGGCATTCAATAATAATGTTATTCCATCCCCTGAAGGGGTACCATACCATACCTGAAGGAGTAACGTCTAAATTTTTTATCCTGGGCTCAATTTCTGAAGGCCAATTCGAAATTATGAATCGCATCATCAATAATTTTGAATGAAGCATCGGATATTCCATTATTTCTTTGTTATTCCAAATCATTTTGAATAATCAACTATTTTAAACTAGATGTAATCTGAATATAGTTAGTCAATTCTATTTCAATTACTCCCTGAATGGGATTCACCTGTTCCAGATTTCTTTCAATGCCATCTAGACCTTCCTCTATGAAAACCAATAGATCATCATTATCAGTTCTTTCTGTTGGATCAACTACCTTTGTCTCTGACGTCTTTTTTTGTCCATCCGTAGCTTCCTCCACCAAATCCGATAACATAAAAGAGACTGTCCTCGTCTGAAACAGCCTCTGTGGACGTCGTAATTGTGGCGCATATTCAGTCAAACGAGAGGCGATATCCTCATCCTCATCATGTTAACAATCTAAAGAAACTATTCCCTCATAAAATCTTGACAAATAAAATCTCAGCGTGCTCAACGCAGATATTTCGTACATTGTACATATGTATTCAATATGGACTCCTTCGAATTCGATATATTTATCTTTGATTTCGTCGAAAACACTCTCATATCAATTTCATCAAGAACAATATTTTCTACAATAAAGATATATACCTATAACTTGAGAGTATATTTGGCGATATACTTTGTTATCTCTTGAATAAGCAGGTGGCAAACTCGGTTTCCTCTCTACGCTACACTGTTTTAACTTCATTTTCAGAAAAAACTAAACGTTTAATTCAACATCGACTCAGAATACCTCTGTATAGTTATGAATATTCTTGGGTGAAGAAAAAAAACAATCTAATTAATTAGGTATCAACTTACGTTTTCATGAATAAATCTACTTGTTCTTCAGTGAAACCTCGTGATTTGATCAATTCATTCAATGATTGAGGAATTTCGATTTCCTAAAAAATAAAATGAAATAGGGAACTCGGTAATTTTCCAAGTTGCAACTCGTAATTCAATGATTTTTCGAGTTGCAACGCGGAATTTAATATTTTTCCGAGTTGCATCTCGGAATTTAGTAATTTTTCGAGTTGCAAATATAATAATTTTCCGAGTTGCAACTCAGAATTGTACAAAAATATACTATTTATCTGATAAAAAATTGATTGGGGAGCTGTCCACGACATCGGTATTTGTCCATTTGTACAATCGAAGCTACTGAACTTTGGAACTCTTTTCCGAAGGAGGTTTTTTCTGAGGCTTACAGACTCACAGAAATTCGAAGAGTATAATAATTCGTATTCTTTCTCTTCCACCCGTTGTTTTTTTTCATGTGAATATGTTTATGAAAAACTATTGTGATCAAAAATAAGAGAAGAAACTTAATAGGTGGGACACATTCTTTATACTGAATTCACAATTCTTCAAATTCGCGATGGATTTTGTGTCTTGTTAGATCACAGATCGTCGAATATTGTTCATCATTATGATTAGTTCAGCCTGAGAGATCTTGAGAACTTCCATACGAAACGAATGAGAAGGAAGGCGGGAAGAGAAATGACTGATAATATGCCTTCGGAAGAGATAGATGAATTATTCAGACTGTGAACTTCGTGATTTTGTATTCAGTTCGTCGAAAGTATTGGTCAAGATTACGCTCAATCTGGAGCAGATCCATTGAAAGAAGTCTTTTTCAATATCAATGAAGCGCTTAGGAAATGGATAGCTGGGTGGATACTATGCGCATGGTATTTTTTTATATTGATAAAACTGACAATCGCAGTGGTAAAGTGCGGACGTGAAAAGCTTTCCCTTCCTTTGATCTTATGGACGAGAATGAATATCAATATACTTTGTCGGCGAGTGGGAGCCATCAACTCTTTTTCAGATGAACAGGGTACCTCCACCATTCAGTTCTCTATCCAGAACTGTTTGTCTTTCGAAAATTGAACTCACCGTTTCTGAGTTATCAGTTGTCAAATTTGTCTATTGGAATAATTCTGCTTCCTAGCTTGAGTCTTAACTTTTTTAGATGGAATACCTATCGAACGATGTATAACAAGACTATCGGCTTGCCATCTGAAACAGAAAAACTGATGGTGCCTTTTCGGTTACCAGTGTTATCAAGTTATTGATTTTCCCTCTCAATGAGTATTCAAATTGGTGACTTCCAGGAATCGCACGAAGAAAAGTGGGATAGAAAAAAACAGTTTTCAAAACTGCTTATTTGTTTTCATGCTACTGATGGTGGGGAATTTACTGGTTTGTTCCTAATTGACAATATCAGAGCATTTTTGTATTGTCTGTGATTATTCCATTCAGCTGAAAGAGAACAATAATATTTTCCGAGCGTTTCGAAACCAAATCCAGTCAAAAGTCGTAACCTAGTCAGTTACTATTAATTTCAGATATACCCAATCGCTGGGATTGAAACTTGAAGTTTTCATTGAGATCGATACCCCTTACACCACACTGATATTGTTCGCACTCGACCTGCAGTTTGCTAACAAGGTAGGCATCTCCAGAAGAATAAAACTGATAGTGGATCTATAGTCTGTAGAGTCAGCTATTCATATACTTTGGAATCTAAGGTGGTGCAAAACTACGAGCAAAGTTTTTTGGTCTGACATGTACTTCTGTTAACTACAAATTATTCTGATTCATTCCCCAACTGTCGATTAAAAAGCAGCCTGAAAGAGATGGAATCAATCAGAATGATTGATAGTTAACAGACGAAGTCCATATCGGACAAAAACTTTGTAGGTAGTTTGTGCACATCCTTAGATCGTTAAGTATATAAATAGCTTACTCTTCTCTTTGGATCTTATATCGGTTTTCTTCGCCTGAAAATGCTAACTTTGTTAGCAATGCCAATAATATCAGTCTGGTGTTAGGGTAATTGATCCCTACAAAAAATCCCATACCCGTCGAACATTATGTGTGAATGCTTCTCCTGAGATTGATTGACCAAAAAACACAACGATTCTCAATTTATAGAAAATGCATTGGAACAATATGTTGAACAATATCATTTATTGTTGGATGAAGAACTTTGAGATCAAGTACTGGTACCTCTGAAAGAGTTTTCATATATACTGAAAAATACTCGTCAGTTCATTTTGAGCCAACTTCTTTAGATGGAGGGTAAGAGGAAGTGAACCCAAAGAAAACCTAATCGGTCAGTGGAATTTCTTCTGGCGTGACAGGATGTCCTTTGAAACCAATATTCAGTCGATGTGTCGGCCGACTCTTCTCCGGTGTTATCACAGGATTGAAAACCGGGTTGAAGTTTGGGAAACTGCAGTTCATAAGAACAATCGAAAGAAATTAGCACTCACGATTGCACAGCGGTTTTTATGAGAAAAACGAAACATATACTTCTGTACTGCTGAACAACAGATCTCTCCGCTTACAATTCTAGGATCCCCGGCGTCATACATCTCAACGACAAAACTTTTGATACTTCCCAATTTATAGTTGATGACTTTACCAATTACTTTCCCAGTTTCTACTATAGAGCCTCCTGAAATCATTTAAACATCACAATGGGAACAATTATCTGAAATTGACTCGATAGCAGCCTCTAAAAAATTGAAGAATTCAATAACAGCTGGTGAAGATCATGCTCCGAGCATTCTTGTCATGTCCGAATTACGTACTGCTAGTTCGTGCTCGTAGGACCTGTTTGATACTCTTTGGTTCGTCTGTCCTATGTGACCTCGACTCTCTACGAACATCACCTCGAAACGGGACACAGAGTTGACTTCAACAACACGAAGACCATTGCCACAGCAAAAACACTTCACTACAGAATAATTCGCGAAGCAATAGAAATTGAAAAACGCCTTCAATGCCTCAACAAACGAGTTGACTCACAAACGCTTCCCAATTCTTGGAAACCATTACTATCCCATCGAACAAATCTCTTAATTCATCCTTTTCAAACCAGACTCACATGGGTCCGACAGTTTTAATAACGTCGGATTCTCATATAGCCATAAATACCATTCCTCTGTACACAAATCACAGTCTTCACTGTGTCAAGATGAGAGCTGGGGGTTGAAGAGATTTAGGCCTCAGCACCAAGTCACGAAGGAGTCTTGAGAATGGCTCCAAAGTGGGAGCCGAAACGTCGACAGAAGGACGATTCCATACGCGGTTCAACCGGAAGTTCCAGTCATCTCACACACCTACTCACACACATACACACCCACACACACACACACACACACATATATATATATATATATATATATATATATATATATATATATATATATATATATAAGGCGAAGGGTAGTCTTGACTGACTAGTTGAGGAAAAGCGGAATGTTATGTGAGGATGCAGTCAAAAGGCTGAGCTGTTGTACAAGCAAACTCTTTGTTTTTTGGTCGAGCTTTCGAGAATGTTTATTCTCTTTTTCAAGACATCTAAAAATGTATATAAAGTAACAAACAAATTGTTGTTGTTTTTTTACAATTCGTTTGTAACTTTATATACATTTTCAGATGTCTTGAAAAAGAGAATGAACATTTTCGAACGCTCGACCAAATAACGAAGAGTTTGCTTGTACAACAGCCCAGCCTTTTGACTGCATCCTCACATAACATTCCGCTTCATATATATATATATATATATATATATATATATATATATATATATATATATATATATATATATATATATATATATATATATATATATATAAATAAAAAATAAATATATATGAATCCCTGTTGATAAGGAAAATAAATATTTTCGACAGCGCGGACATTCAGAAAATAGTGAATACCCATTTATAATACAGATACAATACTGAATATTGATATCGATTGTGGCTATCTACTTCCTTGCGGACAATCTAGACAAACTGTGTCATTTTATAATATTTTTACTAGAATGCCCAATGAACCCACGTGTACCATACGTTTATATTACGTATAGTGGTCGTTGATAAAACGTTACTCGTTTCTTTCGGAACACAAATTCAACCAAACATTGATTCAACTTATAATAAACGTATAGGATTAAACCTGGTTATACTACCACCATTATGCAACGAGTCCTTATTGTGTATTCTCAACGTATATCCAATTAGGTTCGAAAAACTTTATAATAACGTTGAATATGAGATTGTTCAGCAACCTGAATATTTGAGAAACCTTTCCTGAACGTTTCAATTACCAATTATTTCCTACGTTTAATAAACGTTATTGAATTACTTTTATGATCCGTTGAATGAATTATTCAATAGCAACTATGTGTTCGAGCAACCTATATTCAACGTTTCAATCATACCACTTTTCATACGTTTATCAAACGTTACGAAATCAAATATATCCTCCGTTGAATGAACTATTCAATAACAACTTTATCTTTGAGCAACCTTCATTCCACGTTTCAATTATACTTATTCCTAGATGTCAATCAAACGTTATGAAATTCAGTGTATTATCCGTTGAATGAGTTATTGAATAACAACTATAAATAAATCTCGTACTTCGAGAAAACTATTTTGATTATCTTTATCGAAACTGTTTCAACTGATGTGGAATATTTATCAGATATGTTGAAAATCAGCAAATTTGTTGAATTTATTTCCTTCTCGATTCACCACGACGTTTATTCAACTTGAAATATGCATTTTTAAGGAAACGTCAAACATTTTTTTTTATTTTGACATCGTTTTCCTTCACTACGTCACTCAACGGATCCACATACTAAAAATATGAGATACATCGTATATTCAACCAGATGGTAGCAACGTGTTTATGATCAGTTTGGCAGACTACTCCTCTTTAACGTTTTGTTATCGTGAATTCAAAATTCAATTCAATTTGAAAAATGATACGTTGATTCAATGTTTTCCCCACATCTTCAAGTCTCGATAATTGCTGGTTCTACTGCAAATTATCATATATATGTGGTAATTTATGTAATAAATGGAAATATTATCCCCAGATAAACGTAACAAATACGGTAAAAAATTACTAGGAATGAAATGTTTCCAAACCCGATTTCCTAATGTATTTTTTTGTAAGGAATATACTGATTTATATATATATATATATATATATATATATATATATATCTACTCTCATCTCTCATCGATTGATATTTTCATCACTTTTTCACAGTCTTGTCATGAGTGTACTCACCATTAATTGAAAAACTTCTTCAATATTCCCAATGAATGATTACTCCTTCGCAACGCTGCATCAGTTAGCAAGGATTTACGGTGACGTAAGAAATCGAATGGAACCGCCGCGCGGCGCCATGCGCCAGATCGCCGCGCCACGCCAGTACTTAGTTTGGTCTCTGTCAAGTTAGTTGCGTGCTACTTCAAGGTTATGTGTGAATGTGACCAATTCAAAATACATATACATAATAGATAGGAGACTGGTTAGTACCCGCTTCATTACTGAATTTCACCTATATTATGCATACATCGTTTATTACCCTAGAAATTATTAATCACACTCTCTCTGTACTGTTAACTCACTGGTATGATGTTGAATATCTATGGGTATTCGCCACAGCCATCCCGTCAGGAAGGTTGCAGAGATGCTAATTCACAGGAATGAGTAGCCACCTAGTTATATGTCATATGGTACTCATTTCAACTTGCACAATTATTCCTATACATATATTCCATAGTAAACATTTCCAGTCGAGAAATAGAGGTATCGTTTACTGATATGGTGGTTGTGTCTATCCACCTATGATACGTTGATGAAACGTGAACGGAAGGTAGATTATCAAACACATAACATGTTGAAAATGGGTAGATTAAAAAACGTTGGAGAAATGGTACGAAAATATTCTAGAACTTCAATAGGACGATACACACACTGATTTGAGGACTGACTCATTTTGTATGTAGATTGCTTTAGAAATTTTTTAGCTTTCAATATGGAAAAAACCTTGGGATTCATTACTTGGACATAGAATGCACCTAGATTATAGAGTATGCCAGTTCTTTCTAAAATATGTTTCGACTACGCACAGAGTTGATGGATGATTGATAATCAAACCTGTTCAAATTTATCCAGGTTATTTTTTAACTTGCTTGGATGAAAACTTGAAGTTTGGTGTCAAGTAGACTGCAATTTCTCTCTATAATATTTTCAGTACTAGGTACCTGCATTCATACCAAGTGGGTTACAAATAGGTGTTACTTACTCGGTAGATTCATGATTTTTCAGTCAATAAATCTTTTCAAAAATGAATGAATGGAGAAATGAATCAACCAATACTTTCTATTTTCATCTCGATATTAGACTAAATCATCCAAGAATGAGATTCAAGGTCAATTTATACACCTTTGTTTTATGATGCTTACTATCACACTCTATTTCAAGGAAATAGGTGGTAATTGATCGTATATATACAGGTTGAGTAACATTTTTGAGATTGAAGAGAAGACTGAAAAATATGTAGTTCTACAAAATGTCCCCAAATAGACATCCAAAGTCAGCTTGCTTTTCAGATGGAATACGGATTAAGATTAAAAAATGATTTTCAGAATAAGCAATGAGCTAGGTTGTCTTTTCAACTGGAAACGCAAAAAAAGAAGGCTTTCCAGGACACAAAGGTGATTCAACTGATTTATGGTATGTTCATTTTCTTGTTACTCGAAAAATTCAAGGTTTTTTCCACGTATCTGTATTCATTTGGCGAAAGTCCCCAATATATTTCATGTATCATATTCTCGATAGCATTTCTCATTTATGTGATGAAAGCCTAGCCATTATTTTGGAAATATTCATGAATAATAATTAGCATTGACATCTATTACATTTTCTGTAATTGAAGAAGCAAAATTGAAGTTGAAATTTATTCTGAAACCTCTGCGAATACTGATTTCAAATTGATGTGAATACAAGACGGTCAATTCTATTTTTCGTTTATTTGTTTTTTTTTTGTATTGAGTTTTTTTTCGGCAAATGCATGATTTGATGGTGAATAATATTTAGCACATCCTGGATATTTCATTCACACGGCACATATTCCTGGTACCGTCATTTTAATTAATGATTCCTGCTGCTTGGAAGATTGCCATGCTATGAGTTTCTGTGGTATTATTTCGCTATCTCGAAGGGTAGTAGTAGAATATCTCCACTGGAATTGATGGAATTTTGGAAATAACATTGATAATGCTATTGAAATCCTTCCGTTATTTTGATGAGACCGAAATAAAACTTCTCAGAGAAAAAAATATCAACTGAAATCATGTTTTTTCTCCATCAGATTGTACATCGGAATCCTGGTGATTTTTTATGACACAGAAATGTGGCTTTTTCTTTACCATCGCAAGTGGGGCTGAAATTATGGGTTTCTGCTATCATGTAGACAGTGTATTCATTGACCTTGTTACCAATATTTCAAATCTAGTCCGAAACGGTAGGTATATCACACACTAGTCTCAATCGCAATGGCACTTATAAATTCATCTTCGGACACGAAATTCCAATGTCCAGTTCATTCTCGTCTCATTTCTTGATCAGCATATTAAGACAAGCATTCAACATTATTGGATGGAATTTCAGTCTCGTCTCGTTTTTATTTGATAAAATCCACATTTCCCGATCTTCCGTAGAGAAATGTGTCTATTGACTTTTCGATGAATTCTGCAATCATATCACAGAACAGGTCTGAAATAAGAAATGGTAGGTTGAAGAAATCAAAAACACGCTTTTGTGGAAAAATGAACTGAAAAGTGTAAAATCATTTTTATATCCAATGAGCACCCACGCTTCTTCACATTGCAATACATCTTCTCGTTCACACTTTTCTTGATTTTTTATTTCATTTTTTCACAAAAGCGTGTTTTTTAGTAATTTACACTATAGTTCATTTCTCATCATTCAGTTGGATATTTTGTAAAAGCGTGTTTTTCAGTTTTTTTCAACTCTTATTCATTTCTTTGAGTCAGATTTTTCATAGAGGCATGTTTTTGGACAATTATTTTTTGAAGATTATTCTGCTTTTATAGATTATTATAATGACCATCAGCACCAAAATGTACAACATGGAGAACGTTTTGAAGTCACACAAATTTTCACAAAAGCATATAATATCATTGGAAACTGCAAATATTTTCGAAGATTGTAAATATTTAGGTTCAATTGATGATGAGTAAGGTCTCACCGAGAAATTCAAACTGGCCAAACATTTTGTTTTATTCGAAGTCGCCATAAAAACAAATCGCTAATTCTGTATGTCCTGGTAAGGATCGATATTACTCCATTGTCATCGGCCCCTGAAAAGTATGCAAAAATTATTCCGACATTTCAAAGTTGGTTGAAACCCCTTCCAAAGATACATACTAAGCTAATGAAAGCGTGTTAATGAAAATAAAAGAGTTTAAAATTCATAAAGAGAGAAACTTTTAAAAACTGTTTTTATCAGCGATGGCTAAGGAACACGGCGATGTCGACCATGCAATGTAATGTTTTATGGCGACTGATGATGCAGAGGGTAGTCTTTTCGAAATTTATTATTTTGTTCGTTATAGCTATAAACACGAAGTACCCTGTCTCTACTCACCACCCAATCTTCTTCCGCATTCTCTCGTAACCCCCGAAAATACTCGATAATATCAAATAACAATCATTTTTATACTTCATGGAAAGTGCAATGAAGTTTGTAAAAGTGAATGTCAGGGCCAGTTCAATGATTTTATAAAATATATAATATTCTGCTCAAAACATGTTTTCGACTCTTCATCTACCCAAAAATGAAAAGTTTTTGGAAAAATTGTGCTAGGACATCAAACATTCGTTAACAAATGTTCACTGAATACTTGATATTTTTCTCTCAGGTCCTTTTTCTTCTTCCTTCGTGAACTATTTCTAGAATGCGTCACTTTTTCGTATCATGTCATATATTAGGGAATAATATGGGAAGGCTTGATGCAGTGATATCCAAAACCATCATAACTTTACTCTTTTACACTCGAAATATCGAATGCATCACATCAAATCAGTAAATCAACCTTAGGAACATTGGCGAATGAAATGAATAAAATTTCTCTTCATCACGTACACAGTTTTGATTTTTCGAAATTCATTTTCCACTTCATGTTATTATCTGGATTCCACTGACATTACTCGATGTTTCATAAATTCAATAGTTTCACTCGAAAAAAATCAACATCTCAATAAAATATGGTTCATAATGTATCAGAATATTTTTCGAATTACAAGTTCCTCCGTGGGTGTTTGTCAACGGATGATTCTGAATACACAATGCGATCAATATTTCATTAATTTATCATTGTTTTCGGTGCGGTGTCGCGTGACTGAAATTGGGGTATGATTGGTATAAACGGATTGATCGAAATTTTTCAATGAAATCAATGATATAGATCATTCCTAAACCATTTTTGATTACTCCCACATCTTGAACTCTGCGTTGAGGTCTACAAACTCTATAATTTTCTATGTGGTGGTGACACAACTGCCAGTTCAATCCCGTTATCCTAAGATTGACTCACCTACCAATTAACGACAGAAAACGTAGGAGTCTTGGTTTATATGAGGTAGAACCTGGGAAAGAATGGTATCTGATGAGACGTCAGGAAGATGGTTGGCATGATGCTGAGAAACGTCTTAGAAGAAGAGGTATGGTTTCGTTGAAGAGATGGGCAATCATTCAAAACCTTTGGTAACAAAATTCTGGTGCGAAGAGAAGAGAATGATATATTCAATGAATACATTGTAAAAATTGTTGATCGAACTCTACACAAGGATTATACTGCACTTGCACTAAAAAATCAACTTATTATGCAATAAAACATCAATTCACTGTTCTGGTTTCATTTGTACATCCATACCATTTCCCATTCCAAATTTATTGATTTTCACTTCCAAACTTTCAATCTTCTGTAAGGCCCAACCACTACTCCTCTTTCGAAACTATGAGAGATTTTTCAAAATTAGATCAACAACATGTTCGAAAAATCATTCCTTCAGATCCGTTCCCAAATGAATGATAACATTTTTTTGGCATTTTTCTCAAGCGCCAGCTACTTCTGTTTTTGAGAAGGGAGAAAGCGCCTTCAAAGAATGAAATGAAATTTGTGTTCAAACTTCATAATCACAGCTGTACAGATACGTTCATTGAATATTGATGTTACGTCCTCCCATTCGAATCGGTGAGATGTCTTCACTGTTAATGTTCCTCCCATAGTGTGTGAACTGACAATAGATTGAATGTTTTCAGATGACCTGCATTACATTGAAGTTTCACCTGAATACCATTATCGACTTGTCCGTTTCGAAGTGTTTTATTATCTTTCCCCAAATTTCTGCTCATCATTTGAACGAGTTCATTTGTGGATTCGTCCGAATTTTTGATAAGTTCCGATAGATTATTTTCAAGATGTTTAATATATTCATCACTAGTAAAAATGCGCACGTTTCCCATTATTATTCTTTATTCTTGGCATGTCCTTTGATCTTTTGCTGTTTTTAAAGTAAGAACAAAGTTGTTCAAAATAAGTACCTGCAGCCGTCTGTAGGACTTCAAATGACTGAGATAATCTGTAAGGCACTGGAAATTACTCGATTATGTTTCTTGACATTGAGAAGAATCCCCTGTTGGAACTGGAAGATGTCATCACCAATATTTAAACTTCCTGTTGTTGTGGTCAAGTTTAATATCATTGAAACCTTTGGATATATATATATATATATATATATATATATATATATATATATATATATATATATATATATATATATATATATATATATATATATAAGCATACCACTATCTACCGAGCGTCTGTACATTAACAAATTACTATCTTCCAAGCGTCCGGCTCCAACAGAGCGTCCATATATGGACGCTCTGAAGAAACTGTGTAGAATCTGAACTCAGAGCACCAGAGTAGTTCACATATTTGAAAATTCGTTGGACGCCTTCTTGATAGTTGTGCAAATTTTTCGAATACTTTTGTATATTATTAGTTCATCAGGTTTGCCGCCAGCGACGCGAGGAGCATTTCTGAATATTCATTGAAAGGTATATATCACTTTCGGACCGTCGATTTCCAAGCGTCTTTCAATTTTTGAAGAAGAGGCAACGCTGAATAGGGGCTGATTTCAGAAGGCAGCGTGTTTTAAAAAGTGCAGTATTTGTTGACAAACATTCGTTGAGTGAAGAGTGAGTTATATTTGATAAACCGATTTCAGGCAGGTTATGAATCAAATGAGATTTTGACGCACACTCATGACTACTTTGTATTCTTTAGATGTTTCTGCTTGAGTTCATCAACGCACAGACCTAGAGTAGGGTTTTTTTCAAGGCGAACTAAGCTTTCCGCGAGAAACCACACCATTCCTAGCTCCTTCAAAGGCTAGCCACTCGCGCCAGCAAAACGTCAGGAAGAAATTCCAAAAAACGACGACCTCCAAACCCGAACAAAAGTAGTGATACAGATGGCTTTTCCTTTAAGGATATCATGCCAGAGTGGTGATAGGATGTCGTGTGTGTCCAATATCCTTCACAACTATTTGGTTTGAACCTCACAATAGGGAGAACAAAAAATTAATTTCAATTCGTTATTTACAACCTCTATGGATTGTGTAATAGATCATTCATCAACTAGCCCCCATGAATTGAATGAATCGAAATAATTCATAATCGGTATTTTTGATGACATGGTGGTGAAAAAATTGGTTTGAAAACCATTTGTTTTTCATTCCGGATACGCGATGTGATATCATATACAGGGTGGCTCATCGAAAATATATCGCAAGGCATTAGAGGCTGGAAAATTAATTTCGATAAAATCCGAATACACGTCAGAAGGACAATTTTTGACAAAAAATCAAAAATTTTATTCGATTCAACTCAAAAACATACCGTATTAGTTAAGTGAATGTGCACACTGTTGAACGCTTATCTTTGGATCTTTCGGAGTGCTGTGAACTTTGGTTTTATATGCTCAAAAAATACTAAAAGACTCAAGTCGGGCGACCAAGAGGGCCACTCAGTTGCACCCCTTCGTTTACCCAGGGACCTGGAAACGTGCCATTCGAGTAATTGCGTACATTCAGCAAGTAATGGGGGGAGCTCCGTTTTGTGGAAAAATATTTCTTGTGCATCACATGCAGGGTCATTCTCTATGATATTTGTCATTTTATATGATATTTGTAATTGCGTACATTCAGCAAGTAATGGGGGAGAGCTCCATTTTGTGAAAAAATATTTCTTGTGCATCACATGCAAGACCATTCTCTATGACATTTGTTATAAATGAGTCGATGGCAATTTGTAGTGAATCCAGATACAGGACACACGATGAAAATTACCTGTTATTGAATAATCCCAACTAGCAAAAATGATTCCTAAGAGAACGAAATTATTCCATAATTATCGTATAGGGCCGCTTGAAAGAATCAAATTATTATATGTGACGTCCCAATACGACAATTTTATCATAAAATGAAGGGATTCCTATAATACTGTTGTATAGACGTTCTCACAACTCAAATAATACGACAAAAAAATAGTGTAAGTATATAACTTCTATAACAGTTGCATAACGTACTATAAAATCCCTATAAAATAATTTTGAAAAAATGTTATACAGGTTATAATACGGTTGCATAGCTATTGTATTACTTATAATAGCGACGTTAAAAGTTGGTTGTAAAGGAAGCTGTATAAATAGTTGCATTAGAGTTCCTTGAGAAAAGTAATGAGATTGTTGCTTAACGCAGAAGTAAAACATTACACAATAGATATGAAAGTATTTTATAATCATCTTATAACTACAGCAGTATTCTCTTTTATGAAGAGCTAATAGAATAGAAATGTAGTTCCCAGGAATGATTTCATCCTAAGTCTGCATTATAAAATCGTTTGTTGTATCTACATAAACCTACGACCCTGTAAACCTAACCCAATAATAATATAAATTTTCGCAGGCTTTCTAGCAGGTTTTGTTTAAAAAATGAATTCGGCGAAATCTGAGTGGAAGCAAATAAAAAAAAGCGGTCATTTCAAAAGATCAGTTGAAAGAAAATACCATAGAATACTTCAAATTTGCAGTTGATCAACCTATAGTTGAAGTGGCATGTAACGAAGAGTCTAATCTACAAGAAACACCAATTTTTTTTTCGGCGAGCAGTGATAATACTGAATTAGAATCCAAAGGAAATCAAGAGCAACATGATATGTCGAAAGAAAGCGTCGACATTAGTAGTGCTCATGAAGAAAACACTGATACCGACGACGAAAATTTTATGCATTATCTGTCTGAAATTGAAAGGAAGATCAAAATAATAGAACAACTCAAGATGTGGGCAACATCTTTCAACATCAATCATTCTGCATTAAGAGAGCTTTTCGTTATATGGAACCTGGCTATTCCCAATCTCCTTCCTACAGATCCAAGGACATTCCTAAATACTCCCCAACAAGTTGTATTGGAAACACTTGAGAATGGATTTTATTGGCACAATGGTCTAGAATCCAACAATCACAATTTGTTTGGAAAAATATTCTCTATATTCCGTTATAAAACAAATCCAATAATTTGGGGTTAGTTCACGCTTGGGAAGAATCTGTATAAAGAAGTTATTCCAAACACAATATAACTGAATAATTGTTTACTGTCGTACCGCACGCACGTTAAGCGATAATTCTGTTCTATGTTCTATCATGTTGTTTACCAACGCGTTATAGAATAACACATAAATCTAATGTACAGTGTTGCCAGCTTGGGCAGTCAGTAGTTATACCAACATAGGTACATAAAATTAGTAGCAATGAATAAATATAATATTCATTTTATTCTGATACACCTTGCAGTTCAAAATGTTCTGAATGCACCTACAATGTATGTTTTGCAATTCAATTATGAAAAGTCATCGATTTGACACAGATTGACATAAGGGTTCATTGTAACTTTCAACATGAAACTTGTCCTAAAGAGAGTTTCGTCATATAAACATTAACAATATTGCAACAGATCCCTTATTTTTACTGAGGAAACAACTTTTGAGAAACTAATAACTGAATAATTATTGCAAAAAATCTTGTGTAACTACACTTTATGCAAAACTCCCTAGGGACGTGTATTTTTTGCACACAATGTGTTGGATCTCTTACTACACTCGTGGTTCAATCCTCATTCTTTATATAAATATATACCCATTTTCTCTGGACAAAACCAAATGCTATCGGGAAATATTTTATATGTATTATTAAATCTGACAACACTCAAAAGTGGTCAAGTATCAAACCGCGCCCTGATTCTTCAGACTGTCAAAAACGATTTTATAGCGCTGCACCAAACAACATAATAGAACTTTAATATCGTATACAGCTCAGATGAAAACAGAATCATTGTATAAGGTTTCTAATTTGTATTCTACGATGTACGCCATATTATTTAAACGTTCGGCTGTTCAGAAACCGCCGCCATTGTGAAAAAATCATATAGGAACGTGAAAAGTTGATATAAAAATAGATTTTTGAAGGAAAAATAGAATTTTTTTCTGCTTTTACAACAGCCACAGTACATGTTTTGTTTTGAGTCGAAAATTCAATGAATAAAACATTATTTTTTATTTTTTATTATTTAATAATACCAATAAAATGTATGCTGAACTGGGGCGCTTTGATTTTTCGTCAATAATATACATATATATTGTCAGAAAAGTTAGCTGCGCAAATGAATTTGACCCTTTCAGTGGCGATATAAGTTGTTAATATTTTCAATATGATCAACAACGGATACAATGATAACTCCATCACCCACCGCCTTAATAGTGCCTGATATTGAACACTTTTGTCATGATACAACGCAAAGGTTTACTTATACATACCTAATAAAATATTCTTGTGACAATTCTGTTCCAAATTTCAACAATAGAAAACAAAATTATTGTATAAACGCTGTCTGCATTACAAAATACTTGTAAAATACTTTCATAGTAGTTCTATAGATGTTCGTTAAATACTTATAAAATGCAGACTTAGAGTACTGATATACAATAGTTCTATAGCAGTTCCTAGGTAGTGTTTCAAATGCATTGTATGAGTTATCTTGAAGACATCCTTAGAGGACAGTTATATAATCATCATATCGAATATCCTATAACGGTTGTGTAGCTTACAAAAGGATTGTCCTAAAAGAACTGAACTATTGTATAAACTGGGGCCCTTTTTGGTTGTAAAGACATTGTATAGTGGTTTATAACCACATTATAAGATTTTCACGTTTCTATAAGATATGCTGTATAGCAGTTCTTACAGCTTTTATGAAATTAATTCTGCTAGTTGGGATACCAAGCTGTGTAGGGTCCCATCAGAAGAACAGGGAGTTCTGCCAATAATCTCAAGCCCTATGAATGTTGTCTTATTACCTCAGGTGGTCAGTCAGTATACTCAATAACGATCGAAAATTCTGAATCGATTGAAACGTCGCGTCGTGCTGATACTAACAACTCAGACAATGGAAGTCTGCGATAACAGTAGCAAATTTACATCACTCTAAAAATTAAAGAAAAATATGCGCAGGATATGCAGAGCATTAAAAAACAAAAGAACCTCTCGAATAAATTTATTGGAATAAAACGGTCAGTATTTAGGTGAAATAAAATCGGTTCTTGCTTTTTTCGTCAAAGGTAGTGTTGAAATTTTGAAATTCGATATTTTCTGAACGAGAAATATCTTATTTGAAGAGTTATCACGTCATTTACTTCTTTCTGAATGATTCGAGTGCTAACGCCTAACGCTCCACTTAGGGGAAGGTTTGGTTATGCTTCTGTTGCTGTTGTTGTAAAACTCACACCTAAAACTCCAGAAAATTGCATGTATTCATGCAGGTTTTTCGGGTTGCATGATTTTTTTTTGGTGCGATAAGTTGCTACGTCTGTTTTCGGGTGTGTTGGGCCACAAAAAATATTTAATATCATTCAGTGTCTCAGAACTTCGTATTTTCTTATAAAAATATTGGCGTGGAATCATGAAATTTTTTTTGCAGTCATTATTATATCCATCCGTACAGTGGCAGCTGTAGTAACCTTTTTTAATTAAAAAAGACTACCAATTCTAGCCCGATACACTGTCATCCCCAAAGTATGCACCATATGGGAAACTCATTTATTAAGGGTCTTTCGACAAAAGGTATTCCTGATAACAGTTTGTGCATCCCCTGAAACCGAATATGCACCAACAAAATACGGTAAAATAGACGTTATATACGAGGAGCCTTCAAATATTTGATTTTGAGACAATTGTAAACTACTCTTATTCTGAAAAATCTCGGGAAATGTTATTTGTAAAAGTTGTTCAGCATCAAAAAATACATCCAGGTTTGAAGGCATGGCCATCTGAGTGAAGTTCAATTTTTTACCCACTTTTCTCAAATGGGGACTACGAAAACAAAAATTTGTTAAAACGATAAATAGACAGCATCCTGTATACTACGGTTTATTTTAGAAGGCTGTAATATTACAAATCACACAAGTTAGGTGTTAACCACGGTCAATTTTTTTGAAGAGTTAAATAATTTTTTAAGTTTTTGGTTCAAGGTTATTTTTATTTTTTGTTGACACCGAATTTTACTGAAAATTATACAGTATTCTAACAATAACTTAATATTCGATAATATCAAGTCACAAAACGTCAAAATAAAATAGGAATTTTGGAAAAACCTCATTGATTTTCTGGAGATTTTCTTGTCCAAAATAGTTATGAAAAAAATTGGTAAAAAAGTAAAACTTCACTAAGATGGCCATGCCTTCGAATCTGGATGTATTTTTTGATGCTGAATAACTTTTCCAAACAACACTTTTCGAGATTTTTCAAAATACTCTTGTCTCAAAATCAAATATTTGAAGGCTCCTCGTATATCACGTGTGTTTTACTGTATTTTGTTGGTGCATGTTTAGTTTTAGGGGATACACAAACTCTTATCAGGAATAATTTTTTGTCGAAAAACCCTCAATAAATAAGTTTCCCATATGGTGCATACTTTGGGGATGACACTGTATATGTTTGGCCCCCCTCTCAACATATATTTTGGCTGCTCATTACAAACACAAGTGAACACTTTGCCGTGTACCCTTTTATAACAGAGTATCTCCACAAATAAATTTTTCATAATATATTTATTTATTTTTTATGAGTTGGAATGTGATTCTTAGGGCCATTTTTCAGATATGTGGTCATGTCATGATTTAGTAATGTTTGAAGAAAAATATATAATTTCTTGTAGGTACTGGTATTGAGTAATTAATACTGATGTTTATAAGCTGCGGAAAAAGTCAGTTTTACATAAATTGTATATATTTAACAAATCACATATGAGTGTATAGATAAAAATAACAAGTACATAGTGAAATTAAAAAAGTATCAAAGCAAAATATCAGAGCTCAGAAAGTCAACCCACGAGTAGCATCTTAAAGTTACCTATTGCCGTTATGGTTTAATCTGGCATCATCGCCGGGCGCTTACGAATCGGAAGGACCAAAGTAAAATATATAAAGCGGACGCCAGCTAGCGGAAATTCTTGAATATATTGGACGCTGAGAGGGGGCTCCATGAAAGGACGCTGAGGAATGGACAAATGAAAATTCCAATTATTTATAGTCGAAAAACAAAGTCCAAACAGTTTCCATGACACGTCGTGTATGAATCTTGAAAATATTCATCTGTACAACTACAGGTTTCTTGAGAACTACATGACGGACGCTCAGAGATTGAGTTGTGAAAAGACGCCAGGAAGATAGCTGGATGTATATATATATATATATATATATATATATATATATATATATATATATATATATATATATATATATATATATGTGTGTGTGTACTGGAACCGCGCCTGGAATAATCTTTCTGTCAACGTTTGGGCTCTCACTTTGGAGCCATTCTCAAGACTTCTTCGTGACTTGGTGCCGAGGCCTATTTCTCCTTGAACCCCAGCATAACCGGAAGTTTCAGTCAACACATATCGCTCACCGGCGACAATAGTAGCACAACTCAAAGAAGTTAAAAACGAAACAAAACGCATGGAACAGTTTGAAATTTGATGTATTTTCATGCATCAATACTGGCATAAAATTCGAGTGCGCATGTGTCACTTTGGACTTCCACGTCACCGCCACTTAAGTTGCATCTAAACCGGCATATCGCTCACAGGCGACAATAGTGGCACAACTCAGAATTAAGTTATATGGAGTTGATGGAGTTGATCCAAAAGTACAAAATGGTTGATCCATTTATGAATAAAAATTTTATCATCCCTGTGGATTCAAAACAAATTTTAAAATATGCTCTTTCCGGTGTCATGGAAAATCCAGTACTTTTTTGTATTCTCTCGCATTATCTTCACTATTTTTTGTATATACACTTGTGAGGAAATGGCATAATAGAAAGTAATAACGTGTGATGCTCATACCAATAATAATCGTTGTTTGGTACCTACTCAATAATTCATTTCAATGTCTATATTTCAGCTCGAAAGGCGGGTGTCAAGAGTCTTCTATATTTACTGACGCATTTTTTCTATATTCCCTTGTTAACCCATTTCTTCGGAGTGGAATACACACAAAGCTGGGGAGTAACTGGGTCTTGCAAATAGATTAATATTCACAATTTTTCATTCCTTGAACTTTAGATTCTTGCTGAGGTATTTGCGTGAAAAAAACTTTTCCTATCCATTTTCTTCAACTGAAAGGATCACAAAGAAACTAAATGTTAACGTAATTTTCCTTCGGAAGGCCTGGATATGAGTAATTATGCAGCAGCAAATGTAACCCTTTGTCTTTATAAACTGTATGCTGTCTCAAATCACGATGGTACTGCATCAAGCATTCACTACAGAGCTCACTTCTGCCACCCCTACGAAAATATAAGATCACAGTGTATCACCAATTCATTCCAAATCCTTAATGAGTGAAAAGGCGTATGCCCTGTTGTACGTGAAGACACTCGTAGGATTTTTGAGTGGCAACATACATATAAGTAAGCAATCATTAGCAACATCTGATGAAAATAAATTGTCGATTAGTACTCAGTAAAGGGTACACACCAGTAATAACAACGGAGAATAACAGCGAAACTGTCTATCTTTCATCAGACTCATTTGTGAACTTATATACATTTGCGATATCTACAAAGGATTTTGTTTTTTGAAAAGGTTCTCTATTCACCCTAGCAAATGTTACGATTTGGGTGATAGTGGAGAAGTGATCAGTGATCTGAGTTTCATGAGTTTGTGGGTTGAATTTGATATCTCACGATTTACTATTGATGAGAATATTATCCAAACATGATTTTGTGTCATTCTGAATACGGGTGTAGTCATCAATTATCGATTCATAGACCAGTTCCCCCAGTATATTCAGGTAGTCGTTAACGTTGTTCCCATCACTTAGAATGTCTATGTCTATGAATATCCTGCCAATATATAGAGACCATAACTCTCGTTCGAGGAGTTGAGGTAATCTCCATAGTTTTCAGGAAGGTCTAGAAGCAGCAGTGAATAAGGTATGTTTACCCTGGAATATAATAATGATTTTAATACTTTTGGCACATGATTTTTGGATTAACATCAACTCCGTTATTTTTATTGTAGTCGCCAGCATCATAGAGGAGATCACAACCATCTAGTTCAAAAAATGTAGTGTCTTGTATATTCCATATTTCGGTCAATACAATAATATCGAAGTTGTTATCAAGTTCACACAGTATTATTTTGAATACATCCCAGTTCTTTGTAATACTTCTAATATTATTGAGGATCATTTCGATATCATTTTGTTGACTGTTTATCTCTGAGTTAGCTCTACATTCTGTTGCGTTTGCTGTTACCACTGTTTCATCTGTTTTATCTTAAAATCTCTGATATACGAATCCATATTCAGTAAAAATACAAAAATACATATTTTTATTTGATATATTTAGAGTCTGATCAAATTATAAATTATAATTATGAAATTAGCAATAAGTCTCTTCAAAATTGTTTTTCATAGTCAAAACATGATGTTCTTGATGTTATGTAGTTCAATACAAAGAATCTTCTTTCGAAAAATCATTTGAATATTTTTTCGTTTACTTATTTGATACCTAGTTATTTTTATTTGTAATTTTTATTCGCCAAACTTCGGCTTCTATTGATTTTGCCTCGATTCACCTACTGTCTTGTCTATACGCTCGCCTATTGTCGTAACCCTCCTTCACACGAACACTGTTTTAGAGTCAACTTTTCGAACGTATCCCTGTGTGAGAGCACTGTCAGTCTGACACGATATGGCAAAATGTCATTCGAGAAAAATTTCTTCATCTTGAACAATTCAGAATAATGTCCTCGATATCATGCTCCGTAGAATAATAAATTACAAGAAGTTGAAGAATGAAGGAGAGCATGAGCAATCAACCAAAAATGAAACGGACCCAAAGAGTGCGACACTAAAGAAAAAACAGCTCGAAAAAGCTGGGATTATTGTGAGCAAGAAAAATTCAACAATATCAGGATCTGCTATCAAATTACTTTTAGATAATATGGTAACACCAGAGGATATCACTACTATCCTAGAGATTGATAACGATTTGAAAACCAACTGTTAGTATGACACCTCGTGATTTTATCTCGACCTAAACTCGTTTGAGTATGGCGCTTTCTTTTCCTTCGTAGTTTGGGCATTTTCAGTTATTGTGCGATTATTGAAAGCTTGAGTCTCAGAAAAATTATCATCCTATACAGGGCGTTCCAACCTAAATTCTACCACCCATGTGAGTCAGAAACAGACGTGTTATCGAAAATGTCAAAGAGCTCGTCGAATTTGTTTCTAGAGGGACTAATTTTTATATAAAAATTATACCCGATAACTCATCACCTTGCAGTCAGCAGCTACCCCTCCTTTTTTTTATTTGGTATTGGGATTGTTGCGTCGTCTTTATCTTGGAATTCTTAATAAAATCGACTCGAGAACTTTTGACTTTTTATTATGTCAGTCAGGAAACAAAAACTAACTGAACTATCCACAATTCAACAATATAATGAGAAAAATGAATATTTCCATGGATGCGACTCTACAGGGATATCGAAAACATTTAATATGTCATTTGACCCTCTTCCACCACTGTGACTGTTTTGGCATCGGTTCATTGAGAGAAATTGAATGTTAAATAATATATTATTTTGGAAAAAACAAGAATTTGCTCCAGTGACAGTGGCCAACTATCTACCATTTGTTTTGAGAGAAGAAGCTCCCACAATACTTACAGTTTTGTCCATGTCCATACACTTACAGGACGAGTACTCATTGAGTGAATTCTAGGAATCCAGAGGAGCTTCGACAGAGAATCGTTCGGAAATAATGATTGCTGACCGGACATCTGGAATAATGTAGGAAAACACTCGAGAGTCGACTTGTATTCATTTCTAACCTTCTTTTTCGGTTTCAAAAATGAAATGTATCAGCCATTCTATCAGTTTCAACCTTCACGTAGACGAATCATATTCATAAAAAATTGTAATAATGACATTGAAATAGCTCTAGGAAGCTCATCTATTCGCAATGCCCACTTGGATCTCAAAGTTCATCGTGAATCACCCTGAAAATATTCTTTTGTTGTTTATCATACTCAATGCATTCGAATGATTATGAATACAATAAATTCGATGAAGGTTTGGTATTTTTATGGATGCAAAAATCAGTGTATGCAACTCGTTCTAAAAGTCGAACTCGGACTGATTCTTTTTTTATATATGCAGATTCATACGAAAGGGAAGCCCTGTAATAAATAATCAAAGAACACCGTATGAATCGAGTCACAGGAGATACAAATCAACGATCACTTTGAATTTTTGGAGTTTGTAAGCCTCTCTCGGCACTCATCACAAAAATAATGAGGACGGACTACACATTAGTGATATACACATTAGTGATATCTGATGAATGAACTATATTGGCAATCCACAACAATGTTCAGAATGATCTAAGCAATCATTTCGTTCATATTTTGCGACTAGCTTTCGAACACATTCATGAAATTGAGTTTGAAAAGTCAGTGAATAAACCCAACCTTCATTTCCAGATTGCAGTCGAGTGAAGAAATGCGAATTCTGCAATAAAAAATGCAATCTCTGCAAAGTTTGTTGCATGAATAAAGAAATGCAGATGTACCTAATCAATTACGCCATGCAAAAGCTCAGTTTCATCTCACTGAGTAAAGAAAAATCGATTTTTTATCAACCATTCTCAGAAAATGAAAATGATGAACAAACTATCAAAAGAATCAAAAATAAAATTGCTGATGAGTCCGATTCTACAGAGACTTTGATCAAGCAAGAAACTTTCAAAAAACTCAAGAGAAGACTGAAGAATATAAGAAAGTATTATCCAGAAATTTATCACTACAAGGGAAATGTCATCGAGCAATGGGGTGAAGATGCGTTGAAGACGATGAAACAGGACATTTTGGATTTAGATGTGAAATCTACTTCGTTGTTTTGGGTATGATAATCTACATATGAACAACAAAATTTCAATAAAGCAATTATCAATTAGTTGTTGTTTAGAGATGTGAGAACAACCTGCAACATGAATTATAAGACTACCTTGATATTGCAGGTTAATAGTTTTTTTAATCGGCTAACATTATCAAATATTATTAGATGAATGATTATAAATCCGATTGGAACCAAGAAATTACTGAGGAAGTGAGAACTTGTTTGTCGAGTAAAAGTATTTTCCACATCAGTTCAGTGAATGCTATTCTTATACCAAGGAAGGAAATTAATGATTCCGTCCTGAGTATGTATATAGTTTTCTACTACCTCGAAGGTCGTCATTTTTATAATGCCCTATGGATTAATATATATATATATATATATATATATATATATATATATATATATATATATATATATATAAAATCAAAAATGAACATTGTGTTATTCTAGAACTCATTATTTCCTTCATCAAGAAGTGCTGTTTTCCAACACTGAAACACCAATTAACCCAGGGAAATTTTCATAATCAAGCGGCAACTTTTCGAGAGATCTCAAGATCGTTAAAGTTACTATAAGAAGTGCAATTTTCAATTCAAAAGATTTCACCTCAATATTTTCCGGGACGTGTCACTACGTCGAATTCCCATTACGTCGAATTCCCACTATGTCGAATTCCCATTACGCCGAATTCCCACTACGTCGAAAAGCATCCCCACCACTTACGTCACCAAAACACGATCGTTATCGAAGCTGGATCCCATTCGACGTAATGGGAATTCGACGTAAGTGACATCTAAATAAATTAAATTAAGTATTCAGTAGTTATCTTTTTGAAAAAAATTACAGTGGCATTGAAAACTTATACAACTTCAAACTGCCAAAAAAATTTTGTAAATAAATTCAACTTCTATATAATGAAAATTCCAAAACTTTTTCAACAAAAATGTTCCCAGAACTCGCGAAGGAGAGTTCTTTACCGATAAACTCATAGTACTCTTTTCGTAATTGAGAAACCCACTAACAATTTTAAGCAGTATATTAGCAACGTACAAAACTATGAACTGATTAAAATTAGGTTGAAAAATATAATAGAAAAAGTATGCTATAAAACAGATTTATAACTCTAAAATCAATCATTGATTTATTCAAACTCATAAACTACGAAAGAAGTGTAAGAACAAAAAGAATGAATTGGTATTAGCAAGGTCTTCTCATGAAATCTGAATCATATAAAAAATTAACAAGCTATCAAACTATGTGCTTCAGAACATGAAAGTCCAGTTCATCTCTAAACCGAAAAATGCATGCACAAAAATGAAATGAGACCAGCGAAGTCTCGTGAAAAACGAATCATATGAAAATAACACAAATGGAACAGAAGAACGCCAGAGTTCAACTAACATATCTCTACCTTTGATGCGTCTACATTGCCCTACCGGCTGAATATTTATTTATTTATTAATTTTTATCCAAACAGACCTCAGAGGTCTCATTACATGGATAAATAGTATCATTATACATATTACTTAACACTGTAAATCACAATATTCGTTATTGTACATACATATCAACTAAAATTGAACAGTTTGCAAATTCTATCATATCCCTGTGTCTAAAATATGTTGTAGTACAATACGCCTAAAATTATTAAATGAGAGGGTCCAATCCAAATTTATGAGTGCACTGAAATTATTGGCTAGTCGAAACATAGTTACAAGTGGAGACTTGGTTGTAGCAGATATCATAGGAATATTGAACATAGCAAATGTGCGGGTTCTACGAGGCGGGACATTGAACCTGATCACGGCTAGTATTTCTGGAGAATTAATTTTGTAGTTGATAGTTTTGTATAAGAAGAGTAGCATGGACAGTATATGTCTATTTTTTCTCTCTAGGCCTGAAGAAAATATTTCCAGTTACGAGAAAGAGTCAGTAGACCTCTCAATATGTGATCAATAATACTGTATTTAACAGAAATGAAAAATGATGGCTTCTTTTCCCAAAAACGAATAACATGGTTATTTACGTTGACATACATCAAAATTGACATAACAAATTGGTCCTCTGTCTATCTTGCATGGCGATTCCTTGGGCGACCCCCAATCCATATTTTCTTGGTTTCCAAATACGATATATTCAAAACCCAACACTTATGCACACGAATTACTCATATTCTTATTTTCCCGATTCTCTGCCTAAATACAAATTCTGTCCTCGTGAGACGCACCTCATGATCAGGCAAGGGCTGTCCCTCGCGTTTCGCGCGATTCTCCCGCGCGACTTTCGTTCAACTAACGCACTCAACTTCTCATCTGAAAACGCCCGTTATTTTGCAGATTTTCAGAAATCGCATTTCTTCGAGCAGACAAGCTCGCCCACGCTAGATCAATGAAACCATTCGTCGGACTGATTCTCCTAGACTTTCGTTAAGTCTATATGAAAAGTTTATATTGGAATATCATACTTCGTCTAGACTAAGAACAATGAGTTTATTGCGAATTTGCTGAGAGCTATCGACCTGTGAACCGAACGTCAAAACGAACTCTCGTTCCTCGTATCAGACTTGTATGCAGAGCGTGAAACTTATGTGAATTCCATTTCCAATGATCAGAATTACAGTGGGACTCATGTTTTTCGAAATAATGGAAACAAATGAGGTTGAAAAGTATTTAGCATTACCCTGAAGAGATCAGTGTCCCATCGATATGAGTTTAGAAAATATTATTTTGTTCGAGAAATAAATTGAAATATGTCCTCAACAGCAGTACTACTCACATTATACACTCACCAATCACCTACTCCTTCGAAATGAACCTTCATAAACATCACTCAGCCAGTATTTACAATAAACTTCTGTTCAAGGCAATATTAGTACTACAAAATAAATATTTTCTAAAAAATGAATTGTACACCACGCCTGAATGGACATATAAACCTACCTCCTCGAAGCAAAAGACACTAACCTGTGTGCAATCCAACTTCGAGATGTCAAAAGTCCATCCAACTGCTTGCAAGTACATGTGCGAGTAACCGTCTGGAACAGTCCAATCAATGTATTGGTCTCCTCCTTCCGAAGAAACAATCATAGTCGAATGTCATCAACAAGGAAGGATCATCAAGTAAATGGATTCTCCTCATCTTATAGAAATATCAATTGACAACATCAGTTTCAATGGAATTTTATTGACAACATAAAGCAACCCCATTTTGTTTCATGAAATTGATGTTGAGTTACTCGAAGGAACAGAGCTGAATATCAATCTTCATCTAGATCAAGTCGATTGAGATGATCTTCACGACAACAGAACGAGAATAATCGAAAGTCAACACTGAATTCAAACAGAGTGAATAAAAGTTGCCTTATATCGAGTATACAGGAATTTGTACTTTTTTACGGTTGTTCATGTGGAAAATTGTTATCATCCGCTCTAGGGCGGAAAAATGCATCCCACACCATTTTACAATAAATATATTTATATGGATGAATACAGAGTTGGCGCAGAGTTCGACCGCCCTGTCCATGTCCGAAAAGTCGTAACCCAAGAGAGATTTTTCGGTTGAACTGATTCTGCCACGTTTCATGATTGACGAGTTGCCGATGTGAGTATGCTCTTTCTGAGGAATGACCTAGGGGATTAGTAACAAAGCCTAGTCGCAGAAATATCTCGAAGAAGAGAAGAATTATTGATAGACTGGGAAACATTTGAATGTTTTCCTCTTTATCATGTCAGTGAATTCGAATCTGCTTGAAAAAAACGAATATAATCACCTTGTTACATAATTTGATTCTACAGTTAAACTGTTTTCGTTGGTTACAATGGGGTTGACATAATATGAAGTTACTATCGCAACCACTGAACCAAGGCCATACGTGAACTCACAATCATCATCATAATTGATATACCGAAAGTTCAGGTAACGACTGGTATTTTCGTTTAAGTCACCATTTCGACACTTCAACTCCAAATGAATATTCTGTAATTTTTCATTGTGATCACAAGTGAGATTTCAGGAAAGATTTCAGTGGACCTCTGAATGGTTATGTTTTTCTTTTTTTGTAACTGAATGAGAAAGAGTAAATCATTTTGTAACTGATTGTTCGTTTTCGTTAACCAGCTGACAAACGTCAACCCTCAAAAGTCGAAACTTGTGCGAGCAATGGATTAGGGAATACAAAGCGTTTCGACTTCTCCATCAATTTCGAAAAGTCAAATTTTGAAAAAAAAACATTCTAGATCATTCGTCACTCTAATATGTCAGAAATAACAGATTTTTTTACCCTATTCTGTTCCGTTTGTTAATATTGTGGAATAAATGAATATGAAAATATTTTCCGACACCGACACTTCATCTTTCGATCTATCAGTTGAACAAAGGAGTTCAGAACACTCTAGGAAAGTGAAGAATATTTGAGATAGTTCGAGTCAATGGAAATATTGCGGAAACTGAGATTGAGAACGCAATCAATAATTCAATAACGTGAAATGAATTGATCTAGTACCCAATTATTTCAGTGGAAGGAATAAAAAGTGATTTTTATCGTACGTTTCAGAGTGTGATTGTTGAAGCTTGTATCAGAGAGCATGGAGACATCAATGAGTTCCATGAATCCTAATGACGGTGGGTTCAACTCGAAATTTTAACTCTACCATAAACTTTCTCTGTCATGACTCAGCTTTCAATTAGGGTGATTATACCCCTTTCTACTTACCGTTTGAAGACGCAAATACTGCTTTCACATCTGGCTCCAAGAAGAGAAAGTGCTATATTCGCACAGTTTTCTTTTTTTTTTGAATAATCGTAGTGGAGTTATCCTGACTGCAGAACCGTATGAGACCAGACAGATGTTCAACTTTTCTCGTCTGTTTTCTCGGATAGACGACATTCACGGTACAAAACTAATTTCGCTGTATTCAAATTGTCAGCAATCGATTGGACAAACACTGGTTATCGTTTTATTCAATTTACATCTTACACTTTCTCTATGCAGTGAACGTTTGGGACGGATCTTCCTATTGCTTTTCAATTTGGATAACAAAGTTTCCAGTGAGTTTGTTCGATGGAAATGAAGGGTAAACGTATTCTGGAATTCCAAGTAAACTTGTACGAGAACTCACTCCATGAGACGCAAGGGAAGAATGAAAATTTTGTTCTATAACACAAACTGGATTTGGGGCTTTGTTTGTTTTCTTTCAATGGGTGTATCGAACTCGAGCCGTGTGTTTGTTGTTGTTTTCATGAATGTTATATCTCAGTTTACTGTGAGATGTTTTTTTTAAATAAAAAAAAATTAATTCATTTATTTTCTAAATTGGATACGTTTGTATTTAATTAACGACAAATGAACTTTAATGGGCACATTTGAGTCTGACGAAATCAAATGAACACTGGAACTCTGGAATCCTCTTCTTTCATAGGTTTTCCCCACTCAGACTCATTTGTTCTGAGTTCCTGGAATGGTGGTCCAAGGTCTGCTGGATATGCTGAATCCAAGGTCAAAAGTTGGACATGCGGAATAACTGCGCAATTCCTACTTCTGGTTAAAGAGCCACTGTACTTTTTCATATAACAAATATAGTAAGAATGGAATCTTTTAGTGTGGTTGTGATCGAGTATTTCTGTGACTGATGCAATGGCAAGTATTCTGGTAAGCTTGAAGAAGATGGGTTGGAAGTAATTTCAGCCGTCATCTGTCCGGTCATGCCATGCAAAATTTGTCAATCATTCAATCAATAAAATGTATTTTATATGAAAAAACTCTCATCGACATCTTTACAATGAACAATGTATTTATACTCACACTAGTTTCAAATCTATAATGTGAAAAAAATCATGTAAATCAGATTGACAGTCATTCGATCAAATAAAAAATTTATAATAAATAATATCATATAGATGTAATTTGGCCGTTAACAATATGGAAAAAAAAGATTCATATAAACACATCTGAAAGATAAGTAAAGAAAAATACATGTACATACATTCCCAAATTCATCGGAAAGGTCAAATATATTCGTCGAAAAATTTATGAGAACGTACTAATTCACAACATATGGTCGTTGTACTGTAATTGCAGATTATGAGCTTTTCGCAGTAAAGTCTTCTTCGTCCTCTCACTGAACATTTCAATTATATTCGATTAACAAATCAATATGAATCTGCTTGCGGCTAGAGCGGAATTCAAAATCTGCAAAGATGAATTGTCCTATTTTCTGCTATTATTTCATTACAGTTCAGTTGATGATTCGTATTTTTGTATATGAGACACACAATTCCCAGAATACTTAGACTTCTAGAGGAATCATCAAAATCTGTTAGGTGATCAAATGTGGTTGATGATGATCTTCATTCTGAGCTCTATGAAATTATCGGATTGCTGTCTTTTGTAAAATGAAAATAGAGTTGAGCAATTTATCACTACTATCACTACATAGACCGTAGAAGGCGATGTTTTACTTCGAGAGCAATGCTAAGAAGAGTACATGATTCTTGCTGATGTCATACCAAGTTCTTCAGAAACAATTTTGATAGCTTGGAGCTAGTCTTCTACTTGAAGTTGCAACACGGTGGTCAAATTTCAGTTGATTTTCCATGATGAACCCTCAAGACTTGGCATAGGATTAGTCATCTACAATGTGGTTATCTTGGAATTAATTACCGAAGTCGAACCTAGGGGTTACTATTCTCGTTTCATGCAATTTTATACTTAGCGAGTTTGAGTTGCATCACTTCTAAGTTTCAGCAAGACGTAGTGAAATCGCCTTCTACAGTTAGCCTATGTCCTTTTCAAGCCATAAAGTCATGGTGTCATCTGCAACTCTTTTAAATTTATCTTGAATGCAAATAGAGGGCATAGAAATCAGGAATTATCTGATCCATAACAATTTGTATTCGATTCGAAATGCCCAACACGAGCCAGCTAGCTAGCTGTTTTGGGGTTTGGCCATCATGTGAGCCACATGGCCCTATGGGTTGGCAAGGTCCTCGTATCGAAAACAAATTGTGATAGACGACCTGAGAATATGATCTGAGTTCCAAGAAATGACTGTCAGAATTGTCCGTTAGTGTTGTCAGTTTTGCCTCATCAAGTGGCAACTGCAAATTTGTGGATCCGATATATATATATATATATATATATATATATATATATATATATATATATATATATATATATATATATATATATATATGATCGGCTAGGCTTCCGCGGCTAGAAATGTGCTGGCTGGAACTTCCGGTTGATCCGCGTCTGGAAAGATTTACTTGTCTACGTTTCGACTCCCATTTCGGAGCCATTTTCAAGACTGAGTGACCTTGCGTCTAGGTCTGAGTTGTCTCACTAGCTGGCTATCATCACTGTCAGCTAGTGAGACAACTCAGATCACCAATACACATACCATATCCATAGCGCGGAAAAACATATACTGCTTTCCATATTCCCTCCTGAAAATTACTTTGAAAAATATGATATTCATTCGTTGAACAGATAAATACATCTTGTATATAACTGTCGTCAGTGGAAAGAACACTATGAATTTCCAAATCAATAGCTTCACCTTTCAATGTCAAAATTTACATTTCTCATGTTTTATCTTTATATTCCATTTATCAAGAAAAACCTCAAATAGCTCATGTATGTACCTTATATTTTATATTCATACTTTTTTATGTCCATTTTATTAGTAGCCCTCGGAAAAGCTAATGGAAATTAGCGAAAGCTCGGGTAGCTAAAAAGAGTTATCATTTTCTTTAGACCGAAGCCCTGATATGAAAAAACAACTTGTGTACAAATAGACGGTCGAGAATACTTATCATCTTTAAATATATATATATATATATATATATATATATATATATATATATATATATATATATATATATATATATATAAATAACTATATATATAACTGCTATTTCAGTACTGATTATTCTTTACAACTACTTTACTCCTTCCGAATGATTGCGAATGAAACCAGACAAAAATCGAGAAAAAATGTTTTCGATTTGTTATTCACCCAGTATTGGAAGGGAGAATTTTGACTGAATCAATATTCGACAACAAAATAGCTACAATTTCAATGAAGCCTCACAAAAGATTTAAGTCTCCATCTCAGATTTCGTTGAAAATAGGTCTGTTTTTCGAATATAACGAATAAACACCATATTTTTCAAAGTAATTTTCTGGAGGGAATATGGAAAGCAGTATATGTTTTTCCGCGCTATGGATATGGTCTGTGTATTGGTGAATGACTTGAATCAATTAAATGTCACTCGCCTGGTCGCCTTAATGTTAATGGACTTATTTCGCACACACTTATGTTAACAAATCGATGTTTTCGATTGATGTCGATTATACAATATATTTCAACGATAAGCAATTTTATCCCTATTTCACCTTTTTTGTGACATCGAATTCCACACACCCGGTATATAACCTTCCCGGAACCGGTTTCATATTCTACATTCACCCGTGTTAAAATAATCGCAGGTGTTATCGATATTCAGTGTACAGTTCCAGTCAAAGCTCAATTATGCACTTAGTCACTAAACGGAATACTTACTTACTGTATGTTGCCCCTCACTAATATTTATTTCATATCGTTCTGAAAGAAAACCGGGTCATTGATGTATTCTGTGCTATGTATTCCTTGGTAGAAAACACCCGTTGAAAGGTAAGCCCTCGTTGATCCTGAAGGTTGACGCTCGAAAGGGGACGTCTGCTGGTTCGAGAAGTATCCCATATATATTCAGTATATTCAAGTATTCGAAACATTGTCGCCTTGAAACGTCGGAAGCATATCTTTACTGAAAGCATCAATTTTGTATCACAACCGTTCCCATCAAGAATGTGAACATAAAACATCCATTCCAACTCATCACATCGAGGTTCAATATACGTCGCTCCATTTTTCATCATTTTCCGCAATACAGCTTGAAATGACAACCCCTTGAAAAGTGACAATCCGTGTTTGGTAAGCATCTACTAAGAGCTTTTCTCACTACTGCCTGATTGTAGTTCCCTTGCTCCTTTCCACGAATTTGCATGAAATTGCACTACCTGTTGATTGGCATGGCGTGTAGGTGTGCGTGAATGATAATATAATGCACGACAATTTTTGAAGAGCAATGATTCTAATGAACTGAACGGTTCGGTAGTCCAGTACATGATTTCAAAACGAGTTCGGATGAAACGCACATGTTGGATCTGTCATTACACTTTCGATATTCCAGAAAATTATGAGAGATATGTGTCCTTCAATTGAATAGGCCATTTTATATAATATTCATATAAAAGACCTTAATGAAAAAACTTCTCCTGAATCAGGTTACAACATTATTATACATACGCACATTAATTCTCATGGGCTGATACTTTGGGCACACATCACATCCAGCATTTCGAATGTTTTATATGAGCAGTGTCGTCGTGGCACTGACTCACAGATCAACAAATAAGCCTTTGAATGATTGAGAATTCAACAGATTAACGAGAATGTAGTTAATAGAGCCATTTTGCCCTCTGGAATGTGAATTCACTGTTGTGGAGGGATTATTATGTGAATATAGATTTCAAAATACTTCCACTATCTTCAGAAGAAGTCTTTTGGTGATATTTCTTTCAGAATGGATCATTTTCGTTTCTTTATAATTCATGACATGGTCGAAGTTTATGACATGATCTAAATGAGCACATGAACCTTACGAAAGTCTACAATCAGTTTCATTAGCTATTATTCTTGATTTCAGGTTTTGTTTCGTTTGCTCAATGTATGTTTTGTTTTCAAACTACAAGGAATGCTGTGAGCAGTATCAATTTTCATAAAAAGTTACTCTTTGTCTTTCAATTTCAATATATATATATATATATATATATATATATATATATATATATATATATGTAGAAATTGATGTTTTCACGGATCTTCGATATGCAAGATGAATTTTTCTGGGTTTATATCCGTTAGGTATCTTTTGATTTGTTCGACGTTTCGAATTCCATTTTGAATTCATTCTCAAGAACTGTGAGACGAATATCTGTCCATACCGTCCTGGTCAATCACTCCCCTTACGAAGCAACCAAGCAAGAGCAAGCAAAGACTTCAGTTGTCTGTTCTCCACGGAAACTGGTATTTATAATGACTCTCCTCAGTCATTATCCGACTTCGTCCGATATTAAGGCTGCATCCTGCCCATCCAGGTATTATGTAGAAATTGATGTTTTCACGGATCTTCGATATGCAAGATGAATTTTTCTGGGTTTTTATCCGTTAGGTATCTTTTGATTTGTTCGACGTTTCGAATTCCATTTTGAATTCATTCTCAAGAACTGTGAGACGAATATCTGTCCATACCGTCCTGGTCAATCACTCCCCTTACGAAGCAACCAAGCAAGAGCAAGCAAAGACTTCAATTGTCTGTTCTCCACGGAAACTGGTATTTATAATGACTCTCCTCAGTCATTATCCGACTTCGTCCGATATTAAGGCTGCATCCTGCCCATCCAGGTATTATGTAGAAATTGATGTTTTCACGGATCTTCGATATGCAAGATGAATTTTTCTGGGTTTTTATCCGTTAGGTATCTTTTGATTTGTTCGACGTTTCGAATTCCATTTTGAATTCATTCTCAAGAACTGTGAGACGAATATCTGTCCATACCGTCCTGGTCAATCACTCCCCTTACGAAGCAACCAAGCAAGAGCAAGCAATCTTGCATATCGAAGATCCGTGAAAACATCAATTTCTACATAATACCTGGATGGGCAGGATGCAGCCTTAATATCGGACGAAGTCGGATAATGACTGAGGAGAGTCATTATAAATACCAGTTTCCGTGGAGAACAGACAATTGAAGTCTTTGCTTGCTCTTGCTTGGTTGCTTCGTAAGGGGAGTGATTGACCAGGACGGTATGGACAGATATTCGTCTCACAGTTCTTGAGAATGAATTCAAAATGGAATTCGAAACGTCGAACATATCAAAAGATACCTAACGGATAAAAACCCAGAAAAATTCATCTTGCATATCGAAGATCCGTGAAAACATCAATTTCTACATAATACCTGGATGGGCAGGATGCAGCCTTAATATCGGACGAAGTCGGATAATGACTGAGGAGAGTCATTATAAATACCAGTTTCCGTGGAGAACAGACAATTGAAGTCTTTGCTTGCTCTTGCTTGGTTTCTTCGTAAGGGGAGTGATTGACCAGGACGGTATGGACAGATATTCGTCTCACAGTTCTTGAGAATGAATTCAAAATGGAATTCGAAACGTCGAACAAATCAAAAGATACCTAACGGATAAAAACCCAGAAAAATTCATCTTGCATATATATATATATATATATATATATATATATATAAAGAGAAAGTGTTATTTGCTACGAAGCAAGATGAATCATTGTTTTATTTTGTCTTCTAAAGTTGTGTTTGTGGACTGTATCTTGTTTGATTAAGACAAATCACTTCTTTTTGCTCTTTTATTTCTATTTCGAATAAGAATGACGTAATATTCTTTCGTGTTGTCAAAAAACAAAATTACATACTTAGATACGCAATCATAAAACAAAGAAATAATGAATGTCTAAATTCAAATACGGAGTGCTCTTTTCATTTCGGCTACTTGGTTTCTAACATGGCCCCGGCCTTGAAAGGAGTCGGACACTTTCAACATCCTGGATTTTCTAATTTTCAGCAGCCAATGGCAAACGACATAACTTGGCCACTGAACGCTTGATATAACCTTTACTAGTTTTTATAGTTGCGACTCTTGCAACACCGTCCTTCCCAGGGTGTAACTGAGTGACGCGCCCTAATGACCATTTGAATGAAGGAAGATTGTCTTCTTTTATCAGGACTAAATCATTGTCTTGCAGAGTACCTTGGCTAGAGGACAATTTGTTTCGTTGCTGTAGTTCGGATATATATTCGAGTGACCATCTCGACCAAAAGTGATGCTGCAGTTGTTGAATTCTCTGATACAACTTCAATCGGTTCTCGGGTACTTGTAGAAGATCGGGACCAGGAAGCGCGCTTGCGGTACGTCCAATCAGGAAGTGAGAGGGTGTGAGAGGTTGCAAATCAGAGGGAACAGATGAGAGGGGGTGCATGGGACGCGAGTTGAGAATACTCTCGATCTGTACAAGAAGAGTATATAATTGTTCAAATGTCAATAAAGCGTTTCCAGCTACTCGTAATAAATGAGACTTGACAGATTTAACACCGGCCTCCCATAGGCCACCAAAATGAGGAGAATAAGGAGGTATAAATGACCAGGACACGCCATCGTTTTCTAGAGTTTCTGTTAAATTTCGAGAGTTATCACGTAAAAATCTATCAAGACATTCGAGCTCTGTTTTGGCTCCTACGAAATTTTTACCATTATCGGAAAAGATTTGAGAGGGTTTCCCTCTACGAGAAACGAAGCGCCTACAAGATGCAATAAAGTTCTCGCTGGTTAGGTCAGACACTAATTCAATGTGTATGGCACGAGTCACGAAGCAAACAAAAAGACAAATATATGCCTTGGTAATTTTACAGCCTCTTCCCTGCCTATCTTTGACCTTGAAAGGTCCAGCATAATCAACACCGGTTATGTAAAAAGGAGGTGCAGGATTTACCCTAGCGGCAGGAAGATTTCCCATAATAGGAGTTATACTACTAGGTCGTGCTTTGAAACAAGTGATACATTCGTGAACCGATTTTCTTGCTAAATTTCTGCCTAACAGAGTCCAAAACTTGTTTCTAGTGTGTGCCAAAAGAAGCGTTGGTCCCGCGTGTAACAATTTAATGTGTTCTCTCAGAAATAATAATCTAGTGAAGCGACTTTTATGGCATAAAAGAATAGGAAATTTTTTATCATACGAGAATGAAGAGTAGGATAATCTGCCACCAACTCTAAGAATTTTATTATTATCTGAGAATGGATTCAATTTCATGATTTTTGAATCTTTGTTGAGTTTCTTATCATTGTCGAGTGAATTGATTTCGTTCTCAAACGACTCTTTTTGAGACAACCGAACTAATGCCATGCAAGCATTGTCGATTTCTTTACGAGTTAGAGGACCTGAGCTTCGATTTGTCTCTTTGCTGAAACAGTTTTCTTTAAATCGAAAACAATACGCTATTACTCTTTCAAGTTTAGATAAATTTGAAAACCTTTCAAAGAAATTGATTTTTTCAATGGTTGCTTTGTTATCATAAGTAACCTTCTTTAGTTCAGGTAGTGGTTCCTTATATTCTATTATTGATGGCCATTTATACTCTTCGAACTGAAGCCAAGATGGACCATTCCAATAAAGATCCATTGACTTCAACAGACTAGCTTTGACACCCCGTGAAACAAAACCGGCTGGATTGTCCTTCGTTGGGACATGTCGCCATTTTTCGATGTGTGACATTTGTTGAATTGAAGAAACTCGATTGGCAACAAAGACTTGCAGTGAATTCGGAATGGTGTTAATCCATCCCAGGACTATAGTTGAATCGGTCCAATAATATATATTGTCGATTTGCATTTTAAATGCCGAATATACTTTATTTGTTAGTCTACACATTAATAAAGCGGCCATCAACTCTAATCTTGGAATTGTTTGAACTTTTATAGGACTGACTTTGGATTTGGCGCAAATTAAATGGATGAAACTTTCGTTATTTTTATATTTCGATTTCAAATAAATGCATGCTCCATATGCCTGTGTTGAGGCATCCGAAAAGGCGTGTATTTCGTTGAAAATTGAATCGCGACAAACTACCTGTCTAGGGATCTTCAGGTCATTTAAATATATTAACTCATCTCGAAAACCTAACCATCGTGTATACAAATTCAAAGGGAGTGAATCATCCCAATCGATTTTTTCCAACCAGATGTCTCTCAGAATGATTTTAGCTATGATGATGGTAGGACTCAAAAGTCCCATCGGGTCAAATATTTGAGAGCTTTCTGACAGAACAATTCGTTTGGTTGTGCGTTTATTGAAATCCAAATTGATTTTGTAAAGGAAACAATCTGCACTTGCATTCCAAATCATTCCTAATGTTCGCGTATTTTCGTTAAAGCTCAAGTCTATTAAATTTGTTTTGTTATGTGATTTTATATTCTCAAGTACTTCAGGACTATTGGAAATGAATTTGCATAAACGAAACCCTCCTTTATGTAAAACTTTTGATACATCAATTGCAATGCGAGTGGTTTCCTCAATGGTAGAAGCGCCACTGAGCATATCATCTACATAAAACTGTTTCTTTATGACATCCGATATGAGAGGATCATCACAATCTAATCCAAGTTGATACAAACAACGAATGGCTAAGAAGGCTGCAGCTGAGGTACCAAAAGTAACAGTGCTTAATTCGTAGATGTCTAAGGGATCATTAGGATTGTCTCTCCAAAATATTCGCTGTAGCGATCTCTGTTCAGGAGTGACGGGGCACATCCTGTACATTTTTTCAATGTCTCCCGCTAAAACATAATTGTGTTCACGATATAATAACAGAATTGAAAATAAATCGGACTGAATCGTAGGCCCCACACTCTGAAGATCGTTGAAAGAATAACCACTGCTAGAAGGACAAGACGCATCAAAAACTACTCTAAGCTTTGTTGAAATGCTCTCTTCTTTCAAAACGCCGTGATGCGGCATATAATATGAGTGCTTGGCCAAGTTTGGATTATCTACCTTCACCATATGTCCCAAATTCCTATAATCGTTGATAACATCGTGATACCTGCGTGCATATAATCTGGATTTTTTGCAAATTTTCTTTCTAAATTGAGAAATCTTTTTTTTGCTACTTCAGTCGTGTCTCCTAAAATATCCAAACTATGTTTCAAGGGAAATGTGACAATAAATCGACCGTGTTCATCGCGCTTTGTATTTTCGACAAAATGAGCTTCTACAAATTTTTCTTCATTTGACCAAGGTTTGCTATCGGGAAATTCTTCGATTTCCCAAAAGCGTGCTACTTGTTGTTCTAATGAATCAAATTTTGAAATATTACATTGAATCGATTGAGAGATATTACCCTGTATGGGGCCGCCAATCACCCATCCTAACCTGGTTTTCTGTAGTGTGGGTCCATATTTGGAAAGTTTTATTTGACCAGTACATAGAATATCGTAAAAACAGTCTGATCCAATCAAAATATCCACAGTGTCGGGAATGTGAAAATTTGGATCGGCTAGTTTGATGTTATGTGGTATGTCTGAAGCTTTTCGACAAATTTCAAAATTGGGTAACGTGCCGGTGATTTTGGGAACCACCAAACAGTTTAATTTCAATGAAAAATCACTCGTTAGTGAATGGATGTTGACTGAACATTTGTATCTTACCTCGGAATGCGTTGTTATAAAGCTACTTTGTGATCCCACATCTAGAAGCCCCCGAACTAAATATGTTTTGTTTTGTTTACCTATCACCCGCACCATAAAAGTAGAGAGCAAAATCTGATCATAGTAGTCATATATCCCTAATGAACAGACCCATTGTAATAATCCAAGTGTTTACCATAGCTCGTAGACGCTGAGTTTGCATTATATTCTCTATATAAACGCGAGAACGCATCATTGTTCGATTTTTACGTTTGATCCAGCACAGCTACCGAGCAATTGTATTCATTTTAAAAATAAACGAAATTTTTAAAAAACCAAATCGTTGCCCAGCAACTTTAATTGGCGCAGTCGGTAGGATAGTGGAAGTGTCCCTTCAACGAGAATACACGTCAGCCCAGCTGTTAGTCCGCTATTCGAAGAAACAAGAAGGAGTTGGCGACCTTTGGTGAATGCAAGCTGATCATCCGAAGTCCCCTAGAGCTACTACGTCGTACCATCACGGTGAGTCGAGTATCCTCTTTGTACTTCCTGACTTCTTTATCATAAACATTTCAAAGGAGCTTAGGTTAAGGAAAAACGAACAGAAAAAAAAACAGAGTGATACAGATCACTCAAACCAAAGTTTTTGTGTGATACAGATCAACAAAAACAGAAACAAACAAACAAACAAATTAGAGTAGAGTAAAATACCAAGTTTCAAAGTGAATTCTTGAGTAATTTTACGTGTAGATTTAAGAAAAAACCAAGTTGATTTAGAAAATATTTATATTTAACCTATTTATTTTATGACTGAAATTGATAACTTAATTGAATCTTTTTCATCATTGAACGTTACAAACGTGGCCCAAGAAATCAATTATACATTGTTCAAAATTTATTCAGATACCATTCCTACTTTTGATGGATCCTCTGAAAACCTTGAAATTTTTATAAATGCCGTTGATAAATTTCATACTAGATATCATGGTAATGACCAAATTCTTAACCAATGTATTGTGAGCATAATTTTGAGCAAATTAAAAGATCGAGCACAATTATTGATCAGTTCACGAACAGAATTAAATACGTGGCTATTGATAAAAAATGAATTAAGAAACACTTTTGGTGACAGATTAAGTCTTGATAATTTAGAACAAAAACTTTTTACTTTAATACCTAATAGAAATGAACACATGCTAGATTTTGGAAAACGAATTCAAGTCTTACGCAGTAAACTGATTTTCAGAATTAATTTAGATCCCGATATGGATCAACCAACAAAAAGAATTCATATTAGACAATATGAATCGCAATCATTGAAAGTATTTTTACGAAATTTAAACATTCGACTACAAGACAAAATCTTAGTTCAACATCCTAATTCATTGGAAGAGGCTATGAATTTAGTACTCGAAGATGAAAACTTTAGACAAATACAAAACATGACTTTACAAAACCAACAACCTCAAAAGTCCCAAAGACCCTTACAACAACAATTTTACCAACAACCACAAATTGTTCAACAACGCGTACAACCGCAACATTCTCAACAATATGGCATAATACAGAATCATGTACCACAATTTCAACCACAATATCAAAATGGCATGATACAGTCTCATGCAAGAAATCAATTTCCAAGTCAACCTATAGCGATTAAACCTCAAGCTATAAATCAAAAATTTCTAACTAACAAACAAGTATTTGGTCCTCCACAAAACGTCTGGAAACCAAAGAATAAACAAACTAATACACCAGTTGAACCTATGTCAACTACATCTCGAAATCCAACATTGATTAAACCTAATAATAACATTTTCAAAAATAACCCTAATATGAAAAGAAATTTTATTAGCGAAGAACTAAATAACCAACATTGTGATATAACACCCCAGTTATATTCATATAATACACAACAATTGTTAAACCATCAAATTAGCTCGCAATTTGACAATAATATACCCGATCAAGACGACTTTGACTTTGAAAATTTTAATACAACTTTTGATGAAGTTGATGAACAACCAACAGAACAAGACGATGAGACAAATTTTTACAATCTGCCTCAATTGAACGAGATCACATAATAGAGTTGCATTCAGCAGTAGTAAACGGGCTACCGTATATAAAAATACAAAATCCACCTATAAAACTACTTATTGACACAGGATGTCATACTTCTATGCTGAGACCCTCTATTGCAGAAAAATACTACCCAGAAAGAATTTTTAAAGAACCTTCTCAATTAAAAACATCATTAGGAGAAAAAGTTATTCCATATAAAGGACTTATTCCAGCCTTTCCTGAATTTAAGAGTAACCATATGATAGAATTTTTATTATTTCCTTTTCATGAATTCTTTGACGGTATACTAGGATTAAAAGAATTAAAACATCTCAATTTAGGAATTGATTTTAAAAACCAAATATTACAGTCAGAGTATGTTGAAATACCATTTTTTTATAGACAACCCCACGAAACACAATATACTTTTGAAATACCAGCTTTTGAAAGTATTGTACAAAAATTCCCAGTTGAAATTCAACAAGGAGAAATTCTAATTCCAAAATTACAATTCAACAATCTAGATGTTCCAGAAACAATAACTTTTGCTGAAAACTTTCGAGCAAGATTTGAAATATATAATAATACTAATAAAACTATTGCAGTAACATTATTTGAACCTTTTCCTTGTAATCCAATACATGAAGATAACTTTGAATTTCATCACGCAGGAGACTTATTACCAAATATAAGCCCCTGTAAACAAATGAAAATTTCGAAAAAAATTCGAACAGATCATATGAACAAAGAAGAAAAAGACGCTATATTAAAGCTATGTAATAAATATAGTGACATTTTCTATGACGAAAATAAAACGCTTAAATTCACTAATGTGATTAAACATGAAATAAAAACATCAGACGAAATTCCCATCCATACAAAGTCATATAGATTTCCACATTGTCATAAACAAGAGGTTCAAAAACAAATTGACAAAATGTTAAAAGACGGAATTATTAGACCTTCAATATATCCTTGGAGCTCACCAATTTGGATAGTTCCCAAAAAACTAGATGCTTCAGGAAAAAGAAAATGGAGAATCGTAGTGGATTATAAGAAAGTAAATGAAAAAACTATTGATGATAGGTACCCCATACCAAACATTGACGATATCCTTGACAAGCTAGGCAAATGTCAATATTTTTCAACTTTAGATTTAGCATCTGGATTTCATCAGATTGAAATGAATCCAAATTCAATTCAAAAAACAGCTTTTAATGTTGAAAATGGACATTACGAATACCTTCGTATGCCCTTTGGTTTAAAAAATGCTCCAGCAACATTCCAGAGAGTAATGGATTATGTTTTACGTGATTTACAAAATAAAATCTGTCTTGTATACATTGACGACATTATAATTTTTTCTACATCTCTTCAAGAACATATTTGCAATCTAAATAAAGTTTTTAAAAGACTACGAGACGCAAAACTAACTATTCAGCTAGATAAATCTGAATTTTTAAGAAAAAATGTTGAATTTTTAGGACATATAATAACTCCGGAAGGAATAAAACCAAATCCTAATAAAATAAAAGCAATAAAAAATTTTCCTTTACCATCAACAGCTAAGGAAATTAAATCTTTCCGAGGAATGTTAGGATATTACAGAAAATTTATAAAAAACTTTGCAGATATAACCAAACCTTTCACAAAATGTTTGAAAAAAGGAGAAAAAATTATACACAATGACGAATTTATTAGAACTTTTGAAAAATGTAAAGATCTTTTGAGTAATGAACCAATATTGCAATTTCCCGATTTTTCAAAACCATTTATATTAACGACAGATGCTTCAAATATAGCTATTGGTGCTGTCCTTTCACAAGGAACCCTAGGTAACGACAGACCCATTGCCTATGCTTCACGAACTTTAAATAGTTCAGAACAAAATTATTCAACAATTGAAAAAGAACTTTTAGCAATTGTTAATTTTACAAAATACTTTAGACCTTACTTATTCGGACGTAAATTTTCCCTGATAACCGATCATAAACCACTTGAATGGTTATTTAACTTAAAAGACCCAAGTTCAAGACTTGTAAGATGGCGACTTAGACTAGAAGAATTCGATTATAAAATCCTATATCGAAAAGGAAAACAAAATAAAGTAGCAGATGCTTTATCTCGAATAGAAATAAATCCTATTGAAACTCAATCACTTGCAGTCAATATTGACCCACAAGAACATAGAATTGAAGACGACTTCCCTGAATTATTTGACCCAACTTATCAAATTCCTCAACTCTCAGAAAGTGATCTGAATGATCTAGATGATATAAATGAACTAATTAAGAAGGAAACAGAAAAAGAAACAAAAGTAGAGAAAAAGAAAATAAACATCATTTCGGACATTCAAATTCGTCCACCTACGAAAAAGAAAAAAAATGAAGAATCTTTAGAGACTGAACACTCAAGTGCAGAAAATCCAGTTCTTGAAATACCGATTTCAGAACAAGAATTAAATAAATTTCAAAATCAGATTTTCCTTCGTTGTAGCCGAGATGCTATTACACCACGAGTAACAATACAGAAAATATTCGATAAAACTAGACTTAATATAGTTTTACCCTACCAAAATTTCCAACAAAACTTGGTAGATACAATAAAAAACTATTTAAAACCAAAACATACATATGGCATACTAATTCAAGAGGAATTACAAACAATTGTAGTCTCAACTATTCAAAATTACTTCAAAAATTCTGCATTTAAATTAATCCAAAGTAATATTTTACTTAAAGATATCATAAATAAAGAAGAACAACAAGAGAAAATAAAATATCATCATGAAACAAAAACCATACATAGAGGAATTAATGAAACGAAATTAGCCCTCTCTAGAAAATATTATTGGCCTAATATGATAACTGATATACGTGATTATATCAATACCTGTGAAGACTGTCAGAAATCAAAATATGAAAGACACCCATATGAAATAAAATTCAAACCAACACCTATCGGAGAATATCCTTTCGAACATATTTATATGGATATCTTATCGATAAATAAAACAAAATTCCTAACATTAATTGATAGTTTTTCACGTTTCGCTCAAGCATACCCTATTCAACCTAATGCATTGAATATTATTGATGGAATTTTAATATTCTTTTCACACTACGGAATACCTTCGAAAATCACATGCGACTCAGGCAGTGAATTCAAAAATAAAATTGTTGAAGATTTTTGTGAAAAACATAACATAAAATTACATTATGTAACACCCAAAAATCCTAATAGTAATAGTCCAATTGAAAGACTTCATTCGACATTACTAGAAGAAATCAGAATATTAAAACAAGAATTTCCACAGAGATCAATATCATCTCACATGGTATATGCAATTTTAGGGTATAATAACACAATTCATTCGGCAACTAAATATACCCCATTTCAAATAATTAAAGGAAACTTAAATCATGGAAACCCACTTGATACAACCACAGAAAAAATAATGACTGACTACCTAGAAAAACATGACAGAAACATAAAAATAATAAATGATATGATAAAAACAAACAACGAGAAAGCAAAAGCATCTCTAGAAAAAGTTAACATAGAAAGGAAAGAACCCCCTGAAATCAAACTTGACCAACAAGTCTATTTGTATGACAAACAGAGAAGTAAAACAACACCCCTCTATAGAGCTGTTGAACCAATAGAAAATGAGGATATTAAATTAAAAACTCGTAAAGCAACCTATCATAAACAACAACTGAAACCTCAACGAATTGTTTCAGATGCTACTACAAATGATACTCCTGATAGGCATTATATTGACAGAAGGACAACAGATCAAGTTGAAGACTCTGACTAACCCAATTCTTCCTTTTTCCCTTGGACAAGCAAGAATTACCTTCAACAAACATACTTTCATCAAATTTTTAGACTTGACCAAATTTGATAAACCTATACAACGTATTAGAGACAACTCAAAAACAATTGAAACGCTAGTCTCTATTAAAGACGAATTATATCCTCAACTCCAACATATGCATGAACATTTGAACTATCTCCTTGAACAAATTATGATTAAACTCAATAATATCAAACCTCAAACATATAAAAAACATAAAAGAGGACTCATAAATGTAGGAGGTAGAATTCATAAATGGCTGTTTGGCACCTTAGATGATGAAGACGGTGAAAGATACGATAATGCTCTTGCAACACTGTCCGAAAATCAAAACAATTTACATCATGATTTGAAAAATTATTTATCTATAACTCAAGATTTCATGAATGAAACAGTTACAAATTTAAAGAAAATATCAAGCAATCAAAAATTGATTCAAAAACAAATTAAAAGTATTGTTCAAAGCTTGAATAAGTATACATTATTTCTACGATTACAAAATTCACTAGATACAATGATTATTGATAGTCAAAACATGCTATCTCTCTTAAATAATATCGAAGATTCAATATTATTCGCTGAACTCAATATAGTTCATAGTACTATATTATCAATTGATGAATTAGAAAAGTTAACAAAAATAATGTTTTCTCTATACAAAAATGGATTACCAGTTTTCGAAAATACTCAATCGTATTATAAATTATTCGTTACAATAATGAAAGAATTCTGTTCATTGTTCATTTTCCGATACTCCAAACGTTTATGAGATTTTCCATCTCTATCCTATCCCTATATCCAATAAAACCATTTTACCCTTAAAACCTTATATAATATTGAACTCGACATATCACCATTATGCTGATGAAACCTGCATCAGAATTGAAAATAGTTGTATCCAGTTCATCGAAACTCAAATTTCAAATAACGACTGTATTCCTGAAATTCTCATGGGACAACGTTCTATCAAATGCCAAACAACAGACATCCAAATTCAACAAGACATCGTTGAACCAATCACCAATGCATATCTCATTGCTATACCATTCAAGCAAATTTATATTGAAAAAGTTTGCCACGAGAATGGTTACGAGGAAAATCAACCGAAACTTATATACATCCCTTATCATTGCAAAGTGAAAATTAATGGCGATGTATATAGTAATGACGCCCCTACCATTGAAGAAACACCGCTTCAACTACCACAACTAGACACCCTCGAGGCACCCTCAAGAGGAAGTCTACCCCTGTATACTCTAGGAAAAATCAACCTAGACGACCTGAGCCATCTCCAGAAGATAGCCGAAAAGACGCAACTACATAGCCTACAACGACCAGAAGAAAATTCTTCACATTATATTTTATATTCAATATGTATAATCTTTATTGTTCTCATATTACTGTTTATTTTCAGACGACAGATATTCAAGTCAATAAGATTATTTTCAACTCGATATTCAACTCGAGATAATAACATTCAATTAGAACCAAATCGTTGTTCTGAAAATAACACAGACGTATTATTTTCATCTTAAGGATGGAGGAGTCATATATTCCTAATGAATAGACCCATTGTAATAATCCAAGTGTTTACCATAGCTCGTAGACGCTGAGTTTGCATTATATTCTCTATATAAACGCGAGAACGCATCATTGTTCGATTTTTACGTTTGATCCAGCACAGCTACCGAGCAATTGTATTCATTTCAAAAATAAACGAAATTTTTAAAAAACCAAATCGTTGCCCAGCAACTTTAATTTAGTTTGAGATTTTTTGTGAAGTTAATACTACGTTTTGAGTTTCGGTTGTATTATTTTCCACCCGAATTTCGTGTTCTGGTTTGGAATTACTCTTATCAATATGTAACAGTGTGTGATGGCGATGTTTACACACTCGACATGAAACTGAAAGGCATTCTTTGATTAAATGTCCAGATTTAAGACAATTGATACACAAGCCTTTCCGTTTGGCTTGTTCTAATCGATGACTCACACTCATTTTCAAAAATTCCGGACATCCTGAAATATAGTGTTCGCCTTTACAAATTCTACAATGGCTAGTTGTACTGCCGCTAGAAGTAACAAGAGAATTGCACTTGGTTGGCTTCACTTCTATTCTTGATTTATGTTTGTTTGAAACTCTATTGGATTCCCTATTGTTTTCTTTGGATTGTTAATTATTCGCTCGCATTTTCAAGAAATCTAATAAGTTTTGTAGAGTGGGGCGTTTGTATGAAACTTTAGCTTCATCCCATTTGTCTATTGTGTGGTCGTCAAGTTTAACTATGATGAAAAATTCCAGCAAACTTCCCCATTGTTCAACCGGTTCACCTAAATTTTTCAAAGCCTTTGAACGGTTTGATACAATGTCTATGATTTTTCGGAGAGCAGTTGACGATTCGTGATTGACCTTCTCTAAATTATAAATTGCTTTTATATACGTATCTATCAAAAGGCTTTCATCGTTGAAACGTTCGCATAATGATTTCCAAGCATCTTGATAATTAGCACTAGAAAATTCTAAATTCTCGAAAGTTTCCCTGAGTTTTGAACCTACTGCTGACTTCAAGTAGTGGAACTTCTGTATATCGCTAATATCTACCCTAGTGTGAATTAGTAAATGGAACGTGTCTCTAAAACCTATCCATTGATTAGCGTCTCCATCAAATTTTGGTAAATCTATCACAGGCAGTTTTATATTTTTCACTTCTATGTCACGAATAGGGTAGGAAGAAACTGAAACGTTATCTTGAAATCTCATATCCTTTACGGGAGAAACTTCAGTAACTGGCGCGCTAGCTGCCAAAAATGATTTGGCCTTTGCGACACATGCAAAGAATACCTTCTCAAAGTCTTCCCTTTCTAACATCTGCTTATCCGTGTCATCTATTTGCTCGATATCATTCTGAATGTTGTCAAAAAAATCAATATAACTACGTGCACTTTCTAAACGATACTCTAAATCAAAAATAATATCGGTGTCTGTAATATTTTTGGTGGGATACCTTATATCTAATTCACCGATAAATTTCTTGAAAATTGTGAGTTTAGATTTTATTGATCCACGTTTCCTGGTCAATTTCTCCAAGTTATCACGTTCGGCTGACATTGTGTCTCTATGATTATATTCTGAATGAAGGCCGTATGAATAGAAAATGTCAAGTTTCAAATGAATTAAAGGTTGGAAATCTACAAATATGCAATGTCTTCAAGCTCAAAGTACAGATCTGAAATATTTCTAACTCGCTTGAGGATGGGAAAGGAAAGGACTCACTTTTACATGCAATCTTCACTGCCGTCGATAGAATCGTCTGCTTCAAATTCGAATTCTCGGTAGGTAGGAGTTAATCCGGCTCGAAGGACCAATTTCTTTTATTTTGTCTTCTAAAGTTGTGTTTGTGGACTGTATCTTGTTTGATTAAGACAAATCACTTCTTTTTGCTCTTTTATTTCTATTTCGAATAAGAATGACGTAATATTCTTTCGTGTTGTCAAAAAACAAAATTACATACATAGATACGCAATCATAAAACAAAGAAATAATGAATGTTTAAATTCAAATACGGAGTGCTCTTTTCATTTCGGCTACTTGGTTTCTAACAATCATGAAACTGATAAATAGAATATAAAATTCTCTGGTCCATGACCAGAGAGTTTGATATTCTATTTATATATATATACACCACTGAAGATTCTCCGGAAACTATCATTCTAGTCCATATATACCTGTGGTACAATCAAAATAATTATTTACAGCGATTTCCAGTAGATGGTGAGAGAATCAAATTCTGTCATCTTTTTGACATTTGCATTCCAATTCATTTGAATTGTTTTCGGAGTTTTCCATAATTTTGCTGATCTTTTCAAGCTATCTCTCGTTTCCAGTTCCATTCTCCACCGTAGTTTTACTTATTTGACATGATTCTAGCTTTCAATGTTCTCAAGCTTCGACCAATATATTATTGGGTTATTTATATTGGGGTGACTGTCAGTTTAATGTTTTCGTGTGGTTTCTCGTGAAGGCAGTTAAGAAATCAGTATTTTGTTTTTCTTTTCTGGAATTGAGTTATTAATGGGAAAACCATAAAGTTTTTTCAAATTATTATATGTCAAAGATGGATGACAGACTTGTAACGTGTAACATGTTTTCAAAATCTAGATCTAGGTTTATTTATATTTTGGCAGATATTGAATATTTTTTTATGCATATCACAGATGAGGATAGAAAATCATTTACGCTTCCATATTAACAAATACAATCAGACATTTTTGGAACATTGAACATAATGAATTTTCAATGAATGGTTGAAAAAAACAAAAACTGTTTTCGGACAACATCCTGGAGTAATCATAACCAAATGAGATAAAAGAAATGTGACTGTAATAATGTTCGAGATATTCATATCAATTCAGCAGAACAACAATTTACTGACCAAATATATTATAACAAATTGAATAGAAATCCAACATCAACCATACACTAAGAAATAAATTAAGAAATGTCTGAATTGAAATAAAAGGAGGAATTACGAAAGATTTTGTCTTTCACTTTTCAGAATAGTGCTGCATCGACATTTAATGCACTGCCAAAAATACATATAACTGCGCTTTATCTGCGTTTCATCAGTGGAGTCTCCTAACTAAAAACTGACTGAATTCATAAACAATATTCCTCATAATTACATACTAATCAGTTTGGATGTAGCATCACTTTTCCTTGATATACCAATTTATCTAATGATGAACAGCATATATTTCATTAAGCACATATAAAAACCAATGCACTCTAAAAAAATCGTTCGAAGGGATAGTCAGTTTCATGTTCAGAAGTGAGTGTTGTTATTTCTAAAAAAAAATGTACGAACAAATTTTCGGACACCAATGGGATCTGAAATATCTTCAATAATACCTCAGTATAGTATGTTTCTGTTTTTTCAAATATATGGAAGGTATAATTTGTGAGATTACTCAAGAAAGTTACCAAAATTCAAACACTATGATGAAATTCCTTAGTTCACCATAGAAATGGGGTTCAATACTAGTATACCTTTTTTGGATACGAGAGTCATAAGAACATCAGAAAATCCCTGATACCACAATGGTATAACAAACCTTCTAGTTCAGAAAAAACATGAATCACCACTCGTGCCACAAAACAAAATTGAACCCAGTTCTAGGTTAAAAAAAAATGGTATGTGACATTTGCCATCAATTCTCTCATTGATAACTCCTATCCAGTAATATTATTGAAAAAATACTAATTTGAAGTTTTCATAATATCGAGAATTGAAATACTAGGTTTACGAGAAAATTTTTTATACCAGAACATCAAAGTGACAATCACTCCAATATAATCAAAAAAGAATAATGTAACATATATAAAATTACTTTCACCAAGAGTCACAAATATTTCGAAACAAGAGTCTAAAATAGTAGTCGCTAATGGAACTCGAAACACAGTCAATAACTTGTTCAATGAATTGAATTAGTTCAACTGAATTCAATTGAATCTGACATATACTTCAAATTTTATCTATACATTGTCATACCATTATTTTGACATCCTAATATATTCCTTTTTTAGTGCTAATCTCTACCATTTTACTCAAGTTATTTGCCATGAGGAAGAAAGTAAAGATATGAAATATATATGATTACTGGAACTTAAGGTTGAACCGCGTCTAGAATCGTTATCTTGTCGACCTTTCGGCTCCCACTTTGGTGCCATCAAGACTCTTGCCTAACTTGACGATGGGGCTAAATCTCCTCAATCGCCACCTCTCATTATAGAAAAGTGAAGACTGAGGTTGTATGGATGGTGTTATAGTATTCATAACTGAAAAAGGATCCAACGGTGTGTCGGATCAGGAGGATACATATATGGAGATATATCTGAAATATTCATATTCGTCAAAGGTTGAACTATGTGTTTACCAATTGATGATCAACACAATCACTATATAACGTAAAATATATCTCTGCGAAATGAAAATATTTTGAGGTATTGCCTCGAGAAAAAGAAACCTAACATGACCCAGAACATTTTTGTGATCTGTGGGCACTATACCATTACTGGCTGATGGATATCGGAAATTTTTCTCTGACGGCATGTATGCATGTATTCTGGGGAGCTCGGAACATATGGCGCTAGATGGGGTGTAGGTTATGTGAGCCTTCATCTGGTCAATTTTGTTCAGTTGATTCTGTGCGAAAATGGATAATTTTGTATTTATCAATTCATTAATAGTAGATGTGTGGGTTCAATCACCACAATTTTCCGTAATTTCTCTTTCAAATCCAACAAAGTTAGAAGTGAATGATCATACACAGTTCGTTATGAATTGTTAAGTTTGTTCGACCCACGGAACTGATAGAACTGACAGAGTTCTGCGGTGTGACCTCTAATTTCACTACCGCCGTCTGACTAGAGTGAAACCAGAATTATCTGCCATTGAAAATAATGTGAATGATTATAGGCGATATATTAATCTACGGCAATAATCCTCGGAATTGTACCAACTTCAATTTCACTTCCAAACGTAACAAAATATACGGCAATACGATTGTGGAGGGTGTGCAATTGAATGACATATATTTTTCCATTTTTGAAACAGAAATCCTTATCGTGGCAAACACTCTTGAAATTCATCAGCGATATCAATATAACAGACCAGTGAATTTTATTAGTATTATTATTCAACTACCCAAATAGCAATAGATATTCACCTGAGTGGTGTAAAAATGTTGTAGAAAACAAGTAGCAAAGTAATAGAATGGCTCCGCTGTTTCCCAATTTGAAATCAATTCTAGGTGTCAACCAAGCTGTTTCAGTCTTCGGACTTAATCAGCGTTGGGTAGACCACCACTGATCGATGACAAATTATAAATGAAAACAATAAAAATAAATTTGCTACTTTTGTTTCACAACATTTTTACACCACTCACATGAATAATTATTTTCATCGATATAATACAATATCTATAAAAAATATTTCTGGAATATTCATGGAATATGTATCGCTTTATGGGTGACTGTATTTATCAATTGGGAGGTGTAAATGCTCTTTCGGCTTTATTTGTGATATGCATAAAAGAAAATTCAATATCTGCTAAATGATAAAGGAAACATAAACAAATTCCCATCTAGATTTAAATGAATCGAAACATCTGTCATCCATCCGTGAGATATAATAATTTGAAAATCTTCATGGTCTCCTCATCAATAACTCCTTTCTAGAAATGAAGAAAATGCTATTTTCAACCCAATGTATTCATAAATTCGAAATATTGCCTTCACGAGAAACGATTTGAGTAAAAGATCAAACTGACAATCACCCCAATATGAATAACCCAATAAGAACATTAAAAGCTAGAATCACGTCTCATGAAAGTGATTGTGAATTTATTCAATTTTGTGAACATTTTCGAAATATATTCCTACTTTTCATAAATTGGACTTCGATGATGCCAGCGTTTCCATTTCATGAAAAAAAAAACTATACAAGAAATTTCTTGAAAATTATCAACAAAAACAGCATAAAGCAAAAAAAAATTCAAATTCAATTTATTCAAACATGTTATACATCGAACGTAATAAAAAGAAAAATGAAACAGAGAACAGACAAACGATTTTTAATTTTTATCTGTGTATGAATATCATCACTGTCTTCGAAGATTCCACACTAAAATTTTCAACATAATCGAATGATGTTTCGGAATATTTCCCGTTTGAATCACATTACTTATAGTTCACCTCCCCACAGAAGTAATACATCCCAATTTCAATGTACAGAATGCAAAAACACATCTGATTATACACGAATATTAGTGTGGTACTCGGTATTATAAATGTATCAATGCGTGAATTACCATTATGTTGAGGGAAATATTTTTGTAACACCCTATATGCGTGGATTCTAAATGGTCATTCCCGGCATCAAACACTTTCTAGGGCGCCCAGAAGACGGAGTCTTATGGGTGCAATGGTCAGCTTAATGTCTTGGGTGCCGAAGCGCTCTGGGCGTCTGAGTGATTTCTACTGTAGCACATTCGATATTTCAGCTGTAAGGGAGCCCAGAAAAACCCACAGTGCTACCAGGTGGGTTGGTGCATTCAATCCAGATATCCCATTTACCGGGGTTTCCTATCGCACCGAGCCGGACAGGAAAATTCTGCCTCGATCGCGGATTGACCAGCGGTGGAAAAGCCAATTCGAATATAAGGACAGCCTTATAAAACTTGGCCACATTGATTATAGAATTCAGTCTTCTGTAGGTTCGAAACTGAATAAACCATGAAGAAACGACTCCAACACAAAAATAACTCAATTATCATTGAATTTATCTTTTCTAACAGAGATCCGTCCTGCTGTAGTAAGCTTGAGGCCAATAAAACTGTATCAGTCAATAAACCATGAGATTGGCACCTCTGGTGTAAAAAATGAAATTTTGTAGAGAATAATTATCCTAACACCAAACTGATATCATTTGCACTCTACGCACAGGACAAGAAAATTCATACTAAATCTGAAGACCAGGGGCCTGTTTCAAGAAAGCACAAGTCTTGTAGCTACAAGAAAAAGACAATGCAGGTACAGGTGAAAAACGAGTAAAAAACAATTATTTATCATTGTGTTTCTCCTGTAGCTATAAGACTTGTACTTTCTTGAAACAAGCCCCAGGGGTCTGTTTCATGAAAGTACAAGTCTTGTAGCTACAAGAGCAACCCAAATTGTTTTTACTCGATTTTTACCTACACCTAAATTGTGTTTCTCTTGTAGCTACAAGACTTGTACTTTCATGAAACCGGCCCCTGGGTCAGCTAGTTATATACTTTCCAATATGATAAAGTGCAAATACTACCTGTAGAGTATTTTGGTCCGATATGGACTTCGTCTGTTACTACTAATTATTCTAATGAATTTTTCAATAATAAACTAATAAGCGGGCTGAAAGAGATAGGCTTCCTCATCATCATTCACGCTATTTTTAAATTTTGCTTTGTCAATATTCCCGAATGCATCTAGTAACCTCGTGTCATATCCATCCTTGATCAATTTCAGATTACTTTCACCAATCCTATGACCATTGTCCAGAGCATGTTGGGCGACAGTGGACTTTTCTACCCTTCCGTGTCTCATGTGTGCATAATGCCCTTCGAACCGGGTTTTTATAGCTCATCGGCTTTGGCAAATGTGTTTATTGTTGCAATCTTGACAACTAATTCATCTGGTGGGGCAACGTTATCGCATATATGTTCAAGTCCTCTAGGGTACTGGGGTTCATATGGGATAAGTATAAACTTTTCACTACTCTTATATTTCCCAAAAAAGTTTGGGAATTAACGAAATCAGTTATCAAGCTCACAACAATGCGTACAGTGACCAGAACCGAAGAGCTATTGAAACCCATTCCAGGAAACATAATGCACAAAATAGATACAGAAGAATAGAAAAGTCCAGTGTCGCCCAACATGCTTCAGACAATGATGATCACAGGAGTAGTGCAGGCAATCTGAAACTTATTAAGGATTTGTATGACAAGGCTACTCGATGCATTCGAGAGTCTAGGAATAAAAACATTGAAAAATAGTATAAAAGGTGACAAAGGTCATATCTCTTTCACCATTTGTTCAATCTATCTTCAAGAAATCAATCAGAATAATTAGTAGTAACAGACGAAGTCCAAAAAATCTGCAGGTAGTGTTTGCACTACCTAAGATTTTGAAGCATAATATAGCTAACCCCAGTGTTCAAATTCAGTATCAATTCTCTTCTCCCAGGGATGTCAACATTGTTAACGACACGCGCTTTGAGTCGAAATAATATCAGTCAAATCGACTTGAAAAAAATTGGATTACTAATTACTGACTTTTCGTGCCACTTATTTATGTTCATATCTGGTACTTATGTTAATGATGAGAAATTTCTCCAGATAAATGGATTTTTATCGATAATGTTTACATTAACATGTTTGGTGCAAGTCAGTAGAATCTACTAGGTAACTATGCTCGTTGTTGTTTGTAAATGTTCCCTTTCAGTTCAGAAACAATATTTCACTAACTCAAATTTCATTCTTGATTTCAATTTCTTCGAAGACTCATTATATCATCACTTAAAATTCATATCTAAAACATAATCTGAGTCAATGAATATTATGTGCAGTGAAAAACGAAAATATGAACATTATGATTTCATTTAATGTTAGCACTTACCGTTTTCTCTTCATGAATATTTGAAATGCATCGTGCTTCAAGTGGGGAAGATGATTAGCCCCTTGTCTATTACCTTATTCATATTCGAAATGTTGAGATGTTAATTGAAAGTTCTATCTAGCTTGGTATTGACTAGATAGGTAGATATCTTGTGGGAGGTATCTGTGGTTTTCTGTAGTGTAGAGCACCTATCAATCGGAATACCGGGGTTCGATTCCTCGTCGGACCACCGTGCTGGGATTCACACGTTGAAAGGTAAGGCCTTATAAATCCATTGCTCGCACAAGTTTCGACTTCTGAGAGATAACGTTCATCAGCTGGTTAACGGAAAACACAATTTTTTTATATTACAATCGACGGGTGAATGGAAAGTGTTTTCATTTATTTTATCAGCATGATTACAATTCCTGGAAATTTGTGACGCCACTGATTATTCAGCCACAAACTGTTGTTCGCTCAACAATCATAGTTCCACGCTACAACCTGTCTTCAACGGATTTCCCTTGTTAGCATTTCCACTGTCTGATCGATTTTCCACTAATAGAAATTTAAATGATTGAGTGTAGAGACATATCATTGATGTTCAAAAGGAGATTGGATTCTATAATTCAGTGGCTCCTTTGTAGACTATTGAAGAGTATTATTTTCCATTAGTTTCGGAAATGAGCTCCACTATTCTGAATAGGTTTCAATATTATCATGAGGAGAGTGAATTTAATAAATACCAAGCCAATCATAACATATTCATTTTGGATATTATGACGCGGAATATCAGAATTCTATTCAATTCCAACTATTTATTCCGATGGTACGGTAGGACATTTCAGAGAAGTAGTGGAAACAATCCTGATATCACAGAAAATATCATAATTCAGGGAAATCAGTTATTTGAACGTTCTTTGTCCACTGAATTGACTATCTCAACCTTGAGCTCTCAAAAAGAAAGAAGATGGGGTCAGTTGCTGTTCTGAAAAATTTTCATTGAGGATCACCAAAGGAGAGAAACATTAAGAAAAAATCCGAAGCTTAAATGGTTGAATATCACGAAATAATCTTTCATTTTCATTCTCTTTTCCTCGATGTTTCCACCTCAATATTGTCTTCTACACACTATTCCTCATTTCTTTTCACAATATGTATCATTTTCATCATTTGACGAGCAGATGAGCGACAAAGCCAATTAAACTTTTTCAGTTGCTTTTTTTCTGGTAAACTTTCTCATGAAAATTCATTTCATAGATATCAAAAACTTTCTAATGGATCACCTATCACTGGTTGAATTATAGGTTGTAGAGGACTAGTACCTACCTATTACATTTCAATCAACAAGTACACTTCAACTGTGTTCTTCAAACATCAGAAATTATGTGAAAACATCGTATTGATGAATATATCTCAGTAACATTCGCAGTAAACTCATTTAAGTGATTGGATATTCATCATCGATATTTTCATTCGATACCGAGAAAGGGAAATCTGAAAATGGAGGGTAACTAAAATAACAAGAGCGAATCCAAAATTTTATTATTTCCTTCATTTACAAAAATCTACCTCGACAATAGTAATCATGGTGCATTTTGGACCAATTTTCTAATTGAGCAAGGGATTTACAGTGACTATTTACACTTTCTTCATTACTTTTACGATAATTCTATTTTTAGAATTGAATATTTATATACAGACATATCTCACGATTAGATTCATTTTATGCTACGGAGAGAGTATACAACATATCTTCACAACTATTCATTATTATTTACAATTTCTTCGATCGAACAATCTCAGTCTGAATGATTTCCACAGTTTTAGCGCCTCCATAACACCATATGGAAAAAAAAAACTTTCTCGAAAACTCACTAGTGACGTTCTTAGCAATATCAATTATTGCACACGTTTTCAGTTTCAATTATATTTTGATATTAATGCTGTTTTTTGTTTATATTGTTACTATTATTCATTGTGTGACTAATGATCACCCTTTGTCCTTTAGTCGCACATATTGGAATTCGAGACTGGAATATATCATTGCTGACGTATTGAAAAATTTCTGAGGAAACGAGATAATGTGTCGATAATCTTATGGAAGACCATGAATATCATTTCAATTTCGAGAAATACAAAACTTCCACTTGAGTTTGCTGAATGAGTTTGATTGAAGTCGATTGCGTTTGATATATGAAAATTCCATAAATATTAAGTCTCTCATATTTTATTTCAGTTTTCAGCAGGCATATCTAATTTTTTTTTTAATCTATTGATATTGTTCAATCTTTTCCGCATATTTAGTTTAAGTTATTTATAGTTACTTTATTCCTGAGGGAATTTATTCATAAATTTGGTGTATTTATATATAATAAAAGTTGAGGTACGCACAGTTTTGCGGCGCATGCCCAGTGCCTATTACTCAAGTCAGTCAGTCCATAAAAGAAGACAAAGAATATACGCTACCGCTACTACGTTGTAATCAAGTCTAGTGCAGATTTTCGTGCATGTACCCCGCTGCTCATTACCCTTACTGCTACGCAATACAGTCTACTATACCCGCATGTTGGAGTTCTGACCACGCTAGCCACCCTCGAGGAAGTTTGGTGAGTGCTACTTCAACTTTCGCTAAATTCGCTTTTCGCATTCAGACGCTTCACGTATCAGATATATGAAAATGATCTCTCGATATTCCATAATGATCAAATTAATTATAAAAAGCGCGATTCTGATAAAAAACATTTTTTTTTTTCAAAACGCTGAAAAACGTCAGACATTTTCAATGTCAGAATACAAACTGAGGAATTTTCATAAACATTCTGAATTTATTATCTGGTTTATACCACTGGAATTAAAAATAATTGATTATAATGGTGAGAGGGCTATATACATTCGTTTTTTCAGAGATGAAAATTTACTACTGATCAGTTTCTTCAGCAGTATATGTACCCTCTTTTGAAAAACTGGAAATATCATTGGAATTGACATCTTCAGATACACCTATTTGTGGTTACTGTAACCATTTTTCAGATGATAGTTGTTTGCCATGTGCCAACAAGATTAAGAAAGAGGAATTCAATATACACTTCAAAAAATAACCAGTGTCATGCTTCAACGAGGAATCGGAAATTGTTAATTTAAGGTGTGCTTCAATAAAAACTTATTTTTCCCTAATTTGAATCGCTGCGAATCGAAACGTGTAAAAATACCCCATTTCATTTCATTCAATGATGTTGATTTATCCCGTCCCAGGAAAATGTTCACGTTAATGTACTTCTCACGGGGATGATTTCTGATTAATGAATAACACCTGCTATTGCACCTGTAATATAACCCAGGAATCACTGTTAGTATGTGAGTTCCATTACGATTAAACCATACCTTGAATTCGTACTGAAACAGAATACAGGAAAATTATCTCGTATGAGAGAAGTTCGAAATTTTCTAAAAATTTACGAAATTCAAACAGGTAGCTATGAGTTCAGAATTGACCACAGCTTTTTTTTGCGCTGCTCTTTCAAGTGGAGAAGCACCTAGAAAATCCCACAGAGCTACTGGTGGCATTATTCGATGATGATATCCCACTCATCAGAACTGGAATGAAGACAACCAATAATTGCCTATCACAAGAGTCAGACAAAATTTCTGCCTTACCGCGGATTACATCAGCAGTGAGAAATCTAAATCGAATATGAATATAAAATGACGCCTTGTACGACTTGGCCACCACCAAGCTTATTCAGTATAATTTACCTTACCCTTTATGCTGTTCCGCTTGAAACCTTTATTGATGCAGCTAATATGATTATAGAACATACAAAACTTTTGCATATATAATGTACCACACTGTGAAATAATGCCTCAATCTATAAGAATGACAAATGCAAGAAGAGAATGAATCGTTATACTCTTTCAACGCTTGAAGGTTTATCGCACATTCACATGAATGATCTGCTGCTATCACCTCCAAAGCAAAATATGGATGTTCCTCATAAAAGAGATTGTGGTTTTCCCCAACAAGAGAAATACGTTGTGGAATCGTTTTTTTTTTTTCTAGAAAAGAAGAAAAGGCATTAAAACTGTGGATTATCATTCACAAATCCACGCTTACTACCTAACCAACCCGATGATGAACAGCAACGAAAAGAACATCACAGAAATTTCATTGGATTGCGCAGAATCGCTCAGAGCACTAGCGTGACAGCTCATGTCTTCCGGTTGTAGTTGCACTATCGGAACGCGCACCCCCGTTACGACATCTACGCAGGTGGCCTCTCTGATGACTTCGTTTATTCTCATCGCAGTTTCAATGGGAGTGTTTTGGGACTGTACGCTCTCTCTCGCCCACCGTCTCAGCCAGTGGCTCAGCCATGAGAGGTGACAGCCGCAGCGGAAGGAGTTGTCCGAAATGAATAGACCACCTATAATTTTGATTTAATCAGGAGTCAACAACCCGTCACAACATTGTTGGAGTTCAATCAAACTAAAGACAAATAAAGAGAACAAAGACTTAGTGGAATGATTCCGAACAGAGTCGAAATACCCTTTCTCTCCGATATATCTAACAGAGTTAGAAAACAACTCCTTCTGACAGACATCTGTGCACAGATATCCAGAGAATAAGAGTTCATCCGTTTTTATTTTGGTCTAAAATTAGTGACAGCGCGACTCTGCCTGAAGGAACACCCGCATATGGGTTTAAGAGTAGTTTTTGCATCATAAGTACAGATCTGGTCCACACCCGTAACTCGAACGTCCAGTCTGTGTCGAGCTAAATATCATTCATGTCATACATCACCAACTTCTAGGAAGGTAACAACAACATCTTCGCTGATCCATCTCATGGGCAGAAACCCAAGCAGCTGGAGAAACACTTCAAAAATAAGCAAGCTCTCAGAAGTGCAAAAAAAAAACAGTTCATTGATTTGTCAAGGATTTGCCAGTCAGTGTCGAGCTGTCACTGTTGTTTCATCACAAGAAACAGTTCCAAGCGTATCTTCTTTGATGGACTTTGCACAGATGTCTGTGAGATGACATTGAATGTCCGGCATCGTTTCAACCTTGAGTGTACTTGTTTTCTGCCGGACATGTCCCCAATATATCCAATTAGGTTGTATTGACTGAAGAAAAATAGTATTTCAACTATTTTCGGAATTATTGCAGTCAGTTCGTCCCTCTCGCGGCAAATCAACGAAATTGGTTAGTTCACGATAAAGAACTCATCTACATAATAGTTGTCGAACTTCCAATAGCATTTTCGAGAGAATAGGTAGAACAAAGTACTCATATCGAAAGGTTTTTTCATTCATCGAAGCAGATAGCTTGCAACAAATCTCAATGGGGGATATATCATCTAGTGTTCAGATTCAGACCAAGATTTGTATTCTATTCAATTATTCAGAAGAGTGAAAAGAGGTTTGAACTTCTTGTTACAGCTACTCTGAATGTATCAATGTGAAACTTTCTGGATTATATTCAATTCGTGAACTATGAAAGGTCCCTCATTTTTTTGGATTTCTTGTTCATTCATTTTTTATGCAGTGTGGATGCCGGTTTCGGTGATTTTCTCAGTATAACCACAGGAATGGATAAAGGGACAAATCTTGAATGAAAATGGTGTCATAATATTTTTCCGAAACATCGATTTTTTCGAGTTGTTCGCGATCGAAAACATCGATTTTTATTAACACGCTTTTATTAGCTTGGGTTGTAACTGTGTATGTAACGGAATCTTTGAGCATAATTTTCACCAATTTCCAGAAGTCTGATTAATTTGAAACTTTGCATACGTATCAAGGACCGATGACAATGCAATAATTTGATCATAGTTTTTCATTATTAATTATTATTAAATAATTAATTATTATTAATTAATTAATTATTTTGCAGTAATTTATTTAGGCTCGCGATTGTTTGCTGCTGGACAAGCCTACGTAGCACTTAGTCGTGTAAGATCTTTAGACGGTATTCGGATTTCCACTAGAAACTAATTGATGAATTGAACTAAAAAATGAAAAATAAATAATAGTTTAAAAAACTAAAAAACACGCTTTTATAGCTAACCGAACTAAAAAATAGAAAATAATTTTCAATTACAAAGAGTTTATATTACGGTAGTGCCTACGCTTTTTATTAGCTTGGGTTGTAACTATGTATGTAACGGAATCTTTGAGCATAATTTTCACCAATTTCCAGAAGTCTGATTAATTTGAAACTTTGCATACGTATCAAGGACCGATGACAATGCAATAATTTGATCATAGTTTTTCATTATTAATTATTATTAATTAATTAATTATTTTGCAGTAATTTATTTAGGCTCGCGATTGTTTGCTGCTGGACAAGCCTATGTAGCACTTAGTCGTGTAAGATCTTTAGACGGTATTCGGATTGAAGAACTTGATTGCTCTAAGTTAACAGGAAGTACCCCATGCAATAGTGAAGCTTTAAATGAAATGATGAGATTGCGGAATGATTCGTAAGAAATATCACATTTCCACTAGAAACTAATTGATGAATTGAACTAAAAAATGAAGAATAAATAATAGTTTAAAAAACTAAAAAACACGCTTTTATAGCTAACCGAACTAAAAAATAGAAAATAATTTTCAATTACAAAGAGTTTATATTACGGTAGTAGAAGGCTAAACAATCATTCATAGTCAATCAGCTCAATATAAAATTATAATAGAATTTAAGAAATTAACAGAATGAAGTAATTCAGAGTAAAAAGCGTGGGGTGCATTTTACTACATTTCATAAGTCTCCTCTCAAAGATAATCACCGATAGAATGATTGTAATATATAATATATCAAGCACCCCACGATTTGACTCTGAATTACTTCATTCTGTTAATTTCTCAAATTCTATTATAATTCTATTTTGAGCTGATTGACTATGAATGATTGTTTAGCCTTCTACTACCGTAATATAAACTCTTTGTAATTGAAAATTATTTTCTATTTTTTAGTTCGGTTAGCTATAAAAGCGTGTTTTTTAGTTTTTTAAACTATTATTTATTTTTTGTTGAAAATCATGTTTTTGTATAGCTTCAAGCAGAAGAATCAAAAACATTCGTTCCATAGAAAAAATTACTGTTATTGAAAATCAACCCTACAAAAAATTAACAGACATATGAATGCACTAGGTTGAAACTGCAGAGAGTTATGGTTCGTTGGAGAAGTCTTTTTTGCAACAATTTCACCTCAAGTGCTCACAAAGTTACGAAAAATGTATGCATAATTCGTGTAAAACTGAATGCAAAATAGCAAAGTGAGATATGATGCAAAAACTGTGGACCAATCAAATTGTTAAAAAAAAATACAAGAGCTATGAATCCCAACCGTTTCCACCAGAATTGATATTGACTGTTATTGCTAAAAAAATCACTTCAGTTCAATATATTCCATTGAATCTTGAAAGAACATTCTAGTGATCGAAGACATTTATTATTGGAGGAAGAGCGCAGCCACGACGACACCAGTAATTGCTTGAGAACAGTAGTGTTGAACGTTCGTGATGGTTAAAGCTTTTTTGCATGTTCCTAGCAATTCTTCCCTTCATTCAATTACACCAATTTCCCTTGAAAAGTGATATTTATATATTCGTACCAACATTTTTTGATGTCCAAATTGCATTAATTATCAAATATCGAGGTAAGCTGAGGTACTCTTTCATTTTTGGAGGACGAAAAATAGGTGAGACAAAATTCTTAAAAATTCTGATTTATAATACGAGCCCCATCACGAACCCTTCAACCATTCACCTCTCGACCACGAGAAGTTTGAGCATATTGAGATGTATATAATCTTGAAGCCTCTGAAGTGATCTTCAAAATTATATATAATCCAATATGCAACTTTTCTTAGTCGAAAGATGAAGGGTCGAAGGGCTCGAGGCGAGAGGTCCGCAGACTACAACGCTAACTTGTTTATTTTTTGAAAAACAAATTATTGCCCGGCCAAAGATTTGAGTTACATGAGTGATATTGAAATGAATCAGTTCGTAGGGGGACAATGGCTACTATCAATTCTGGTATTGTTTTTGTTAATTCAGTAGGCCACTGAAAGGTTCTTCCGAAAACCATAAAAAATATTTTTAGAGTTCCTCTGAGAAATGCATCGGTCTTTTTTTGAGTCATTCGCCTAAAACTGTCAAAGCTGACGCTGAAAAATCTAAGTTTTCCATCGCGGATATCTCTAAAAAATATCGATGTTTCGGAGAAACTGCAATGAGGAAGTTGAAGCGCTGGAAAGTTGTAGCTCAATCCATTTCCAGGGTTAATTTCAGTGATACATCCATCATGTGTAATGAAAAGTAATTAAAAACAAAAAAATATTGGGTGACATTTCCAGTATATATTTCACAATCATTCGATAATGTACTTGTTTCTAACCTACTTCCCGGTTGGAAAGTGACCAATTGTTCACCCAGAAAAATAAGAGGTGAAAAATCAATTTTCCGACTCCTTCCAAAAATTTATACATTGAAAGTAATTGGATTTCAGGCTTTTCCTGTAATGAGCGCTTATATTCCTCTACTAATTTTTTGGGTTGATAATAAATCGAATGAAGGTTTGAATGATTTCTATCAATTTCTGTGTGACCTATTCAAGAATTTCAAAAAAGCTCACTTTATATATGAAACATGGAATTCACTCGACAAAAGACTCACGCACCTATTTTTAATCAAATGTCAACGCAGAGGCCATCTAAACCATAATAAAGATGACTTGTCACCATAATTTTTCAGTTATAATTACACGAGAGCTTTTTTTGTCGAAGTGAACTCGACATTTCGATGAGAATTTTATTGTCTGGCAACTCAACGAAAAAAACTGCCTCTGAACAAATTACGAGTCCGTAGGACGAGTATTTTTTTCTGGCAGTTTTTTTCGAGTTAATTTGCCGGAAGGCAACTGAACTCGAATCATAAATATCAAGTTTTCTTCGACAAAAGAAAGCTCGGGTGTAATTAGGTACGACAATTTAATGAATACAGTTCAGTTTATTCAATTCATTGGGAAAGTACAATTGTCAAAAGCACAATTCTTATATTTCATTTTCATAGATCAGATATACTCTTTTGACAACGCAAATATAAAATTGACAAAGACGCCGTCAAAGATTTGTTTACAATTCTGGTTGCCATGCTTTCAAGAGTAAGGTTCCGTTTTATCGCTGAAAAACTTAGGGCAAAGTTTTTCGCAGTTATATGTCATGTTCCGATATTCCTGATACTGTCCAGTAAATTCAGTCGTTTCGATTTTACTGACATTTACTGGCAATTATTTCCGCCAATTTTCGAGGTACCCTGTGAGAGACTAAAAATTTACTGGTGTTACTGCTGCAGAAGTGGTCCTGTAGTCCCAATACAGACCACGGGCAAAGCTGCCAGACGACAGAAAATCTGACAGTTGTAAGTCCAGCCTGCTGGACAAACAAACTGATCTAAAGAGGCTTTTGTGAATTTGTGTCATATTTCAAAATATTTTCTCTCGGTAATAACTCAATTTTGAGTGATTGTGAAGTTTCAATCCATCGATTCCTTTCTATTTTCGACAATAGAAAGAATATTTATCCTTTTGCTGTTGAGAGACTCGAATTGTGGATTGAAGCAACTAGAAGAGCAGATTTAAGTACTGGTGAGTTGAAATAGGCAACGGTATATCCATGAATTCTATACCTCAGAATTGAAATTATAATCTCATTAAATTACCATTGTTATTTATAGAAATACGATATGTTTGTCCAGCAGGCTGATGCGTGTGACGTCACATGCCCGCGGTCTATTCCCAAAATTGAGTTAGGTTAGATTGTGTTCGAATAAACTTCAACGGATAAAAGATTAACTTTTTTGTCAGATCATTGCAATTGCGAAATTATCAAAAATGATTCGAGTTGTACTGGAAGATATTTGCGTAGAAGTCGATGCTGAATGAAATGAATCCAGCAGATCAATAAAATCTGCGGGAACCCCATTTTTCGAGATTGCAAGCCTTACTCACTTACTTGAAATGTTGTTTGAGAATCTTAGGGGTGTAAAAACCTACTACATTTTGAATAAACACTTCTATTCTTGGTATTTTTTCTCTGGGACCTCTGATTTCGTCGAGGATTATAATTTCAGTCATTATATTCTCGAAAGATTTATTATTATCAGAGCTTGAGCTCTCTGAATTTTCTATTTCCATATCGCTACTGCTTAGTATTTCTTCCATTATTTAATTCATTTTGAAATAAGATAGGGTAGATCACACCTGTCACCGCTGACAGTTCCTTTGACGGATGTCCGATAGCGATCCGTTCCGATATCATCAGCAGTAGATTACTATAACTGCAAAAAGCGTTCCGAAAATGCTTACTGTGGCCAGTAATACCAGCAATATCGGAACATGACAATAATGACAAAGTCACGGCGGCTAATGGGATATTTTATACATAAGTTAAATTGTCAGTAAAATTCAGCCAATAAGTAGCTGAAGTCGGAAGTATAACAGCTGAATTCCCCCATGCAATTTATTCTTGTGCGGCTATCGGTTGCTACACTCAATTTGTCACTTCGTGCGATTTGGAGAATGTTCTTTCATTTGGAACATCAGAACATAGAACCGGATGTTGCCAAGATATAAGGAGACATTATTCCTCAATGAGCTGATTGAATCATTCTGTGATTTTAGCATATTCTTTCTCTCAATTCCTGTAGTTGCAAGAATTGAAATAAAGTAAATTACTTCTGATAATGGTGCTATTCGCCACATATATGAAGGGGTCGATTACATATTTCATTTTGTTCAACTTACAGAAAATCATACGATACATGCAATTTTTCAGCGACAAATTTCATCGTGAATTCCACATGAGAGACGTAGTTCATTTGGTTTCTGGTGGAAACTCAAAAAAAAACAATTGAAGTAACATTATCTTTTCCGATTTCAACGTAAGGGTATTCAATATGTTTCCTGTAGTGACCATTAATGAAAGTTATTCTATATTTCGCATGAGTTGAAGCAAGAGAAGATATTGGAATCACATCAAATAGACATTTCAGTGTTGATTTATTTACCAATAGCACGTTATGATTGCAAAAACTAGAATTAATTCGGATCAAAAAATAATTTCTCGAGGTTTTCGTGAGAATCAGAATCGTCTTTGTATGCTATTTCACAATTGATTGAGTTGTTTGACGATGGTTCAATCAATGTCTTCATTGTGCCACCATATTGAATTTAACACAAATTGTTTTCACCCTACCATTATATTATTATCGATACCTGATCCCAAATTGTTTATGAATGGTTTCTATGAATTCCATCAGAGTTTTTCCGATTCACTGGACGTTTACCAAGAAAAGAATTAGCTAATTAAAAAAAGGTTTATATTATGTAAGTTCGAGAGAAATATTCCTCAGATATAATATTCACTTTACCTGATATAAGTGTTGTCCCGACTTCATTCCACCTACTCATATTCCCATAAAAAACCTCTGGATGTAGATGAGTCAACATGTTCCCCCTCAAATCAATTGCCAGATGTGATACCTTGTACATATTCGAGAACAGCTCAGATGGAAGCTCTTCGATTTTCGTACCATGAATTTTCAACATCAAGTCAGGATTCCTGGCGAACTTCGAGAATGCTCTTTTATCAATCCACTTCAAGTTACTACCAGTTATTTCCAGTTGTCTGATTTTTCTATTGGCCAGGCAAAGTAATTGGTCGTTCAATTCATTTTCCATGACATTAAGTTTCAATGCTCTCAGTTGGCTAGTTTTCGAGAACAAACGACAAAGCTCAATCGAAAAACCTTCAACTCTTGGCCAAGTTCGCATGGAGAGTTTGGAAATCACTTTCAGTTGGGAAATACTGTCACTTTCGAATCTACTGAGATGATCTAAATTCAAAATATTTAATTCTTGCAAATGTGGTAAATTCACGAAGCTGTCAGCCAATAATTCTTTAATTGGGTTATGAGATAAGTCTAGTATTTTCAAAATCGGTAGAAATGTCCACAGGTGCGAAGGTACTTGAGAAATACTGTTGTGGCTGAGATCCAATAGTTTCAGTTTGTAAAGTAACAAGACCGAATTTTTGCTGATCATCTCGATATGATTATGCGAGAGATTGAGATGAACTAAGTTGGGAAGCGGAAAATGCGGAGTGAAACTTATACCCGAATAAGCCATATTAAGACGCCTCAAACTTTGCGCATAATGAAACAGTTCCTTGAAGTTTGATCTCAGAGGGTTGGAGCTCAAATCGAGAGTTTGCAACAAACCTAGACTAGTGAAAACGTTGTCCGGCAGTATAGTCAGCTTATTGTTGCTCAAGTCAAGATACTGCAAAGAGGGAATATCTGGAAAAGTTGTTATGTCGATATGTTCTATGTTGTTGGATCTCATCGACAGATGTCTTAAAGTTATTCCTGCGTCAGAAACACTGGAACTGGGCACGACTGAGAAGGAATTCAAACTCAGATCCAACATTTCGATGGACGTATTCCTGAAGATATCTTTAGCTAGATAGTTCAAACTATTCCCACTCAGATTCAGAATCCTCAATTTCGACATATTGGCAAACTGCCCAACGTGCAACTGACTTATTAGATTTCTTGACAAATCCAAGATCTGCAAATTCTGTAAGCCGAAAAACGCCCTCTTGTTTACTATCTTAATATTGTTCTGCTGCAAACTCAAATACTCCAGTGAAGTTAGGTACATAAAACCGTTGTGATCCAACATTGTTATTATATTGAAATCCAGAAACAGTTTTTTGAGTGAGGCGGTGTTCTCCAAACAGTTGGGAACGCGATCCAAATTATTGAATCTCAAATCGAAAATGTTTACGTTCAAAACTCTCGCATCTGAATAGCAGGACGACACTGCATTTCTACTGAAGTTGAGCTGTATAGGGGCGGTTACGTTTGTAAATGAGTTGAAGGATATTTCTTGTAGCAAGTTATTATGCAAGTCTATTATATTAACGTTCGGTAGATTAGTGAACGCGTTAGGACTGATACCGCTGAGAAAATTATCGGAGAGTATCAGTTTATTTAGGTTAGGCAGATCAAAGAAAGACTTTGTCTGAATGAATTCGATATTGTTGTTTGTTAGGGAGATGCTTTCCAAGCTGTTCAGAGATTGGAACGTTCCAGTTTCAATTAACGTTAATTCATTGTCGGAAAATCGAATATCTTTCATTTCAGAATGTACACTAGATTTCAGCAACGTGACAGGTATAGATTTGATTTTATTGGACTCTAAATTGAGATACTTGAGCTCTGGAAGAGAGTCGAAAGATGTGGAAGATATAACATGGAAATTATTATTGTCAACTGAGAGCCATTTCAAGCTCGCGAGTGGTTGAAAAATTTCATGAAATAACTCATTTGTATCGAAACCGAAAGATATCTCCAAACTTTCCAAGCTTTCTAGGCCTACGAAAGCATCTCTGTCGATTAGTCTTAGTGGATTGAAACTAAGGCTCAGCTCTCTCAAATCTCGAAGGTCGGCAAAAATTTTTCCTCTCAAACTGGTTATTCGATTATTGGCTAGTATGAGGCTCCTCGTATTGTAAGCCCAGTTGGAGAAATCATTCTCGTCAAGGTCATGAATTTTGTTGAAGGCTACGTTGAAATGAACAATGCGCGAGCAGTTACGCAAAGCATTGGCTGGTATTCTGGTGAGATAGTTACCGCTTAGGCTCAGCGCTTTGAGTGTGTGGCAAAAGTTTTGAAATGCCGAATCCGCTATATCAGTCAAATAGTTCGAAGACAGGTATAAATATTTCAATGCTTTCAAATGACTGAGACCGCTTGGTATGGATTGAAAATCGTTGTGATCGAAATCTAAATACTCCAATGTATTGGTGATACCGCTGAAAGCCCCTTCGTCTACCGTCTCTATCATGTTATTCGATAAAATTAATTTTCCTGTGTTCAATCCATAGAATCCGTCTGCGGTCAGAGTTTTGAGGTCATTGAAAGCCAAATTGAGGTCTCTTATGCTGATGGATTTATTGAAAGGTACTTTAGGCAACGTTTCCAAGTAATTTTCTGCCAGATCTATTTTCTCCAGCCATACTTTCCTAGGGGACGTGTAGTCCGGTAACGTTCGAATGTGATTTCCCCGCAAATAGAGCCACTGTAAATGGGAACAAGTCGCAATGATTTCCAGGGGAAACGCATCCAACAAATTGTGTGAGAGGCTTGCCGTTTTAAGAGTGATCGGAAACGAGCGCTCGTGGATTTTATGTATTCTATTTCCGTCCAAGTTGAGCCAAATCAAAGACTTGAATTGTTGCCAGCTATGTTGTTTTTTTAGATTGTGATCGGATGAGTCGCCAGGGATTTCCGTAATATCGTTTTCGCCGAGGAACAATGTGGCTACCGTATTTTTCATGTGGGACCAGACGCCGTTTATTGACGATACTTGATTTCTGAAACAAAGTGCGGGGAAGTTCAATTCGATGATTGGATTCGCCAGGACGGAATTGATGTGATTTTCATCAAGGAGTCGGACCTAATTTGATGAAACAAGCTCACTGTCTACCTTTCCTGACTCGTAGTGAATTTCAATGAGTTGTCCTTCAAATTCCAAGGAAATGGACCTTTCTCAACCATATCCGAAATGAACACGAAATAATAAAAAAGTGAAACACCTTAGCTCTCAAGGATGTTCGTGGGTTTTCATTACAAAATAATTATAGCAAAATACACTTCGTAGAAATGAAAAATTGACCATTTTGATCTTTTTTGCAGTATATCTGAAAAATTTGTGAAAGATTTTTTACTCATTCATGTACAGAGAATTCCATAATAGGAGTGCAATTTTCGAAAATATACAGGAAATATTTTCCTGATATACAAAGATTGCCATAAGAGAAGTGTAATTTTCGGAACCTTACTGCAAAATAAAGTGCATTTCATTAGATATCTATGAAAACGGCGCGTCAATGCCGCCTTTTGAAATATATATATATATATATATATATATTTCTCAAAGTTACACCCGTGCAGCAAAATTGTCCTCGTACTAGAATTGTCTTAACAAATTGCAATAGTTGAACCTTTAACTTTGCAGTGGGGTACTCACAGAAAAATATAAAAGTAGTGTTTTTCACGACTAATACATAATTCAAGTATTAGACTTATGGTTTCTGCCGTATATTATTTCCCTTAGGGAGTAAAAGCGAGGGATTAATACTCTTTATTCTCTCTTGCAGTTATATCACGAAATTTCTCGAATTGAATATCATGATGAATAAATAAGTCGTAAATAAAGAAGAGTATACTACTCGCAATAATGACTATTATTCTCTTGGAATTTCACTCTCTCGCCACTGATTTATAAAACTAATATTCGAGTAATACCTACATATGGAATCAGTTAGATACAACAGCGTTAAAAATGATAAATTCTTCATTAACTCTTAGAACAACAATTAAAATGTAAGTGATAATTAATATAACTTTATCGGCCATTTGAAATCTATGTCAAATTGCACCTATTGCGGTCACTGTTCCGTGACTTTCGATCTATATGTAAAAACTGGCAGAAGGGCACAAAAATTGTATTGTTTTGAGTCTTCCAACATACTGGTGATCCTCCTCAAACGATTTCTGTTCAGCTAAAAGTTTCCAAGAGAAACTGAATGCCACCGTATGATTTCCGTTGGAAGGTCTAGATATATGAATAATTATGCGACTATGAATATCGCTCCCTGTCGTTATAATCTGATTGCAATCTCAACTCACAATGATATTACGAATAGCGGCCACTGCACAGTTCAAAATTCAAAAAAGTAGCACCATATTCATCACACAATTAGAATTATAAAGACGAAAATCAGCAATGTTCCTGGAGGAGAAATAACCGTCAACTGACTCTCAACAAGTGTCCAGTGTCCCGAAATTCAATAATTGATGATTGTTTCACTCAATTACTCTATCAACTCTAAAGAATCATTTCATAATAATTTGATGTTGTGGAATAACCCACGAAATTGCAACGCCTTCCTTCTGGCTATTCTTTGTTTGATGGAATAACTTTTCAAGTATCTGTGTTAACAAGGTTGAATAGAAGACCTGCAAAACGGTGTTTTCAATGGAGTTTCATATAGTCGTATAAATATGAATAAATTTTAAATATTTCAGAATTAGCGTAATGATGTTCATCCAACTCACGCTGTGCTGTTGGGTGTTAATTACAAATGATTGAAAAGGGTTGTTTCCGTATGCCTCCAAGATGTATCTATAGGGTTCATTTACATCTGTGTCAGTTCGTAACAATAATGTTGACGTGTTCAGGAGCGTTTGCAAAGCACATACCCATGCAGATTAATCCACTGTAGGTTCCTCAGCTCCTTGAGTGCGACGAACGGTATACTCTCTAATTGATTGTAGCTCAGATCTAGAGATGTGAGACTCCTCCATAGAGAACTGGAAGAGACATAGTAATATGTAAATCAACCCTTGTAAGCAGAAACTGAAGTGATTTGAACATACACGTTGTATCAAGAGTTCGTGGACAGCTGCTCCTCTATTCGAGTCAAGTCATGGTTGGTTAAAGTTGAACAGAAAAGAGGAAGCTGTCTTTCAAATGAAGCTAACAATATACCGAGTAGCCAATAAATGCCTGAATGATTAAATGTACATTGTTTGAATAATGGAATCAAACTGTATATATTCCATTAAATCTGAAAGCAGTTTCTATTATTCCTATTTCCAATGAAGATAAATATTACATCAAGTATATGCGAATTCAAAGATTGAGTAAACAATTTTATTTGTTTTTTTCCTTCTGTCTTTTTCTTATGAAAGTCCTTCGAGTTAGAGGTCACAAAGTCATGGTCCAACAAGGACATGTTCCAGTTCGATTATAAGAAGAAACTCAGGATATATATTTTATTATTTATTATTCATGCCCAGGAGGGGGTTATGATCCCTATGACCTCCCCTTGGGTCCGCGTTTGACCTCACGTTCCCAAATTACTATTTTTGGGAACCAACGATCTCAGAAGATGGAAAGTTTATCATTCTATCAGTTCATAAAATGAGCTTGGATTGAATATTGATGGGCAACTATGAATTGAATAATTTGTTTGAAACGAAAAATAAAAACTTCTTTATGCTCACGGCGAATTCTCCCCTCTCTGTGATGTCCTGAGTCGATTTTCCTGTTATGTTTTGTTAAGGAATGAAAATCTATCATTCCATAATATAATTCTTTTGATAATTAAATACATTTCCTATGAAAATCAGGCAGCCAAACCCTGCATTTTCTGAAAGCTCATACTGAGCAATTTTGTGATGTTTCCTCATCTACAGAGTAGGTATTCCATTTGAGAAAACTGAAGACAAAAGCGTCCCGAATTTTGGTTCGCTCTCTATGGAAAAAATACAGTGAAGTTAGGAAGGAAAAAGAAAATATAAGAGGATATTCCGTGGAAAGATTCAGTATTTCCAATTGATTGATTCTGAAATATTTCATGTTGAATCAATCTATTTCGTTACATATACCAGTATATGTTTTACATCAAACTATAGTTTTAAGTACCTGATATTTCTACATAGTGATTTGCATAAACTCAGTTGAGCAGTATATCTCCAAAACAGGTACATTTCAGCAAACAAAATTCATATCGAATCTTAAACATTCCCTTTTTTCAACTCACTCATGTTTTTCGAACTGATTGGTGTTTTTCTGTCAACCTTTGGATGTAACTGACAATTTTTCTTCGAACTAACTTTCATTTTCTGTATAACTCACTCCATTGAAACCTGTCCTAAAACTCATGAGATCGAAAACTGAATCAAACAAGAAGTATGCAGTTGCCTGTAAGATTTTCACATATAAGTTTACTAAATCGCGTCACGTGTTTCGCTATATAGTTCAGTCGACAGGTTGAAAGAAGTGGGGTTAGGTGGGAAAAAAAGGTAAGTTAATGAAACTTCAGGATGTTGTTCAAGGATGGTTAATTAACATTGTCTCAAGTTATGGGACCTCGAGAACCCTTTGCGAGAAAAGCAGCAGAATTTTTGACGTCCCTCCGGTTTTTCTTCGAATACTTTTTTCTCCAACGTCCTACGACAAAAACATATCTATACTTTTGTGCAAAGGGATGAATTCTCTACAAACTTGATAAAACATGTTTGTATGTGGATTCGCTACCGAGATATGGCTCGTCGATAAGGTCATGTTTCAAAATTCACTGAAAAATTACAAAAAATGCAAAATTCCATCCTATTTCATCGGTCATACCCGAATTATGATAAAATGTTGATGTAATTATGGTTCTTGGTTGAAGTCACCAACTTTGAACACCCCACTCCTCCTTCCCCCACCCAACCACAATTCTCGAAAGCTAACTTTCTGATAAAAGCCAACCATACCTGTTCACATCATTTTGATATTGATATCAGTTACTTTTCGGATCGAGAACCCCCTCCAACCTACATAATTTCCCAGGGGTGTATAGAAAAAAAGAGGTAGTCTTTTCGTGAGAACAAATGAATGTAATTAACAATATTAAGTTATTCTCAAGGCATTTGTTATATTGAGGACTATTATATTATTAGAGCTTATCATTTGTAATCGTTTCATTTCCTGTTGAGATTTCTCAGCCGCTGGTTCTGCTCGTAACAGCTCGTCGTCCTGCTGAGCGATCAGGCTGTCAATGATGTCGCCGTCGTCGTATTCGTCATATATTTCTAATGAGTCTTTCCTGTTCAAATCAGTTGTGGGGGTGTTTTCACAGGAGTGGCCTGTGCAGTGATTGCAAATTACTGAGACCTGCTTTCTTGCAGTCGCAAGCTCTGGTGCTACATCCTTTGTTGTACTCGCAGTTGAACTCGCAGTAAACAATCTGGAGGATGTCCTCAGGCGCAGAATCTCTAGTTGTGAGATTGGTAGTACCCCTCGTGTGGTTGGGCCCCAGCCCCATACTGACTATGTCAAATGTTTTTACATTTTCCTCGCAAGAGGAATGAGCGAATTCAGTTTGCTTTTGGAATACCTCGTCCATTGGTAGATGGCGCAATAACTTCGTTCTTCGCATCAACTTTGGTCGGGGCTTGATACTCTGAAGGATTTTTATTTTTAATTATGGGAAGTCATCGATTTTATGTTGATGATGGCAGTGCCTTGCACTGACGAGTGGCCAATTAGCCCGAAACCGGTCTGCAAGTGTGTCCACCCCTATAATTGAAAATCAATTCCTTCATTTGTATCGACGAAAGCAAATGCAGGATTAACTTCTGTGAAGAAACCTGCACTGGCACCGGTAGGATATAATTCAATGCCCTTCATGGTATCAGCCAGGGGAGTAGTTGCTTTCTGACAGGTGCCAGCCGAAACCTACTGTGTAGGTGATTTGAGACTGGACAGATTGTTCGAAAGATGATTTCATCTGAATTTGATTGTTTCAGGTAGGTACTACATTTCATCATAGTTTTGGCATAATAGAAGAAATATGGCGCGATTCTGCATTTCGTGGCATTTTTTTGGCGAAATTTCAAAAATGATCTATTCTTCGAAGCGCGATTTCTCGTTAACAAATTGACACAGAAACATGTTTGTGAAAGAAATTTGTAAGGAATTTAACGATCTACAAAAAAAATGAATAAATTTTGCCGTAGAGTGTGAACATGTTTAATGTTCCTGCTTGAGGAAGATAATGTAAAGCGACACATGTATCGCGGTTCAGTGAATCCTAATATGTGAAACTATTACAGGCAATTGTACCTATGTTAATTTTTCAATATGGATTTTGATCAAGTATCGACCACCTCCTTACAGTTAACGAAAAGTAGCAATGAGAATAAAAACATGTAAAACATTCATTGAAATGAAATGTTTCACAAAACATATCATCGAGTCATTCAATATCCGCTTTAGTTAATTTTTCACACTTTTCAATAGCTATATAAGTCAAAACGATTGATTTCAATTTTATCGTTCAAGACTAGGTTGAGTTATTTTTATCTTTTCTTACAAGGAATCAAAAGAGGCACAATGGAAAATGGATGGAGAATAGAAAATTTGATTTACTTATCAATTTGAATGATTCAATGTTATGAACTTCTAGGAATACTTCCTTTCTTCAATCTACCTCGCCAAATTTTCATTGGTGAACAAGAAACTCAAGGAATATCTATCCTAGATATCAATAATAACTCCATTCACACCCATAATCTAGCAAATTCAATGTATAATTTGCTAGCATATATGGAAACTACAATTAGCCGATTTTTTTATATGCAGATTCACAAGAAAGGGAAGCTCTGTAATGTCAAAGAACACCGCCTGAATCAAGAGACAGGGGATACCAATCAACATTCACTATGAATTTTAATTTGTAATCCTCAGGAAAAACCTCTTTCGGCAAGGAGTTCCAAAGCTCAGCTGTTCTATCAAAGGAAGATCTCTGAGCAGGAAAGGTTCGACAGGTCACGACAAAGGGGTGGAAACTCTTTACTCGTCGAGTCATACGTCTAAATATTGTCAAGCGTGGAAACATTGATTACAATTCAGAAGAGCACCGACCGTGAAAATATCTATAGAAGAGAGTAGGGATATACAGCCGATTTGGGTCCTCCCCCCACCACTGTAGGGCGTGATTAATGGCTTTTTTGATGTTCCACCACTACTTCGGGGTGTGGTTAATTCATTTCAAATGTTCGCCACCACTTTGGGGTGTGTTTGACGCCTTTCAAATTTCCCCCACCACTTTGGGGCGTGTCTAAGGACTCTTTAGGCATACTACATTACATACATTACATTACGATTGACGAGATGTGACGTCATCATCTGAAATGTTTGGGTCGGGGGAGATTGCATACACGGTAGTGAAGGCAGCATGTCCATACTGCAGAACGTCTGCATGCCACGAAGATCCAGCAACAAGTGATGAGTAGTTCTCACCGCAGTGCTCATCGATGTGGTGGGAAGGAGGAGGGGAGAATCCACCAACGCCACCACAGTGAATGCAAGAGGGACATGTTCACGCCATGAGCTTTCACCGACCAATGCTCATGTGCTCTCTGAAATCCAACCAGTGCATTGATGTGGTAGTGGGGTGACACAGACCCACACACAATACCTCTCGCAGTGGAGAGAGTGCACATCTGCACAAAGCTCCGAATACTGAATGATCATTGCAGCATACTGTAATGTGTTGATGGGGGTTGTAACACGCCCCCATGAGCCACTTCCAACTCTCACCGATACTCTGATTGGATGTCATACAATGCGTCTCGCGGTATAGAGTATTTCTGTAGAAAGTACCAACAGCCACTGAATGTTCATAGTGACACCACGTTAACGCATATAGTTTGGATTGGCAAGCAACTCCCAACTCTGTCGACACATCCAGCTATTGGAGGGGGTTTTCTGTCGAGTGAGATGAGCCCGAGGAGTGTATATGAGAATGTGGAAACCATCGATAGAATCAGTTTACATTGAACAATTCATTGAAATCACACTAAAATAAAAATGTATCCCTGTGACTGTGGTAAATCGTTCACTCGTAGTGATAATCTTCGTCGGCATCAACTCCAGTCTTGTGGAGGAGGTCCATCAGTGAAGAGAGTTAGATAAGATGACGCTGCTGCTCCAACACCTATGTACACATGCAATTTTTGTAATGTGACGATTTCCGTAGCGCAAGTGAATTCACACAAAAGAAGTCTCCAACATAAAAATAATGCATGTGTACAAATGAGCGATGGTGTTCAAATTATAAAGGGTGCTTTCAAATGTCGGATTGCTACATACAGGGTACATAGTTCAATTGTTTCCAGCGATTATGTTTCTTTCTTCAATGAGATTAGACAGAAAGTTGTCGAATTATTGGAATCTGCCATTAGATTTCATAAAATTATCAAGGTGAATATAAAAGTATTCGGGAGTTATATTCTTCAAACCCAAAATGTAAAGGACACCAAGTCATTCAACTCCCAGAATAAAACTGTAGACCAGTCTACTGATTTGGATTCCCTATTCGATGGATTTCGTGATGTTATCATCGCTCAATCTACATAATTTCAAGAACGTGATTCAGGTAATCCGTTTTTCAATTTCAAAATTTGTTCAATAGTAATATTGATTCTCTATTAAAGGTTGGACTTGTGGAAAAATACATTCATTTGCATATCCGATAAAATGTTCATACAATGATGATCTATCTAAATTTGTTACTTATAGAGGTGTTGATACAGCCCAGAAATTTGTTACAGAAATTGAAAATGATCTAAAAAATATATATCAGAGACATCTCAGGTATCCTATTAATATGGATGCACAAACATCCGAGGAGGAGGAACAGTTTGCTACTGCTGTAAATTGTGGTATTTGCTCGAAACCATTCAGTGATGGTGATGTTAGAGTGCGAGATCATTGTCATCTCACTGGGAGAAAAAGATCCCATGCCGCTCATTCAGCATGTAATTTGAATTTCAAATTACCAAATTTTGTTCCTATTATTTTCCACAATTCAAGTGGATATGATTGCCATCTGTTTATCAAGGAATTGTATAGAGAAAAGGAGAAAGTGGATGTCATTCCACAAACTAAGGAAAAATATATATCATTCACAAAGCATCTCATGACACATACCTATACTGATAAATGTGGTAAGGAAAAAAAGAATTATCTGAAAATGAGATTCATAGATAGTTTTAAATTCATGTCGAACTCCTTAGAGAATTTAGGAATTTGACATCTGATCAATTTATTGAGATGCACAAGTATTTTCCACAAGATGATAAATTCAATTTGATGAGAAAGAAAGGTGTATTTCCTAATAGCTTTGTTGATGACATGAAAAATTGAACTATTCATCACTTCCAATCAAAAATCAGTTTTATGACAAACTCAATGGTGAACATATATCAGATAATGATTACCGTAGGGCTAAACTTGTATGGAGATTGTTTGAGTGTCAGAATTTGGGTGAATATTCCGATTTATGTTTGAAGTCAGATGTTTTACTGTTATGCGATGTTTTCGAGAATTTCCGAAACATATGTGCAGATAAATATGAATTAGATCCGGCACTACTACACTGCACCTGGGTTATCTTGGGATGCTATGTTGAAGTATACGAATATTGAATTGGAATTACTAACTGACATTGATATGATTCACTTTTTTCAAAAAGGTATACGTGGTGGAATAAGTCAGTGTTGTGAAAGGAAACATATAGCAAACAATAAATTTTTACCGAATTATAATCCAGACGAACCATCTTCATTCATTTCATATTTGGATGCAACAAATCTATATGGTCACAGTATGTCACAACCACTACCAACTGGTGAATTTTCATGGTTGATTCCCAATGAAATCCTGAATCTAGACTCGATGAATGTGAGTGCTGATAGTTCGTATGGGTATGTTTTCGAAGTGGATATTCATTATCCCGAAGAGTTGCATGATAAGCATTCCGATCTTCCATTCCTAGTTGAAAGTTTGATACCTCCATGTACAAAATAAAAAATTCCTGAATTGATTCCAAATTTGAATGACAAAAGGCGATACATTGTTCATTACAAAAACTTACAGCAAGCTATCGACAATGGTTTAATTGTGATGAACACTCATAGAGTGTTGAGCTTCAAACAATCATGTTGGATGAAGCCGTACATAGATTTGAATACTGAAATGCGTAATCAATCTAAAAACAAAGCAGAGAAAGATTTCTATGAACTAATGAACAATGCCGTCTATGAAAGACTATGGAAAACGTGGATAATAGAATTGATGTTAGACTCGTAACACATTGGGAAAATATAAAGAAAAATATAGGTGCTAGCTCTCTGATATCACGACCAAATTTCAAGAGTTGTTCCATATTCACTGATAATTTTGTTGCCATTCAATTGGGTAGGGTTAAAGTTCATTATAATAAACCACTATATTTAGGATTTTCCATATTAGAACTGTCCAAAACAGTCATGTACGATTTTTTCTATGGATGTATCAACGAACAATTTGGAGACAATGCTTCCTTACTCTACACTGATACCGACTCCCTTATCCTGAAAGTGAATAAAGACAATTTCTATGAATTCATTAAGAATAATATAAATGAGTTCGATACATCTAATTACAATGTAGGAAACCAATTCAATATTCCAGTTACGAAGTCAATCCTAGGTAATTTCGAAGATGAGTTTCCCAATGATCCCATAATAAACTTTTATGGTACAGGTGCTAAAGCATATTATGTGAAATCTGTCGATAGTGAACTCAAGAAGGCTAAAGGCATCAAACGGTCGGTTATAAAGGATGAATTGACATGTGAAGACTATCAAAAAATTGTCGAACAGGGTGGTATGATATTCAGAAAGATGAACTCATTCAGAAGCGTGTGTTGCATGATATGTATACAGAATTGAAGAACAAAATTGCATTATCATACCACGATGACAAACGATTCATCATTCCGAATACCACACATACTCTTCCATGGGGTCACACTGATATACAATTCTATCAGAATGAACCAAACGATAATGTTCATCGGCTATCCAATAATATTCAATTATTTCCTCAGGAGAGTCCTCTAGACCAATTGATTCGTTTATTGAGTGCCGAGATGAACAATTGAAACATCATTCAATGTATTTGAAACCGGAAAATTCATTATTGAATATTATTATATGACTCATCACATACACACACACGTTATAACATCTATCATTCTTCACCAAATATTAAAAAAATGTATTGGAATGTGCGTTGTTTTATTTTTCTACCATTCAACACCTTGTATGAATTGTGATATAAATATGTGGTGATGAGACGAAATCATCAGTATGAAAGGTATCGTTGAGGGGTGTGAAAAATGTCCAGAGCAATAGATAAATTTGGTCGAAATCGAAAATGGGGAGGTAGTGTTGTTCGAGGACCTCCTGGCATTGGATTTAAATTGACACCAGATGACCAATATGATATGCAAAGAAAAAGACTAAAAAATACAGGTGAACCAATTGAAAAGGGTGATTGTGTAACTGTAGCATACCTTGAGGACAAAATTAAAGAAACCAAGGAGATCACCCTTCTGGCACTACAAGCTGCAATAAAGTCCACAATTGGTAATGTTTTGCGTGACGCTCGACAAGCGTTCGATGATAAAATAGCGGAGGCAAGAATAACATTGGCTCGCAAATACAACAATCTGAAAAGTGATGTTGAAATCAAAGTATCCGATGCAACAGTTGCAAGTACACAAAAATATAATGCATTGGAAGAAAGAGTTGCAACGTTGGAGAAGCAACATGCCGAGCGGTGGCCAAAGGACAGACCATTATTGTGGTATCCAGGCATAGACATCGATCCAGGTGTTAAAAAATGAATATATCATTGTATTTTATGTTAATAAATGAAAAAAGTTCACATCGTATTTGAAAATTGTTTATTTGAATCAATTTTTGAGTGGATTGAAAAGAGTTTTTAGCAGTGAACATTGCCCCAACCAATCGCAACGTTCTGTGTATACCATACCAAATCAAGTGTATACTCCGTACCCGCTATTTTCATTTCATTTCACAAAATTGAAAGCGTATGAGTGACCCTAAAGCTAATCACTGTCGCTTTGAAATACACTCTCTAATTCTTTTCGCCAGAGACATCTCATTGACAATGCGGTCTCATAAAGTCGAGTCGACTCTTCAAGCTCTGCCTGCGCCTGCATTTTCAAATATTGGTTGAATTGGTCATCTTTTGCAACTTTTGAACGGAGTTCGTCCACATCTTTACACATTTTAACCAATTCGCCCTTTGTAAATATCACCTTTTCTGCGAGTTCCTGAAGAGCTACCTTGTTCATATTGATATTTCGCTCATAGGTATCATATTCCACAATGGTCGCCTTCGCCTTCATAATCGTTCTAGAGGAGTAAAACTATTGAGAGATTCCACATTCGAGTCACTTTTCATTGTTACTGGTTCACTATCTACCCTCCTATTCGATCTACCACAATTATTCGAGTTTTTTTTTTCCCGCACATTAGTTTTAGATTTTCTCTTGGTTGCAGTGGATGAGGGAGCATCAGCAACTTTTCTCTTAGATCGTTGTGATTTTTTATTCACATCAAGAGAAGAGACAATTGAAGAACACGCGGAATGTGGTGGTTGTAAAACAGGATTCTCAACAACAACAATTTGTTCAGAAGTTTCTATAACATTCTCAATCCTGAGAAAATCATTGATATCAAAATCAGTGGGGAAGTCTTGAGATGGTAAATGTAACACTGGCACTGGAATGTCTTCACACTCAATATTATTTACGTCTACACTTCCACTTGACAATTGTGGTAATTCATTACTGTAAATGGAATTCATGATGACAGCGAGTTAGCTCTGAGGCGTACAGTTAATAGAATACACATGGAAGAAGATGTTACAGAAACTTCACTTTTATAGGAGAAAATCAGGTGGTGCATGCGCACTTCGTTGAACCAAACATAATACATTCTTCACTTGGGAGGGGTAGACACAGCTTATTGTAGGCACTCTTAACCTTATGAAATAATACATATAGTATATATTCAATATATTCATTTGTCAAAAAAAATCACGATAACAGAAAAAAAAGTTAATGTGTATCTGTCAGACAACCTCTGCTCCTTCGCCTCTCCATCTGTTCATCATGCGTGAGGCACCAACATTCACGGAAGTGAATTCGTCTATTAGGGTGGAGTTGTCCTACTTTCTCACACAACTCCCAGCTACTCCTACATGCAGCGCAAAGGTGATTCCAACAATCCATTGTGTATGTATCACAATGCAAGCAACGTTGAATAGCAGCTCGATATTCAGAAGCTGCGCAGGTCATACAAATATTCCGACAAATACCCATATTACTCCATAGAAGGATTTTTGTACATTTGATACACTGCTGCTCACCTTTCTTATGGGTTAAATTTCTTCGCTCGGGTTGTGGCATTGCTGGAGTCCGTGACACACAATCGTTACACATACCAGTGCAAGGATTGATATATGCCTTCGATCTAGTTATTTGACAGCAGTAGCACACCATATCCCCTGAAATAAGAAATGGGTAAACACATACTTTTGTCTTTTCATCCCACTGTTTTGGAAAAGGCATGTTTCTTGCTGAGTTGATGACTAATAGAACACTGACTCTAGTCCCTTCGCCTTCACCATTTATACACACCTATGTGAAAGTAGAGTGAGCCGGGGAAAGTCCCCCATTACAAAATTTCTCTTTTCCTCCCTCAAACATTGAAAATATTATATTTCCAACTCTGTCTGCGCATCCAGTTGCTAGTGGTGGGGTTATTTGTCAGGTGAAGAGCTGTTCTACTAACGAATTGTGCGTGCGCATTGCATAGATTCATAGTGGAGGGGTAGCCACTTCTCAATTATATAAGAAACAATCAGTACGACGTAGAATCATTACAGCTTCGTATCTGCAGCAGTTAGCAATTGGTAGAGAGTGTCTAATAGAAGAAACGGTGAGTGTGTTTTTCTGTTGAAAATTGTTTATATTTTTTCCATATATTTATTTTCATCATGTCTGTTTCGAAAGTTTACTTACAGAAAATCAATGATTTGATTACACAGAAGGTTGAAGTATTAGAGCAAAGACTATTATCCTCACTACCTTTGAATGTTGTATATGTAATAAAGAATATGTCAGTTCATTCCACTCGATTTGGTAAATCAATATTACTAACATTACAAGACTTGAGCAATGATAAATTATTCAAGACATGGCTACCCAAACGTATTTCGACACAATTCACTGATGACGATATAACTTGTATCAATTCTTCAAGCGGTAAATAAACGTTAGAATATTTGGGTCAGAGTCCACAAAGCTTTGCTGGCATGAAAACGCGGTCTCTAGTCAAATTCGATTCAATTGAATAGACATGATAGTCATTCATTGTAGATAAATTTTGTATTATATATTGGAAACTATTTAGATGATACTTAGGTATATGGATATTTTCTAAACATTTTCACACATTATAAAACGCACTCACCCAACTAATTGGAACAATATTGATAAACCTTATGTGAGTATTATTCATGACATGATGAGTTCACAGTTAATTTTTTTTTTCATTTGATTTCAGTTCAATAATTCCAAGATGTGGATGCAATACGCAAGTGAACACTGGGTCGAAGCTAAGGATCTCACTTCACTCCATCGAAAGATTGTCTTCGGAATTGAAAGCCCTTACTGAAAATGCTGAGCATACGAGTGTTTACGACCTCGGTGTGTGCAATGATGAATAACAAATCGAATTGTGTCTACGTGATGCCGAAAACTACAAGAGTGGTGCTGAAGTTTGTAACAAATTTCTTAATGGAATTATAGAATTGCATCAACTCTGTAATCAATTGACTGAGTTGAATCTTAGGAGATTTCTTTATCGTATTCGATCATACCTACCAGAATGGATCATCCATGACTTCCAACTGACGGATGAAAATCGTGAGGACATTGAAGATGGTCAAGAAAATAATGACTACGAGGAAGAAGTTATTCTAGATTGTTTATATGTACCAATAAATAATAAATAATATTGAATTTGTATTATTCTGTTTTATTTATTCAATTCCCATCAAACATAAATGGAAAACATATTACAGAAATAATATATATCAATTGAATGGAAATGAATAAATGAAGATATTCAGTGGAAGCAAACAATACAATTCAAAACATAATATTATCAATAATGTAGTGTCAATATCTGGTGTGAACTGAACCATCCAGTGCATTGTATGTTAGAAATATATCATGCAAAATGAGTGCATATACTTTGGTGTTGTCTGGAAACTTGGCTTTTCTAGTTTCAAACTCGACCTTTATATCGATAGTTGAGGACTTTGTGGCATTCGGCTGGTGTGAACAATCGATTATGAAGAGTGGATTGCTTCGAAACTGTCCAATATCCAGTAGAGGTTCACTCATATCTTTATCATAATAACTACGTTGAGAGTTCTCATAAGCATAGTAGGCAGACGAATCGAGTTTTTTGTCAAAATCCAAATTCCAACGCTCATATGGATATACTTTAGAATTCAAGTACACTCGAATATTATTGATGTCAGCTGTTATGAATTTTGTGATGTCTTCTGCTCGGTCTTCAGATATTGTGGTATTTTGAAATCCGATTATAATGAAACGAGGTGTTTCCAAAGCATTGGTTGTTTTTATGGCCCATATGTCTGAAGATGTAGCTCGTAATGAAGGAAGTTCATACAAGTCCCACATACGATAGGCCAACTTAATTTTAGCATCCAGACCACTTTTGTTGATTCTATGCAAAAGTTTGAGTTTGTGCTTATTCTCTGGTACTATGTGTCGTATTCTCCATTCGATTTTATTTATTTCCAAATTAGCATCAACTTCGCCTATATATATGAGTTGTTGAAAGTACGAGCAATTATCAAAATCAGTTCTTGTTTGGCATTCAAGATACTTTTATTGTAATCTTCAGCAAAGCCCATCAGATATTTCAGCGGTAATTTGCCACTGAATACATGACTGCTTGTATCCAATATGTCCTGTTTGAATCTTGAAAGCCCCCAGCCTGTAGTCAGTAGGGTGTTAGCGTGCGATTGTCCAAATGAAATCATGGTTTTCATTGTAGAGGTTATTCCGGGTTTTCTGACGACAGCCACTTGTTCTCCACCCATTTCGTAACGAATTTCATCAAAAAGAAAAGCGATTGCATTATTCGATAAATAGCATGTTTTCGTTCCATCTTCCGGTGTGAATTTTCCTTTTATGTAAATGAAACTTTCTGCAATATCAAGAATGACATCTTGATTATTAATTGCAATTCGAATTTCATCTGAATTCCTGAATAGGGGCGAGCCATATGGTTTATATGTATGCTCATGTAAACTTATGAGGGAATGATCTAGCACCGGTTCATCGAATATATTCAACTTTTCACTATTTGTTTCATGCACCATTGTTACTTCCTTACTTTCAATCCTATCGATTTCAAGAATTTGAGATCTCTTACAGACAGGCTGTGACGTGTTGACTGTTTAGCGAACACTTTTGGAATGACCTTTTTTGCGGTTGAGCATTCCTTTTTGGTTTCGATTTGCTCAAATCGTTGATGATTTCGTCTATTGAAACGAAAACCCATAATAAATATTGATCGATTTTTTTCAATTCCAAAACAATAAAGATCTCTTCTTCACTTCCGAAATTCACGAGCTTATTTTTTTGATCCAAAATACGCACTGTTATATTGTCGTCCTTCTGGGCTGACAGGCATATATATAATATTGTTTGGTTCCTTCGTGAGATTGTATCCAGCTTCAACGTCAACATCGAATGAGAAAAGAATGTGGGACTCTTCATTATTTACCTATATATGAACCAGATATTATATAATCCAAACGGATGAGTCTCACAATCGTTATATTAATCGGCAGTGAGGATTCATGTATTTGATTCTGTGGAAATATGTTATGGTCAAATCCCATCAAGCTCGCAATAGAGTTTGGATGTGTCAGATCAATTTCATATTTTGATCGCATTTCACATTTCATCGTATTATTATTGGCATGCAGGTAGAAAATATCATCTGCCGTAATATCGATCGGTTTTTTGTCATGAAACAATCTAAACATTATATATTTCTGTATAACTGCATTGATCTCTTCTATTTCATAAGCACCACATGGAATTTCAATCGTGTGTAATTGTAGCATGGGTGAGTCGTCACCACTAAGTCTGAATCTGATTAAATTGTTTTCTTCAGTTATATTATTGATTGTGTTGCATCCATAGAATCCCAATAGTCCTAGTCCATAACGGCTGTTTCTATCCAATTCAATAGGTGGAAAAAAGTCTGCACTCAAGACACTCGTCCCAACAGCTTGTAGTTCAAACTTCCGTGACATGACTGATGTATTTATACAAATAACAGTAGAGGGCCAACCGCAACCACCTACAAAATAAATAATACATGTTAACGAATATTCTGTTTTATGAAAGTATTGTCATTCATAATAAAATAAAATCCTCAGAAATAATGCATTTAGTGAAACATAATATTGGATGAATAGGTACATATCCACCAAAAAAAAAATGAACGGTGCACTGTGGACATAACAAACAATTCAATATTAAACAATATAACTAGTTTCTTACCAAATTCATTTCTATGTTACTCTTCAAACAAACTGAACCCAATGAATAAAATATTATATTTGGTAATTTATATAGGTTTAGTGAGGTATTCCATTGCTGCCATAATATTAGCGGTCACTACGAATCTGTTAGACAGACCCCATTCCAAATTACCAACCTAAAATATTTGTGAAAATGGTTGTGTCTAACAGCTTACAGCGCTCAAAGCTGTTGCACAAAATTTGACAGTTTTCCATGGTGAAATGTCAAATTTTGTGAAGCGGTTTTATGCGCTGCAAGCTGTTAGATGCAGTCATTGTCTACCATCAGGAAAATAAAATTTTTTGAGAAAAAAGTGTTCGAATGGGTTCCCAACAAACAATGTAACGGTGGCAGAAGGCTGGCCCAGCGAAGTTTACGCTGGGAAAATGCCTGTGTCGGTAGATTGTCAATGGCCTAATGAACGCCCACGAGCATTAGGCTCTCACCAAATAACCACTAAAGACCTATTGATGGTTTATAGTTGAAAAAACATCGAATATAATGAACTACAAGCCCATTACTGGCCATTAATCAGTCAAAGACAGTTACGATACTATATATGATTCAGGATTCATATATCTGCCGCGGTAAATGGGTATACGAACGCAGCTATAGAGCTATAGCAAATTGACGTTAAATCATCGATGAAAGTACAGCTTATCCAGTCCATTTTGGCACAGAACAAATGACTTATATTGGATCAGCTGTACATACAACATACGTAGTTCATTCAAGATTATTTTTGTTTTCATTTATTGACAAGATTCATCTGGGGCCTGAATTTCATATCGGGTGAACTCTTCTATCACAAGAAAACTCGGATATCTCTTTCTGTCTCACCAGCAGAAGTCATTTTACATAGAAGTAGACAGTCACCTTTCTTTCGATGTGAGAGTTTACCCGATTTGAAAATCAGGCCCCTGATGACATCATGTTTTCTGATTGGTTATTCGTTACTCAATGACATGTAAACTAGCATTCGAAGACCGTATACTATATTATCCGTGTTATTGATCGAACTTATATATGAATCCATCGATTAGTAATCGGATTAAATCCCGTTTATTCAACTGTCTATTTGAAACGTACTTCGACTGGGTTCGTTTTCTAGAAATTTTTTGATGGATTTATCGGACTACTCATCATTGATTGAGTCGGTGAACTCGTTGGCTGAATGTCGAAAAGTAAATGAGAAAACATTCGGGCGTATTCGAATCATACAAATCGTTTCATTTCATATTTTGCGGGATATCTCATCGGCAGTGGTATGCTGGTTAACTTATATTACCACATTTTTATAAGGTTTTACATTGAAGTGACAAAATTTGGTATTCGTCATAGATATATCACCAGTTTCCGGAAATTCCCGAAAGTTTCTCATTAACTCAACCTCTCTCTCTCTCTCTCTGGATTATTGGCCTTTGCTTCCTCCAAAGGGCATTCGGCCAACGCGACCTCAACCTGTCTAACAACAAAAGACAGTAGACAGTTGACAGTTCATTGTTCTTTGACGAAACGCGAAACGTGAAATATCAGTTGAATTTTGAGTTAATGTTGTTATGTTTGAGTTTGAGCTGAGCGTGTTCAGTTTAGTAATTAGTCGCCACCATATAAATTTGTGTTATATTTATTTTTGCACTTTTAGTTACGATATCTCAGAGTCAGAGCGACGAACGTTTAATCATCAACAAGAAAGTATCACCATTCGTCATCACCTAAAACTTTTCCCGATTGCTGCTTCATCTCTTTCTGGTTCTGGACCAGAACATAGTTTCAGAATTATCCATAAACATTTGTTTCAGCTTCAGCAAGGAATATATCAAAGTTGAAGTTCTTTCTCGGATAGTGCATAGTTCCAGGGAAAGTGTACCAACACCCAATGAGGATTTACTTCTTCGAAATTTATCACTCACTTCAGAAGAACAAATGAAGGAATTCGAGGAGGGGTTGAAAGATGAAATCAAATTTTCAGAAATTGTGAGTATACCTGGAAACAATTTTAAACTTTGTTAAAATAACAATATTTCATTATGTTGGGTGTTACATATCGGTCAAAAAATGTCAATCGTTTAATAAAATCTCAAAATGATTTCTATCCATGGAACTTTTTATCATGTGTTTTATTTTGTTGGCATAAAATTTATATGGAAGGTATTTATCTGAGAAACAGTACTTGCTCTCACAGTTATAGCTTGCAAATTCCTTTTTTCAGTGTTCATCTCTACCAGTTGTCGGATGCAGAGATGGTTCAGATACAGCGAGAAGACTTGTCACGTTTACTAAATCATGAAATGACTTTGAGGATGAATAAGTCAGGAAGGAACCAGAAAATAGTTTCAAAGCATATGTGAATATTCTGAAAATGATATTAGGTAAGCCATACAAATGTTTGGGTTCCATTAGTTGATATGGCGTAAACAATTTTTTTGTTATCAAGATGCCCTTTTCATCATGTAATACACTGGTTTCAGTCCCAGTCCTCAGAAAATAGCTGTGTCATATGCCATTCAAAATCTTTCATTATCTTTCTGGAAATCCTCAAATTCATCAGCATGTTTACATTTTTCAACCAACTGCAGAAATTTGTTTTTCATAGATCTATTTTCATTTCTGTAGAATTAATGATTTTAATTAAGTAATAAATTGTCTGTGGAGTAGTATTTTGAGAGTAGAAGTAAATGTTTTTGTTGAGAATGAAATGAGCACTTTTAAAAAATGTTATTGTATATTTTTCAGCTGTCCTTAGAAAAAATCCGGTTGCACGGGAAATGACGGCCACAGATGTGGGCGGTGCAATAAAGCTGTGGCTGAGAAGTGCCCCAGACAGACAAGGGGGAAGAGAAGGAAGAAGAAAGAACTGAAAAATCCCGAAGCCAAAAGTTACATTTAATATATAAATGTTCATATTTGAGTATTTTTGTCATAGAAATGTTTATTTTTGTTATTGTTTTGAATTATTTGTTGTTTATTTATTTTTTTAGTTGTGTTCAGTCATAAATGATGAATAAATTAGGGTATTAACATGATTTTTCTGTTTCATGTGAATAACATGGGATAACTTAGTATTCAGAAATTTGGAAAATAATTGAACATTTTTTCGTGGATATATATAAAGAAGGTATCCCAAGATGTATTCTAGAGGAAATGGTAGTGTATGGATGGAATGCAATTAATGCTAGTTCAACAAATATCGTAGGCAGGCATAAAGGTAAATAAACGATTAGATTGGAACATTTGGTATAAAAGTTGAAACTTTTCCTAGTGATCAATTACCCTAACACCAAACTGATATTTTTGCACTCGACGCGCGTTTCGCTAACAATGTTAGCATCTTCAGGAGAAGAGTATCAATTTTCTTCTCCTGAAGATGCTAACCTTGTTAGCGAAACTCGCGTCGAGTGCAAAAATATCAGTTTGATGTTAGAATTGATCTCTAGGAAAAGTTTTATAAAGGAAAATGAAAAGTATGTTTATCTTGCACCAGAGAATTAAATTTTTCGATAAAGATTGTTCTACTTGAATGAGGTAACAAGATATATAACTATTGAAAAAAATAAACTACAGTTTTCTGTGACGATTTGACTTTAATAAGGTGTAAAAAACCTCCACACATGTTTTGCTATACAATAGCTTCCTCAAGTAGGAGTAAATTATCCCCGTTTGAGGAAGCTATTGTACAGCGAAACATGTGTCGCGGTTTTGTAAATCTTATTCATGTGAAGAACCAGCATTTTTTTCATTTAATTATATATTCGAAGGGAATTTGTACCGGGGCTGCTGTAGCCCATAGTAAATTGGTATGAAATGGCCAACCTCGGGTGATTGGTGGTGGGCCATTTATCTCAGATATAGAGAAATTGTAACAGGCCATTTATTTTCCCCATACATTGTTGTTGAGGAAGTACTGGCCTACCGCTAGAAATTTGGAATTCTTGGGTGATTGGTGCTAGGCCATCGATCTCAGGTGGAGGAAAATTGTAACAGGCCATTTATTTCCCATCATATATAGTTTGTTGGGGAAGTTCTGGCCTATTGATGGGAATTCGAAATCTCCAATGGGAATTTGTACCGGGCCGGCTGTCGGCCAGAGTAAACCTATACGCAACGGGACGTTCCGGGTGATTGGTGCTTGGCCATCAATCTGAAGTGTGGGGAAATTGTAACAGGCCTTTGTTCTACCATCATATATTGTTTGTTGGGTTGGTTCTGATAATCCCTAACTCAAAATTTCTACTCGCTCATAAAAATGAACAGTGCACTGCAGACATAACAAACAATCCAATATAAAACGAAATAAAATAGTTTCTTACCAAATTAACTTCAGTGATGCTCCTCCAATCGAAATGAACTTAATGAATATGAATTATCTTTGGTACTTTATATAGGTACTGAGGTACTCCATTGCTGCCATAATAGTGGTTATTACAAATCTGCTAGACTCCATTCCAAATTGTCAACCTAATATATTTGTGAAAATGTTGAGAGGCCCGAATTCACGAAATCGATAAACTAAGTTCAAGAACGAAACTGACAGACTTTGTATGCGTTTTCTGTCACTCGAGAGCATTAAAATTAGTTTTCGATTCCATGAATTTGGGCCTTGGTGTTAATTTCGTTCGGATAGACTTCGTAAATACTGTAAATAGTGTTTGAATACCGTGCCGCCCATGCCATAGAAAAAACGTTTCTATCATAATTCACTGTTTATGTCGTTCGTAAAGATTGTATATAGCGTGTTTATGTCGTTCGGATAGACTTCGTAAAGATTGTATATAGCGTTCAAATGGTAAACCATACCATCCATGCCATAGAAAGAAACGTTTCTTTTATTATTTATTGTTTATGTCGTTCGTGAATGACTGTAAATAGTGTTCGAATGCGTTCGTTTTGACAATACTTGAATCAAAATTTCTATTTGTTTCGTTCAGTTTGACTTCGAAAATGCTAAAAATAGTGTTCGGATACCATGCCATAGAAAGAAACGACTTTTTCATTATTTATTGTTTATGTCGTTCGTGAATGACTGTGAATAGTGTTCGAATGCGTTCGTTTTGACAATACTTGAATCAAAATTTCTATTTGTTTCGTTCAGTTTGACTTCGAAAATGCTAAAAATAGTGTTCGGATACCATGCCATAGAAAGAAACGACTTTTTCATTATTTATTGTTTCTGTCATTCGTGAATGACTGTGAATAGTGTTCGAATTCCGTGCCGCCCATGCCATAGAAAAACTTTCTATCATGATTCAGTGTTTATGTCGTTCGGATAGACTTCATAAAGATTGTAAATAGCGTTCAAATGGTAAACCATACCATCCATGCCATAGAAAGAAACATTTCTTTCATTATTTATTGTTTCTGTCGTTCGTGAAGACTGTGAATAGTGTTCGAATTCCGTGCCGCCCATGCCATAGAAAAAACGTTTCTATCATGATTCAGTGTTTATGTCGTTCGGATAGACTTCATAAAGATTGTAAATAGCGTTCAAATGGTGAACCATACCATCCATGCCATAGAAAGAAACATTTCTTTCATTATTTATTGTTTCTGTCGTTCGTAAAGACTGTGAATAGTGTTCGAATTCCGTGCCGCCCATGCCATAGAAAAAACGTTTCTATCATGATTCAGTGTTTATGTCGTTCGGATAGACTTCATAAATATTGTAAATTGCGTTCAAATGGTAAACCATACCATCCATGCCATAGAAAGAAACGTTTCTTTCATTATTAATTTTTTATGTCGTTCGTAAAGACTGTGAATAGTGTTCGAATACCGTGCCGCCCATGCCATAGAAAAACGTTTCCAACATAATTCAGTGTTTATGTCGTTCGGATAGACTTCATAAAGATTGTAAATAGCGTTCAAATGGTAAACCATACCATCCATGCAATAAAATGAAACGTTTCTTTCATTATTTATTGTTTCTGTCGTTCGTGAATGACTGTGAATAGTGTTCGAATGCGTTCGTTTTGACTTGTCTCAAAATTTCTACTAGCTTCTTGAAAACCTGTTTTCGAGAAAAATATCAATATTTTCTTGAATTTGATATCTGATTGGTTGGAAATCATGGTATACCCAACTATGCAGTAACAAAATAATCCGATTAGAACGTTAAAGCGTATGCACTCACCAAGAGTGCCAAAACGAATATTTCATGCCGCAACCATTTTCATGAATATTTCACGTTGGCAACTTGGACTTGAATTAACGAAGAAGAAGACTTTGAATTAACGGTACCTGGCTAATATAAAAGGTAGGATCGCGTTTCCAGAGATATTGTGCATTGACCACTAGAAGCCAAGCAGTAGAAGTCTCCGAATAAGATTCCAATACAGTACAAAAAAATATTAGGTGAGTTAACATTGTTATATTTATGAACTTGTCTCATTGTGTGTTTCTCGATTACCAGATATTGTGCATTGACCACTAGAAGTCAAGCAGTAGAAGTCTCCGAATTAGATTCCAATACAGTACAGAAAAATATTAGGTGAGTTAACATTGTTATATTTATGAACTTGTCTCATTGTGTGTTTCTCGATTACCAGATATGGATTGTAATAATGGAACCAACCAAAAAACAACAGATTCTGCTGCAGTTAGCGGCACCTCCTCGCGATCTAGTTCATCGGGCTCGAATACGTCCAGTTCCAGTTCTAGTTCTTCGCTATCTTCAAGTTCAAGTTCTTCGGGATCTTCAAGTTCGAGTTCTTCGGGGTCCAGTTCGGCAAGACCAGCAGTTGGCCAATATTCGGAAGCCCTATTCGAAGAGTTCGTGAACCGTGAAACAGTGCCATCCGCTGTGTCGCAGATAGACTCAACTCCGGCTAGGGTTGAGCGGAAGCGTAGCCGTGATGATGCAAAGCGGGATGAAAGCGGGGAGCAACAACAATCTAAGCGGCAATGTTTCGGGAAAGCACCTTCCACCAAATCGTACAATAGTGGCGATGAATTCACAACTTCATCTTCAAAAATGCAGCCGTCTGCTAAACAATGTTCTGCGGCTGTAAAAAAGGGGTCTATCCCAAAATATAGAGCGGTCTGTAATCGTACAAACCCCTTCGCTGGAGGGTGGCCCCAGAACCCATCTTCTTCTACAGCTAGACCTGCTCCAGTGATAGCTGTAGGAGAGAAACGCACCGCCAAGATGCAGCCACCCACCAAGAGGCCCTCCGTTTCTGTCGAGAAGCCAGCGCCGACGAAAAAGAGGCCTAACCAGGTGGAGAAACTTCCATGTGAGTAATGTTTGAAAAATGTTTTTTGAAAAATTTCAGTCGAAAGCGCTCTGCTATGAATTTAATGAATATTTTTCTGCACGAAATACAAAAGTCTTTTTTTCCAGTGGCACCTAAACCTCGTCTGCCTGTACCTACCAAAAAGAGGGAGACGCGCCCACCTGCACAAAAGTTGAATATCAAGGAGAGGTCTGTGGTAATAGGGGATATCTATACAGCTGTAACACCGCCCAGACCAATACAATTTGTGGAAGACATTCCACTGCCAGTGGCATCAGTGGCTTATGACAGGCAGCAATTTCTGAAACAAGCTCGTTCCATCAACAAGGAACGAGTTGATGCTGAAGTTGCGTTTAATGAGGCTGAGACGGAGCATACCCAGAACATTCAACGCTCGGAAGAAAATGCCAGGCGTCGAGCGTCAATCGAGAGGCAGAGTGAAGATCTTCAACGACAGTTGGCTGAGTTGGAAAGGGAGAAATCTGAACTCACGAGAGAAGCAGAATCCGAACATCCGATACTTCAGCGGAGCCTCCAAAATTATGAAGAGAAACGTAAGCGATTGAATGAAGTCAAAAGTGTTTGTGTCGAAATTCTGGGTATTGTATCCTCTTGGCCTCCAAATTGAAAACAAAGTATAAGCCAAAAAACAATAAATATTTTTTTTTGTAAATCGTTGTCTCATTTCAAAATATACAAATGGAACTATTCGTGGATGTTATATATATATATATATATATATATATATATATATATATATATATATATATATATATTATGTGAAATAAAACAAAACAAAATTTCTTATGAATCATTTATTCATGAATATATAAGTAACTACAATTGACAAAATGAAATATGTTTACATACAAAATGTTAAACAATGTCTGATTCATCAATCCAAGAATTGTGTTCACGAGAAAGTCCTAACCACTTAACAAATAGCTTTTTATTTTTTTTCTTCAACACTTTTTCGACAAGGTATACGTCTGGATTCGCTGTTTTCAATAATTCTTGCTCATAAAAACATCCTCGTATTGGGTGGCCTTCCATATCTTGAGGCATATATGTAGTAGGATATGTTTCATTGATTTTAATTACTTCAAAAAGTTCTGGGGTGTAATTCGCTGTGAATCCCTTCTCGAATAAATGTTTATATTTGATACGAACAACAGCATCCACTTGAAATTTCGGATTTTTCCGTTCATTTGGTATTCCTTTGATGGCTCTGAATCTTAATTTTGTATTTGAATTCACATTTATGGGTTCTATCCCAATTATACGATGCACCTTGTTATTATATTTCCTCGTTATGGTTGGAAGAATATCAAGCCATCTGTGGTGTCCTCTAATCGAAAATTCCTTGTACATCCATGACTTTATTGTACGAATTACTCTTTCTGCTATGGCGGCTTTCGTTGTGCTGAACGTAGAATAGTGGTTAATTTTATATTTTTTCATGAGAGCTGAAAAATTTCTATTATAGAATTCCCCTCCATTAGTCTTCAATACATACTCCATTGCTTTGGTAACTGTATGACCAGTTTTATTTTTCACAGGTACAGTCCATAAATATTCAGAGTAGCAATCAATTACAACAATTATTAACTATTAATTTTTGCATAAAGTTGAAAATCCGCCAAGTCTATTTGCCATAAATCCGCAAATCCTTTAATCGTTGTACTTCTACGAGGGAAATTACGTCTGACAGGAGCATGGAGTTCTTCGGCAAGTTGTCTCTTGACATCACTTATTCCATTATCCATTCTATACTTTGGCTGAGAATTGAAATTCAATTAATGTGACTGCATCAAATAAATAGTAGAGAGTGATCTTTATTTGAGAATGCTTCAATATATTATACCTTCCTCACGTGATTCTTCAATGATTGAAATTATCCACTAACTCTTTCGCTGAATTCCAATAGATATAATTCAGTGGTTTGGAATTATAGACTTTCTCAGTGCCGTCCAAAGTGCCACCCAATTTCGGTATCTTTTTCAATTGATAGTGCGACGAGTCTAATAACGGTTTGATGACTTCATGAAATTTTTTAGAATTTGTATTTCTGAAACCATTCTTCAACTGATATTGTTTGTATGGGGCATTAGTTATTTTCAATATTTTGGAATATGATTGGCGAACCATTTCATTATCGATGTCTTGTGGATTTTTTCAAAACATCATGTCATATAATTCGGGACTAGCTGCGATTTCATATTTTTTCACTCTGTTGGCATTCCAAAATGAAATTTTTCCATTCACGAAACGTATTTCGAGACTACCCATTTTTAGTTTGTGTGTAATAGGATCCATACGTACACCAAATGTCGCGTCATACGCTACATTTTTACTTTCAACATTTTTCAAATGTGTTTTCAATACACTCTCAAGATTTTCATCTAGTTTGGATGGGTCAAGATCTGAAGAACTGACGCGAGAAGAACTTGGTGTTTCGAATAATGTCTCCATGCCATTTTTCATTGTGTCAGCATCACTATTCCCAGATAAGAGTCCAACAAAAGATTGCTTCTTTCCTATAGGAGTACTCGCGGATATCGGGGAAGTTTGAATGTTTGCTTGGTTTTTTGCTACAATAGGCGTGTTAGTCGTTGATGATAAGTTTTTCAATGGTTTTGTTATAGGTTCATATAGTTTCTTCAACGCCATTCTGTTTTCGATTTGTCCATGCTTGATAGAATTCAATTTTTGCCGTACAGCCTCAGTTGTCTCAACCAGTTGACGTTTGAGATTGATTTCATTGTTTTTATTCTCAGGTACAGAATCAGGTTTTTCCTTCATATTATTTTTAACGAGTGACTTCAACGAAGTGATCTCTACACTATTCAATGACGGATTGAAAACAAAATAGACATATCATGGATATATAAAAGTGTTGAATCCTTTGCGATATCTACCTTCATGCATTTTTCTATCTTTGTCGATAACCAGAAATCCATATTGATCTTCCCAACATTTCATACACATTATTTGAAATTGCTTGAAAGACACATCCGGTGAGACATGATCTGAATAAATATGGTGTAGATTCGTTTCATCTTGCTTGAACATTATAATGAAATTTGTGTTATCACGCACTAATTGCTTGGGTACACGAGAATAGGTCTGCGCCAGGTAAAAGCAGTCGACATCTTTATGGCATCCCATGCAAAAATACGATCGTATAATATCCTGTTTTTCACATATCACATCGTCGAAAATGAAAACAGAATTCGGTTTGGCATCTGAAGGTTCCACTATATCAGCGTTATTACTAAACGTATAAAAACCAAGCCCTTCTATAGGTTCCAAAACATTTCGTAGGAACTGGTATTTGGGTTGATTTAGTGACTTTGAATAAAGATATACGTTTGTGAATCGCAATCCTCGTGGGTGTGTTAGAAGTGATATCATTGCATTAGTCTTCCCACAATTTGATGGTCCGATAATTAATGCTCTAACGGATCAAGGAAGTAAGGGACCATGTCTCAGCAAAGCATGCCCTTCTAATCCAAAACCATATTTCTCATCTAGGTTGTCAACGACAAATGTTTCTTTCTGTTTCACAATCCGCATCCTACCGCGGTTAAAGACTATGTAAATGAAAAAATGTTGTGAACATCTCATTTAAATGTGTACCATCAAACGGAACGGACGTATTGCTAATAAGTGTACAAAAGGTTCTGGATTAGTTAATAAATTAATCAACAAACTTTCATTCGAATTACATCTACCTGGTTATCAATTTTGTGGACCAGGTACAGATTTGAAAAAACGCTTAGCTCGCAATCAATACGGCAAAAATCAATTGGATTTTTCGTGTCGAAATCACGACATTCAATATTCGAAACACCCATCTGATCTTGCAGCGCGACACACGGCAGACAAAGAACTCGAATACGCGGCTTGGAATTGAGTTAAATCGAAGGACGCTAGTATTGGGGAACGAGCTGCCGCCCTACTTGTCACCAATATCATGAAGGCGAAGAGACATTTCGGTATGGGCTGTAAGAGCAACAAGAGAAAAAATAAGAGAGAAACATCGAGAAGAAATGAAATAAAAAAAGTTGCATTCGGTGCTGGTGTAGTCAGTAAAGTGAGAAATGTATTAAAAAAAGCTGGAGGGGTTCAGTTCGTGAAGAATGACAGGAAAAAAGCTATAACAGTGGCATTGCAGGCGGCGCGTAAATACCTATAATACCAATTTTTTTTTTTCATCGGTTTTCAGATCTAAGATTTGAGATAATTCATTCCTCAAATTCTCATACCCATCCGGACATCAGAAATATTGTTTTTCAATTTATTAAAATACTTTGCACCATTATTGTATATGGAGCACCTTCAAACAAAAACGCTTGCCCTGAAAATCCATATTTTTGAAATCTTTTAACTCGCTCTATCTCGAAAAGTATTGGGTCTATCAAAAAAAGGCTCTCTATAAACGTTATAGACTAAACACCAAAGAACATGTTGGTTTTTTTAGAATTCCGATTGGATCATTAGTACAAGAGGAAATTGAATAATTAGAATGGTATGTCGCGGCGGACAGCGGCGAGCGCAGAGATGCGAGAAAGGGCGAGATTCCTATGCCTTAGTCAACGTAAAATCAACTCTACTGAAAGCGATGTCGTTACTGTCGTTTACTTTGACTTGAAACGGTGTGGTGTTGTAAATTCGTGTGCATCATATTATTGAAAGTACCTAGTTGGTGAGTATTACAGTTCAAAGCCTTTTTTGCCTCATGTTTTGTTGACAGAATATCAACACATACATTCTATAAGAATACTGTATGTGTTTATTATGTATTTGTTTAGTAATGATACTAATAATAAGTATTGTTTCAAAAGAATTTCATCTATCTTTGAGAGTGATTTATCATCATTTTTTATTCTTTTCCTATCCGATCATCCTTACTCTACTCAAAATAATAATAATAATAAATAAGCTTTATTGTCCGAAGAATGAATCTTATGGACAAAGCGTGTGTGAATAATAAAAAATGTATACAAGCATATATACTGAGTCCATAAAATTCAAATCCTCTGAAATTATACACAAGTTCATATACACACATATACTTATGATATGATAAAAACAGATGTTTAGCACATCAAAGAAAATGTCCACATGTATAAAGTGTGGTAACAAACTGATATCAAAATCTCCAACAAAAAAATAACACTTACAGCAGTATACCGATCACCGTCATCCAATACAAAAGAGTTCAACAATAGCTTGATAACTTACCTGAGCAGATTAGAATATCATGATTTAGGAATATTCATTGGTGATATCAACGTCAATATCATATCAACAAACACAGACGATACTATAGAGGAATACTTAAATATTCTTAACACCAACGGATATATTTCACAAATAAATAGATATACACGTCCAGCATCTCAGACTTGTCTGAATCATTGTTTTGTTGAGGCTGATGGGAACGAAATAATTCCAATTGTCTTCAGGCAAAATATTACAGACCATTCACCTATAATAGCAATGATAAAAACAACCAAAATCAAACAAGAAGGGTCACTGAATACTGATTTGAAGAATGAAAGGTGGCACGAAACATTAACAAACAGTGATGTTGATGTGGCATTTTCCATTTTTGTTGAGAAGGTTAAATTTCACATAAGCAATAATACAAAAGTTCTGAAAAGAAAAAAAACAATAAAAAGGAGAAAAGAATGGATGACAGGAGCTTTGCAAATATCAATACAAGAAAAAAATGATATATATAAAAAACTCCTGGAACAACCAGAAAATCAATACTTGAAAACAAAATATAAAACATACAAAAGCTCACTATCAAAATTGATCAAAGAAGCGAAATCGAAATACTTTAAAAATATGATAAACTGCAACAGGAATTCGTCTATAGGTCTATGGAATACGGTAAATGTATTATGTAATAAAAACAAACCAAAAACAGAAATAAAAAGTATAGAAATAGGATCCGGGCAGATAATACAAAACAAAATTAGCATCACAGAGAAATTCAATGAATATTATAGTACATTAGGAGAGAAATATGCTAGAAATATCGAAAAACCAAGAGATTTTGAAGAACACACGAGAATTGTAGAAAACACCATGTATTTATATCCCACTGACGAAAAAGAAGTAGAACGAGTAATAAACAGTTTAAAAAACAAAAAAGCCCCGGGAAAAAATCAAATAAAAAATGAAACGCTCAAACATATAAAAAACAACATTACTACTCCCCTCACATACCTAATAAATAAGGCATTTGACACAGGCGTTTTCCCTACATGTCTCAAAGTTGGAGTAATCAAGCCACTTTTTATGAGTGGTGATAAAACTTTTATGAGCAACTACAGGCCAATATCCCTCATTTCAAATCTAGCAAAAATAATGGAAAAAATCATCAAGATCCGAATAGTCAAATTTTTTGATAGGTTCAATGTCCTTTCAGAAAAACAGTACGGTTTTAGGACTGGAAAATCTACTGAGGATGCAATATGCGAACTGACTGATTGCATTTATAACGGCTTGGACGAAAAAATGCCGACTCTCTGTGTTTTTATTCACCTCGCCAAGGCTTTTGACACGGTTTGTCATGAGACCCTGTTGAAAAAACTGAAAATAAACGGCCTCAGAGGCAAAGTATATGATTTACCGAAATCATATCTAAAAGATAGAACTCAATATGTCCAGATAGGTGATGCTATGAGTTCTGCGAGACCTGTCACATACGGTGTACCCCAAGGTTCTGTTCTTGGTCCACTGTTGTTCTCCGTATATATCAATGGACTCCTAGAACTTGATCTCAAAGGTAAAATCATAAGTTTTGCTGACGATACAGCAGTTATTTACCGAAAAGAAAGTTGGCAGAAACTAAAGGAACTAGCAGAAAAAGAAACTGAAATTATAAATAAATGGTTTAAATTCAACTCACTGACAATGAACTTCAACAAAACAAAATACCTTCCATTTACATCATACAAAAACGCTTTACCTGAGCTTGACCCAATCACAATTGGAAACACTTTCGTTCCAGAGGCTGAACAAATGAAATATTTAGGAATAATAATTGATCCACATTTGAAATGGAACTTACAAATTGAAAACAGAGTGAACAAAATTAGAGGACTTTTATGGCGATTCAAATACTTGAAAAGTTTTCTCGACACCCAACAACTGAAAACATTATATTTTTCGTTGATTCAGTCCCAGATCAGCTATGGCATATTAGGATGGGGAGGTGTGTAAGATATGTACCTGAACAACTTGAATATAATTCAAAAATGGATCTTGAAAATAATTTATAATAAAAACCGTGGATATTCCAGTGATATGATTTTTGAGATCAGTCAGGTCTTGGATGCTAGACAATTATATTTCTGGGAAGTTCCACTGAATGTTTTCAAAGGAAAGTTTAAAATGAAGAAGAACTCTCACTCATATGGAACTAGGAATATATCTAAGAACTACTACCTACCTAGAATGAACAAATCCATAGGTTGTAGATCGCTATCATATCTGGCACCTAGAATCTTTAATTTCATACCAGATGAATTACGAAAAAATAAAACCCAAAATAATTTCAAACGTTGCTTGAGACAATGGCTGAGAAGTCAAACAAGGAATATAATCCATGATATGATAAACCAGAAATGAATTCAAAAACACACTGATAGCTTTTTATTTATTAATTTTTTTCGATTAGTATTATCATAATGATAATCATTGTACTCGATTTAGGACTGTTATTGTTCCTGTTCAGTTATGTAAAAATGTATTTAGCTTTATACTTACCTACTTACACCCCACCACGCACAAGGGATATTTTTGTTAATATTCCTTCAGTGGTTTTTCTTTTTCGTTTATTAGCATACTAGAGTTTGTATACCTTCTCTTTATATTAATCTGTAATTTTCTAATAAACGTTATTACTTAAAAAAAACAGAAATATAAAAATCAAGAAGAGAACTTCACAAAACAAAAAGGATGCGAAATGGAACTAAGTTTAGTTTGACACTAACATTAGCTCAGTGTACGATGTATTTCAGAGTATTAGTGGAAGTTATCATCATAAAATTCGTCCAAACTGTAATAGGGTCTATCCGAAAGTCAAACTTTAATTGCTTTCCTAAATTCTGAGGGGCTTTCAGTCTGTGTCGAGGTGGGTAAAGGCAGTCTTAAATCGTGAGTCTTACAAGTGGAATAGTTAGATGATACCAGAGAAAATTCATATCTATGTTTGTTTATCAAACAAGCCGTTTCTAATATAAAAATGGCATAATTTTTCAATATATTGTATGTATGTAATGAATATAGGCTTACAAAAGTCTTGTTTCAACACAGAATTCATGAGATTTCCAGAACGGAATTCCATATCTCAAGTGTGAGTCTACCAGTAAATAGTAAACAGATTCAGCTGCAGATGTTCCCAGCTCTCTGGAAGTTATTCTTACCGCGTAACGACCCAAAGAGAGTTTTTTTGTGAGAGCTCTGATGTGGTCTTCAAATCTCAAGTCGTTATCTATGACAATACCGAGGAATTTGGTGCTTAATTTATTCTCTATAACACTTTCATCGAGAGTAATTGCTATGTTATCAATAGAACCCCGAAATGATATCACGTTAGTTTTGTTGATATTCAGAGACGAGAGATTAGCACTGCACCAGTCCTTGATAATACCGATATCTGAAGATATGACCTTGTGGAGATCTGAGGTATTTTTACTGTGCCTTAGTATTGTGGTATCATCTGCGAATAACGTGAACTTTCCCTTTATATTTAACGATGTCAGATCATTAGGTACAAAAGAAAGATAATGGGATCAAGAATGGACCCCTGAGGAACTCCACTGTTTATATTGGCTGCAGTTGATGTTGAAGTAGGCATTTTAACAATTTGACTTCTACCTGTGAGATATGATTCAAACCACCTATGAGTTATTTCCTCTATGCCATAGTGATACAATTTTCTGAGCAGTATTTCATGATTAAAACAATAAAATGCTTTGGATAGACCACAAAACACCGCTGCAGCTACATCACGATTGTTAATATTGTTATAAACTTCGTTCAGAAGGGACAATATGGCGTCATTAGTGCACTTTTTCGGTTGGAATTCGAATTGTTTACAATTTATTATATTATGTGACATTAAGAAATCAGTCAAACGATTTTTCGCTATTTTCTCTATTAGTTTGGCTAAAGAGGGGATAAGACAAATTGGATGAAAATCTTAGACTTCGTCATGATTGCCTCCCTTGTATAACGGAATAACCACAGATGTTTTGAGGGGGGTAGGAAAATAGCCAGCTTCGAAGGAGTTATTTATAATTATTGCTAAAACAGCCAAAGTGTCAATGGGAAGATTATCAATTATATTCATTGATATTTCGTCAATTCCAGAAGATTTTTTGTTCTTGATGGATTTCTCATTGTTATGAAGCTTTTTAAGGACGGGGTATCGTCAAAACCTTGGGATATACATATCTAAAATGGCTTGATTTCCCTTCTCAGTGAATATCGCATTGAAGAACGAAAGATAGTAATAAAAATAATTAATATACCTATACGTCAGTATTAACCTGATCTTATATATAAGTACATTATTTATTCTAAATCAGACTCTTCATCATTGTCCTCTATGAAAACTTCTTCGAAACAATTGTTGGCTCGTTTTGTCTAAGAGACCTTACTGACTCAACATCATCCCCAGAATGGCGTTTCATTTTTTTCACAATTTGTTTCTCACACATGTCGTCAATGCCACTAATTTCGCGATATCTTTTGCCAATCGATTTTGTGCTGTATCCTTATTTTTTCCAAACCCTTCTCCATTTCCTCAAAAAGTTTACATAATGCTTCATTGTCTGTTTTGCCAATCGATTTTGTGCTGTATCCTTATTTTTTCCAAACCCTTCTCCATTTCCTCAAAAAGTTTACATAATGCTTCATTGTCTTTTTTTCAATATTAGTATTTTCAACCGATTTTTTATTGAGGTTGCGTGATTCCGTTGAAACGCAAGCGGCATGATATATATATATACACACATTTGTGAGTCAAAAGGGGTCCGCAAGGGACATTTTTTGAAAAATATCTCCTCTACAAAAATCTGCTGGGATATCAGCTGTCAATTTGGTATTTTTTCACTTATACGAGGCAATGTTCTTTGAGCTCGTATAAGATTGATAACAGTTTTTGTGCCATTTCAAAAAACTTAGATTTTTTATATCATCACACTTTGAGAATATATGCCGCATATATTTGTCATCATGACAATTTGTCATACGTTCTTTCGTGCCTTCAATAAAAGTTTTTTTTTATTTTTCTTGAGAGTTAACCAGCTCTCCTCCTTCCAAACAAATAAGACCCACATTTTGAATAAAATCGTCTTGTTCAGTAGGTATGAGTTTTACGGAAAGAAGCACGTTCACCAACTAGGTACTTTCAATAATATGATGCACACGAATTTACAACACCACACCGTTTCAAGTCAAGGTAAAATCGACAGTAACGACATCGCTTTCAGTAGAGTTGATTTTACGTTGACTAGGGCATAAGAATCTCGCCCTTCCTCGCATCTCAGCGCTCGCCGCTGTCCGTCGTGACATACCTTTCTGATTATTCAATTTTCTCCTGAACTAATTATCCAATCAAAATTCTGAAAAAAACAGCATGTTCTTTGGTGTTTGGTCTATAACGTTTATAGAGAGCCTATTTTTGCTAGACCCAATACTTTTAGAGGTAGAGCGAGTTAAAAGATTTCAAAAGTATGGGTTTTCAGGGCAAGCGTTTTTGTGTGAAGGCGCTCCATATACAATAATGGTGCGAAGTATTTTAATAAATTGAAAAAAAATATTTCTGATGTCCGGATGGGTATGCGAATTTGAGGAATGAATTATCTCGAATCATAGATCTGAAAAACGTTGAAAAAAAAAATTGTTTTTTTTTAAAAGAAGGCTCCGTACCACTCCCCACCCACTACGATTTTTGGACGACCAGGTGATTTTGCATTGAAACGGTGTTAGGAATGATAAAAAATAGGTTTTACATTTAAGCAACAAAGTGCCTACGAAAATCTATTCTAGAAGCCTTTTGCTAGTCCATTTACTCTACTAATAAGCAAATGGAGGCAATTGCATTAGGTAAACGTGGTAGCGGTATCTACCTCAAACCTTATCGTAAAGGATTGGGATTATATTTGAAACCATACAAATCAAAGCAAACACACAAATCAAAAAACTAGTTGATTCCCTACCTCTGAGGCCTCTCACCGATTTCGATCTCAATTACTATGCAGAGAAAATGAAAATTCCACACTTCCGTGGTGTTTTTATGCGTGACACATTGCCCGCTTCAGGTCCGAAACAATATGAGGCAGCTATTATTGTCAATTTGGACAAAACTATTGGCAATGGCACCCATTGGGTTTCTTACAGAAAATGTGGGCGAGAAGTAGTGTATTTCGATAGTTATGGAGATTTACCCCCACCAATAGAATTAATTCACTACTTAGAAAAAAAGTCGAAAGTGAATATAAAGTATAATTATGATCGTCAACAGAAATTCAACACAGTTATCTGTGGTCACTTGTGCCTGAAGTTTCTCTCTGAATCGATTTGCAAATAAGAAAAAAATGGATACAACTCCATCAATGAACCGTGAGGCTATCAAGAGGATGGGATATTCATTGAAGATGTATTCAAATATCGCACCCTAACAAAAATGGATAGCATTATGCTTGCCAATATGCCCAAGGAAGTTATAATTGCCTGTGCTGCACATGAGATCGCAACTGTTTGGGAAAAGTTACCCAAACATCTACAAGATGATATTGACATATTGAAGTATCAATACTGCTATGAACACCATTCTGCCGAGGAATCCAACCCAGATTCTGATGTGAATGATGGTCCCCTGCCTCGAAAAATTTTCTGCTGCTATTGCAATGTATAGGATATGAATATTGGTGTCAATAGAAATGATATTGATTTCAAGGCATTACCTCAAGAAAAGTCTGGGTTATTGCAAATGTGTTGTAGACAACAATAAATCGAAATGCTGTTTGTAAGAATTCTATATTTCTTCCTTAATAAATATATTTTGATAGAACATTGTCTTATTTCTCAAACCTATGCAAGTGAAACCATATGCGTACACCGCCATACAAAAAGGTATTCATTTTTGTTTATATTGAGGTTTGATACCCCTGAAAAGGGCTGGTTTATTCTACAATTGGATTAGTAGTATTCATCATCATCAGATGAAAGGCTGATAATGTCATCAAAGTCCATCTCTTCGTCATCGGATGTCAGGATGATGGTATCTGCATCATAAGCATCATAGTCATCAGTATCAGATGATAGACTGTGAATATCTTCATTATCAGAACCCATTTCCGATTCAATGTCTGATTCCTCTTCCGCCAACCGTTGTTGCTGTCTTTCAGGAAAACCATAATGAAGATGCAAAAACTCGAAAAAGTTTGCATCACTGGTATCGTTCACAGTATCACTTGGGGAACTTACTTCCTCAACTTGGATGGGCCCCATCGTTGGCCCTGATTCTTCTTGTACACTCCTTGGCTCTGTAGTGGAATCAGCACTAGATATTGTAGAAAGATTTATGTGGAAGTCAGTTCTTCACCACATTATATATAAGAGAGAATGTGGTGGAATCAACTCACTCACCCAATCAGAGTGAGACTACCAGTCCCATCAATCGAGTTGGATTTTATACACCCAACCAGGGAAAAGCTACTCGATCAATTGATCAGAATGCCCCCACACTCTCACCTAATATTCTCACTCATCCAATCAGAGAGAAGCTCATTGCCTGTCTAGTCAATCGGATTATACCCCCAAACTTTCACCTCGACACACAACTATGTCGACCAATAGGAGTGCATTTAGACCACAAATCACTTATTGCTTGAAAGAAACATCTAACTGTAATACGCCCTCAACAGTGAAAATGAAGTAGTGGGCGCTCCTACCATAATTGAAATTATATAAAAGCAGAATCGTGACAGCAAACTTCATCCAGCAATCGAAAGTTTGTATTGAACACTACATATTCAACGAAATGGCCGAAGAACGTGTTGCAGTTTTGGACGCATTGGCTGATGTCGATTCGAATAATTACCATAGAGATTCGGAGGACGAAGATGGAGATTGGGACAACCAAGTTGAAGATCCGCAAGTAATACATGACGAAGAGAAAGATGAGGGCATCGAAGCTGACGCACAAGTTGATCGACCAGAGGACGCAGAAGGTGGTTTGGTTTTATATAAAGAACACCACATAAATATGGCAACCACTATGGCTGATCCAGTCGAGTTATGTTGTGTTATGGAGTCATACGTGCGCATAAACACGTCAACAGGAGAGGAGGAATTGATATGCCTATATTGTTATAGATTCTATGCCGTGCGTGTCAATAATGGTGAATTGTATGCGTATGTCAGTACCCACATGACGCTTCCAAGCATCAGAGCGTTTCCGAAATGGTGCAAAGCATGCAAAATGTCACTGACACTAATCCAGTATGTGCACACTTGCCTGGTGTGTAATCATACTAAACCCCTGCAGCAGTAACACCATTGCAAGGTATGATGTTGTGAAAAAAAGGAGTGTACATTCAGTTGGTTTGGTACGCACTGAACAATGCGATGGTTGGGGCATTGTTCTTCACACATCATATCTTCCAATGAATCCTCTGGTGAAATACCCCCCACCTGCCTACTACATCGATGAGCAGCTCATCAATTGCTGGATCTTCGTGGCATGCATACATGTACTTTGCCGTACTGTGCAGATGTGCACTCTCTCCACCACGAGAGGTATTGTGTGTGTGTGTCACCCCACTACCATATTATTGGAGTGGGTGGATTTCAGAGAGCATATGAGCATTGGTCGGTGAACACGCCCCTCTCCCATTCATTGTGGTATCGTTGTTGAATTCTTCTCTCTCCCTTCCCTCCACATCGATACTGCAGTGAGAACTACTCATCACTTGTTGCTGGATCTTCGTGGCATGCAGACGTTCTGCAGTATGGACATGCTGCCTTCACTACCGTGTATGCAATCTCCCCTCACACTTTTCAGATAATGACGTCACATCTCGTCAACCGTAATTCCCACTATGCCTAAAAAGTCCTCTGACACGCCCCAAAGTGGTGGGGGAAACTTGAAAGTCATCAACCACACCCCAAAGGGGTGGTGGAACATTAAAAAAGCCATTAATCACACCCTACAGTGGTGGGGGGAGGCCCCAAATCGGCTGTATATCCCTACTGAAGAGAGTCAAGTCTCCGACCATTCTACGATGCTCCTATGAAGTGAGCGAGTCTGTGAGCGAAAAAACACCGATTCATTTCGAGTTCGAAAATAAGTTTGTAGATAGTAGCACGATAATTGAATCATTATGAATGTTTCACGTGTGATGTATGAAAACGAAGATCTAGGATAACTGTTATAATCACTAATGTTGCTCAGCTACTTGTGAATTGGTTCAGTGCTAGACTTCACTAAGGCACTCGTAAAAAATATTATAATCCTGAAAAGAGCTCATCTTTGCTGGTCTTTCAAGCAGAAGTCATAAAAAATCGGAAGATGAAGGAAATCAGCGTTCGAATTTATACATGATATTTGCTACTAACTAGGTATCAAATATTTCATTCAATGTTCAGTTAGGCAATAAATGACCGTTTCGGATCAAAAATACCAGGTATTCAGCTTCAAAATAATCCTATTCATTTTGTATCGCTATAATGTGACCCGACCTCTTGTATTCGTACGTAATCCATATTTGTAACTCACATGCTGCCCATATTGTACTTTTTGAAACATACAGGGTATTATGTGTGTACGTGACCAAACTTGAAAACGTAATTCTTCGAATAATTCTAGGACTAAAAGTTCGTAATTATAAACATACGTCCCGTTTTGAAAATAAAGGGTGTCGACATTTGGAGAAGAAATATCCAAATAATCTTCCAGAAAATTACGTTACAATTTGGCAGTGGTGTTTGGGGTAGTGATGGGCTGATTTGGCCATAACTAGATTGAACCTGTCACGTCCGGAGGCGACCCGGTAAGTACCTTGACCAATGATTTTCACCAAAAAAATTTGCGCCACTGATATTTGCAAATTTTGTATTATTTTTCGCATTGATCTACTGAAACTAAAACTTCAATTCATACCATTTTTTCTGTGTCTTGCTATGTTCCAGACAAAAAAAAATCCATGCTCTGGGACACCGAAATAAAAGAACATCCGAGGTGTACCTGCAACACTTATTGTTGAATGTGTTCTTACTCACCATTTGTTTGAGTGTGGTTTGAATGAAGGGTTCTACTTGTTTCGTTTTTTTTTTCATATCTGGCGTGCCTGCGAAAGCTGTCTCCAAGTTTTACTTCATATTATTTTGCGTCTTCTCGTTCTTTGGCTTATTTTATGTCAACATCCTATGAACAACAATTTTAATAATTTTATCGTCCCCGTAACAGAAGTTTGTTTCTCAGAAACAAATTGAGATAGGAAAATAAAATGATACATATAAAAAAGCTGTCGTTTCATTGTCTCAATGAGAAAAAATAAAATGAAAGCTGCAAAAATCAATGAGGTATATTTTTTTGATCAGAAATATTGGAACCTTCCGGGATGCCACCGGACATGTTTTCAACCTAGTTATCTATAAGCACTATCCTTAATACCTCAGCCAAATTTCAACAAAATCGGCTGGAGGATTGATATTCAGGAAAAACTATTTCTTTTACAAATGTTGATACCATCTATCTTGAAAACGAAGCAATACCGGTCCTATGATTATATGGACTTTTCGCCTCAGAAATCCTCAGGAAATTTTTGACATGTATATATCAATATATGTCATATAACATCAATCATGCAATATCGTTCCAATATGTCCTCACAATTATTTTGAATGATATGAAAAAGAGAGAAATGTAATCCCGAAATGATCACTTCGAAATGGGTTTTCATAAATAACAACATCCATCAGTCTATACATTTGAATGTATTGCCTTTTAGCGTGTTATGCCCTTTATGAATTGACGAAGGTGAAAATATTTATCATTCACTGGTGATTATTCAGGTTCCTACGAAAACTTGCAAAGAATGTCATTCATTTCAATTTTTCATGACCCTCAAATCACTAACGTAATGAATTGATTGTGTTGAATCTCAGTGCTCTTGATTCGATTACTTCCTGAGGAAGACTTTTCGTCAAATCCATTACTGTACATATGTATACGCTGGACCAGAACTTTCAACCTGTAGTGGAAGTCCATTATTTCTCAAAGTGGAGTGTAGCAGATTTACAATGCAGAAAAACTCAAAGTCGTTTCCACAATTCAATATCCCATCAGATGTCAGAACGGTAAAACCATCGATCAGTTCATTTTCAAACCTATATAGGTTCATCATCAGATGAATTTTCATTAACATTCTACAATAAAAGAAGGGCAATATAATCAAGTTAATATAGTGAATGGAATTACCTACATGGAGAGGAAATTTTTTTTACATGGGAAAGACAATTATCATAAGTTACCAAAATACAGTAAAAAATTGGTTATGAATAAAAGTATGGAAGTTTATAACATCCTGAATACAATGACTGCACCTTGCAAAGGTGTCGATACAATGAATCGAACACCTCTTAAAACAAGGACACACCGTAGTAGCAGAATATGCCAGGGAAAAAAAATTATATCGAATTCAGCATTTTAGATACTGAGAAGAATCTGTACGAACTGATAATGTTATTGATTGAAATCACGAAACATAAAAATAGTATAAACAAACGCTGAAATATCGACAGAACGTATATGCTGATCTGAAAGAAAATACCTGAAAAAATATTTCTGATTTTCATCTTCAATAGTTTTTTTCAATGAATGATATATTATTATAAATTGACTCGTGAAATGTGTTCAATTGTTGATTTCTGACTTAATTTTTTTAAATCGTTCTAAAGACATTTTGTTATTACTTACTTATTACAGTAATGAACCAGCAGATCTTGGAATATAACCTAATTTGTATATTTGTCATTGGATACGGTTTCTCACAAACGAACTGTATGGGAAATAGGTATTCATTCATGAAATAATTAGTCTCGGAAGATAAATGTTAGAATGATGGAATTAAAACAAGGTATTCCGTCTTACATGTTTTCCGAAGTGAAAACTTTTGTCTCTTCTCTCGTGGTGGACTGGATAATATTTCACCAAAAACAAAATATATTCACTCTTGTTATATTGACATATATGTTCATACTATTTTGGTCAGACATTGTTGGAATTGGGATGAGTTCCATGAAAGGCAACAATAATTTCAGTTTCATATCAGAAGTATTTTTTAGTAGCATGGTGATATGTAAGATATGAAACTCATATTTCTTTTGTATCGTTTTAGGTTTTTTATATTCTTACATATTTTATATGTTATGTCGTTTTTGAAATCTCAGAAAAAATACTGTATAATAAATTGTTCTTGTGGAATAGGGTATTTCAATTATCTCTCAAATACTCGCATGAATGAAGAGGACTGGGGCTCAATTTATCAACCATAATATGTGAATTACATTGTGCATTCTATAAGCAACTTCTGATGAGAAACTGAAGGTGATTCTCCCTTCATAAAACTGGAGTCGCTTTTGTTTCACATGGTGAAGTTGCTGTTATCTGAAATGAACATTTGTGTGCCATCAATGAAAAACTCTCCTTGTGAAAATCAAAAAGCTACTTTGTTTTCTTGCTGAGGTATATTACCTTTTAATTCACAATACGATGTTTGTGAAACCTCAATGCGATTCAAGTTTGCAGTCAGAAAATGAACTTTATTTACATTAAGCTCTTGGGGAGTTGTATTTGGTTTCAGAATGTGAAGTTAAAAACGACCAAAAGAGTCCCGAATAGTAGTTCACGAGATGAGTATGGGAGTCGCATCACACTTCACAGCGGTTTTTTGTGATGTGAAAGATGCATAGACTTCTGTGAAAAGAGTTTGTGTTGAGTGGGAAGTGAGACACACTGTATGTCAAAAAGGCATTATATGAAAAAAAATCAGTTTATGATACCCCCATTCTTTCTTATGCATGAATTGTGGTGCAATATAACTTTTTGGTTCAATTGAATCCACGATTCGATGATATACAGATCATCTGAACATGTGTGAAACCGCTCATACTACTGACAAACATTTTGAACATATTTGAAATAATTTTTCTCAACTAATCAAAAAATTCAGATGATTGAAAATATGAATATGTCAAAAATATGGATCAAAATTTGAAAATAGTTTATGGAACAGTTCGAAAAGAATGCGGGCCGTATGAAGACTTTGATTGAAAAGATCTATTGGCAACCCATTCGCACATTGATCAAGAATTCTGACGAAGTCAAAACTATAGATATGATATCAATATTCCATGGAGCTGTGACTATGAATCTCGAACACAAAGACGTCATTCTTTTCTTTCAAGACGCTTCCTTCCTTTTAAAGGACAGAATTAGCAGACTCTCGAGACCAATGCCTGCTATGAAAGTCAACACGATTTAATGTGGAGAATTCATAAAAAATAATTTCACTGCGGCCAAAATTTAAGAGAAGCTCAAGTATCTCTATTCGAAAAATGTAATCATTCTTATGGGTACTGACTTGAAGACCGAGTTGAAGACATGGTTCTTTCCAGAATATGATATGAAATCCTGAAAAACTCTCAGAATTTCAAGAGGAATATAGTGGTTGAGCCTCACAGAAAATTGTCAGGTTAGAAGTGGAAATCATTAAATTGAAAATGAAAAATGATACTGATGTACAAATAAAAAAAAACAGAAAATTGATGAAATTTATTGTATAGTAAGTTCATTTTTATCGGCAAGATAAGTACAGTATATTCATTGTATGATGTTGGATCAACAATTTTCACACTTTACCCATCATATGATATATCCCCTTCTCTTCGCACACGAATCTTGTTACCAAAGGTATTGAATAATATCTCTTTCACTTAATATCGTTACTGAAATCGACAGGATGCGAAACGTTTGACCATTTTTTCGATGAAACCATACTTCTTCTTTACAAAAGTTTCTCAGCATCATGCCAACCATCTTATTGACGTCTCATCATATAAACCAATATTTCTGTGTTTTCTTCCGTCACTCGGGGAAGGAGTTAAAATTTTTAGGTATATTTGCTAGTTGACTTTTCGACGACTAGATTCTGCACTTTGGCGTTTCAATTCGGATGTTTTCCTTTCATTTTGCTTTTCCTCGAATCTTTAGGAACTCGAATGCCTTTTTAGGTCTGCCTTCCGCCCTTCCACTGATGTCATCTCCTCCAAATCATGGACGGAGTTGAGAAATTGAGAATATTGGATACCCAAAAACTCAACTAGATCCTGTTTGAAGTATTCCTTATACTCATAATACTTCATGAGGAATCCTCCGAAATTTATTGCATCCAAAATCTAATAACTTTTTCGGTGATCCAAGTCATCGTTAACTGCCTTGTATTCGATACGTGCATTTTTCATCGCACGTATGTGTTATAGAAGTTTTCAAATCTGGTGGGGGATGTGGGTTTAGGGTAGATGACTATAGACTCCAACTTCAGATACAACCTGTCCCACTCTTTGCAAAGCACTTAGTTTTCCCAACCAACACCTCTGCTATACGATATCAAACCTGCCAGCTGTCAATTTAATCTGACATATGAATCATCACTGGTCTCATATGCTTTGCAAGTTGTCCAATTTTTCAAACCAAACCGGTCCCATCTCGACTGCGAAGTGCTCAGTTTCTAGGAGATGAAATATACTTTTACCTTCTTATGATTCCTCTACTATTGTGGATAGTTTCAACCATGTCCAGCATACGATAGTTTGTTCTAGCCTTGCAGAGAGTCTGAGAACTTCAGAATATCGTCTCCAACAGCTCTCTAATATGTTCCTTTGGTCATGTCATGTCGTGATGTAAATACTTGTAACAATAGGTACTCCATACATTGACTCCTCTTCCTTTAGTAAACGTTGAAAACGGCCCTAAATGAATATATCTTGGTCACATGATGAAATAATAACCACCGAAAAGTATAAGTATGCATGCTTACCTTAGTATTCGTTAGTCGGTAGAGTTTATTTCTTCATCTCGTCCTCGAATCGATTCATTATAAATTGGAAGATATAACAAACTCATTTCATTCTCTTAGTAGGTTAAACAGATCTCATCGATATTTAGCTCGTCTATGTTGCCAACTATTCAATCCGAAATTCTCTAGAAGGGCGTTTCATCAGAGGGTGTCACTTGTCTTTTCTTCTGTACTGATCTAGTAGAACGGTTTTGATATTTGTTGGCTCGTAAAATCACATGATATTTCGATCATCATTCATTGGGTTATATTCTGCGAGACAAAGTTCCAAACCGGGGTTCTACTGGTGTTTCGATTTGACGTATTTTTGTTTTATAACCACAGTTATACTCGTTAGAGAAATTTTAATCACACTCAACTTTGAAAAAGAAATCGTTTCCATTGGAATCATTCATCAGGTATGTTTGCATATTTCATGTTTAAATGTATTTCCATTCGTCTAAGCTAAGTTATGTTTTCACAAATCCATTCATATTTTTGGTATTCACTAAACTTTTCCTTATTTTCAGATGCGATAAGGCCGGATTTTCCCTAAATGTATGCTCACCATCTGAGTAGCCAGCTCTTCAAGTGGAGGTCACAGTTTGTAAAAACACCCTCACGGCCATGGTAATTGTTAATGTATCTTCCTTCTTTTCTTCTTTCATCTTCATTCCGCGTGAGTGTTTCATGAAAATGATGAATTCAGAACAGCTGCTGGAATAAGTTTTCAGTTATTCGGAATAAATTTTACAACGTTGCCACATCTTGAATGTCATTTGGGAGATAATTCCTGAAAATGGGTTAACGTTGATTTTTTTTATGATTGGATAACTGAGTATTTTTAATTATTATTTTCTTCCATTCACTTTTACAGTGAGTGACAATATGATTCGTAGTAAATAAAACATATGCCTGAGATAAGGTTTCGATAAACAAATATAAGACGAATAAGGCTTGCGAATCTGATGGAATTCCAGCAATTGTTCTGAAAGCATGTGCCCCCGAATTGCCACCAGTTGTTACAGTTCGAAATCACTATTTTGAGTAAACCACTTTATTTAAATAGTTTTATATCCACATTGTATGACCAATTAGTTACAATCGTATATTCTACACGATAGTTGCTTCCATGGGAACGTGATTGTGACCTGAAACAGAAAACCCCTGTATATTCCCTTAGTGACTGAAATAGTTGAAATACTCACCTGCTGCAATTTCTGGCACTTGATTTTGGCTTGGGTAGCTCCACTGTCCTCTCAGTTCATCTCCTTGCGTCCTCTTGTTATCACCTGAAAGAAAATTACTTATCAATATCCAGCGTATTCTCAGAACGGTATCAACCTACAATATTTTTATAGGATCTTCCATCCCAAATCGTTATTCAAGCTAGATATTGTAATGGAACGTTATATGAGTAGGTTCGAGAAAATATCAATTGTTTTGGTAAATATAACCTCCAAATCGAAACTATTTGACATCCCTGACATTAGCATAAATTCACAAATCATCATAAATCGATAAATTCTAACAAGTTCGCAATTACCTGTCGGAATGATTAGATCTGATTGTGACATTTTTGGAAGAAGAATGAAACATGAAAAAAAATGATACTTTTTGGTTAGTCAAGCACATGACTAGAGCTTCTTGTTCAAATTGTGAAACATATCAGTTTTCATCTTCATATTCCGAGGAGGAACAGAAGAAAGTACACGAAAGTAGATTATTTCTGATATTCGTAATCACTAACTTGTCGTTGCGACATACTCATAAGGCCACACACCAACTACGGTAGGTCTAGTTTGTTCATGTCATTCATGTTCACTCTACATCCAAAATACAGCTTGGATCCATCATATAACGTACCATTCTTTTCAGGCCTTGACTTCTGAGGCAAGACAGCATTGCCCTTGCCTTGTATTCGATTTCATTTACCTTTCATGCTGTAAGCTTGCTTATCAACTTCTGTCAAACGCTGTATTGCACGCTAACTGCTGGTATTGCTTCCCCACCTTCCCGCAGAGCTGTCTGAGCTGGACTAGTTGGAGCCCGAAACACTCAGCGCTGGACTTCATCTCACATTCACCAGGCGAGCCCTATCCATTACATTTCTCTTTGCTTTATATTGTTGCTTCTGAAGTCTCACATAGAATTGATATCGTATTATTAGTAGTATTGCTTGCTCTGTGGCTTTTGTGGAGCTATCGTAGTGTAGTACTGCTTGCCCTGCCTCGTATGTATAGTATTCGGCAAATCTACTTTACTGAAGACGGTTGAATATAACTTATACTGTGCCCTTTTGCCATCTAAAACAGTTGATAGTTACCAAACGAATTTTAGACTGGAATAATTACTTGCATTTTAGAAAGTATAACCACATTCATTACCTCAGTTGTTGTGAACTCATCTGTATATACAGAAGGGGGTTTAATAGTCCTCAAAGTAGACTTTTGGCAGTAACAAGGCAAATTACTACAATCTACTAACCTTTTCATTATAAATAATAATACCACAGTAAATCACTTGCGTTGAATTTTGCCCATTTCAAGCCCGAGTTACAACCACAGAAATCAAAGCCAGCTTCACATTGCCCAAATAAAACGATCCAGCATTACATATAAATAAACTGTCCTTTATTTATAATTAAGATTATTTTATTCCACGCCCTACTCCCGATTGAGAGCCGTGCATAAGTTCGAACTTCGTACATCCCGGTGAAAACAAACATTGTGTTAAGGCAAATTTGCAACATCAAGTTTGGCACGTAGCACAGTACTTTGCGAATTATTCAACATTTCATTTAACTTGAGGGTATTTCCGAAGTCCTGAAGGACAGCAATTCAGCCAGCTACTAAAAGAGGAAAGAAAACTTCATTTTGTAATCACAGACTAATTGCATTGCCTTCTATCATTTCCGAAGTCATGGAAAAAGCAATCAATATGGAGCTTATCAAATATCTAGAGAAATCAAGAATAATTAATGATCGACAATACGGATTTCGCCATCAACGATCAACCAGTGACTTATTGAGTTATGTTTTTCATATTTGGCAGCATTAAATCGAAAACTTCGGAGGAGCGATAGCTGTTGCACTCGATATGTCAAAATAGTTTGATCGAGTGTGGCATCGGGGTCTCCTTTCTAAACAGACGTCTTATGGTTTGTCTCCTAAGTTGTGTGCTTTATTGAAGAGTTTCTTGTCTGATAGGTCTCTGTATGTGGTTGTTGATGGAGTATCATCTGATATTCTCCCAATGAATACAGGTGTTCCACAGGGTTCAGTTCTGGTACCCCACTTTGTTTCTGCTCCATATCAACGATTGGCTCGAGAGAACATCTTGTTCAGTACATAGTTTTGCGGATCACAGTACTCTTCATACCAGTTTCTCTTCCAGAGTCCCCATACCAGCTTGAGAAATAAAAACTCAAAGAAACATTGACGTCAATAAAATTAACGATGACTTGGTAAAAATAATAGAATGGGGTAACATGAACATGGTGGAATTTAATGCTAGGAAAACCCAGGCAAGTCTCTTCTCAAGGAAAGCCGATCTATCATCATCTAGTATTCAGATGTCAGGAGTAACTATTCCTACAAAGTCAAGTATCTCGATGCTAGGAATTACGATCAGTGATAATCTCTCATGGGAAAACCATGTGAGATCGATCGCTAAATGTGCTTCCCAGAAACTTGGATTCATATTTCGTTCGAAGAAATACTTCAATTCACGTCAGCTTCTTATGATCAACAAGGCTCAGATACGACTTGTCTTGGAATATAGTTCTCATATGTGGAGTTCGGCAAAACATCCATTGGGGCTTATTGATTATATTCAGAGGAAAGCAATTCGTCCCGTTGGTGATTCCCCGCTCACAGACTCACTCAATTCAATGAAACATCGTAGAAGGGTCGCAGACTTGTCTCTCTTCTATAGATATTTTCACAGTCGGTGCTCTTCTGAATTGTTATCAATCGTTTCTTCATCTACACGAATAACTCGGCGAGTACACAATTGTTGTGAATTTGGTGACCTGTCGAACCTCTCTTGCTCAGGGATCTTTTTTCAATACAACAGCTGAGCGTTGGAACTCCTTGCCGGAAGTGGTTTTTCCTGAGGCTTACTTCAGAAATTCAAAGTGAATGTTGTTTATTTGTATCTCCTGTCCCTTGATTCACGCGATATTCTTCGAACATCGCAGGGCTTCCCTTTCGTGTGAATCTGCATATACAAAAATATATTTTGTTTTTCAATGTTTCATTGGGGTTCTGGCTACATTCACTTGCTTGTACTAGGTTATTTAGATAGGGAAATTGGAATTTTCAGTTTTGTAGGGTTTCACTAATTTCAACTTTCCCTTCTGCCAGGCATTTTTTTCCTCCTGTCGGTTATTGGAATCTAATAATCCCTGGAATGCTGAGCATATTGAGGTGCTAAGTATAAGGCGGATATCTAGAAGGGTCTATCGACCGAACAGTTCTTGCTGCGCCAGGCGAGTGTCATATTCTTGGGGAACACGCAAGTTAGGGAAAATTTTTTATAATTGGTTATTTGCTTGGATGTCACGTTGATTTGTTAGTAACGTATACTTCATGATTGTTCATTAGCAGAACTGTTGACCCTATTGAATTTAGTATTCATTCATTCTCCTCCCTGTTCTGCTTTATATTGATTGATTTATAGATATCATATACTTACTATCACCTACTTAGTTTTGCTTATGATATGAGTTGCTGTAGATATGAATATCTGTAGATAACGGTTGCTTACTCGAATGTTTGATGTAAGATGGCTAGATACTGGTGTTTTCACTCCATATAAAAGATTGTCAGCAAATCAGACGACCGATATGGCCAACTTGATGAAAAATTTGATGATGTAGGCGTAATAGTACTGCAAAATCCGCCAGGTACCGGCACTCTTGCAGTGGAGATGACAGTCCTGTGTTGCCAAGTTGCCATGTCGTTGCGAATTCTGGTCCAGATCAGTAGAAACACAATGCAAATTCATTCCAACTGAGAAATTATTTTCAAACTACATGGAATAAATAACGCATAGAGTTAAACACAAATTTGGCGCGTTTTGGTGTTTTCAATAACCTCACATATCCAGTCCCGATAAATTCTCTATCCTTTAACAAAAACATCAGAATTGGCAACAGCGTGTTCCATGGATCGAGTGATCACGAAAATTAATAGAAATTTTTGATTAACAGCGCCCCTCATGGCCACTGATGAACTATCACGCCTTGTCCACATGTTTGTCTGAAACAATATCGCAACATTAGAAACACCAAGTTAAACACAAATTTGGCGCGTTTTGGTGTTTTCAATAACCTCACATATCCAGTCCCGATAAATTCTCTATCCTTTAACAAAAACATCAGAATTGGCAACAGCGTGTTCCATGGATCGAGTGATCACGAAAATTAATAGAAATTTTTGATTACCAGCGCCCCTCATGGCCACTGATGAACTATCACGCCTTGTCCACAGGTTTGTCTGAAACAATATCGACACATTAGAAACACCAGTATATAGACATCTTAGTTTGATGCTTGCTACTCTCTTTTATGCTAGTATACCAAGTTGTGAGATTAAGCAAGCTTTTTGTTTTTTAAAGTCAATGCTTGCTTCTTACCTCGGTAATTACGCTTCCAGTCCAGTCATTCTATAGGTTCATGTTGGAAAATACTGTACTACATGAAGATTATGAATATTATTGTTGATGAATTGGTTTAGTGATAAGGTGTTTGTTCTCAATCACAGTTAGTTAATTGAAAGATTGAGTTTGCGAACTCGGGTGTTTGTCTGGAAATTTAATTCACCTGGCGCCCATAAATAACTTTAAATTCACTGACATCTTATCGAACCGCCCCTTCTTCACTGAAGCTAGTGACAGATGCCCACTTGTCATCCGAAACCTGTGGTCCAAAAACCTACCTACTGATACGGCCCATTGCTGAGGTTTCGGTATTCGAAACGTTGAATGATTTTGATTATGCCAATCGAGGGGTGTTCCACTTCGGGAATCGGGTGTTCCCTCGTAATAATTTTGGAAATCTATGTTAGAATCCAGAAATCCCATATGGAATATTTGATAAAATCCTGGAATCAACTAGAAATCCCGATTGGTGTAAGAATTTTATGAAAGTGAAATACCCCTCAATGTCGAACCGAATACTATTTTCCAGTAATTTTTATCAAATCCGAATCGCTACACCACTTTCATTGGAATACTCATCTACGGGGGTGGATATAATAATTTCAATATTCTAACGAGGAAAAGTTTCCCCTGTTAAGGTCCAGTTCAATTATTTTCTCTCATTTATATTTTCGTCCCATTGTTCCTTAGCTTCTTCTACTATCGTTAAATAGCGTCCATCATAGATGGTTCAAAAAATGTTTCTACTATTAACTTCCTACGTATTTACGAGCAAAAACTACATGTGGCAATTGGAAAGCGTCTCGGTCACGATAATTTTAGTCCCTTTAATTTTCTTTTGTTTTGGGTAGTGACCATTATGCATTGGCCAACGAGATAAACTAGTTCCAAGAACTATCCCCTAAGAAACATAATGTGCTTCTTGAACACGTTATCGCCATGAGAGGTATATGACCGCGACACAATCAATGTCTTAATTGACCATGTTTTATTTCGGTGATTGCAATTTCTCTCACAACTTTGAATGTTAACAAGATATGTTCCTGTCGTTGAAATTCTCAAGTGAATCAGTGATCGAATTATTCGGGTCGATACTTGATGAGAATCCATTCAACAATAATCCGCATTAATGTTATTTCGGGAAAATATTGTAGAGGGAAACATGTGTTGCGCTTTCGTGAACCGTTTGTGAGTAAGAATCGTACGGGAACCCCTGGGTCTATCGGAGTGCATTTCGAATCTAGTGAAGTAATTTAGACTCTCAATCTACCCCGAAATATTACTGCATTGAATAAATGGAGATGTGAAGGAACGCAAATGAATTGTCAGCAACTTGTCGAATAAATTACTCAGCTACCGAAAAAATTTGAATGTATTGATTTCTATTAAAAGTACCTAGCAGATGAAAGCAAAATTTTTTTTTCGGTTTCGTCACAATTGTGATTCAAATAATGAATCTCAAATATTCCTTATATTGTAGTATCTCTCAAAAATTTGTGATTTGGAACTATCAAGAAATGTTCGTGACATATCAGAAAAAAATCTATGTGATAATATGTATCGACGACTCTGTACCAAACTTTGAATGGAGAAAAAATATGTTGTGCTCCTTTTTTAGATTTCGATAATTCTCACTGAATTTTTTGCTCACCTGAATGCTCTATCTGCGACATGTTGCAACTTATTGTTGGTCAGGATGAGAGCCTGTACTTGGCATCCAGCTAGGCTTTCTGCTTCCAGAATTGCAGTTTCTGTATCAACCACTTCCAACTGACCAATGCTATCGTCAGGTAAGTCTAAAACAGAAAACCTGTGTCATTATATGGATTTGACGTTTTGGACAACATTGCAACAGGAAATTGTGTATAAGGATAGACTGGATAGAACAAGTCCATGTAGAAAATTTGCTACACTTTTTCCTGTCACTTAGCTCTCTCACTTTGATTCCATCTTCTAGGTATCTTCCCGGGTTTCCCCAATGGATATCACCTCAGTGTCAGATGGACAAGGCGATCTCGTTGGTATTGGTAAAACGATTCTCAACCATAACCAAAATATACCCCAGGATATAACGGAAACGTTACTGTAGACACGGCAAACGAATACCAATATTTGGGTTGAATAATCAAGTAGCAAATATCGAGAAAATCTTCACAATGGAATGCTCAAATGTTTGCCTTCCACACTCAACAATGACATATATTGATTCATTGAATTGTTTGAAATGAACAGCCCCTTATATTCAGTACAGGTGTGAAGAACTAAATAAAAGAGTAGGCCATCATTGAAACATCACATTTTCGAGGCCTAAGCGTGCGTTTCTCAGAGGAAGCAATTTGATTCTTTTGTTGTCTGGAGGAGAGGTTAGGGTTAGCTTAAATCTAAGTTTGTGGGTTCGCAACACTTTTCCAGCGTCCGCCATTTCGAAAAGAAGGTGCAAATGGTTTTCACGCTTTATCTGACAAACTATCCATCCAAATTCAACCAGACATCTTCCTTTCAAACTCGAATTATCTACAGCTGAATTTTCAGTACTTTCCGTTGTAACATGAAAAATAACAAAGAAATGAACGAAAATAGTTGAAAATTTTGAAACAAATTTCCTTTTCAGAGCAATAGTCATTTTCCAATTGAAAGACTTCAGAACATTTTCACAGAGGAGGTTATAAAGAATAATTTCTACTATGAGTTTTTGTAATTTCATTCATTCATTAGAGTTTTACGGCGCTCCGAATTTGACCGTATTCTCAAATACTTCCAGTGATACATATGTGTGCAAATGGTTTCCGCCGTTTACCTATTTAGTCTACAGAATATGTATGGTAATATTTTTTGTTGCCGATTAAGTTTTCTACAACTGAATTTCTCTTACCCTTTATCGTTAAATCGAAAATAACAAAGTTATGAACAATTTTTTTTTTTAATTATGGAATTTCATTTTCGACGGAAGAGTCATTTTGAAATAAAATGACATCAGAATTTTTCTACATAGGGAGTTTCAGCGATATTTTTTACCAAAATAATAATAATTTCGTTGATTCATTACAGTTTTACAGCGCTCCGAATTTGATCGTATTCTCAGATACTTCTTAGGATACACATAAAAATTAATAATTACGCTGAGTTTTTCATACCTTTCCTATTATCCATATGATATATAATTTTTTCAACATTGCTATATTATTTTCAATGTGTTATCGACCCTTTTCTTCACCGTAAACCTTTGGTTTTATTTTTCACAATAATTTCTAATCCGAGTTTAGATTAACAAGATTCCGCTACAGGAAAGGAAGGCCCAGGTAACCGTTCGGGGAAAACCATCTCCCTGCTATTACTATTATTATAATCATTATTGATCCTTGGATATGCAGATGTTTCCTTCTCCCTACCTATTTTCCAGTTGTACTATGTATTTAGCCACGTGCAGTGGTATTTGATTGTAATAAGTATTTTATGTTCTGCAGTTCTGTGGGCAAGATTTATTTTTGTTATTGTCATTTTGACTTTTTCAAGCGTGCTTTCTGTAATATTCAATTTTGACTGATTCGTTTATTTGTATGAAACTCGTAGGAAAAATTAAAATAAAAAGTGTCAAGGCGAAGGCAGTAAAAATATCGCTTGATCGAGCAATCGCAAAACGATGAGGATTACATGTTACCATTATTATACTGATAGTGGAACGGATAATGCCGTTTTAGTCCATAAATGGTTATTTCGGCCTTTCTTACCTGCATATATTGGATTCTTTTAGATCTCCAATAGATTTGAAATTATTTTGACTAATGAAATGAATTGCAATTTTTATGGGAAATAAATAGGTAATAGAAAACAAGGCCAATTGAAGCTGCTGAAGCTGTACATATTCATAGAATTCGTTAAAGACTTGTGAGAGTCCAAACGGTTCTCGTTCGCTTTGGTCATTTGCTACTTCACCTTCAGTGTATTCGGATGGATGACAAGCCACAAATGCCAACAAAAAGCTAATTTATTTGCTGAAATGTTCGCTGGAAATTCAACTTGCAATTCTTCGGGAAAAGATTCCGAGAATATCACGCCTCTCGACATTCATATGCCTGCAATGATTTTTCAACAAAAAATATAATGAATATCTTAATATACCTGGATAAAAATAAGGCTGATGGAACTCCAGCAAATGTTTTTCAAGTGTGTGCCCCCGAATTGACACCAGTACTTTGTGAATTATTCAACCTTTCGTATATTTTGGGTGTTTTTCCTAAGTCCGGCGGAGTACAGCAAGAGTTCAGCCAATTTCTGATGAAGGAAAGGAAACTTGACTTGTGACAGGAGACCAATTGCATTGCTTTCTATCATTCCCAAAGTCACAGAAAAAGCAATCAATATGAAAATTCCCAACAGAAACAACATAGTCATAATTGGGTGTGATATTATCTTCGAGTTCGAAAAGAAATACGTTATATCCAAAATACTATGAACAAGTCTGTACAAAATCCACCGAGGAGCAAAGATGAGTAATTCAAACCAGCAACTTTATGATAAAACAAATATTCATGGGAAGCTTGAAGACTGGCTTTAAATCAAATATTCTAAAAATGAAGAATTTGTTCGGGCCAGCCTCAACTCACCTACACTGTAGGTTGACGGACTAACACCTATTAAAAAACAACTACTCCCCTTGCTAATACCACGAAGGGCATTGGATTACATACAACAGGGGAGTAGCTGTTTTCTAATAGGTGTTAGTCCGTCAACCTACAGTGTTGTAGGTGAGTTGAGGCTGGCCTGAATAAATTGTTCATTTTTAGAATATTAAACTTAATAATACTTAGTGCGCGCGGACAGATCAAGAACTGTACGTTTGGTTCAAGCAACAATTGAATCGCCATCAGGATATATTAAAAAATTTCTCAGTTGTCCGGACCGAAAAAATGCTAATGCCCGTTATCATATAAAATCAAATACGTTCCATCATCACAATCATTCAGTTGCAGTAGAAATGTTTCAAGTGCGCGGCTGGCCTTAATCTTCGGGACTCAAGTCGTGCGCATTGAAATCGTTGGAATCTTTAAGTTTACAAAAGCTCTTCAGAACCTTAACTCCTTTTCAATATGACACGAACTCGATCTCCATAACATCCTTTCTGTTTTCGTTGAGAAAAAAAATGCCATGTTGACGTCTTGAAAATTCCATTTAAGTTCGAGTAGGTCACTTAGAATCTCTAGGGATTGAGATATATCATCTGATTGAAGTGTCCAACTGAACCAGTTTAGTTACAGGATTTGTATTCTCGTTTTCGAGTATTGAAATTCTGCTATGACTAACTGTAGTGTGATTTCTCAATGGGTCATATCCCATTTTACATTTACAGTTCTCACCAAATCGTTCGAGTCCACTAATGCTAGCTTCAACAGATATACCCCGCATTCAAATTCGAACTATAATGATCAAGTAGCGACTCTACTAATGGAATGTGATGGTTATTATCGGATCCCTTTTTAGTGAAGAAATATCTGAAGTTGCCAGTTCATAGATGTATAGATCAATTTCACCAATGATGCAAAACAATTTTAGTTGATCAGTATTCACCTGATAATGAGTAATCTGTAGCACCACTTCCCAGTCGGAAAAAGTAAATTTTTGCATGAATGAAGGTAGATTGAACACAATAAATGCGAGAGTCGAGGTTCAACGTACCAATATCAGTTTTACTTTTTTCCGGAACTCAAAATACCACACCAAGGCCTCCATTCCCGAAATACTTGCTGTGTATCCGAGAGAAAATCGATCGAATACGAACCAGGACATCAAAATTGAATTATTCAATGACACAACAGTTACCCGAAGCAATTTTTTATTTAATGTTCCAAGATTACTTTACCAAGAAATCTTGGAATCACCAAACTATTCAAAAGAGATCGAGAAAATATGTATTCGATCACTCAGGAAAATTTGTATTCTCAAACCGAAATAAATATTCACCTATGGTCGTTTGGATTGTGTATGTCAACTCTCCACATACACTACAAGAAATTCACAATACTACCGTACCGCTTATGTGAAAACGGTTGTACTCCAATCAAACCCTTTCAAATTGTTCGATTGATTTTCGGAATTGAGTAAAGTGCACTTGCCATTCCAACGTCACTCTTTTAAATAAACAATTGTACAGATGCCCTGCTGATTTATATATCTTCAGGTCACTTGACATACAACTGTCCACACGTCTATAGTAGCCCTGTATATCAATTACTCCAGACATATTAATGAAGTTGCAAGATGGTGTAACTGATAACCATTGAAGTCTTCTGTGAAAATAAACCTTGAAAAATCATGATTCTTGTGAAACATTTGAACGGCTAGTCCCATTGTGAAAAGTTGACAATTTTCCTACTAGAGATTCGAAATATTTATTAAATGAAATATCACTCGACTAGCGTTTCCATTTGGAATTCACCAACTCGATCAGAGTGACTCGTTTCAACTGGAAAATTATGTATATATTAAAATTTCAGTACTTTCGAAATACGTTGTTTTGTGATCGTTTATTTCGAAATCATGCTTGAGTCACTATAATATAGTGATTCATTGACCATATCACTATCTTCTCTACACTTACGTGGAAACTTGTAGAATGGAACAGAGATACAACTGACGCTCTGTATCGATTTTGTGCTGGAATCATGTTGATCCGGTGAGCAAACGCACATTGAGTTGAATCCACAGTTATTTGATGTAACGCCATGACACCGAAATAGCAGCACCATCAATATGTTCAAAATCAGAAGCATCGTATCTGGAAACAAAACATGATGTCAAGAACAATTTCGAACAAGTAGTAGTATGTTCATTGGAACATGTTGACGAAATAAACTCGAGAACTAGTAATATCTCAGAATACCTGTATCGAAATAGCAGCTGCCGCGGAGTATGGGTGAAATTGTTTCTGAAGTTATTATTTCGAGAAGTTGAAGTTCGGAATAACTACATTATTACAGTATGAGATCTAACAAGCTCGTACATGTTAGAAGGATTCAATAGGATTGAGTAACTGAAGTTAATCAAAGCTGTGCTAATCAAGTCAGAATAGCGTATATATATGGTGTTTCAGAACCGACATTCAAACTTCTACAGGAATTAACAACTAAATCATCGTAATGATATTTTTTCATATGCAGATTGTCACAAAAGGGGAGCCCTGTAATTTTCAAAGAACACCGCGTGAATCAAGGGTCAGGAGATTCGAACTAACATTCACTTCGAAATTTTTGAAATTTGTAAGCTTCAGAAAAAAACTATCTCGGGAAGTTTTGTTACTATGATATCCACCATAACTGCATTCGTTCAATTCTGCTGTTTTTTTAGGACCAAGAGAACTACAAATTGGTATGGCTGGAATCTGTAGTGAGACATAGATGAGCGATTTTTATCAAGTTAATGCAAACGTATGCTCATTACTTAGCGATTATTTTTGTGTACTTTTTTCAACACCTGAACTCTCATATAGAACCGAAACAATATCTGTTTTGTTGTTCTCAACAACTTTCAGGGTGATTAAAAAAAGATTTACAAGCAAGTAAAGCTTGACTTTTTTTTCACAAGCTCCTAATTTTATCCCCCCCTCAAGTTACTTCCTTCAGCGGTCAGTGATGATTGAAAATCAATATCGGTGATATCACTTCATTTGTACCAAGTTACAACGAAATCGTTACATACGGGAAATATGAAATTCGGAATAAATCCATAGATCTAGATCCGATATTTTTGATAAAAAACAAATTGAAAATCACTCGAGGTTCAACCGGAAAAATGCCTATGCCAAAACTTTTCAACAGTGTTTATGGACCATTAGATAAAAAAAAAATCTTGCCAACCATATGGAACAAATGACCATTTTTATTCAAAATGGCACGGTAAGAGCAATTCACTCCAAATTCAATATTGCGGCACTTCGACGTCATTCATGGAAATATTAACGATCAACTTGAAGTAGTGAGGAAAAAGAGATGACGTTCATTTATTTTTGAAGATAACGTGTGAGAATTGAAATTTCGCACTACTTCACCTACATTTTTATAATACTATGTTATATTACATTAATCTCGACCATCTAGATAGGAACTAGCATTTTTCAATTCCCCAATTTGAAATTATTCAACTCGAAAATAAAACATTTTTCAAGCTTCAACAAAGTTAAAAGGGTACGAATGCATGTGACATTTTTTAAGAGGTTATTGACTCGGAATGACACGAAGCAGCTTTGAAACTTTCACTGTTTCTTTGGCAGATGATACTAATTAGCATAGTATCTTTGTTTTTTTCAAGTGTCTTCGATGACAAAGTTCAAAAGTACCACTCCTATTTCAAATTTCAGGGCCTGATGAAGTAAAAAATGTCATTTTAAAAAAAGTAAGAAATCAAAGATATTCCGAATAAAATATTTTGGTCTCACTCACCATGTCTCATGACCAAAATTGTTTTTCCACACCTTTCAGATTGTCTCGATACAGGAAATAAACATTTCCGAAAGCTCGACCAAATGACAAAGAGTTTTCTTTAAACCTTTACCCAATGTTTGTGTTTCGACTTCCATCGGAATTCCATCGTCTATATAACTACATTTATTAAAACCTGTTGACAAGCCATAAAACAGGTTTCAATAAATAATTTTATTTCCATCCACCACAAACATTCCACTTGCTTACAATATTCGGGCTTTGAGAGTCAAGAACAAAGGTAGTAATAACTCATATCACGTCAGGAGAGTTTCACATCGAAAATGGAATAGGCAGAATCAAAAGTATTCCTTGAGCGAATGATGACTGGGACTGTCGGATGATAAGATGAGATTGAAGAAGATGTGAAAAAGTATATGAGCAATACGTGTATGTATCATTGTCAATGCAGCCAGAAATGGCAAAAATAACATAAGGCACAGTTTCGGCTGACCATATTTCCATTCTTCCAGACTACAGTGGAAAAAAATAAAACCGAATGAAATAGCAGTTCAATTACAGAAATACCTCCTTATGAATATTCAAAGCGCAGAAAAGACTTTCACGATTAAATATCTGTTTCTCAGTTCCCCCTTTTAATTATTGCAAATCCTATTAATTGAAAAGTGAGCGAACATAAAAAACGAACAAGAGCACTCTCAGGTGGTAAATGTCCCATTCTGTACAACAAAACAACATTCCAAGCCCAGAAAATTAACTTGTTACTTTAGGATGTAATTTGAATTTCAATTTGCCTGTTCCTTGGTGGGGTTCAGATGCAAACGCACTCTGGTATATTAAAATTATAGAAAGGCAAGCGCAACGATCTCAACCGGTAGAAGCGAATTAGGGACCGTAGGGTATTTAATGGACAGAAGGAAAATAACCGTTATATACAAGGCTACTCAGTTGCGAGAAAAAGTAGCATTGAAAGTTTCTCGTCAATCAACACGGTGACGATTTTTCAAGGAGTCCACACTCTTGCATTAGAATCAAGTTTCACAGTATCTGGTAAGTACAGAAATAATCTTCCTCGTAATAAAGCGGCCCTCAAATTGTTCATGGTGTTAGAAGTTTGATATTCTCAGCATGAATACCAATACATATTTTTTCAGTTTGACCGAAAACCTAGGCTAAGAATAGAAATGAAGTCTGTTCACGTTCATAAACTATCCAATAGAACATATAATTTGTATTCGAAAAACACAACAAAAGTGATAGTTTCCAAGAAATGAAAAACAACCACAAAATGAAATGAGAAACAATATAAAATTTGTTCGAAAATTATGCAAAGTTTCAATTTTCCATCAATGAGGATTGCCGCAAATCTACTGGATTCATTGATGTGGGGACCTCAGATAGGACTAAGAAGGCGGGCCCAAATATTGGGATTGTGAGGATGTTTTTTCGTGGCCAAAGAGATCTGGGTTCCCACAGCCATTCGACAGAAAACAATTGTTTTCTACTTTGTCATTAAACTCTGAAGCTGTTTTAATCTTCTCTCCCGTTAAAATATTTACTGTGAGCATGAGAATAATAATTCACCTACTGACCCACCCCATTCAATCGATAGTTGCGTCTTTTCACCTGCGTTAACAACTTGATTTCTACAAAAGAAGTTGAATAAAAAAAAATCAGAAACACTGTACGTATTCATTCATCCATTCATGAATGTCATTAGAAAGTCAATTGAAACTGATGACTGACTTGTCACAAATTGAATATTTCGAAATTGAATTAAGATTTCAGTGAAAGTTTTGAATAATTTACCCTGTTTTCCACTGAAGAGTTCAAGAGATAGTTTTCTCTGAGCAAAACGAGTTCTTGTATGGGTTGGAATGAATTTTTTTCCTGGTGAGTGAGTTTTTTTTTCTACAAATATCTCTCTATTTTGCTTAGTGTAGGTATTCCTATATTTGCTATCTAATTGATTAAATTTTCATATGCCTGGTATACGAATTGAGCAAGAAAAAGTGATTGAGTGAGCTTTTTTTTCTACAAATATCTCTCTATTTTGCTTAGTGTAGGTGTTCCTATATTTGCTATCTAATTGATTGAATTTTCATATGCCTGGTATACAAATTGAGCAAGAAAAAGTGATTTCTATGCAACCCAGTGCCCGTCGTCGCCATATAGGCAGGAGAGTAGCTGTTCCAGATGGAGTTTTCTTCCTTTTTTTGTGAATGAATCGAACGTCTCACGTCTTACTTATTTCAAAGAAGTTGTTTTGATTCAGAGAAGAAAAAAATCCAAAACATAATTCATCAAACATTTACACAGTTTTGAGGAACATTCCGACTTATCTTTCACTTCATTTTGTTTCCTTCTTCATTCTTGTTTGTTTGGTTCAGTTTAGGTTTAGAGTTACTAGACAATAGAACATCGAAGTAGTGAATAAATAGAAGTATAGCTATGAAATCGGATTCAAAAAGTAACATATCACACAATTACACAAATCACATACATCATATCTTGAGTCGACTGAAATTGAAGTATGGCTATGAAATCGGATTCAAAAACTAACATATCACACAATTACCCAGATCACATACATCATATCCTGATTCGATAATGTAATTATACTCTTTCAATATTGAGTTTGGGAAATAATATAAATTGTGTGGTGACTGAAAACCCCCTGCTCTACCTAGCGATACGACCTTTACGCTCAATTTTCACTCATCCAGATTTTTATAAAGTTCAATGCTTTCGACTGATTACTTTTGGATTAGAGCCACAGCCTTCTAACAAATTGACTGGAATCGTTCTACCGCACCGCCTTGAAAGCCATATTCGTATTGCTGCCAAATCTGAGACGTAAAAAGGAGGAAATTATGCTTATCGCCATGTCATGATTTACCAGCTTCACGTGATTTTTCATGTGAGCCAGATGTCGAGGAAATTCTCTTCTGTATTCGCAGGAAGAAATGAAATGTAAATAACGCGTATTTTTTCAAGCAGTGCAGTTCGCGAGAATATTTGTTTAGTATTCTTTTTGCTGTAGAAATTATCTTTTGTGTTTTCTTTCACTGAATGAGAAAAGTAAGTACTATTTATGAATGTCTTCTGTTATGTATAAGGTTGAGAAAACCGAATCCTTCAGGTCGATTATGTTTCATCATCTTCCAAAAATATTTACACTTCATTGGCGAACGGCATAATGATCCGAGGAAAATAATAGTTTGTTTGTATCACCTGTATAAGACCGAGATCCACATATATTTCCATGATCAAATTCCTCTTGAGGGATAGTTTGCGAAAGGCTTCAGAGAGTTGTATCACTAAGTCTCATGAACATCGGCTTTTGTGTTTTTTTTTTTTTGGATTGAGGTGGCCTTTACTTGATGGAAATCCATAGTTATTACGCTATAAGGTAGAACACGATTAAATTTCCACAAAATATATTGACTTCGCGACATGTTTCGATACAATGTATCTTTATCAAGCGAATGTATTCAAACACTAAATTATTCTTTGTTAATAGCTCCTTAAATACATCAGGGCCTACTCTAATTATCTCTGATTCCTAGAATAATACAACTGATACTGATGATGATTCCTAAACTTATTAACTGATGCTGATTCCTGAAATTATACAACTGATACTGATTCCTAGAATTACAACTGATAATGATTATGATATCTGAACATAGTTACTACTTATTAATTGAATAAGTTCAACAAAGGGGAACTATTGAGATCCAATTGATCATTTAGCAAACTATTTGAATTTTTCAGTTGATTGATTTCCAAAAATTCTAAATAATTAAGTCTAATGCCCTTATTTTCAACATGCAGAATTTCGAAATTTTTATCGAAGTCATGGCCTTCCTCCAAAATGTGATTGGCATATGATGAATGAGTTGTTTTTTTTCATAATTCATACGATGTTCACGTATGCGGCTTTTGAATGGTCTACCTGTCTGGCCAATATATACTTTGGAGCAAGATCCACAATTCATTTTATAAACTCCCGATTTTTCATCTTTTATTGTTTTATCTTTGTTGTTCTTGATAAACCTTCCCAACGTGTTATCTGTTCTATATGCTACTCTTAAATTTTGTTTATGTGAAAATGAAGCTACTTTTTCCGTAGTAGGTCCTGAATAAGTTAAAATTCTATAATTATTTTCATGGTTCCTCAAAGTGGGGTACACTTCTTGGATAGCTTCTCTATGTAGTTTTTTAGCAAGAATATTTTCTATTAATTTGACTTGATATCCATTGTTAACTGATTTTTTGTTTTATGATATTTAATTCTTTGTTAAAATTGTCTACAGAAAGAGGAATGTTTACTAATCCTCAAAATCTGGGTATCATATTGCGTGATTCACGGGACTTATCAGTAAAATTGTTGGGAATTCTTCATAATTTTCTGGATTGTTATTTTGTTCAGTATGCATATGTGATGAGGTCATCTTATTATCATCTTCATAATATTAGCCTGAAAGCTATTCAGTATTTATTTCTGAGGGATATAGATCCACATACAAATAGAGAACATTCTGAAGTTTTTAGATATACGCAGTTATTCAGCGTTCAATCGTCATTCGAAATATTGCAGGTTTGGATTTCCCAGTAGATAATTTTTTTTGACATGTACTTTTTTTGTTGAGAGAGAAATTCAATAAAATCAACGCATTTTGATCAAATTATTCAGTGCTTGTGTACGACTGGGATTTATTAGAAGACTGCGGAAATAATAGGTACCAACATCTTGATATATATGATTTGCCAATAAGTTATATAAGTGAAAGCTGATGGTTGTGTGATTAGAAAGGCATTGCTCATCATTTCTCGATCAGAATATTACAGTTTTATTTCAATATTATCAGAAGCTATCGAAAATGCATGCCCGTCGAAAGCGAAGGAATCCTAGGCCCACTGATAGATCTAGATGAGCCCATAGATATCTCGTCGTTTCATGATTTTTGTTCATCGGCTGAAAAAAAAAAGTAAATTTCCATCCCTTTTCACAATTTCTGAAACTGCATATTACTTTCCTGAACACAAACTTTTTATTTATTAATTCTCAGTTCATAGAAGCCCTTGTGATTAGTGTGGAATTTAAAACTTGTTTCAATATAATATCCATAACGTTCGTAAAACTTTCATAAGGGTACTATTGTTGGAAATGCACTCATCAAAAGTCAAGTTCTGTGGGCACAAGGTAGATATTTTCCGAGATGAAAGGCAACTCCCAGACGAACCGAAGCAGCCACGTAATTATGTTTACATTCCTTTCATTCCGCTTCATCAGAGTCCGATATTAAAATAGGGTCGGAAATATATTTACTCGACGTTATAATGCAGTCAAACTACACGATACCATTGAGAAGTTACCTTCAAGAGAGAGATGAAATATGACTGGAAAATGTTTTCATTTCATGAAGTATTTTGTTCAAGTACTATAAATGAAATATTTCGTTAATAATTGAATATATTGCACTCATATTTTTCATGTTCTACATTCATTGATCAATTTTTTTTCAGCTACAACTCATCAGAAAAAAGAGAAGTGCAGAGAAACTCTTCAACATTACCGAACATAAATATATTTTGTAGAAAAAAGTTTCCGACTTTAATCAAGTGAAGAACAGCTGTAGACACAAAGTTCCACCCTCATCCAAATACCTGAATCCATTGTAGCATAAGCTAGGAGGCAAGGTTTTGAAAATGAATGTCTGAATATATGTGTTGTCCGATTTTGACTGCTTGTATTCCTGAGAATTTCGAAGCGAACAGAGTAAGAAGAAGTTTATTTTGACCTTCATGGACACAACATTATTTCGAAGGAAGCAAATTTTCACTTTCATCATTCACTGAATGGAATTCACCTGCTTCATCATTTATTATTTTATGTCATTTCCGGCTCGAAGGACCAATTGTAACTTTCACACTTGACTCTGAGTGAAAATCACAAGTTTTTGTAGCTTTTGAATCAAATTCGAATAACTTTTGTTGACTCTTTTTTATTCCAAATTGTCATACACTTGACATGTATCAAAATCAAACAATTTTCAAAGTGTTCGGAATGAAATATCAAGGGAAATCGAATTATAATAAAAACGTTCTAAATTCCATTACATTCAATAACACAAGTAGTTCGTGAATTCAATCTTGTCACTTCAAACCCCATTTTTCAACTACGATTTGAAACCAGAAAATATCGATTTGAAGTATTTTCAGCAAAAAGGTTCGGCAATCAATCTCGTGGACACTGTAAGTAGTTTTTTCGCACTTTTATGTCTCAAATTGACAATTCATACAATATTGTAGCTTCCCCTGAAGATGACAATAAACATTGTCGAAATATTGGAATTCGTGTTGTAAGAGTGTACTTCCTGCATGCTGCTTACCCAACTATTTTTCTAGATTTGTTTTTAACTAGTCAGCAAAGACTACCCATTTTCTCATATATATATATATATATATATATATATATATATATATATATATATATATATATATATATATATATATATATACAGTGTCACCGATAAAGTCCGCATCAAATGGGAAACTTTTTTATTTATCGTTTTATGTGAAATTTGATTTTGGCAGTAGATTTTGCTTGAGAAATGATGTCAAATGGCGTCTACAAAATAGGTCACGTGATTTCCTTAACCTGTCAAAATTGACATTTAAAAAAAGAAACATCGAAAAATGACATTATTCTTCAAAATATCCAAAAATATCAGAGGATAAAAACATTTTCTTTTGTAATTTTATACCCACACACCAAGTTTCAAACCCATAATAAGTATTTTATATTTTCACTATTTTTCCGCACTCCTGCTTTTTCTACCTATCAAAATTTAAGCACACCTGTACTAAATCATTTATTTTAACTAAACTCGTCACCGAATTTCGTTTTTTGTAATATAATAATATTTTAAGAGCCTCTTTGATGTTAAAAACAAATTTTGAAAAGTAAAAGTTGTCAAACTTGATGCAAAGTTCATCTAGTTTCAACGGGGCTTCCAAAACTGTACAGTACTTGAGTTTTTTAATGAGCAAATGGCCTCACAATATGAATTAGAACAAAACGGAACATTAGGAAACATCATTTCGTGATTCTTGAAGCCCATTCAATAAAAGAAAAAAACTCATAGTATTTACATTTACCTACTCCGCTAACAACACTAATTTAAAAAAACTGGGTAGGCTGTGGAAAAATATGAAACTACATAATGTGTTTTAGAAAACGTCACTGTCACTGAATAAATTAATGCCCGTTAGTTCAATGTAATGTATGAAAATTAAAATAATATGTTATCTTTACAAGAAAAAATTTAAATTGTGCTAATTTGTGGTGAAAACACAGTGCATCGACAAGTGGCTGATATTTTTAACGCAAGACATCCTGGTAGACATGTACAGCAATCCACTGTAAGTAGGATTTTAAAAAAATTTAAACTGACTGGTTCAGTTGAAAATACTTTTAAAAAACGTCATAATCCATCACGCAATAATGATGAGGTTCAGTTGGCTGTCTGCCTGGATGTTATCGAACATGGAAAATCAAGTATTACCAATATTGTAGATAGAACTGGCGTTAAAAGAGAAAGCGTAAGAGCAATTTTACATAAAAATAGATTCAAACCCTACAAACCCAAATTTATAAATACCTTAAAGGAAAGAGATTTCGATGCTCGACTAGATTTCTCTTTCTGGTACCAAGGAGAAGTAGAATCAAACAGAAAATTTCCTTACAACATATTATGGACCGACGAAGCTACCTTCACATCGAACGGCCTAGTCAGTTCCCAGAATTGTAGGTGGTGGGCTCAGGAAAATCCTCATTTTGTGATAGAATGTCGGGACCAATATTCATTTAAAACAAATGTGTGGTGCGGTGTTTTAAATAAGCAGGTAATGGGACCATTCTTTTTTAGACACAATTCACCTTCTCAGGATTATTTGCAATTTCTAAATACTGAGATCAGTGATATAGTGGACAATATGCCGGTTGAATTAAGACACAGTCTGTGGTATCAATGTGACGGGGCTCCTATTCATAGTTCAAGACAAGTCAAAGAGAAACTATTAGAAATGTTTAGGGGCAAAGTTATTGGGCGAAATATGGAGGAAATATGGCCGCCTAGGTCGCCAGATTTAACCCCACTAGATTTTTTCTTGTGGGGTTACTTAAAACAAATCGTTTATAAACAAAGACCTTTTCGTGACGTGAATCACCTAGAAACTGTTATTAGAAACTCTATTTTAAACATAAACCCTGTGAGTATCAGCAACTCAATAAAAGAAGGACAATTATCTGCATAGAACGCGATGGAAGACATACAGAAATGTAGTGTATTTAATGTCGTGAGTCTTTTTTTCGTGTTTTTTTGCTATTAGGTATAGGTACATGTTTATTTTCAGTTCCTTTCAATTAAGATTAAATTCCACTGTATTTTTTGTTAAAAAAACAATAAACACTCTAAGATATTGTTTCCTAATGTTCCGTTTTGTTCTAATTCATATTGTGAGGCCATTTGCTCATTGAAAAACTCAAATACTGTATAGTTTTGAAAGCCCCGTTGAAACTAGATGAACTTTGCATCAAGTTTGACAACTTTTATTTTTCGAAATTTGTTTTTAACATCAAAGAGGCTCTTAAAATATTATTATATTACAAAATAAAATTCGGTGACGAGTTTAGTTAAAATAAATGATTTAGTACAGGTGTGCTTAAATTTTGATAAGTAGAAAAAGCAGGAGTGCGGAAAAATAGTGAAAATATAAAATACTTATTATGGGTTTGAAACTTGGTGTGTGGGTATAAAATTACAAAAGAAAATGTTTTTATCCTTTGATATTTTCGGATATTTTGAAGAATAATGTCATTTTTCGATGTTTCTTTTTTTAAATGTCAATTTTGACAGGTTAAGGAAATCACGTGACCTATTTTGTAGACGCCATTCGACATCATTTCTTAAGCAAAATCTACTGCCAAAATCAAATTTCACATAAAACGATAAATAAAAAAGTTTCCCATTTGATGCCGGCTTTATCGGTGACACTGTATATATATATATATATATATATATATATATATATATATATATATATATATATATATATATGAAGATGAAAATACTTATCGTTAATGTTTCAGAAACTTAATCCCTTTCCGTTCTCATATATATATAGATTCCAATATCAATTCATATTTTTACAGATCGTGGTAGGTCACAAACCCAGAAAACTACGGAACAGATATTGTTCCACTAGAAAATAATGACGTTCAAACAGAAACTCCCTATGTTTTCAAACTACCTACATATCTAACTAACGTAACTGCAGTTTCATCAATATATGGACATTATCATAAACGAATACTATTAACTGAACAATTTTCAATCGCTGTTTTGAAATTTCGATCTTTCACCTTCAACAAATGAATAATTACAAATATCACTCCAATATAGACCGTGATATCCTTGATTTCGATTCCCAGGAAGGTCACAATTCTCATCATTGCTCCTTTATTCCCTTCAGCAAATCAAATCTCACCGTTTTCAATTATAACTTTTTTGTATTCTTATTCTGTCATACGAACAAAAGAAGCAATAAATATTATTAGTAATAAAATCAAGTTTTCCATCTGGTATATTATTATGTGGTAGTAGTTTGGATTTCATCAAACAGGTTACTCATAAATACCGGCATTCTACAGAGATCTCTACCACCTACTCTATATTGGTCGAATCTCTCTTCCACTCACAGACCCTCCTACTTCAATAAATTCAAAGCGGATACGATATGAAATCTTTCCTGTCCCTAGTTGCAAACGATGTATTTTGAATATAACGGGGTTGTCTCTAAGGTGTTCCTGAAGATAAGCGAAAATGATACCCAATATTCATCTACCATGCAAGGGAATCTATATTTCGACTGATGCGACGGACTGTTGAAATAAGAATCCCTTCGTATAATTCTGTATATAGGTACGTGAAGAATCACGATACCCTCTTAATGCTCATTGCCATCCACAACGAGCTCTGGGGCTCTCGAAACTGATACTGGAGACGCGAAACGGAATCCAAATAACTAAATATGAATATTTTATCACGAAACCTCTCACGTTATGTTTGCTATCAAAGTAAAACAGACATTCCGTTCTCCTCTGAGGATTTCAGCCTCCTCGGAGATGATCTATAATAAAAAATGAGCTTTACATCTTGAAATAGAATTACTGATACTTTCTGAAAATGTCCGAACCCCTTGGGGGATATAACTTTGGAAATCTGAAAGGTATTTTGTGTTAACTAAAGTAGCACTTATGAATCGAGCGATATTCTGAGACCGCCATTTGATGGGAAAACAGGCGAGGCGCGTGGAGCTTGCTCGAATCACTTTCCTCACTGTCGATTAACAAGAGATTCGTACCAAATTCATGACAGAAATTGTTCTGGCTGGCTCTGTATAATAGGCAATTGCTGGTGACGTTCGTTCATAGAATAAACTGACCGACCCGGTAGCACTGTGGATTTCCCGAGTTTCCTTACAGACAATGTAGCAAGTGCGCCACCAAAACAATCATTGAATCGCCTCAAAGCACTACGGCACTCAAGAGCAGTATATCCTGCAAGGTTCAGACTTCTGGGCGCACTCGTAGATCGTTCGACGAAGGAAAGTATATAATAAAAAAGTGGAATGATCAAATATTCAAAATCAAAAAGAAATCTCAGGGTGCACTCATCTAAATTCAAAGGTGTTCAGCAATAGTCCCAATCGAATTTAGTTATTGATAAGACAGACTGGGACTATTTCATTTCAACCTGATCATAGCTTTAATTTTTAGTGAATATCCGCGACAGTAACCTAGTATTCCTGACGAATAGTTGATGACGTAGATGAATTTGGTTGCGTTCAGCATCAAGAGCTCCCTGCCAAACTGCCTTCATATTGCTCAACTCCTTAGATATTCACTTCATTTCGGAGTTTCAACCTGTTATATCTTACCAATATTTACCTCTGAAATCAGTCAATGAAAAACATGAACGCCATATACCTAATTAAACTGAATAAGTTTTTGAATGAAAAAATTCGAGAGGTCTGGCAAATATATCTGTTTCTCGAAGAAGTAAATCTCACAATAAACAAAAGTTTTATATTTATGTCACAATAACAACTCTATCATGGGTTCAACCAAACACTGTTCCAAGTCTGTCCGAAATTGTCGCCCATCTGACAACTGTTCAACAAACTCTTACAGTTAGTTTTCATTTTCAACTTCCTCCAAAGTCTAAAAGTAATATGAAATGCATACTCACCAGTGTTCAAGAAATGCCCAGTTTATACATGTTATATTTTCGACATTCCAACATATCCGGTGTCTGAAACAAAAAACGATTATTAGCTGTGATTATCAGTAACAATTTTCATCAAGGACTTTCATCTAAAAATGAAATGAATATGACAAAAACACAAATGTACTATATGGCTCTTGATTCGGGAAACAATTACAAGAACTAGTGAAAACAATTAAGGTAGACGTATATACACATATTCTCATATAATAATCATAAATAGGACGAGAATTTCTAGTACCGCATTTGATAAAAGTCATAGGAGTATTTTTGAATATTTCGTATCTCATTCATCTTTCTCTCACTCAGTTGCAAATAACGATATTGATTCTTACTACAGGGAACTGGAAATTTCTAATCTGATATCATGGAAAAATTTATAGAGAGTGGTGATGGTGAAATCGATCTGACAAACACTGAAAGTATCAGCCAGTCTGACTCATGGTTGTCTGTAATCATCTATTACGGCGCTCTGTAATCATCTATTACGGCGCTCAATTTCGATCAATCTGTTGACTGATTTGGAATCTACATAAATTCATTGTGGTCCAGATACGCGCCAAAAAAAAATATTGGCTTGGTGGTTTTCTTTTCAGACGTGACTCCATCTCAAATGAAGACAATATGTTGAGAATTCAATTTTTTGTATTTTCTCTCCTTTGGGATTGAAAAGGAAAGTCAAAAATTGCATTTCTCCATGGCGATGTTTCGGAAGGTGGCCTAGTGCCGTTTTCAAGCATTTTTGGAAATTTGTTATGAGATTCAATATTCCGTGGGTAATGTCAAAATGTGTTCACCTAAGTATTGATTTTGACACAACCTACTTCCAACTCAATCTCTCCAGTTGAACTTTCCTTCTCAGAAGAGGCTTTCGAAATCGATCTATATCGTTGAACAAGTATTATTCTCTTCATTTCCGTTAAACGAAATGCATTCAGCTCTTATTGTTTCATTCAAACAATAATTTTGAACGGAAATAAAATTTGCATTAAACTTTCATTCAAGGTCAAACAGTTCCTGTACGTCTACTTTCAACTAGGATTGGAAATATTTACTCTATGCTGACCGGGAAAAGCAACTGTCCTCAGTGTTTATGCCCTGGAGCAGGTGAAATTCCTTTTGAATAATTCGAGTCATCCTTAATTCTCTCATGATTTCTATTTAATATTCTATTGAATTTTTCGATGAATGTGATCTTCGTTTAGGCATAGTCATCGACTTCGTGTTGATGATGGAAACTAACTTGTACTGACAATAGCCCAAATAGCCCAAAACAGGTCTTCAAGTGTGCTCGTCCCTTTAATTGGAAATAAATTCAGGCATTTGTATCGCCATTAGCATATACAGGAGTTCCTTCTGCGAAGAACTCCACACTATATGCTCTATATTCAATGATGTCATTTTGGAACCCTCTAGTCACCCTCTCTTGATTCGAGGCTTCTTGGCTGCCAAAAATTGAGTTTCTGAGATAATCTTCTGCTTTCCAAAAATCACTGCTATTGAAACGATCTATTTTTATCCTACAGTTGAATTTGCTTCAGACGTAATAATAACTTGAAAACGAATATCGCTTACTCATTTCGAAAACTGTTTTGTAGTGTATCAGATGAAAATTGAATTTGTGAGCAGTAAATGATTATTATTTACGACTAATACATAATGTAAATATTATACTATATGGCGGTTTAATGCCATATATTATATCTTTAGGGAATGATTGCGAGGGATTAATAGTAATAGTCTTTATTACCTCTTGTAGTCCTATCACAAAATTTCTCGAATTGAATACTATGATAGCAACGATATAACCAACCTCAAAGTGTCAATGTCAAACGTGTAGGTAGTGTTGGTGCATTTGTATTGAGATGAATGAAACTGATGAATCATTTATTCACGATAAATAAATCAGTAGTGAATAGAATAGAGTATATTACCCGCAATAATGACTATTATTATTGACTCGTAGTATAATCTACTATTATTTCAGATATATAATGTATTCGGCTTGTAAAGTGTTCAACAAGATATATAAATTATTTCTATTTTTTTCGATGCTGTTGTATATTTCAACGATATGTAAAATATATATAATATAAGCAATAGTTGTAGAATCTCCGGCAAACTGTGTTTCAAGTGACCGAGATCAGTTGTCATGCAACAAACGATTCGATTGACTAATTCTTAGCAACTGAATCGAGTCCTCTTCAGCCACAGATCACTGGAGTTTCAATATCTAACCCTGAGTCTTTCACATAGATCATTGAATCCTTAAACGAATTTTGATTTCTCAGTGCTCAGTAAAAGAATGCCTATGTATGAAATGGCATTCAAAATAAAAATTGGAAATGACCACAAAACTTTTTTGGAGGGTACTCAAATTAACGTGTATATCTGTAGATATAGTTGGGACTGGCCTGAACAAATTATTCTGAGATAATTTGGTATACAGTCAGTAAAGTGTCTTTACAGACTCTATGACGGAAAATGTGTACAAGGAAAGGAGAGTACATGAATTTGCTTCAGGTTGCATCGACTTTATACATTTTTAGCTCTGGGAAAAAATCAAAGAAAAGGTATGTAGAACATCTATCAACACGAAACAGGAATTGACAGATCGGAATCTATCAATGTTAACAAATGAATGGTCAGTAATTCAAACACCAGAGCTGCTGAATTCTTGTCATGTCAGTATCAAATGTTATATAAGTGCGAAACTAGTTTTGCAATATTATCTCTTGTTTTTTCAGTGATTTTTATATCAATTCAGTTTTGAAAGTTGTACGTTCTCCTGTCAAAATAGTAATTCATGTCAAATGAGTACCCAGTTCGGAGTGACATTTATGTATTCCATTACATCTTTCTCGAATAATAGACATAAATTTCTCATTAGTAATTCGACGCGCTCGGTTATGAATTATAATCGAATTTTATATTTGCGTGGACGCAAGCGAATTCATAAAATAATTCGTTGTTCACATTGGTTAGTTAAAGTCGAAAATTGAATGGTATACAACGTGTTCCATTTGAATAAAATGAGTTATGGTCGTTGATCAGAGAATCAAATGGAGACGTATCCTTCAGACACTCTGTATGAAATTGGTTTTTTTCATGAAATAACAACCACCATACCTTATACGAACGATGCCAGAATTTGGGTTCGATGTATCAGTTGAATAATGGGAAAATTATTATTGAAATCACCTTGTTTTGTCAAAAAAAATATGAAGTAATATGGAAAAACGCTGAGAAATAGGTATAAAACATGCCTCACGAAAGTAATTCGGATTTTGATGCAGAATTCGAAAATGATATAATATATTAGGGGTCTCATTCGGAATTTCCAAGTTATGTGTATTACATATAGATGTGGCAACATGCGGAGATTAAAATATCTTCGAAGCTCAGATCACAGCCCCGTATTTATGTATAGTCGGACAAAGAATTGTAAGAGGAATACAGTAATTACCAGTATCTCTGACAGAGAATAGACAATTGAAGTCGGTGCTTCGTCTTGGTTGGTTATTTCGTAGGGGAAGTAATTGATCGGGACTGTATTGACAGATGTGTGAAAAATAGCAACTTTTCAATCTGTTCCTAAACTACACAACCAAAACTAAATTTCAACATCACTCGACCTCACTTCCCATTTTGAATTATTGGGTTGTGACACCTCCTCGCTATGGAGGTGAAATGTTAATGAATATGTCCATAATATATCTCCCTCACAATCAAACTCCATATATACTAACATCTTTGCTTTCAATTATAACCAGGGAGAAGCTAGTTGCATTTTTCAATTGGACCACTGTGTATGTGTTGATATATTGTGCATGAGTGCATGAATATATATATATATATATATATATATATATATATATATATATATATATATATATATATATATATATATATAAAACGGAAAAATGGATTTGATCGTGAGGATGCAGTGAAAATGCTAGTCTGTTTTCTAAAGAAAAGTCTGTGTTCGTTATAGTAGAGATTTCTCAACAATATGTGATTTTCAGGTAGATGTGATGGAAAGTATATATTGTGATTTTCCCTGTATGTTCCATCAGATTTTTTGTGTTTTGTTGTAATGAAAATGAAAGATAGTGAAATAGTTGTTTACTTCGTAATATTGCCAATGTTTTCGGATTTACTAATGTCAGTTATTTTCTAATTGAATATTTTTCCATTTGTCCTTGAATTGATGAATATTCACCAGGTAGGTGTCTTTTTCGTAATATTGTGGCGACCGTGACAGGACAGTTGTAAAAATGGAAAAAGTTCAAAGACTATTGAAGATCCATCGAGTATCTTTCGAAAGGATTTATGATGCTGTAATACAAGTTCTACAATCACCAGATCCCGATTTGAGTATTGTTAGAGGCAGTATACGTCTTCTTGATCAGAAAATGGAGGCCATCGTCGATATGAATAAACAATATCTAGCTCATCTGTTAGACGTTGACTGTCCAGAAGAAAACATAGATACTGTGGTTGAGAAAGCTGACGAATTGAATAGCAGGTATAACACATTGAAGTGCCGCATAGACCAATATCCGAACAAAGACTTTCCCAACTTTAATTCTACACCAACTGTATCGAATAGCTCCAATCAAGCCAAATCCAATTTGGAATTCCCCAGAATAGAATTTAAAAAGTTTGGAGGAGGAATCAGAGACTGGCTCCCCTTTTGGAGTCAGTTCAAACGAATCAATGATGATGATTCTTTGGAAAGTGAAGACAAATTTCAATATTTGATCCAAGCTACCATTCCGGAATCTCGAGCTCGTCAATTGGTCGAGAGCTATCCACCCAGCGGAAAAAATTACATCAAAGTAATTGAAAGCCTTACATCTTGATTTGGTGGAGAAGAACTGCTTGTGGAATTGTACGTTAGAGAACTTTTGAATCTGGTTATGAGTAACTTACAGAAGAAAACCTGCCTCACCACATTATTTGACAAATTAGGATCTCAACTTCGTGATCTGGAAACATTGGGGGTAACTTTCGAGAAATCCTGTCTACCAGTAGTCATACGGATTTTGATTCAAAAGCTGATTCACATTCTTCTGAAGATTACACGAGAACTCGTATGAATAAATTGATGTTTTTCTTGAAGAGAGAAGTGGGAAATGAGGAAAGATTATCTTTGGCAGTATCAGGATTCGATTCAAAATTCAAAAGGAAAGAATTTTCCAGAGAAAACTCAGTTCCAACTGCTTCTGGACTATTGAATCACAAACGATATGCAAAATGTATTTTCTGCAGAAAAAGCCATCCCAGTGAAGAATGTTCCGAAGCTCTCAAACTGAAACCTTCCGAGAAAAAAAATGTATCTGACAGAAGGTGTTGTCACATTTGCCTGAAATTTGAACATATTTCACGCAGATGTAGAGTTAATCGAATGTTAGTCGAATGTTCAAATTGTAAAAATCGACATGTCTCAATTCTCTGTCCTGAGAATGAGTTTGCTGCTGAAAAAACTCATATACCTCAAGAAAAAGTCGTGGATAACATTTCTAATCATACCTTCGATGGAGATTTCCTTCAGACAATTCTTGTTTAATTAAAAGGTCATATTGGATCACGTTATGCAAGAGCAATTATAGATACTGGATCCCAACGATCCTATATAAACAAATTATCAGCTGATGCAATGGGATACCAGATAATTGCCGAAGAAACCATGGTACATGCACTTTTTGGTGGGGCACGTTCAGAAATAATCACCAAACATAATTGTTACCAGATCACCTTGGCTAATTTGAATAAGAAGTATGAATGTAATTTCCGAGCACTGGATCAGCTGGTAATCTGCAGTTCTATTGTTCCTATTAGGGAAGGACCGTGGTTTGCAGAATTGAGAAATCTAGAGATTGATCTTTTCGACACAAAAGAAGGTTCGATAGAGATTCTTATTGGTGCAGATGTCGCAGGCACGCTTTTCACAGGGAGAAAACATACTTTGAAATGTGGTTTGGTTATCATGGAGACACTTCTTGGATGGACCCTGATAGAAAAAGTACCATCTTTGAGTTCAGAAACTCACAGCTCCACTTTAATGATGGTTGCAGCTTTATTATGTAAATCTCACGATATTGCTGATTTATGGAAACTAGATGTACTTGGTATATCCGATCCCATAGATAAACTTTCTCAGAAAGAAACAGAACTTGCAGTGATGGAACATTTTCAGAAAATCGTTTCAATCAATGATGTGAGATATGAGGTTGTTCTTCCATGGATAGAGGGGCATCCACCTCTATCAAGTAACTTCGAAGTGGCCAGACGAAGACTAGATAATTTGAAGCTCGAACTCAACCAAGATGGATGCTTCGAAAATAATGATGCAGTTTTGAAAGAATGGTTATCAGAAGGCGTAATTGAGTTAGTTCCCGACGAAGAAATCTGTTAAGAAAGTCACTATTTGCCCCATCGTCATGTCGTCAAACCAAATAGCTTAACAACAAAACTGAGACCAGTTTTTGATGCTTCTGCGAGAGTCAAAAAACATCCATCCTTGAACCAATGTTTGGAGAAAGGAATAAATCTTATGGAACTAATTCCTTCCATCTTGCTACGATTCAGATTGAACGAAATTGGTGTTATATCTGATATCATGAAGGCTTTTCTACAAATAAGCCTTTCCGGAATTGATAGAAATTCTCTTCATTTCTCATGGTACAATGAAGACAAGCAAATTACCCACTTCAGGCACACCAGAGTAGTTTTTGGTGTTACTTGTAGCTCTTTCCACCTAGGAGCAGTAATTGATCATTATTTGAGACAGAAAATCGATGAGACTCATTCGAGAAATTCGCGGTACTCTCAGCCTATTGTTGAAAAACTGAAAAAGAGTTTCTGTGTAGACAACTGTATTACCAGCATCAATTCGAAAGAAGAACTCGAAGGATTAATCAGACAATCTCAATATATCACGAAGGAGGAAAAATTTGACTTACGTGGATGGGAGCATACAATTTTCGACATGGAAGAGTTTTGTGCCACATTCGTGTCACCGGTGTTGGGGCTGAAAAGGAATCGTTCTTCTGATACAATAGAGCTGTATCTGGATTTGTTCACTGATATAACTTTGGAAAAAATTACAGAAAGATTGATTTCATCAGTAGCCAATGAAATTTTCGATCCGATAGGATTTTCATGCCCTGCATCGTTATTTCCGAAACTAATTTTACAAAAAATGTGGACGTTGAAAATTGGTTGGGATATAGTTGTCCCAGAAGATATCGAAAAAACTTCCATGGGATGGGTCAGAACTTTGGACATTTTGTCACAACTTAAAATTCCTCGTTGTATATCGAAGGCAAATTCAAACGAATGGAGTTCACATATGTTCGCAGATGCCTGTAAAGATTCCTATGCAGATGCAGTTTTTCTGAGATCAGAATGTTATGGTATTTCTCATATTCAACTTGTACAAGCAAAATGTAGAGTTTCACCTATCAAGAAGATATCTATACCAAGATTGGAACTGATAGCCGCGAATATTGGAGCAAGGCTTTTATCTTCTGTAATTGAAACTCTTGTGTTATCGGTCTGATTCAAGTACCGTTTTATCTTGGATCAGAAGAGAAGATCAATGGAAACAATTCGTTTGGAACAGAGTACACGAAATCAGATCCTTGACAAGAATAGAAAATTGGTATTTTTTTGCTGGGCAAATGAATCCAGCAGATTTGCCATCAAGAGGTTGTATTTCGAAACATCTGCTGGAGTCTCGAAGGTGGGAAGGCCCAGCATGGTCATTACGTCCTAAAAACGAATGGCCATCCCAGAATTTCGTGGTAGACGAGAAATCTGTTACAGAATAAGGTGATATCCTCATACCTGTGTAGCCAAGAAGACTGTGATTGGTATTATCGATACTTTTCAAAATATCAGAAGATCGTGAATCTCATTGGTTGGTTGGAAAGATTCATTCATAATAGTCGTGGGAATCAGGAAATACACAATGAGAAGCTTTCAGTGATATCGACGATAAAAACCTGTTATCTTTACAACCATACAAAGATGATGATTGTTTATTCCGACTGAAGACAAGAATTGTGGAACGTGATGATGTTTTTGATTTTCTTCATCCTATAATTTTGCCATCGAGTCATCCTGTTGTTGTCACATTGATCGAAAAATGTCATAATGAAAACTGTCACATCGGAACACAAAGTTTGCTGAGTATGTTACGTGAAAAGTTTTGGATCATCAGAAGAAGACAGACAGTGAAATATGTCGTCTCAAAGTGTATCGTTTGTCGAAAATAGGACGTGAAGAAAATGGAAAATCTCGCAGTACCATTGCCTGGAAACCGAATCAAAGATGCAGCTGTGTTTCAGATCATTGGAGTGGATCTAGCAGGGCCACTTTTCGTCTGTGAAAATATCAAGGTATGGGTTTTTTGACATTTATTAGTCTTTATAATATGAATAACTGTGAAGAATATAAAAAAATTAAATATATAACAAATTAAAAAAGAATGAATAAGAAAATGAAATAAAATAAAAAATTATAACAATCTCAAATAGAAAATTTTGTTTCATCCAGTTCATTAGTGGCTTCCTGTTCATAAAACAGAACGTACGCCTCGCCACTTACGAGAGATTTTGAGGTAATCGGTGACAAATGGGAATAATTGTATTCGTGCCACGTTCCCAAGTAAGGATGTCGGCAGTAAGCCGTGTAGTCGCCGCTGTATGTAGTGCCTCTATGGTTGGAGATCGCGTAGAGGTTGTAGTGGCAAGGGACGACATTGGCTGCCGCGTAGTTGCTCATGTCCAGACTTTTCAACGGGAAATCGATGATAATATTCAATTTTTCATTGAACCATTCCGTTGGAGAGGAACGTTTGAGATGGATTACCAAAACCCGGGGAAACTTGTATATCGACAATGACTTCGTGCACTTCCGCCTTTCCTTACACTTGGAACACGTCGGCTGCTCATCTCCATCCAACGTCTCTTCTCTGGTAAAATAATCCAAGCAGTGAGATAATCTGAGTTGATCGGTTCTGTGTGGGATAGATAGTGACAGGTCCCAAAACGGGTCGAAGGTTACGTAACAGTACCCGCAATAAGTACATTTTAACGTTGATTTCAATTGGCCGACGAAGTTATCTACTATATTCGAATTGTCCATGCGCAGGTAACTCGACCATGATTCTTTTGCTTTTTTGCTGTCACTCAACCACGAAACTCGAGTGTTTTCAACGTCAATTGAATTTTCATCAATTTTGATAAAAATCTGTCCAGGTTTTTCTGGTCCTTGATTTACGTTTTCATGCAAGCCCTTCAATAAATACCGTGAGAACTCCTGAGCATCTTGTTGGTCGGAGCCAATGAAACAGGGAATAAGTTTTTGGCTTTTGGTTTTCAGCAATCCTGTATCCACCACTTTATTAGCCAAATTATCTGACCATAATTCCTTTATTAGTTTGGCGAACGTTTCTATAAGGGTTCCGTCCGCATTGGAAATGTTGTTAGTAACAATATCCTTCATGAAGACGTTCTTCCTGAGATATTCCATTAAAAATCTCGTGTTTGATAAACACTGGATGACACTGTTCATAAAACACGTGTTACCAATATTCTTTAAACCATTGAGACCCAGACTATTGGCATTACATGATGTTACCTGACTGATGAAATAAGAGATGTTACTGGTATGTTTGGCTTTACTTTGTTCTTTACTATGGTGGTCATCACAACTACTAGATCGGTGCAATGAAAAATTAGAATTCAAAATGTTCGATACAGAGTCTGATGGAGATATTGGTAATTTTGTGGTATCATAAACACTGGATAGCAACGAAGATGCGTCATATGTCTTTCCTTGGAATACAGCGGAATGAACCATCAGGGATCTGGAAAACTAAGTTGGACTCAGCTTGTTGTGCTTGACTTCTGCAGATTTTTGTGGGTGGAAGAAAATTTCATCAAGATGTTGGGAACTGCCAATAGTACCGAGGACAGATGCAGCATTTCCCCTCTGAATTGCAATGCTGATTTGTTGAATCAGGAATGACCTTGCCCTAGGTTCACCAGTGGATTTAATAAGTTTATCGCCGATTATTTTGATAAACTCAGATGCGTAACTGCCGAAAGTGCCAAATGTTTCAATACCTACAGCATAAAATACGTATCGATCTTTCAATGTAAAATATTTTCGCAATTTTGCAATTTCAGCACTATTCGCGGCTGCACTTACGTTGTCTGAAGATGAGATTTGGCAATTGTATCTACACAAGTGAAATCCCATACTAATGGTTTCCCTCTGCTCCATGGAATTAGAGACATTCCATCAGGACGCTTTCCATCATCTCTACAAACACCAGAAGGTTCCAAGACAGAAGGAATATTAGCAGTTGACAAAGACCGTTTGATGATATCATTGACAGCTGAATGTCGGGAGAAACGACTAGAACTAAATTTGCAACTGAGACCATGTCTACCCTTCACATCAACAGTGAAACCACATTTACATTTATGTTCTACACAAATTTCGCAACCCAAACGAAGACCAACTGAAATTCGAAAAGATTCATCATCAAGTAATGTGCCTAGACTGGCAACAGGAAGTGCGTTGAGCCAAGCTCCGGATTCCTTTGTGCAAACTGCTTTCAGACGAGCCTTTTCAATCAAATGTTTCTCACACGAATCGAACAGTTTGCGAAAGGAAATCTCGAGAAGAGGAATATCCCATGATTTCTGAGAATACTTAGAATCGGGTAGAGATGAATTCGTTTCCGAGGTCCACAAGTTCTCACATTCCATATAGGATGGTTCTGTGATATTCGAAAAGGAACGAGGAAGGATAGAACTGAAGTGCTGTTGAACACTATTGGACCCGGTCAATATGATAGAGAGAGAGAGAGAACCACTCTCTGGTTCACCAGACATGGAAACGGAACAGGGCAAAAAGCTTGTTCTTGTGCGACTTGCACACGCATGGGATTTCTCGACTGATAAAATGTGCTACAAGTAGAAATGAATTGGTTTCATCTCGGAGTGAAATGCATAATTTTTTTTTCGGATTCTATTTCAGCGACTGAAGAACAGATAATTGATTGGAAACGGGCTATTCAATATGAATAATGTAAAGTGAAACTTTTCGCACTCAATCCTATCAATTTTTTGTGCCATTTGTTCAGAACTGCTCCCTTCGCGATATCCATTTTTTTTCATTTTATTTTATCGACAACAAATCATCTACTATCAATTTCCAAAGGAATGCGATCCCTTTTCATTATACTTTTACTCCCTGAGGTATAACCGAAGACGATTCTGAGAGGTCGAAAAAACATATCAGTCACGCGAGAAGGATATACACAAACAAATCCGATTTGTCCCAACACTTTCGAAGATTTATGTGACTTTTTATAAGTTGGACATTTCCAACAAATGATACGTTCTTGTAGAAGTTCGTAATAGCGTCCATATGTCGAAGTTTCTGACTTTGGAGATGTATCCACTAACGGATAGATACCAATTTGTACTTGATGGTAAACTAAATTTCATAAGGTCTTTCCACTTCATTATATTTCTTGTAAATATGATCTGTAATCATTCACTGACATCACAATTGTGAAGTTCATTCACAGAAAAAAAACTATCGGAAAGGAAGCAATAAGATCAATTCATGTAAATTAAATTTCAGGGATTTCCAAGAGGTTCCTGAGACGCGGAATGTTACGTCGCATGTCCCTCCCTCTCAGTTCCTCCCTGCAGTATATTTGCTGTAGGAATAGCACTTAAAAAAGGTGAAAGACAATCGCAGACACGTATTCCCAGCTTCTGAGCCAACAACACGTAAAAGTGCTTACAAGCCGTCATCAGTGAGGTACAGCAAGCGTAAGGATGTGCAACACTTGATAGCAAGGACTTGAAGATTTACCAAAAATAGAGCCAACACGCTTGCTGTAGCGCACTGATGACTGCTAATATAAGCTAGAAATGGATGTCTGCGTTTCGACGGTTTAGCAGCTGGGAACACGTGTCTGCGCTTGCCTCTCACTTTTTCTGAGTGTGTGTGTTTCAGCTGTAGCTGCCTCCTTGTTACTACGTTGGTCGTTTCCCCGTTAAAATGAAGTCGTCTGATGATAACCACAAATTTGCAGTTGACTCCTGTTGATTTACTCAGTTCACGTGTATGTCTTTCAAACTTTTCTACGGAGTGTTGCACATCTTCACGCTTGCAATACAGCATTTATTAAAGCTAATAACCTAGAAACAGGTGTATACAGGTGAGGAAAATAATTACCATCACTGGAAGACCTATATGACTCTCGTTGCCACTCAACCTTTTATTTCTTGTCTTGTTCTCAGCGCCTCTTGTGGGATAGACATTTACTGACAATTTTTCACTCACAGACGGTTTTCAATCAGTAGGTGAGCTTTAAGCTAAAAACTGAAATGCTGGCCCCAGATATTTCATTTGCTGATCACTACTCAGTCAAAGCTGAGTTTCTCAACAGTGGATTGAAAAACCGGCCTTCATTGTACCGACACACGTACAAACGACGCAAAATGTTCGATTTCAGATATAGCTTAGTGCTACTATGAAATAACTTATTTTCAATTCATAATTGATAAATTCAACTTTACTACGAGAGAACAACACCAGTCGTTTCGAAACAGAGTTGGCCAAATTTCAAACTAAATTCATTCGGAATAGACTCTTTGGAAACATTTGATTATTTATTCTTCGGTATAGTTCAATTCATGTTCACCAGTTCTGAATAAAAATGAATCGATAAAATACATCAACCAGGTAGTTCAATTATAATTTTACTTGTTATATGTTCCTACCGACTACAATAATAAATGAAGTAATATCGAAAAGTTGATGATGAAATCATCTTTATCAATTCTTCCGAAACAGGTAACAGTATCATCACGTTAAAATAGTTTATAGTTGGTAGCTGTCCTATGTTACAGTCGCACAATATTCTGATGTTGTTGCTAAGACATCAACACCAATGAATTAATATTCATTATATTATCGATATGATGAAAGATCACATTCCCGTTGATTAATATCAATTAGCATTTTAGGTTCTCCTACAAAGTTTGAAACCGATTCAACAAGGAGTATTGGGTAGTGACTAATTTTATTCAATATTTCACAATCCTTCGACTCTTGTGAGAATTAAGGCCTATGACACGTTCAGTTGATTTCAAGGTATTCACATGATTTCACCTTCGTTTGGTTTCCATTTTACTATTCGAACCCATTATCAATTGTTCCATCCAATCTATCTACCAACTTCCGTTTGACTTTGACTTCTATCAGCCATTATGGATACCAATCAAGTTGTAGTAACGTGCTGGTAACGAAATCGGTCGAGCTTGGACCACAATCACGTTTTATCTGGAGATTAAAATTCATACAGAAAAGTTTACGTTTCTCAGTTCGATCAAAATTTCAAAAGTAAGCGTTCATAAATATTCATACCCTAGTTGAATTCACCCAATTGGTAATTGAATAGAAGTATCACTCGAACAAACTGTACCAATCTTTATCAAGTTTTTCGTCATTTGGACTCATGATTTTATAGTCCAGTTCTGAGTCTATGAAATCTCATTAGTATGTACCTCACGATGATTACCAGGGTAAACATTTTTGGTGAAAAATGTCCCCTTCTATCCATGAATACTTGAGAAAATTTGTCTATTTGATCCTATATTGTACATATACGTGTGATACATTTGCCAATACCTACCTCATGAAAATTAGATACAACGATGCACACTAATTAATCTCCCACGTTAGTGGAGAGCGTCATTTACAATCATTCTATAGGGAACATTGATTCGAATATTCACTATGGGGTCCATTGTGGTTTAGCTGATGCCACCAAAGGTAGATGATATATGCAGGCAATCAACTATCCACCACCGTGATGTGCAATTCTATACCGTTTTTGTATAGAGTCGATTGATGGTTAGGCATTCTTACGAAATGATAGGAGTTGTTTTAGTCTGAACCGGATAAGGTTAATTCCCTGGTGTTTCATTAGAATGAGGAGAGATGAAAATATCAATTATCTATTCTATTTGAGTCTTTATTTTCTGGTGGATGAATCTTTTCATCTCAAATAACAGAATCTGAAACAATGGGTAATAGTATTGGAATCTATACTAGTGTAGAAGGATAGACTTCTATCTACCTCGACAGGTTGCTTCGTTAATTGAACAAACTGGCTCCTTCGCCAAAAATGTCGATCTGTTCAAGATCGCCAGAAAAACAAATCGGTAATTCTGAAGATCACCGTTAGGATATCAAGTAATCTTTTCCATGTTATTGCATTGTTCGAATTAATCCAAATTCTCAGAGTTGGTCGAAACCGCGTTCAAAGTTTCCGGTAAAAACATATATACCAAAGCTAATAAAAGCGTGTTGATCAATTAATAATAGAAACGGTTCCTTTTGGATATAACAAGTCCATTAAGTCAACAAATCCTTGGATAACTCAAATTTGACTTAATTATATATATATATATATATATATATATATATATATATATATATATATATATATATACATATAGAAGGCCTGATGACGTTCCATTCTGCTTGTCTTCAGCTTCAGCTTTATTCGAGGTATGATCGTCTGGGAAAGATTTGATTGTCAATTGTGGGAAATCAAGGACTCCGTTGATGATGGAAACGACCTCATATGTACGACAGGCGAAACGTTCCAAAACACCTGCCTGTCCCAATAATCGAAAATTAATTCCGGTAGTTGTGTCGCCAAATTTCTTCCCTCGACGAGAGTTTCGTTAACAAGGTAAGCAACTTCAGGAGAGAGAACATTGATGTTCAATATCATAAAGTCATATTGATATCAATACTTAATGGTCTGTAATGAATCTGATATCATATCTCCTGTCGATGATAACTCAGTTGTTGAAACGCTTTTCGAGTAGAAGTGTTCTTTTTCCAATCCTACCTTTATTTTTCCACGCTCCAGATACTTTGTGGGAGTCAGACGACAAATCCCCTTTTTTTAACTTCTAGGTCTCTGTACCTGTACCATTATCGTTTCTCCATCACTTACGAGATGTTTTCTGATAACATGATAAAAGGTTCTTTTTCATAAAGCTTCTCCACTTGTTACCACACCGACAGAAAAATAAACCCTAACTACTGGATTCATGGAATGAATAAACATTCATGTCCAACCCCATCGAATTAAATATTTGAAATTTAATGAAATGAAATCTTGAACCAAATAGCATTTATTCGATTTTTTTTCCAAAATTCCTTGCACTCCTCTAAATTCTTCATGATGAGTTTTGTAGGCATTCACCACAATATAAATTTGGCATGCCTTGAGTTGTTTCGGTTCATAGTAGTGAAACCGTGAAGTCTTTTCTTGGAATTACGTTGTATCATCCCTTTTATAGCTGCCCAACTTCTGGTCGCATAAAATAATCGAGAACAGAATAGGCTAAAAAGCAAGGCCGTGTGCGACCGCCCTAACAGTCAAACTCGTTGTATGCATTACTAAAATGTTCATAAATTATTCTTTCGTTCACTTGCATTTCCTAATCCATTTTCTTTTTTCACGTCCCAGTTGCAACTGTACTTGGCAGTGCCTTCCCGTTCCCAGCAAATGATGAAGGAGAAAAAATGATGCTTTGAGTGGCGAAAGTAGAGATTGACGGATGGCTCGTAGTGGAAAACTCAGAATCAAGCTGTTACTCATCGTGTCTATGCAGAAAAAGTCTGTCGTAGATAACGACAGTGGAAAAAGGACGCACTTGAGGACTGTTCTTAGCTAGAATTGCATTTACCAAAAAATATTCGCGAATATGATGGGCGGGTCTCATTCTATCTTGTTGGATATATTCACTAGGAGAAGGGACAAGCACCTGTTGATATTAGCCAGCTAACTCCATACCCGACGTGAGGTAAATGTTCCGACATTTTGTAGTAGGTGAAGATATTGACATCATATTCAAGGGTGTAAAGTATTCGTCAGGAGCTTCAAAATGATGTATCTCAAGACCCCCTTTCCATGAAATTTTTTCTCAGATGGCACCCAGTCGCCATCTTGAAATTTGTATGTGTTGATTTTACTCCAAAATATAGTATTCATGCATCAATTTCATTTTTCCAAGTTTCGATTTTTTGAGTTGACCCGTTCAAAAAATAAATGGGTGGGACATTAAAGAAATGCACTGTATATCAGACTTATGAAAGTATGTAATGACTTTCATCATGTTAGAGGATGAAGTTAACGGACATCAGTAGTTCGGATCAGATTCCTGATGTCGCTGTTTCTGAATTAAATTCACTAACATGCTCGACGTCGAGATTCTGGTCCTCATTGTTCCAGAAAGAAGGGACAAAAGAACATTAATTATTTCCTGGTTGAACAGATTTAGCTTATAGTAGATCTTTTTCGCAAAGGGAAGAAAAGTTTTAATGACAGTTATAGAAAGAACTTATATCCAACTCTCGAAGCCAGCCCCCATACTATTTCCGGTTTACCCATGCTGAAAATGGTCAGAGGATTTCCTCCAATCGAAATCTTCGAATCGAATTCCCAGTCGTGAGTCGGCTGAATCTCCAGGAAAACGAGAAGTATCATGCCGTAAATAAGTTTCATCCCTCGAGAGTAATATTCAAACCTGTTATAATATATGTCGGATATTAGAGAAATTATCACGAAAGACCTGAATATATGGCCGGATATGAGCGAGTTGGCGATAAATCCAGAAAGGAGGCGATTTGGATGCTTTATCTGTGTACGAAAGAGCAGATTCCGTCAATTTGAGTAAATGACTGGGATTCAGGGAGCCATTCGTCAAGTGATGAGACCCAACGATGCTTGAATGTTTTACGATGGCTCGTCAACAACATTATGTTTCGCAGAATCGAGGATCGCCAAGAAAGAATAGCGGTTCTTGTGGGTCTTTACATCCTGTGTTATCTTTTACTGAGCAATGTAAAATTCAACGTTTTTGTCATCATGTCATCTCCCAACATTTTCTAGATAATATATGATGATAAAACAACTTGGTCGGTTGGATAAGTCATCGTTTATACACGATTCGGAAATCAATTTTCTAGTTCCGGTGGTAGATACATTGAAATTGTAGCAATACGAAAAACATTGATCAGCTTCCCAATGAAGTTCCCTGAAATGAAGAAAATTGAGAACATTATATGTGCTTTCGACAAGTGATTCCATAGTTAGGTACTTATGTGAGGTCTTGGGATTATTTCAAAAAGTAGAAAGGATAAGCGTAGATTTGTGCAAAACTTCAACCTATACGCTGAATATTCCGAAATTACTTTCTCTCCAAGCTCTTCGGCACGAGAACTCATTCAAGACGAGAAACATTTTGAAAATCAGATTTTCACTTCCTACCGAAAGTTATGAACTTCGAAGTGGCACGTAGAATAAGTACCCCAAATCTCGGAAAACTATTCAATTTTTTGTTTTCCAATATAAACGATCAGATTCAGGGTACATTTCACAAACAACACCTTTCAATTCCATCCTTCTGACCATAAATTCAAACTTGAACTAGATGAAAACTTTTTTCCTCAATAGTTCTTTTCTCTAGTTAATTGCTGGTCATTTCGACATTTTTGGATGAGAACAGGGTTAACTAGTTGTGGAACTAAAAAAGTTATGTTTCCAATTAAGTTTTAATTCAATTTAATTAACCTACACTAAGATCAGCTATATCTGAGGCAAGGCTCGATATACGTAGATATTGCATATATTGCAGATCAACTACTTTCCCGAATTCAAACACTAGTTTTTTTATGCTTCCGATTGTTGTCAACCCCAAAGTGGCGGAATTGGTAACATTGTTACTGTGGATTGATTTGTAAAACACCTCAACAGGACCATGGCAAAAAATTAAATTGGAATTTTTACAAACTGTTTGAGGAAAAAAAACCTATACTCAGTCGACGCATCATAGTGAGATTTAAAACTTCCTGTTAATGATCAGAATTGGGCAATTTTTCACTTGAGCAGAAAAAGCTCCATACCAATTGTTCTCACCAACACAGTAAGTAGTGCTGTTGTTTTACTTTCTTCATGTTCTAGACAAATCTACTCGTTATTTTGAGCTCTCCTGAAAATGGCAGTATCCACTGTCAAAATATTATATATACAGTGTTCGAAGAGTACTTGTTTCACGTCTTCCCACCTTGTATAATACAGGATGTTCCGCACATCGCTAAATTGAAACAGGAAATTTCTATCGATATGTGGCTATACTTTCCACATAAAATTTTCTTGAAAGATCATTCGTTTCGGAAATACAGGGTGATGGACGTTGAAATTAAAACTTGTTTTCTGATCATTACTATTGAAATAATTAATTTTTCTCAAAATGATTCAGAGGCGTAGGAAATGGGAATACAAGAATGGTTTGTCCCGACATTTGACGCAATTGGCGGTATACTGAAATTTCAATGTATTCAGAATCTCGAGTTCATTATGGGTAAAAATGTATACTTGTACACATCGATAAATTCGATAAAATTGAAAATTGCATGGAATACAGTTTTTCAAAAAAATTGATCCCAATTTCCTGCTTCTCACCGCATGGAGAAGATGAAAATTATATTTTCATCAATATTCCTATTCAATTCTTTGATATTGTGATTCATACATAAAGATATTGATGAAAAATATCATTGTACCTTTACTTTTCTCCAAATCTTAGTGGATGTATCAAATCTCCCTTACAGTAACATTATGATGTAATCTATAATTAAATTAAAAAAAAACATCGATTTATTTAGTATAGAGAACAAGAATACTACAATCATAATTATTCTCACAAATTATTTGCATATTCATATCATGAATTGATCGGAATGCCCTCCGTTATTTTATATGCATGATCATACTCTTTTGAGATAATTGAATTTCAGTTCTCTCATTATTATCATTTTACTGCATACTTAAAAAACTTCTTGCACTTCCGATTTCAATATTCTCATCAACTTTCCTCCTCAACTCTCCTCTTACATGAAAATCCATTGGATTTGAATCGGGATTATGGGGTGGCCATTTTTGTGGTACACCCCACCAGCACGAAAGTGGCATTCTTCAATGTTTTCAGATGATCCTGTCCCAGAAGTCTAGTTTCTTGTCATATTGTTCTCAAATCTCAGTGGGCTTAGTAACCCACCATGATCTGAAAATATCAAGAATGAATATGTATACAAGTATAGAATATAGAAAGGCAGATTCATAATCTACCACGAGAGTTGCTGCATTAATTGAAAACGGTTCCTTCTGAATGAAACACGTCTCATTAGTCAGCAACTTCTTGAATAATTTGAATTTTCACTATCACAAAAATCCAAGAACAATTTATATAAAAATCCTCAGCTTTATTGACGTTTCATTTAACAGGAACTGTTTTTAATTGACGCGAAAACTTTTCGAGGTATATTAGAAATCTGCCCTCCTACACTTGTATGAGTTTCAATATCAATTTTAATTTTTAGATTGTGGAAGGTTACTGACCCAAAAAATCACGGAGAAAACGTTCATTCATCACAAAATAATGACTTTTGAACACTGTCAATTGAAATATTCGAAACATTGTATATTTTTCAACATATCGTTTTGAACTGAAGCAAATTCGAGTGGAAATTATGTGCATTTTCATAAACACATGTCGGGATTCGTAAAAATTCTATATCGATTTCAAATCTTTCGGAAAAAATTTATAGAGTTTGATGGGGAAAAAAATCAATATCTCTTTCCAATGAGTGATCCCACTTGCCGGAGACTGAGTTATGTTTTCACATCCCTATCATTACATCTTTCTTCTTCAATTTGAATTATTTGTAGACTTTTTACAGACATGCTTGTTTCGCCACTTTTTTCCGAACTTCCATCGATGAAAAAAATGCGACTTGTTCAGAATCGAGGTACAATATATGATTTATCATTTTAGACAGTGCCTTGTTAGTTAGTTCTTCATCGATTTCTCTATATTTTACAAGATATTTTGGAAATTGTAGGTCATGGTTGGGGGCCAAAGTGGGTTTCGGAGAGTTGAACTATACTTTCACATGAATGTCAATAAAATAACAAATGTCAGTAATTTTTTTTCTGAATTTTTCAATTTCAATTGATCCTCGAAAATATATATTTTGATACAATGAATGACCATCCATCTAGCGTGATGAATGGCATCAGGTACTTTGGAAAAAGTGTCTTTTGGGGAAGTACGTCCTGAAACAATTAACGAAAGTTAAACGAATTCTCTGTAATCATCACTTGGCTATTGGTTTTTCCATTGTTCTATAAGAAGAAATAATATTTGATCTGAATTCCCTATTTCATGTCTAATATTTTCATCTCTGTTAGCAGTTTTGTATTTTGTCTTGTCTAGCTTCGACCATCCAGTCTAAAACTTCTGAAAATAATTGAGTGAGGGCCAGAAGTTGTGCCCATTTTCAAATCAAAAACTGATTCGAGGATGATTTCTAGAATATGGTGGAAAATTTTTCTATAATAATTACTCCCATAAAACGAAGGTTCCATTGAGACGTGATGAGACTCTGGGTTCGCTAAATTGTAGTAACTACCATAAAACTTTCAGATATTCTTTACTCTTAGACGTAACTCACTATTACAGAAACTATTTCCTTGCTTAGCTAAAAATGTCCTACACCATAAAAAATGTTCTCTCGAAGTTGGGTTATAGATACGCAGTGATACAAATACAGATTCACGTTTCCCTTGTTGCGAGCTCGATGACAGCTTCCTGGACCACGGCAACGGTAGACCTGGTGCACAGTCATCGTTTCCAAAACAATCCACACTACTACAACCTTTGGTGATGTATTTTTATATTGTTTTTGAAGCACAAAATGCAACAATTTATGGTGAATACGAGAGGACATGTTGAAATTAATCCAAAACCAATTAGCGGATTATGAAAGACGACGGCAGGAGAAAAAACAAGAAGAGAAAAAGCGACGACAGAAAGAAGAGGAAGAACGACAATTAGAACGAGAAAATGAAAAGAAAGAACGGGAAGATGAAAAGAAAGATCGAGAAGAAGCACTCCAGAAAATTCTCGATAATGAAAAGAAAGAACGGGAAGAAGCACTCCAGAGAATTATCGAAGAACAGAGAAAAGAACGAGAATACCTCCAGAAAATTCTAGAACAACAAAAGAATGAAATAGAGCAGATAGAAAATCAACGAAAATCAGACTTCCAGAAAGTTCTCGAAAATCAGGACAAGTTCTTCGAGCATGTTTCACATGAAACCAAAGTACAAATGGAAGAACTAAAAGAAGACCTTAAGGAAGGAATGAAGGGAGACCTCAAGAAAATGACGATGAATTCAATAAGAAAGTGGAAACAGTGCGAGAGGAGATGAAAGGACTAGAAAAGAGAGTCGAAAAGCAGATAGCCTTTCTCAGGAACCAAGATCACCAAGACATGGTTGCCACATCAGGGATTTCCGTAAAACCGCCGACTTTCGATGGACAGCAGTCTTGGTCCATCCATTGGTTTCTGCGGCAGAAACCAATGGATGGGGCGAAGAAGAAAAAGCTACAGCGCTCATAGTAGCTTTGAGAGGACCAGCTTTGGATATATCACAAACGATACCCATAGAACAACAGAAGCAATATGACGACCTGATTTCTGCACTAGATTTGAGGTATGGCGATCAACACCGAAAACAGCTGTACCGGGCACAATTGAAGACTCGCACACAAAAAGCAGGTGAGAGTTTGCAGGAATTTGAGGCAGATGTTAGACGTCTAATCCAGCTGGCCTACCCAGAAGCGCCTGGAGATTTCAAGGAGCAGTTGGCTATGCAGATATTTATTGACCGACTTAGAGACCCAGAAATCCAAAGAACTCTGCGACTTACAAGTTTCAAAAGGAGTAGCGATGCCTTGGTACGTTCGCTAGAAGTGGAAGCGGCCTTCATCACCTCAAGGCCGAAAGTGCGAGCGGTAACAATTGACGATCCCGAACATAGATCTGGCGCAACGAGTGGTTCATTTGAGAAATTTCTGGAGGAGTTCAAATCGTTGATAAGTGGAATGAGCACCCAGAAGAAAGAAACGTGCTACCGATGTGGAAAACCAGGACATCTCATCAAAGACTGTAGGGTGAGAATGCCACCAAGATCTAGCTCACCTGCAAGGGTGCCATCTCCTACGCAATCACCTGTGAGGACAAGGTCATTCAGCAAATCCTCGAATTGGCGGCAGGAAAACGAGAATTAGCCAGCATATCGGGGCGCATACTGGCTAGCAATAACAGAGCCCCCAGGGTCATCCATGTTAACAGGCTGAAAAGAACCTCTGAGAGCCTTACAATTCCAGGAAACTTGAATAAAATCGACGTTATATGCACCATAGATACCGGAGCCGCAGTTTCCTTGGTACGCAGCTATCTTCTCCGGCCTGGGAGCGTGAAGCCGTCGTTTCGTAGAAGGATTTGCTGATATTGCGGCACCCCTACATAAGTTGATAGAAGATCGGGTCAAATTCGTCTGGTCCAACGAAAGTGAACGAGCATTTGGGAAACTCAAAATTGCTCTATGTTCCAGCCCCATTTTAAGTTTCCCACGTCAACGAGGCCTGTTTGTTTTGGACACAGATGCCAGTACTAATGGTATTGGAGCCGTAGTATCACAGGAGCAAGATGGTCAGCAAAAAGTAATTCAGTTCTACAGCAGAGTACTCACTAAACCAGAAAGAAATTATTGCGTAACGAGAAAAGAACTACTGGCAATGATCAAGGCTGTAGACAACTTCCACAAATATCTGTTCGGAAGAGAGTTCCTCATCAGAACAGATCATGCAGCTCCGAAGTGGTTACTCGAAATGAAGACTCCTGAAGGACAAGTGGATTGAGAAGTTGAACCAGTATCACTTCAGGATAAAACATTGACCAGGACGATTGCATAACAATGCAGATGCCTTGTCTAGAAGACCTTGTTCGGATACTTGTAAACACTGTGAGCGAATTTAACGTCGCGAAGGAATCAACCAAGTGAGATTGATAGAAGACAACAACTGGACGACAGCAAATATGCGACAAGACCAGGAGAATGATCCAAACGTTGCAGAATTTTTGAAATGGAAAGAAAATGGAGCGGAAAGACCCACCTGGAAAGACTTCTCAGATCGATCACTAACGTTCAAAGTATTGTGGGTCCAATGGGATTCCTTGATTGTGGAGAATGGCCTACTGAAGAGGGCTTGGGAGTCAGCCGATGGCAAGAAAGTGAGTTCCCAACTGGTTGTATCCATGTCGAGAATAGAGGATGTTTTGTAAGAGATTCATGGTGGTAAATCAGGAGTTAACAAGACCTTGGATAAAATACGGCAAAAGTTCTATTGGGTTCAATGTCGAGAGGATGTCGAGAGATGGTGCCGAAGATGCCCAAAATGCGAAGCAAGCAAAGGTCCTAGAACAGGATCAAGGGGCGAGATGAAACAATACAATGTTGGTGCTCCCTTCGAACGAATCGCCATCGATGTAGCTGGACCGCTCCCGATGACGAATGATGGCAAAAAATATATCCTCGTTGCCATGGATTATTTCAGTAAATGGGTTGAAGCTTTTGCCTTGCCCAATCAAGAAGCATCCACCGTTGCAAGAGCCATGGTGGACAACATTTTCACAAGGTTTGGAGTGCCAATGGAGCTACATTCCGATCAAGGAAGAAATTTCGAATCGAATTTATTGAGGAAAGTTTGTGAATTGATGGGAATTAGCAAGACCAGAACAACTGCCCTCCACCCACAGTCTGATGGCATGGTCGAGAGGTTCAGCAGGACTATGGAAGAACATATTTCCAAAGTAGTAGAAGAGCATCAAAAGACTGGGATCGACACCTTCAACTATTCTTGATGGCTTACCGGGCAGCTGTGCACGATTCCAAAAAGCTCACCCCAGCCAGTATCATCTTCGGGAGAGATCTTTGTTTGCCCTGTGACTTGGTGTTCGGATCCCCAAGTACTGAGGAAAAAGAGGTACAGGATTATGCAGATGAACTGCGAGACAGCTTGATGAGGATTCACGAAATTGCGAGAAGAAGATCTCAAGGCAAATACTGGTGGATTCAAAGAAGGAGATCGACTGTGGCTGTAGAGCAAAAATAAAGTTCACCTAGAAAGACTTAAACGTTACAATGGCGATAATGACGTATTGTTTGATCGGGACGATCAAAATTGAGAGGGGGGTAATGTAACGAAATATGCTGGCGACGCCCCTGCTGACTATGGATGCGAATTAGTGCGGCAGTTCCAGGAAATTTTATACCTGCGTGATCGCGGCTCACCCAGAATATTCGATTTCCAAGATTTGTCTGGATGATTCTCCACTGTATGAGCGCCTATATAAGCGGGAGCCGCTCACGCCGACGGCAGAATTTTTAGTACAGAGAGTTCAGTACCGAGCATCGGAAAGTTATCGGAGCGGTTTAAGTGATTGTGTTGTATTGTATTGTGATAGAGAGTGTTGTTTGGTGTTTTAATAAACGAACCCAAGGATTATCGTAACAGTGGTGTAAGAATTGAGATTGTCAAGGGAAATATCGTAACAATACGTTATACAACTCTGACAAGGTCTGATTGAGTACAAATTTTTCCAAAATTCCAGATCCTTTCAATTGTCCAATCGACAATGTCTGCGTCTGCTTCTATTGGAATTGAACCCCGAATATATCCAGAAATTAGGGAACCATTCAGATAATGTGAAAACAATTATTAGGAGCTCAGAGTTGAGCACAATTCGATAACTAAACTCCACGATTTGCCCTCTGCGCGTTCTTCTCACTAATCAACTTTTCAAGAAAGATCATTATTCAAAGGGCCTAATTAGGAAGAATATTGTTCTGAAATGTTCAATGATTTCTCCAACTGAATCGAAATGTCGACGGTAAATCATATTTCAAGTGATATGATACTAATTCGCAAATAAAATTATCATGAAGAACTGGAAGAACACAATAGAATTGAACAAGTGCTTCTCTGTAGTTTTCTAGTATCTAGTTTTAGAGATTTTCAATATCCCACCTTCGAAGAAAGCTGACACTACGATTTTATATGAAATGTCGTTTAACCGGTGGATAACTTTAACTTTATTGATGTAAACGAACGTCGTTGAATAGTTCATCTGTCTTTTTATACACCTATAAAGGATTCCGGAACCAATTCCGACAAGCTACGTTCGATCCAACTCTGTGGGACATTGAAATAACAACGGATCAAAAGAGATGAATTGATCGAGATCCGTTGATGGATTGCATTACATGAGCTGAATGCTTTACCAGCAAGAGTCAAGCGTTCGAGCGTTTCACGATTAATTAATCCAGCTTTCATTGATTCGATCCCGACCGATCAATTTAAAGCTGGTCAGTTCCCTGACGATATGCTCGAAATAACGTTTTTGAGGGATATGTATTAGTTGAGTGCGTTCAAGAATATAAAAAAAATTCAATGAGTAAAAAATGATGAGGGTAGTGGACAATATTCATCAAAATATTGTCATATGCCTTCATCGAATCTGAAAACAGAAAAATTAAGAATTTTTGTTGGCGTCGCAGGGGGTAACGTATGTGATATTAATTGAAAATACGAGGGAGAATGCATTTCAAATATTTTTTTAGTGCGACGTTTCAATCAGTTCAATGAAAATACATCTTTTCGATTCTGAGCAATTGAATTTTGAGCAAATTGAAATCAATTTTTTGACATGAAGACACTTCTTGGTCCCAAAGGGGGATCTCAGGGCCAGGAGAATCCTCGAAAAGACTCAACTATTAGTGAATGATCGATTCTGAGAATTAAAACGAAACACATCATTCTATCCACCTTTGTTGCTTAGATACAGCAAGTGGTGAAATATTTTTAAAGGAGTTCATGAGGGGTGACTGGACAGAGGGTGTAGGGGGCAACTGCCCCAAAATGACCTGAAGGGTCCATTGAACCGTACAAAGTGGCGTTCATCAATCATTCGTTGCAAGGTGGAAGCTATATTTGGTCCCTATGAAAATTCCAATCAAACAAATCTGCTCAATCTTCTTGAATGAATTTTACAATTCAAACTCACCTGCGTGTCGAGCAATACTGGCGTATTGATATCGATCCTCATGACGTGTTTATTGTGGAGTGGGCCGAATTTTGAAAACACCACATCAGGCCATTTTCTACAGCAAGCCATCAATTTTTTTTTCCTGCACTCAACGTGAGATGTTATACCCAGCAAGACACAAGCAATATATGGAATTCCTTGCGGTGACTGCCCGAAAGCATACTGAAAACAGACGAGTAGCAGTACGAAATTCGGGTATGATTCAACCGTTTTCCCAGACAGTGCGTAAGAATACAGCGAAATCGGGTAGGGCACATCACAACTCTACTGCCTCGAATTGATGTCTGGGCGATTCCAGAGTATATGAATCAGGTTCAGACTCTTTTTTTGGGGAGGCCCCTTAGTATCTTTCGCACTTCTCGAACAGTTAATTCAACATTTGATCTGAATTTTTGAATGAACTTGTTTCAAAAAGTACATTGACAATATCTTGGTTTCCAAAGTAAATACAAGATTTATTGAAAACGGGTTTGGCCATCTCCAACCAGCGAACTCACCAGTTAATCACACTCAACAGGATAAGAATTTTCATCCATACGAATTCTAGTTTTCATCAAAAACCATTTTCGAACCGACAGAATTCGCAATTCACATCATTGATAGTTCGTTAATCCTATTACCAATATTTACCAGGTTTCACTTCCAAGTACAGACATAATATTTCAACTAAATTTCAACATTCATCAATGACCCTTTAAAAATAACCACCGCCTTATGGGATATAACTTCTATCTTCCGTTCATTCTTTTGTGAATTCCATGTGATCATTTCCATAATTGAAGGTCCTAGGTATGAAAATATCCTAGACTAAATGTTTTGAAACAATATAAGCGCTTGTTCACTCCTAGTGTAATGTTTAGTAATTAGCATAAACATTTTTGAACCCTTGATGAAATCACTCATCATCAGACTAAAATTTTGATTCCTAAACTGTTCGAAGTTTTTTTCGGCACTGCCGTGGAACGCATTCTTGGTAAAATAATAACACAATCAACTTGATTATCATCACTTAGTCTAACTGCCTTTCGTCGAAATGAGTGCATTTTCATGAGAAATGAAGTAATTTATTCTCAAACTAATGAAATAAAACTGAGTTTTTTTTCTTCAATGTATTTCTCACAAGCATAATGAATTGAAATATAGAAGTATCAGCTGTAAATGTTAATTTTTGAATGAAGGCACAAACTTTTTCCATTCAATGTTCAAATTCTGTTCATTTTCTTAACGTGATTGCAAAAGTGAACATTAGCTTTCATCAAAAAAGTATTGTTGCTATAATTGAATTTCAGTTCCATTAACGAAATAATTCCGACTAAATTCCATAAATATAACATGAATTACAACGATCGAAAGAAAATACATGTTTGTTTTATTCTCATGCAGAACGAATTCCGAATTCTCAGTATTCAATTAGAATTTCCGTCTTATCAATGTCACTTCGCAAAAAGGCGGTGGAAAGTAATAACGACAATTGAGTGCTTCACACAACTCATGATAGGAAAAACAACCAATAATCAACCAAAGGATGGGGATGGAATATCTCATGATCAACCAGTTTTCATGATATTATGCTGCTTGTGCGTTCAGTTTGAATGCATTGTTGAGTGTATTGATATTTCTTCAACAAATTGGGTTCTGGATCACAGGATAGATGATTACTGAAAGTAAGCAAAGAAGTAAAAATAAGGATGAGAATCATAAGAATTTTCACATAGAGCTATTTCAAATCAGATTGTTGTGATTCACACTTGAGACACGTTATTGAACAGCACTGTTATGGTCTTCACAAGTAAAAGTGATGGAGATGAAACTAAAATTTGATTTGAATATAACATTGATTGGATCGTAATAATTAACACTCTTCAATGTTTCAAATGTTATCGAGATTGAAAGCACTTCATTTAACACGTACCTACCCAAATTGCAGACACATCACAAGGATGTTGGAACCAGTTGCTCTGTGGCGTGAGGTTGAGTTTGTCAAAATGAATTCAGTTCGAAAGAAGTACATATTATAACATCATGCTTGGTTTGAGGTTGTTCGTTACGGAGGCATCGTGTGTCGATTTATGACTTCGGATGTACTGTTGGGACGTTGGTTGTTTATTCATTTTATTGCCCCAACGTATCAAAATGAGTTACCCATGCCATTTTTGTCGGAAGACTTTGACGTTGTGTTGTATCATCGAAAATTCGGGGGGGGGGGGGTGCCATAAAATTACAAGTTTGACAGCAACAATAGTTTTCTTGCATGTGATTGACAATGTTCATGCTGAATGGTATATTGGTTCGTACTTTCATTAATGATCCCAAGACTTTGATATCTGTTCGAAAAAAGTTTATAACATATTTCGGAATCTTATTGATGAGCAACAAGCTTGAGCTATGAGCTTGAGCCCTACTAACCTTGAATAGACAACGTATTATATCAGGGTTAGAACTAGAGTGTCACCAAGATTCAGCTAACGCCTCGGTAGATAATAATATCGTACTACGGTGGGTTAAAGGGCACGACAGGAGCAAAGGTAACCGCATTACTGACTCTTTGGCCAGGATGGCGGCTGGACTCAAAATTTCGGGACCAGGTGACACCCATGGCTTGACGATTTCGACAATTGCGGAACTAGCCAAACGTTACACCCATACTCAATCCCTCAAGAGATGGGATGAAACCAAAGGATGCAGTTTTGCGAGGATCACCCTGGGCGACCCTGAGAAGCTGGATCCGAATCAATATTTCGCGATGACCAGGAAGAACCTAAGTTTAACAGTGGGATTTCTGACTGAACACTCAACTAAGGAAACACCTCCATATTATGGGGCTAGTGGACACACCTCTATGCAGGATGTGTGAACAGGAAGATGAAACTGTCAGGCATGTCTTATGTGAATGTCTGGAGCTATCGTCGATAAGAGAGTGTGTGTTCGGTGAGTCTTGGCCTACACCTGCCAATATTAAGGAGATGTCCCCTGGTGACCTGTCCCCCTTCCTGGATAAGGCAGGATGGACAATTTCTCAGGAGGGCGACTCCTTGAGAGGATGTACAATGGGTCATATTGTGGCCTAAGTGCTGTGGGTCTACACTCACCCTCCCTACTCTACAGATACAGATACAGAAGCTTGAGCTATTCAAACTTTCAGAAATATATTTGATTGCTTCACCAAAATAATTCATTTCAATTCCATTCATCCTCATTTATTGTTTCAACTTTTTTTCCATCCCAGGAAATTTTTGCAACAGGTTTCATTAGAGTTAACTGAATAGACAATGGGAGTCCGAACCAATTTGACTCAAGGATATTCTTTCAATAGAACAGCTGAACTTTGGAACTCCTCACAGAGAGAGGTTTTTGAAAATTCAAAGTGAATATTAATTCTTATCTCCTGTTCCCCGATTCGGGCGTTGTTCTTTGATCATAATAGGCCTTCCCTTCCGTGGGAAACTGTATTTTAAAAAAATACTATCACATGAAAACTTGTATGCATCACGGGAATCAATAAATATATACCCTCGGTACATGGATAACTAGTTTGGAAAACTTCGGAGATATTTGTTGTCATAGGTATGTCTGATAATTAATTCAGTCTCACTTTTTTAAAATGGAATCACAATTTGTGAACGATATGAAAAATAATGTTGAATGGAATTGAAAGTAGTTTGTTATATGTGTTTTCCTTCAGATCATTCTCAAAACAGGAAGGTTTCTGCAGGAATGCTCATTTTACTACATAATACTACAGTGAACTGTACAATTCACAAGGAATATTCATTTTGCTTTTTCCTATTTTTTCCGCAGAACATAAAGATGCTATTATGTTTCAAAAAATATTCTTCGTGTACATTCCTTATTCTCAAACAATTATTGAAAATTTTACTTACATTTTCTAATAGAAATTATGCTGACCACAGCAGCATTATAATTGAAAAATGTTATACCTATTTTTACAGATTTTGGATTTGTTCACATCCTATTACAGCATTCATAAATATATATTCAATCACTCGTGTTACATCGCTTTGATGTTGTAGGATAGGTCTGACGATTTCGGATTTATTCACATTCGATCACGAAATTCGTACATATTGAATATATGTATATCCCTTGCGTTACATTGCTTTGATGTTGTAACGATCTCTGACAATTCTGTGAAGTACAGAACATTCCATGATTCGCTAGCGAAAAAATTTTCCTGAATGTAGAAGGTTGAAATACAATATAATGATTTCCATAGATTTGACAATTGTTCATCAATTAGCGCCAGAATGGGGTATTACCTGTGAGAACTTTGTAACGAGAAAAAAAACACTAGTTTTCCCTTTCATATATATGAAGATAAATAACTTTTAGTGAAGTGAGCATCTTTCTGGAACTTTGTTACTCTTCGTAATGTAGTGAAAATGTTTATTACTTCAAACGCTTCAACTGGTAAGTTCAACATTTGATTAAGAAGTTCGTGTTCAAGTTTGAATTGCCATAGTTACATCAGGCAACTTCATATTTCAGTCAGACGACGGTTCTATCATAACAATATTATGATATCAGAATCAAGAGAATACAAAACTTCAATAAAAAAGGTGCCATCTGCAAAAACTTCAATTCCAGACTTTCGATTAATCCACTACAAGGAGGAAAATAAACTATATGAAACAACTACTCCTCTGCTCATCTGGCGCGATAGGCATTTGGATCACATGAAAGTCACTTTTCTTCACTTGTTTTCCATAATGAGCTCGCATGACTTCAATGAAGAAGATACCTAGTATTTTGTAGGATTTTTACATAACATGCAGTAAAACAGAGAGTGGTATGTAATGAAATTCCACCCACCAAGATATTGTTTCATTCTCAATTCCAGATAAACTTGTTTTGCTCAGAAAACCATATCTTGAGCTCTTCAATGGCCATACAAATGAATAATGGGATTTTTTCGGCGAGTAAATCAAACCTTCGGGATAGTCGAATAAAATAAAGTGTCTCCTATCAGGTTCAACACCCGTCGAGCTATATAGACAACGAAATAATTGTTTCAGATTCCTTATTATATGTGAATTGAACGTCTATAAAAAACAAACAGGAACCAACAAAAAATATTGAGCACAAAAATTACTTTCATATAACATATAAAGCTTCTTTCAATCAAGTTCCCACATGATGAATTCCTCCTGGGAATATTTCAGCAAATTTGTCATAATGTATCATCATCGTCGAGGAACACACTGACTTCGTATTACGAAGTCAATGTGTGATGTTGAAGTTCAATTCCCTCAAACTGTCCAGATACAGCAGACAATTGAAGTCGGAAATGTTTATTCTCACCAGAAACTATTACTGAAGTTTTTCAACGTTGAAATATCACTCAACTCTGTGACGGTAAGTACTTAACGCATTTAGAAATATTCTTGTAACGAAAGAAATATCCAACTCAACCAAGTTAATGTCGTTCCGATAATGCTAGATCAGAATAGCAGTAGGAATGTTCAAATATTTTCTAAAGAGCATATTGTAGACATATCCACTTCAACATTCACTCTCAGTCCTCACGGAGTTTTATATAATTTCAAAAACATTTTGTACATACATTCAGGATTTCCCGGATTCATTCCTAATAATCCAAATGAATTGACGACCTATCCGCTGAGTCATCCATTCTTGAAAGTTCTAACGGAAAGTTCGAGTGCGACAGGAATGAGAGACCACTTCACGCGCAGCGCGTTCGACGTGAAAGCTTTCGAACACCGATGAGGGCTTCCAGCAGTCACCAACCGACTTCAGCGCACTGGAGCATCTGTGAGCTTCAAAGCACATGATACCGGACAGGTGAAATACGCTGCCTTCGTGTTGCGCGCATGACGCGAAAGCTCGACAAAACAAACGAAAACAGCATAGATCTTGATTGTTTCATTCACGCGATAAGTGGTTTAACAAAAGTTGAGATAGCAAAGGAACTAGAACGCGTGACAAATTTCCTTCATAATTCGAACCCGTATAATGGGTTGGAGGAATAAACAGGCAACAGTTATGTAATTAATTCAATTCGGGAAAGTAGTTATAACAAGGAATGTTGTTATAACAAGGAATGTGGTCTCGGTAGCGTAGTGGTAAGCACGTCCGTCTATCAAGCACCAGAACACCGTGCTGGTATTAACATGTTAAAAAGTATGGGCTCGTTAATCCATTGCTCGCATAAGTTTCGACTTCTGAGGGTTGGACGTTCGTCAGCTGGTTGATAAAAAAAAAAATTGCAATTTCATAAGGGGCAAGGAAATTTGCGTTTTGGTATATCAGAAATCAAGTGGCTGGCTGATCACTTCATATTGCAATTGAAAATGGTTTATCGATATATGTTGTCTGAATACAGAAAATCGCTTTTCTGTTTTATGTCCATCGAAATGTAGAATGTTTGAAAGCATGTTACTAATGATTTCCAAATTTCACATTTTGACGATCGAACTCCATAAAATATCCACAAAATACTCTATGTTGATAACGTTTTTTCCATTGAGAGTCGCTAGTTGAGTAACTATATATGAATTCTAGAAGAACCTTGTATTATCGACGGCAAATTCAAACTCTCTAGATTCCTAGCAAAAAAATAAAAGATGCTTCGATGGAATAAAATACGTCGCAGGTATATTTCAACACACCGTCGTTTTATAAACAAGTATTTTTCAATAAAAAAAAAACAGTTGAGTAGTGATTGCCGAGGTGAGATACGCTTTCAGCATTCACAGCGAGAGAAGTGGAAAAATTCGCTCTCCAGGTTAGAGTTTGGAAAGTTTGACGCATATCAAATAAAAAAACAAATGAAATTATGGGAGAAATTCGTGAGATCATCTGGGGATGAGGATTCAAGTTCGGATAGGGTGTCAGTATTAACCTCAGACGAGTGAAAACGAAATCTGCAGCAATGAAGATTCATAAAAGTTTTTCATCAGTAGGGGTCAACCGACCTTGCCCATATGCATATTCATATAAGCTTTATTTATATAAGCCTGGCTTAGGATTTAAGCCGGCTCAAGTTCATAAGCACCGAAGCAACAATTGCTGTTAAGCTGGCTCGTAGTTGAATCATCATAGTTGGAGGCTTAAAACGCCAATCTCAGCTTATAGCAATGGTAACCCAACTTTTTATTGAGTATAGGTATTGTTTACGAAAAAAAAGTTGATAGGAGGATGAAATATTACTGGAAGATGATGTTGATATATTAAACATCATTGATTTTGGATTTCCACGTCGCGTCGCCTTAACGTCAGGCTGTATTATATAGACGATATGGGTGACACATCTTTTTTTCGGAGGTTTAGATTGACGAAACCAGCAAATATATCGGAACTAAAGAACAAAACAATTTTAGGAACATCAAAGCACTGTTTCGAGAATAATAAAAAAAGGATCAAAGGCAATAGCTAGCCTACGTAATCAAGTTTTTACCATGCCAACTACTCCAGTACGTAGACTATTGTGTCAAAACATATTGTCAGTTAGTGCGTTCTCCTTGTGTAATTGCACTCAGATTGAAATTTGTTCACTATGTGAGTATTACACATTTTTTCAGGAGTAGTATCAAACACTTTCAGGTGCAGAAGATGGAGGAGTTTATAGAAATCGAAAATCATATTCTTCTATAAATTTATAATTAGTATGTGATAGTGACTTAACAATAGCTAATATTGTAGCCGGATGGTCAGGGTTAGTCCATTTTTGATAATAGTCGATTCAGAACCAGATTTGAGGGTGGCGAATTAGGAAATGGCATTCTTCTTGGTGAGTACCATATTGTAGCACTCTGCAAAATTCTCATACTTGAAAGTGTCCAATTATTTTTTCGTGTGACAGTGGATAACCACTTGAATCATATTTGTAGACACCAATTACAAATCCTCACAGACAACGGAAACAGTTGAATAAATGGGTGGCATATCCGTACAAGAAACGCTAAAACAAAAGGTGGATGGAAACCTAGGTTCCCATCATTGTGTTATGGACTACGATAAATGTTACGAAATTCGTTAACTGCAACTGTTGCGACAGCAGTTATAAATAATGTTGATTGACTGATGCATGAAGAGATTCCTCAACTTCCTTAAGGTGTTCATGCAGACGAATTATTCAGCAGGGCCATATTTCCACAGTGAATCGTTACCAAGATGTTAACTACAATTTCCATAATAACATAATGAATAATTACTTGGTAAGTTACTATGGTTACTTATTTGAACAAGTATGCCTACAACAACAAAAATGTAAAAATGTTTATTCTCTATTATTATAAACAAAAATCTGTCTTGTACCCGACATGGTGAAGAGTGAGGAATGAGATTGGTAGATATTCAACATACATACAAAACGTACCCTTACCGGTATTGGTTCTTCATCACTTCTCTCTTCTATAACATATTCGATAATATCATCTTGTTCATTTCGAACTTGGATAAGAGATACTTCTGCATCGTCGTCAAATCTATTTTCAGTTTTTTCAGTTTCAGTGGAGGACCTCCGCCTGTTAGCATAGTTTCTATTCTCTCTTCCGCTAACATTTTCCTCACTTTCTTTTTGCGATTCTCGTAGCACTTCTTTGAACAAGTGGCCTTCCTGAAAGTATAACTACTAGACGACGGATTGAAATATTTGCTTGCCACGCTTTATCTTTTTGTAGCGTGGACGTTCGATCTGTATTCTTTATCCTCTAATATAACTGCACACTTGGGCTCAATTATTTGCACTTAATGAATCCTTCCGGCATTCGTAAAATTTGGTACCCGAATTGTCTTCGTGGAGCAACTTATATTTTTCCAATGGTCACGATAAAGACGTACACGATTTCACTTTAGGTTACAATTTATTGTCAAGAAGTAGTATAGATAGATCATTTAATGGCTATTCTTCTCCAAATCTTTTTTCATTACTTGGAGAAAACAATGTCAAAAAAATACCCCCAAAAAAAATTTTTAGGTCTCCTGAGAGAGTTCTATAATTACTACATATGTGATAACTGATTAACTCGATTGATATTTTTCTCGAAAACAGCTAATTTAGGTTTGAGAGTTACATGTTATCCCGATGAGTCAGAGTTTCTCGCGATATACTTTCTATTTGTGCAGAAATAAACTTAAAATGGTGTCAGATTGAGTTTCGAGTGCTCGGTATACAGATTGAGTAGAAATGTGATTATATGTGATTCAGTGCTCGTCTCGTTATATAGGCAGGGGAATAGCCGTTTGAGACTCTTCCTTCCTTTTTGGGAAGAAGAATTCACTAGATGGATTCTCTAACCATTGAGCTATCAAGAATACTAAATTCTACATCGCATATCCAGAAGTCGTTTCTGTCAAATCATATCGTAAGTTGTTACTTTTATTGTACCTTCCAACCAAAGCGTCGTCGAATGTCTAAAATCCGCCAACATTTCATTCAAACAATAAAAAGGTTGGCGTCCGAATAAATTTGGTATACAATGCCGCTTTCACAAGCAACAGGTTCACCAAGTGAAAGAAACTCCTGTCAATATCCTTTCCGTCAGCGATCTATCAGACACTGTTGGTGGACTCAACACAAAAATACCAGACAGTCATTTTGAAACTACCACATGGTTGCCTGTCCAGTTATATGATCTAACAAGATTTCTCATAGACATTTCCATTTGATATATAATTTTCAATGAGATATCTCCTGATACCCTAACAATAAACGGTAGTATTCTGCAAGAAGTTGTTATAGCGTTCCAACCCTATTTGATGATTTGTTGACGGAAAGATATTTTTCCTCATACTCATGTGACGGCAACGTTCACTTAACAGAAACAATCATCGTTGGTCATACTATATTTGCATCCCCGGAAACAAAGAGATATCAGAGTCCTGTCGATTAGCAGTTCATTCAGAACAATCTGCTATAATCATTCAACTTCCCCTAATTCAGCCACTCACTAATTATTCTTGAAGCCATCACTCGAATACCTCATTGTTTCGTCATCTGAGAGCCCGTCATCCCTCAGAAATCTGCCTTTCACGGTAATTGATTCTCCCATTTTTCATTCGGTGTTCGCGATATAGTCGCTTCGGAAACCTTCTTTTGATTGAAATTCAACCCAAAAGGCAAATTAAAGCACTCTCAGACGTCTTGAGGAGCTGTGAAGGACCTGATAGGAATATTTGAAAGGGTGGCTTAATAAATGGAGATAAACCTATTCGAACCAATCAAACACAAGAATGAATTCGCCTTTCACTGGAAAATAAATGTTATTATATCTCTTCTACTTGCTTTATGTGCAAGGGTATATGATTCTACCCCCCTAATGTGGGTATTGTGGAATAGTATCGATGAAAAAGATTCAACAATGTTTTGAACCAGAATTGTCAACTTCCGATCTAATAATGAGCTTAATATAGACCCATTTGTTTTCAATTCATTGTTTAATCTGAAGTATCAAAATGAAGAAAATAGCTGTAGTGGAAACATTTTTTTTTTGTTTTATTTGTGGATATTCAATATTGTGATTGAAGCCCAGAATATATCTCTGTTATTGCTGAGCTATTCGATGCAAGACGAGGGTTATGAACTTAATGCAAATATCAGTGAATGAATGATCACAGATTTTTCATGAAATTGTCGACCATGGATATTGTTGAATATACAAGAGAATTATCTTCAATTCTTATCAGAATGAAGAACTAATGCGTCGAAATGGAATTAGTTGATTGGACAAATGAAATAATAACTTCATTCGATGGAAAACAAAGTTATTGGTGGTGAATGAAAAGTCAGTGGGAACCACTTCTGTGGATACGATTTATCGAATGTTATGCTCGTTAAATATAGAAAAAAATGAAAATATCAACTGAGCTCTCTCCTATACAAATACACCTCGCTCTTTCACGCACAACCTCAGTTATTTCATCATATTTGAAAAGCTGTACCTATAAGCACCCCAATCGATCCACTACGTGATTATTTCTGTTATAAATCTCCTAGATATTCATTCATTTCAATTTATTCATTCAATATTTATTATATTTCGTTCATTCGTTTGCCATTTTATTTCAAAATAAACTCTTTGGATTATTATAACATGTGTTTCAGGGCAAATTGGTATGTTTGTCCCAATAGGTAACTGCAATATCATGAACAAGCAAAATTGTCTTACTATTTTGAAATGGAATTGGCCGATACTCGATAAAAATCGAAGATGATGAAAATGATAAAACACTTTATTTTGTAACTTTTTCTTTATCATAACCATATATTTTACCTTGGCGACGTTTCGGAAACTATTCTACTGTTAGGTAAGAAACCCAGAAAACTATCAAGAAAAGATTTATCCACCACAAAAACTTCCAAACAGTATTCTACTTTCTTTTTCAAGCCCTTCGGAAAATTTTTGGGTGAGTCGATTTTCGGTTAATTGTGTCGAAGTATAGTTCTGTTGAGATTAATTCACCAACAGTTCTACCACTTCGAACTGAATATTTCCAGTTCGACTTCCCTTCCAACTTCCAATATTGATCCATATGTGCATTATTTACTGATAATGTGTTCAGCTTATTTCGACTTATTTATTTTCCGAGTGCTCGAGTTGTGTTATGTTCCGCATTTTTTATATCCAATGTTTTTTACTGTTTCACCAGTATAAACACTACCACATACACATCTTTATTTTCTGAATCCTGTTCTGTGATAATTTTTTGCTATTGAAAATAAAAAGCGCTGAACATAATTAAAGTTGCTGGGCAACGATTTGGTTTTTTAAAAATTTCGTTTATTTTTAAAATGAATACAATTGCTCGGTAGCTGTGCTGGATCAAACGTAAAAATCAGACTTTAAAGCGTCCTCGCGTTTATATAAAGAATATAATGCAAACTCAGCGTCTACGAGCTATGATAAACACTTGGATTATTACAATGACGGTATTCATTATGAATATATGACTCCTCCATCCTTAAGATGATAATAATACGTCTGTGTTATTTTCAGAACAACAATTTGGTTCTAGTTGAATATCATTATCTCGAGTTGAATATCGAGTTGAAAATAATCTTATTGAATTAAATATCTGTCGTCTGAAAATAAACAGTAATAATAGAACAGTAAAGATTATACATATTGAATATAAGATATAATGTGAAGAATCGTTTTCTTCCGGTCGTTGTAGACTATGAAGTTGAGTCTTTTCAGCCATCTTCTGGAGATGGCTCAGGTCATCTAGGTTGATTTTTCCTAGAGTATACAGGGGTAGATTTCCTCTTGAGCGTGCCTCGAGAGTGTCCAGTTGTGTAGTTGAAGCGTGGTTTCTTCAATGGTAGGGGCGTCATTACTATATACATCGCCATTAATTTTCAATTTGCAATGATAAGGGATGTATATAAGTTTGGGTTGGTTGATTTCTTCATAACCATTCTCTTGACAAACTTTTTCAATATAAATTTGTTTGAATGGTATAGCAATTAGATATGCATTGGTAATTGGTTCAACGATGTCTTGTTGAATTTGGATGTCCGTTGTTTGGCATTTGATAGTACGTTGTCCCATAAGAATTTCAGGAATACAGTCGTTATTCGAAATTTGATTTTCGATGTACTGGATACAACTATTTTCAATTTTGATGCAGGTTTCATCAGCATAATGGTGATATGTCGAGTTCAATATGTTATAAGGTTTTAAGGGTAAAATGGTTTTATTGGAGATTGGGATAGGATAGAGATGGAAAATCTCATAAACGTTTTCCTGGAGTATCGGAAAATGAACAATGAACAGAATTCTTTCATTACTGTTACGAATTTCTGTTTTTAATAATTCATAATATGATTGAGTATTTTTGAAAACTGGTAATCCATTTTTGTATTTTCAATTGTTTTTGAGTTGTCTCTAATACGTTGTATAGGTTTATCAAATTTTGTCAAGTCTAAAAATTTGATGAAAGTATGTTTGTTGAAAGTAATTCTTGCTTGTCCAAGGGAAAAAGGAAGAATTGGGTTAGTCAGAGTCTTCAACTTGATCTGTTGTCCTCTCATAATAATGCCTATCAGGAGTATCATTTGTAGTAGCATCTGAAACAGATCGTTGGGGTTTCAGTTGTTGTTTATGATAGTTTGCTTTACGAGTTTTTAATTTAATATCCTCATTTTCTATTGGTTCAACAGCTCTATAAAGGGGTGTTGTTTTACTTCTTTGTTTGTCATATAAATGGACTTGTTGGTCAAGTTTTATTTCAGGGGGTTCTTTTCTTTCTGTATTAACTTTATCTAGAGATGCTTTTGCTTTCTCGTTATTTGTTTTTATCATATCATTTATTATTTTTATGTTTCCGTCATGTTTTTCTAGGTAGTCAGTCATTATTCGTTCTGTGGTTATATCAAGTGGGTTTCCATGATTTAAATTTCCTTCAATTATTTGAAATGGGGTATATTCAGTTGCCGAATGAATGGTGTTATTATACCCTAAAATTGCGTATACCATGTGAGATGATATTGATTTCTGTGGAAATTCTTGTTTCAATATTCTTATTTCTTCTAGTAATGTCGAATGAAGTCTTTCAATTGGACTATTACTATAAGGATTTTTGGGTGTTACATAATGTAATTTTATGTTTTTCACAAAAATCTTCAACGATCTTATTTTTGAATTCACTGCCTGAGTCGCATGTGATTTTTGAAGGTATTCCGTAGTGTGAAAAGAATATTGAAATAATATTCAATGCATTAGGTTGAATAGGGTATGCTTGAGTGAAACGTGAAGAACTATCAATCACTGTTAGGAATTTTGTTTTATTTATCGATAGTATATCCATATAAATATGTTCGAAAAGATATTCTCCGATAGGTGTTGGTTTGAATTTTATTTCATATGGGTGTCTTTCATACTTAGACTTTTGACAATCTTCACATGTATTAGGCCAATAATATTTTCGTGAGAGGGCTAATTTTGTTTCATTTATTCCTCTATGTATGGTTTTTGTTTCATGATGATATTTTATTTTTTCTTGTTGGTCTTCTTTATTGGTTATGTCTTTGAGTAAAATATTACTTTGAATTAGTTTATATGCAGCATTTTCAAAGTAATTTTGAATAGTTGAAACCACAATAGGTTGTAATTCTTCTCGAACTATTATACCATATGTATGTTTTGGTTTTGAATAATTTTTTATTGTATCTACCAGGTTTTGTTGGAAATTTTGGTACGGTAAAACTATGTCTAGTTTTATCGAATATTTTTTGGATCGTTACACGTGGTGTGATAGCATCTCGGCTACAATAAAGGAAAATTTGATTTTGACATTTATTTAATTCTTGTTCGGAAATCGGTATTTCAAGAACTGGATTTTCTGCACTTGTGTGTTCAGTATCTGAAGATTCTTCATCTTTTTTCTTTTTTGTAGGTGGACGAATTTGAATGTCCGAAATAATGTTTATTTTTTTATTCTTATTTTTCTTTTCTTTATCAATAATTTCATCTATATCACTTAAGTCAATATCTGAGAGTTGAGGAATTTCATAATTTGGGTTGAATAATTCGGGGAAGTCATCTTCAATTCTATGTTCTTGTGGGCCAATATTCACTGCAAGTGATTGGGTTTCTATAGGATTCATTTCTATACGAGATAAAGCATCTTTTGGTTGTTGATGGTGGAGGAGTACTGCTTTCATTTTATTAGGATTTGGTTTTATTCTTTCTAATACTTTCAACAGCTGGTATTTCGAAAGTATATTGTTTTTTATGGGGTTGTTTATAAAAATGGTATTTAAACATAATCTGACCGTATAAGTTGATTTTTAAAATTAATTCTTCAATTGAGGTGTTTTAGTTATTTTGTTATTTGTCCCTTAATTATCTATATATATATATTCATTATTATTACTTATGAAGTAATGATGACATTTTCTTTCTATTTTGTTTTCGTGTCTTCATCACTTCAGGGTTCATTTTATTCATTCGATGTTTCATCCGTTTCTTATTTTGTTTCAAGAATGTTTTTGGTGTTTTATATTTTATTTTTGGTGTTTTATATTTTTCTACAGTTGGGTGTTCAGGTTTCCTGTTCTTCAATTCTTGTTTTTTTTGAACTTTTTCAATATCTCTTTTTTTACTTTAAATGAGAGTTTAGAATTCATGTTCTTTGATTCTTGGTTTTCTTTGAACGTTTTCAATATCTCATTTTTTTCTTTAAATGAAGGTTTAAATTTCATGCCTGTTGATTCATCTTTCTGATTGAAAATTGAAAAATGTTTGGTTTTTGTTCTGGGAATATCTTTAAATTTTGCATTTGCAACGGTAATTAGTTTCGAAGTAGCAGATGAATTTGATATCGATGTTACACATTTCCTTTTTTTATCAGGCTCAACTGAAGCTTTGGATGGTACATGCTTTCTAGTAGTTCTTTGATTGAATTCAAATTTGTTTGGTTCAGTGCTTGACTTGATGGTAAAAGTAATTTTTGCAAAGTTGTTCGCATTATTTTTACTGTACGAGGTTTTATTTTTTCAAAATTCTTATTGTCAATATCTAATGATTCAGCTATATCTGTTTACGGTATGCTGTTTACTACTGCTGAATGAATGAATGAACTGTCTTCTCGTCCATTTGAGGCAGATTGTAAAAATTTGTCTCATTTTCATTGTCTGTTGGTTCATCAACTTCATCAAAAATTGTAAAGAAATCCTCAAATTCTTGGTCAGGTATATAAGTAAATTGTGAACTAATTGGATGGTTTAACAATTGTTGTGTATTATGTGAATATAACTGGGGTGTTGTATCACAATCTTGGTTGTTTAGTTCTTCGCTGATAAAATTTCTTTTCAAATTAGGATTATTTTTGAAAATATCATTATTCGGTTTTATCATTGTTGGATTTCGAGAAGTAGTTGACATAGGTTCAACCGGTGTATTCATTTGTTTATTCTTTGGTTTCCAGACGTTTTGTGGAGGGCCAAATACTTGTTTGTTAGTTAGAAATTTTTGATTTATAGCTTGGGGTTTAATCGCTATTGGTTGGCTTGGAAATTGATTTCGTACATGAGACTGTATCATGCCATTTTGATATTGTGGTTGAAAATGTTGTGGTATTTGAGGTTGTATTATGCCACGTTGATATTGGGGTTGAAATTGTTGTACATGAGTCTGTTTCATAACATGTTGTTGAAAATATTGCGGTTGTATGCGTTGTTTGTGGTTGTTGGTAAAATTGTTGTTGTAAAGGTCTTTGGGACTTTTGAGGTTGTTGGTTTTGTAAAGTCATATTTTGTATTTGCCTAAAGTTTTCATCTTCGAGTACCAAATTCATAGCCTCTTCCAAGGAATTTGGATGTTGAACTAAGATTTTATCTTGTAGACGAATGTTCAAATTTCTCAAAAATACTTTCAATGATTGAGATTCATATTGTCTAATATGAATTCTTTTTGTTGGTTGGTCTATATCAGGATCTAAATTTATTTTGAAAATGAGTTTACTGCGTAAAACTTGAATTCGTTTTCCAAAATCTAGCCAATGTTCATTTCTATTAGGTATTAAAGAAAAGAGTTTTTGTTCCAAATTATCAAGACTCAATCTATCACCAAAAGTGTTTCTCAATTCGTTTTTTATCAACAGCCAAGTATTTAATTCTGTTCGTGAACTGATCAATAATTGTGCTCTATCTTTCAATTTACTCAAAATTATACTGACTATACATTGGTTGAGAATTTGATCATTACCATGATATCTTGTTTGAAATTTGTCAACGGCATTTATAAAAATTTCAAGGTTTTCAGAGGTACCATCAAAAGTAGCAATGGTATCTGAATAAATTTTGAACAATGTGTAATTTATCTCTTGGGCCATGTTTTATTCGTTTGATGATGAAGAAGATTCAATCAGGTTGTCAATATCAGTCATAAAATAAAATAGGTTGAATATTTTCTAAATTTACTTGGTTTCTTAAATCTACTTGTGAAATCACTCAAGAATTCACACTGAAACTCGGTATTTTACTCTACTCTTCTTGGTTTGTTTGTTTTTTGTTTTGTTTTTATTGATCTGTATCACACAAAAACTTTGGTTTGAGTGATCTGTATCCTCTATTTCGTTCTGTTCGTTTTTCCTAAACCTAAACTCCTTTGAAATGTTCATGATAAACAAATTCAGGAAGAACAAAGAGGATACTCGACTCACCATGATGGTCCGACGTAGCAGCTCTAGGGGACTTCAGAATGATCAGCTTGTGTTCACCAAAGGTCGCCAACTCCTTCTTGTTTCTTCGAATAGCGGACTAACAGCTGGGCTGACGTGTATTCTCGATGAAGGGACACTTCCACTATCCTACCGACTGCGCCAATTAAAGTTGCTGGGCAACGATTTGGTTTTTCGAAAATTTCGTTTATTTTTAAAATGAATACAATTGCTCGGTAGCTGTGCTGGATCAAACGTAAAAATCAGATTTTAAAGCGTCCTCGCGTTTATATAAAGAATATAATGCAAGCTCAGCGTCTACGAGCTATGATAAACACTTGGATTATTACAATGAAGGTATTCATTATGAATAAATGACTACATTGGAACAACTTGAGAAGACGATAAATGGATATTTCGAAATCAGCTGAACACATATGATCCACGAATGGTTGAGAGGAATAATATAGATTCATTCATGAAAACAAAATTCAATAAAAGGATAATCGAAGCTACTTTCATTATGGTCGAGGGAAATTGAGAGCTTGCTACTTTATTGAATATAGATCAATGTGGTTCTTGGTGGTGAAGAGGTAAGCACGTCCGCCTGTCAAACAAGAGACAGTACCATCGTGCTGGATTTTCACGTAGAAATGTGAGGCCTCGTTGATCCATTACTCGTGTGAGTGTCGAATTCTGAGGATTGACATTCGAATGAGGGGCATCAACTGATAAATGTAAAAAAACATTTTTTTTGTTGGAGGCCATCTGAAATGAGAAGTTCAACCGGTAAGATTCGGTTCGAAGAAATTTGTTGTAGAACTATTGATGAATCAGAAATGCCAGTTATTCATCTGAAGACAACTCACGAAAATTCGATTTTCCAAGAAAATTTCAAAGAGCTTGAAAGAAGGGAGCAGGCTATCTTTCGACTGGTCGCCAAGTGAAACTATATGGATTCCGGTTGATTTTGTTTATGTAATCTTTCAATTCACAACAATTACGATACGTAACTGACAAAAGAGTCCATCAATTTTGCACTTTAAAAAAATTCATCATCGGGCCTGATATAAAAATTCGAATGTATTGGGGATTCCAATCAACGATCAATGTATGACAATGAGTGGATGCAGTAGCCCTGCATCCAGATATCAATCATTTTGAGGAACTCATCACAGAAAGATGGAATCAATGTTGGCGATTCCTGTCTGGTATTGTGGTTCGGGTGAACAACTTCTAAGAAAGCATTTCTGGTCGATTCATTCGGTAATATCTTCTGAACCTGAGCTCACAAAAAATTTTATATTGGAGAAACATAAGTTCGAAGAACAGAGCTTAACAAACAGTATCATTGCTGAATGTTGATAATACGAAGATTTTGTTTCTTATCGTTTTTGAAAAGAATAATGGCTGACCTGTTGATCAGGGAATCGTACAAATTCATAACACTTGTTAATTGTTACTGTTGTTCAATGGACGCATACATAATACTTTATATTGTGAGTGGTATTTTATTACTAGGTTTACAAGAATAAAAACCCTCAATGGTTGGAAAAACTTTGGGAACGAATGGAAAAATAGCTGTTTCTGGAATAACGCGATCGTTTTCGACGAACTAAAATACAAGTTGATCAGATGGCTTGCCAGTAGCAGAATGAATTTTCAATTTATTTAAAAAAAAACTATTTCTGCTCGCAATGAATGTATGCAAACAAGACACATAATTTGTGTCTTGTAACTGTTTATTTTGATATGAGAAGCAATTATACGCTACTAGAGTACCAGAATATGAAAATTTAATGACGTTGGGAAAATATGCACTGATTTCTGGATTCGTGGTTCATTCCCAATCGCACGTTAATTGAAGTTATTTCTTTTAGCAGTACAATATGGCTTCCCCATCTGATGAATGAATCAAGCAGATGAGTCCACTTCATTGGTTGTTTAAGCAGAGCTTTCACTTCAACCCCCTTTATCCTCTCAGAATAGATCTAAACGAAAATTAAAATATTTGAGATACCAACTGGAACTTCCGAATGCTGTAATATCAACACTGAGGATTTCACATAAATAACCGTCCGCGCCTATAGGCTGGTACAGACACAAGCAGGAAAACAATGATCTTCCAAATGAAGCTCTAAGAGGATTATGAAGTATAATTCAGGCGAAACTTTTATTTTCGCCACAATATTACCAGAAGGTTTACGCTCTGAAACCACTGAAGTGTACTGTGTAGTCTATAATGCTGTACCCTGCACAAAGTTTTAACGACCCCTCAACTTTTAAGTCATTGTTGGGGCTTCAATGCTATGAAAGTATTTGGGAAGCGAACATTGTTTTGAATGAAAAAGTTTCAGTGAAATTTTTATCAATGAACTGGAAGAATATCTAATCAATATCGGTTAAAGAATTTTAGGTTATGATATAATGTGGTTGAAACAAAAACTTTCTTAGTATAAACTGACCACATAAAGTAGGGATTGCTGTCAACATAACACTGTCTCATCGTAATTTTGACTCCTGGGAAAAGAGAACGTGACATTCAAAGTGAAAACTGACATTAGTGACAATAGATATCCTTATCCAATCCCGGGTTTTAGTGTTGTGGTTCATTTAATATTCAGTTCAACCCTCTTTTCTATGTATTCATTTTAATGAAATAAGCATATACTTGATTTCAAAATAGGGCATTTCCACGAAAAGTCATGAGCTGAATGCAGCGGGAATAAATGGGGTTACAGCCACCCCTCCAAAATATTTATCAGACATATGATGGTAACAAATAAATCCCCATTTCCGAAATGTTTTCTGGCTACGTCTGTGAAAGAAAAAACCTAACAACCAGTTAACTCGCTTCAGAGCAGAAGAAATATCATCAAAAAAAACATGGTTCATAAAAAGCAGAAGGTATCAAAAAATGAGAATTGAGGGGTGACCGCCATATTTAACTCCTCGACGGTCATATATTCTTCTCAGTGTAAACTTCCAATAAAGGTATATTTTTATGAATGTATCATTGAAAGGTTATGATGATTTTCAACTCTATTCTGCTTGAAATTATCTTTACTCTTGTAATCAAGCTATTGTATCTTTTTTGTCAATATTTTTTATGATATCTTCTCACTAGAATAATCACATCAATAATAATAATAGATCTCATAGAGATTTTCCGCTCAATCGAATAAATTTGAATGTTTATTGAAATTCGACTATAATGAGCATCAATTTCTTTAGCATTTCTCAGGAATTGTAAACTCTTTTATCCAAATATAGGATCAATGATTCTGAAGTTTTCGAATGTTTTCATGATTTTTTTCAAGGTAACCAACTTGCGTAATGAAAACGTGGGTGCACCAATGATTTTCAACAATACTTCCTTATTGATATTACGTTCCGACTAGAACAATGATACGTGTCAATATTATACGTTATATGTGTGACTCAACAACTTGGTAGCTGGAACGATAACAAGGTGTAGGATATTTTCGAGTTTTATCGATACCTAAAGAGTCAATACAGCAGCGTAAAAGCTGGGCTCCTGTTTTATCAACTTCGATATTTTCCTATATTATGCTCAACTGATATCAAGTTTCATGACGTGCTATGGTATAACAACTTTTGAATAGATTTCAAACATAGTATGAGTTTTTGATACAGTGTGTGTCACATCGGATCTCAATTGAAATTGAGGAGTGAATTTTCAACTATTATGACAACTGATTTGAACAGCTGATGTTGACAGAAATCTGCTACTTCTTCCTCCAACATAAAGAAAGTCATGAAATATGAATGGTTGAGTATGCGAAGTTGTTATTCTGGGAGTTTATCCGTTGGTTGGTTGATATTGAATTTCGACGTTTCGCCAACGCATCAGATGGCATTTTCAAGAATGTAACTGCTCCTACTTGGTGCTAGCAGCTGTTTTTCGGAAAGCCCCTGCCAATTTTTGAATAGTTTCTCGGTCGTAAATTGTACCTGATATGATCCGTTCCATCAGCCGTCGGGTCAATTACGGTTGTCGGACCCTTGGCTAATGACTGTTCAGGTAATAATGGTCGGTCTGACGTGGCGACCTGCATCCATCAAAGGACCATTGTCTGAACTGTTGTTTTCTTGTTGATGAGGGCCCTCCAGACATTCGGTCCCTCTTTTGTTGATTTTTCCATGTTTTTCTATCTCGATGGCTTCCCTTATTCGACGTGTTCAGAAATGGTTCTCCTGCGCTATTTGCTTTGCTGCCCCGAAATCTATTTTGTGACCCGTCTGGTGGTGGTGTTAAAAGAGAGCGAAAGATGTTTGTTTTGTCCTTATGCTATTTTTGTGTTCCTGTACTCTAGCTGGCATTCTCCTATTCGTTTGGCCTATATATCTCTTATCACAGTCCCCGCATGTGATGCTATATGCTCCTTGGTTTTCAAGAGGGACCCTGTCCGTTGGCCACGGTAAGCAAGACGAAATGGTCCTTTGAGGATTGAAAACGGTTCGTATATTTCGTTTCCTCATTAGTCTTTTTGGGTTCTGGGTGGTCTTCCGTCCTAGTTTTTCTTGGGTTTGTTTGCGCATGGATTGCCCTTCTGATTGAGTGTGTTCCATAGCTATTTTGTCGAAGTGCTTTGGACGTCTCTGTTAGCTCTGCTTGTCTGTTTGTTGTTCCCGTCGAACGAAAAGATTGGGTCACCGGCGTGTTAACTACTGATTGCAGTTGGGAGGGGTGATGGTGGGATTCGGCGTGTAAAGATATCGATTCGGTTGACGTTGACGTTGAAGTCTTAGACCTAGATGCCAAATCACTTCGTATATATGTACACAAATATTCGTTATATATTATCAGTGACTTTCCAATCTATCTCCTATTCAAGTATGGTTGCGCTCATATCAATCACAACCTCACATAGGAAAAATCGAAAATTAAATTGGATACAAAATTAATCCCGAATCCAGCGATTCTCTATGCTCTCAAATATTCGACAAATGGTATTAATTCAAGTACAATGTTTTTCCCAGGGCAAGTATCATAGGTTCCAACTGTACCAAGACATTTCCAACCATTCAATGAAACGAAGAAGATTCATAGTCTGACCACCATTGAGTAGGGCTCAACCGCAACCTATAATATCGCTCCTCAGACTGGCAATATGAACGTCATTCGTTATATGGATACAAAGGGGTACTGATTGTATTTTCTGACATATCTGGGATGGTGTGGATTCAGAGATCTGATTGAATAGTCATAGAAATTTTCGGTCCAGTCAAACAACAATAAATCACATCTCACATTGATTCAAGTGATCTGAATATCACAAGTCTGACATGACATCGAGAAATAATGCTCGATATTCAAGGAACCTCGAAGGACAATCGAATGACGAAAAATATAAAAAAATATATGAACGTTGTCATCAAGATCTGAAACATTCACAGAGATTTGCAGAAATCTTTCGAAAGGAGAAACTATGCTGCTAATAGCCTTTTAGCCCCTTGCGGAAACTGAAGGTAGAACAGGATATTCCTTCGGAATCAGATTTAGGTAAATGAACTCATATTTAGCCCAATTGTGTAACATAAGGTATGTCTTTGTCTGTTGAAAAAGAGATTCTCATAGGGATATAAAAAAAATTCTGTGAAAAATGTTCTTCTCAGATATTGATTTCGTTTTCCAAATATTCATTCAGGTTATATTCAAACATCTATCAACTTGATCTATGGGAACGTGGCCCGAGGTATCATTGAAGACTAAAAGACTTACCTGTAAGGAAATTCAATATTTATTATACGAGAAGCCACGTGCCACGTTCGATTGTTTCCCCTTCCCTTTCGCGAAGACATTTTTTCATGCTCCACCGGAAAAACGCAATGAGTTGTCCAGGATACGGTGAGTGAGCGATATGATTGAATTGTTTTTGTAGGATTTTGGTTGCAAGAATTACTAGCTAGTAGCAGGGAAAATACGTGACCACTAATTTGGTTCAATCGAACGTGGCTCCACATGTAATCAATCAATCAATATTCATTTCCTGAGACTCATTACAAGCATGGAAATTGTCAAAATATAATACGTAAAAATCGCACTTACAACAGAGTGTGAAAATAAAATCACAATAAGTGATAATAATACACACAAACATGATGTAAAATAATGGAATGTAATCACAAAAAATATAACAAATAAAGAAGTATCAAATAAGGCAGTAACATTCGCAGAATGTGAATTTATAAGTGGTGTTCACAATCGCTCAAGTCAGGCGGAAAAAATTCATCGACCGTGTAAAATGTAAACTTCAGCAACAATCCCTTCACATGATACTTGAAAGAATCCAGATCATTTATTTTTTTATGGAGACTGAGAATTTGTTGTACTTTTTAATCCGCATAATTGAGGACCGTTGGTTACCACTGATAATTTGTCATGTGGTATGATGATGTGATTATTCTGTCTTGGAGTATAGCCTGAAGCGAGCCGAGTAACATCCCCGCCCTGAAACATATCATTATGTACTCTGACATAAACAACCGAGTTCAGAATGTAGAATTCAACCAATTTCGTAACCTTCAGCTTTGAGAATAATTCTCTACGGGATTCTCCATATTTTTTGAAACATATGGTTCTCAATATTTTCTTGATAATCAAAAGTTCATTCAAAGGATAACCCAGCAAACTATACAATAATTGAGTGTGAAGTGTATATACGCATAAAAGTAATTCATTATGATCTCAATTGTAACAAAATCACGAAGATTCCAGGTGAAAAAACAATTGGACAATTTGCTCTGAGTAAAATCGATGTGATCACCCCAACTGAGAATCTATATACAGGCCTAGGAATTTAGCAGATCGCGTTTGTTCAATTGACCTGTTGGCCCTCACCAGGATACTGTGTCATATCTCTGAGAGAGAAAACAATAGTTTTCGTCTTCGATAAATTCAGAGCAAGTCCATTTCTAGAGTAGTAATCTTGCATGTTACATATAATGGAGATTGAATTTCCTCACAAGTGATCTTGATCCATTGATCACTTAGTTATCGTAGTCTATCATAATCAATGAGTAGAAAAAAAAAAACAAAGTAGATACATTATTATATTTTGACAAGGAGATCCACGACTTGCCGAAATATTTCACGAGATCCTTCAAAAGTGTTATGATTCTAACCTTTCTAACAATTATTCGGTAACCAGAAGCGAAAAAAGTTGTAGAATCTGAAGGCATAAAAAAACACATTTCAATGAACGTTCAGTAACAAAGAGAAATTTTAATAACAAACAAATGGAAACCTCAAACCCCATTCGATAAATAACTCTTCGCAAATAGTCCTAAGGATAGAACCGTACACAGAAATTCGATCAACACAAATACGGGAGAATGAACGATGCCATAATATCTCTGAAATACTGCGCGTCAGCGAAGTGTCGTGTATGATATTCATACTTTCGTCCGCCTATCACTCACAACGGATGTATCCCGCAATATTATGGGAAATATTCTATTTTCATTTCACCGGTTTTTCAGCATGCTATCTTTTTCACTGTCAGGTCCAGAGCAATTTCATTTCATTTTATTACCAGCTCATACATCTTCATTTCGGTTAAATCTGTTTGGAAACGTGATTCGACTGCAGATAGTGCCTCGGTTGCGTTATAGGCCTTAGAATCATATCATGATATCAAAGAAAAGTGTTTCGTTTTGATCTGGAATGATATTTCGGAGTGGTCATATAAACTATCCCAGGTAAGTAGGTTGAAGAGGTAATTTCATGTGTCCAATAGTCTCGGAAACCATAGCACCTGTCTCTACGATGATGATCATCTATAAAAGCACTCATTTACTCATTCAAAAATAACGCTTTCCAGGAGTATACAACTAGAACCAGTCTCAACTTTACCTACACTGTAGGTTAATGGACTTACACCTGTCAAATAACAATTACATGTGGCCTCTCCTGAGGGGCGTTGAATTATTCAAAGTTCTTCGCAAAATGAATTCTTGATCATAGTTTTGGTGATACACGTGGCGAAATTGATTTGAAATAATTATTGGGACGATTACACTTGCAGACCGGTTTGAGGCGCATTATCCCCTCTTCAATGCAAGGTTTTTTTCACCAATAAAAAGAAATATTTTTTCCTAACTGGTACCATATTTCGAAAAAGTGTGAGGCTGACAACGAGCAAATTATTAGGCTTACAGCCAGTCTTCGACTACGTTCAATTCAATTCAATTCTTTATCGACAATTCACATTGTATGGGAATAGTCAAAAAAAAAATGCTTAGGTCTCTTCAGATAATAAAATTCACATAAATAGCCCAGACACAAAACAGAGAAAACATCTAAAATTACAAATATTCTTCAATACCATACATACATTTTACAATTAAAAAGTCACGAAGGCGTTTTTTGAAAACATTCAAACTCTCAACTTTTCTTATTTCATTTGGCAACTTATTAAAAATTCTAGGAGCCATAGACTGAGGAGATTTGAAAGACACATTAAATCTATTAAACGGTATAGGTTAGTAATTTTTTTGTCGAGTTTCAAATTGATGTTTGGTTTTAGATTCAAGTAAGACATCCTTCTGCTGAAAACACCATACTGACAATTCAAATATTAACGTTCTTCACCAAGTTTAAATGAGTCATGAATAGAATGCAAGTTGTACAACCAAAATAATACATTGTCTTCATCATCTTTCTGTTTACTATCTATAGCTCTAGTCAAATACCTACTTAAGTATGCTTTTTAAGTCGTTTATTCTTTGGTCATCTTCTCATGTATGCCCCTTTTTGTCTTTTAGTCTTTGGTCACCTTCTTAACAGTACTGCGGCAATAAACTTCATATCTTGAGAGAAAAATGGACTCACTTGAAATGAGAGCAAACATGAATATGGGCGGTCTTGAATTGCACCGAAAATGTTTCAATATTTGCATTACTTTCAAACTGATATCAGGGGATATAAACTGTTCAGATCTGTTGAACGACAAGACGAACTACATCTCTGTTTTTTCGGGCTTGGGGGCCGTGTATTGGAATTTTGACTTCCGGAGCTTTCGGCTACATCTGCGGCAGCCATCTACTACGACTGTCGTAGTAAACTCACGTAGAGGAGTTCAACAAAGACCACGCCGCTGAAGATGGCTGCCGCAGATGTAGCCGAAAGCTCCGGAAGTCAAAATTCCACCACACGGCCCTCAAGCCCAAAAACCAGAGATGTATTAACACCGGCCGTGAAAGCCGACAAGACGAACTCTTGAGTCTTGATCGCTTCCATAAGCAACTTATGTAATCCGCAAATGTTTCATTTTTTATTATTGGTCTATCGAAGAATTGACCAAAAGCATTTTATTTTTCGGACCAGCCTTAATTTGATCGTTTGGTGGACGTGCTCATAGCGATTTGATAGGCCGCTGAAGAAGCAGCATGTCTTGTGCTGTGGCCTTTGAATTGATCATTTCATCGCCACCAAATTTCAGACTCATTTTTTTCTTTTTTTTACCGATTCATTGGTAATGGAAATGTTACTCATTCTGATTTTGGATGATATTCGCATTCTTTAGACAGAACCTAGAGCAAGCAGAACCATAAGTTTGAGATATATTTTTCAAAGTGAGGTTTTCCAATAGGCACAATTTTTCTAATTCGTTTAACACTTTGTAGCTCATAAACTTTTTCATTGTATCACAGTTTTGTGTATCAAATATCAAACTTTAGGGTGATCTATATAATATAATGTTTCTAACACAATAATTTTTACCTGGCTGCACCGATGGGCGATTTACTTTATCCAAATCTCCTTCCAAATGGTTTCGGTAGTGTAGTGGTTAGCATATCTGCCTATTAAGCGGAAGGCTGGGGTTCGAATCCTCGCCGGGCCACCGTGCTGAGTAACCTCATGTTAAAAGGTAAGGCCTCGTTGATCCATTGCTCGCACAAGTTTCGACTTCTGAGGGTTGACGACGTCAGCTGGTTAACGGAACGAACAATTTTAGAACAATTTTTTAGAAAATATCCACCAATGAGACGAAAATGAATTGTTTTGTTTCATCGTATTTGCCAACAGAATCGCTGAACTTTCACCCCTCACTTTTTCTCCTGGGAAATGGCTACAAACAAAATCGTTGCATCCAGAGTAAGATGGCGGCCCAGTGGATGTTATGGGGTCTGGGTTACAAGATAAAAATGTGTCACCCTATGTGATAGAGTAGTTAGTAAACAGATCAACTTCAGGTTATCCAACTTTTTTCAGTATCAATATTGCATTCCAAAGGTGACACATCTTGATCCATGATCTGATATAAAATTTTCTTTCGAATTTATATATGGGCGAACATCACTAGTTGCGGAATTGAAACACAGAAATGACAACTTCTATGGAAGAAGTGAAATAATAATAATAATAGCGTCTTTATTTATCCAAGTGAATACATATTATACATATATTTTCATTAATTTTTTTGGTCCGGCACAAATAGGAGGTGTTCAACATACAATAGTTTTAAGAGACAATTCTACATGAAAAAATATTCAGTTGCTCTTCCACTCAACCTCGAGATCGCACATATGACAAAGTTAAACATTAAGAGTGAATGTTATAATTATCCATTGAGTAACAGTTTTCCACATTTAGAAGTCCATCACAGATTGGATACGAGACGCGTGTTGTCTCGCGACTTGATCTTAGCCTCCATCTTGTGTATGCGCTGCTCATGCTTTCTGGAGGATTCGAGGGATCTATTTTCCCCTTCCCTCCGAGAAAATGCTTGAACAAAGTCATACACGGTAGAGTTGATGCGCCAGATGTTGGCCCCTTCTCTAAGGGCACTACGAACCTCTGCATCCACTGATGCTAGTTGTTCTGGACCAAGGCATCCTATGATTCCCGATGTTCTGGGTTCTCGGTGCTTCCAAGCGCACCCTCTTCTTCACCAATCGCCCTGGCGGTATTTCTACCGCATGTTCAACTGGCCTCGGTGGGGCACGTACATATAGCCACGGTCACGAAGATGAGATACACAATCCCTGAGATTTTGGGCGGAAAAGACGTCATGCTCTGGGTGTGCCACGCACCACAGCGCATGCATTCTCGCCATGTATCCCATTCGGGCGGGCTCACTACAATCATAGCACCGCATTAGGTCTTCCTTTTATTCGTCGGTTCACTCAAAACGTTCTCCATTTTCATTGCTAGAGTTGTCGTGGGGCTGTCCATCGGTTTGGGCCCCTCCAACTTCCCCTTGACCCCTATCCGGAAGGAATCGGTTGTGGGGGCCCTGTCCTCTAGTGTTGGAAACCAGAGTTGGGGACGTGCAAGGTGGTAAGCCCAGCAGGCCTACGGCCGGCACCAGAGAGAAGAAGCATTTCTCTCCCGGATGCATTCTGAACTCAGGAAGTAGTGCCCTTTCTCACCAAAGACTGTTAAGATGTTCTGTATCATCCCCTGCTTTTATTATTATTATTATGATTTGTCGTCGAAACAAGCCTAGTTGGGTCCTTACTCCCTGCTACTCAGACCCATTGGCAATCGCACTAGTGTCATTAACCAATGACCACACCCCGCACCGCGAGGTAAGTGATCACTGACACCGAGAATCGTGAGTCCTGAGCAGACGCAACGAACCGAGAATAACGGCCTTCTGCTTGCGGCCAGACAAGATCTCTGCCGCATTACGGCATGCCGGTATGGTCGTGAGCTACGAGAGTAGCGTTGGTCTGGAACCACTGAGAACGTCTGAACTCAGAACCACTATTTGACAGAATAATCCGGGTGGAGCCTGCGGAGGTCGTAAAATAAATCCTGAAACTTTGTCCTTTTTTTCTCCTCTTTTCGGGCTATATTCGTTTCGGCTTGGGACGAAAACTCAATAAAGAATATGGTCTCACTTCGGTGGTTGAAGAGGACTGACTATATCAGGCTTATATGCTTGTATTTGCCTGAGGGTGCGGAATGAAAATTTCCAAAAAAATTATTGTTATTATAATTGTTTTATTGTCGTCTAAACAAACCTAGTCGGGTCCTTACTCCCCACTACTCCGACCCAGTGGGCGAACGCGCTAGTATTATTTTAACCAATGACCACTCTCCGAACCGCAGGGTAAGTGATCACTGGCTCCTTCATTCCTTAGTATTGCTCACCAACTGTTGGGTTGAATCATTCTATAATTAAGAATATTGGTATTACTTCCATTCATTAAGTCGCCTATAGCCGATTTATTTCGGATTCACTCTTTCACTCACACTGAGTTTTATCATCATTGCCTATGTGATTGTGATGGAAATCAAGCATTTATGATGAAGTTGAACCAAACTCAGATGGAAATTGCTAATTAGGCAAGAGCCAGTTTATTACGTAAACCATCATTTATTGACGCCATCTATTTTTCAATTTCATCTCCAGACACGTTTACCTCTTTATTATAAATTCTCATTTGAAAGATGGAGAAAATGAATAAAATTATCGAATAAGCTCATCAATGTAAATTGATATTTTCTGAAATAATATTTCAATAATACAGAGTAAGTTCTTCGGTGTCAGAATATTTCCAATAATGATCAGTGGGGAAAGAACCAATTCATCAATCGAATAACGTTACCTTGAGTGAGCAGAGTTGATTTATTAGACCCTTCAGTATGGAGATAGCATCAACGCCAGATCAGTGCGCCTTATTTCGAACATTTACTGAGAAAAATCTCCAACTTACAAAGCATCTTTACTTCCGAAACGAAATGCAGCTGAATACCACTTGCTTCGAATTCATGTGTAGTGTTTCAATAAAAAAATTCTTGTTCCATCAACTGGATTTGGTATTAGGATTATCTATATTTCAATTCAATTCTTGACCTCATTATACCACTGATATAAGACTGTTTATTCTTTTATTTTCGCGAATTTGCTACTAAAGAGGGTGGTTTTCGTTGAATTTTTGCAAAAACTTTTTAGAGAGTTGGACGATTCCATAATCAAACACGGTGACGTGTGAATGGTAGAAGCTGAAAAAAGGAGAAGTTTGATTATGTCTCAATGTGGAGATCTACTGACAATGAATTATATTCACAGGTGGGTTTTAAAAATAATGAAAGCCTTGTGCAAGGAGCTTCTTCTATGAAGGTTACCGCTTCGACTAAGGTGATACTTCAGTAGGAAGGTACAAGAGTCCAATGTCGTCCTACCCCCCTGTTATTTCGTAAGATATCAACCGACTCGGATGAGAAGTCGTGTTATTAGTACTTCACCGCCAATAACTCACGCTCGAGGAGTTCGATAGTTCCAAGCCAAATAAACACGTTATTTGAATCGTTTGCCTGAAAGTGGTTGACAATCTTCCTTTCTGAGTGATATTGGTTCGGACTTCCATTGTGTATATTATTGAGTCTATGTTGCAGAAAAATATTTAAAAAATTCAAATTAAACAAGGCAACCGAATCGAAATGGAAAGGTTCGTATGGAGTTTTTGGTCAAAAAATAAAATTGAAGGTGTGATTGATAAAAGAAATAATATTGTGACAAAACCCCGATTAAGTGTTTTTTCGTATTCCAAGCGATGCAAGCGTACGGAAACTTTATTATAATGTCGCTTTCATATTGTTGTGGAGGCCATATTGATTGATTGATTGTGTATACCGATTCATAATATACATTTGATCACTTCTCATTTATCTGATATTTACTTGAAAGTATCGTACTTGAGTGAATCTCATGTAGGTATACATTATTATGATATAGACGTAAAATAGGAATTTTGGTGCAATTTCCATGACAAGTTATGTATAGGTTATGTTTTAGTGAATTATCAATTGATTTGTGCATTTATCCTACAAATATATGTTATGAACTGAAATAGAATATAACAGTTACCTTGCAGCTGTCACTTCTCTGATCTATGCTCACGTAAAGTCGACATTTGATGCAGAATATGCTGTTTTTTGTGACCTCTGACGTGACCTCTCATTTCGACCATTGGTGACGCATTTTGTGAACTTCACTCCATAATTTCCCTCTTTCATATCATAATTTATGGGTTTGAATAATTATTCAAACAAAGAATACCTTTCGATTAAATTGTGACAATAATGTAAATCGGAAACAAAACTTTCAGATAAATTTGAATTTTATACATATTTCCTATTCTCTAGAATTATAAATTTTTGATAGGTACATTCCGTTTGAGAATTCACGAAATGCAAATATGTTTCACACAATTGTAATATGTTTCCATCTGGATATCATCATATTCCTAGTTCAACTGTATCACTGGCAATACTTTCCTCGATAAAATAGCAAGCCCAAAATCATTACATTATTGAGATCCGTTATTAATCAGTGGAAACAAGGAACTAAAGAATTGCTATGTCAATCTCATCATGGTGCCTCTTTACTGAGATGTTTTATTACTCCTGTTGAAACCGCAAGAATATCGAATAAATGTTATCTCTAGGGGAGAGTGTTGTACCTTGGGACATTTTTCAATTTTTATTTTATTGTTGCGACAATATTCAAAATTAATCAGTTTATTTATAACCAGCGTACTTACTGTTATTATGAATAATCATGAAAAGATTCGCAAAAACGTAATGTTACATTATCATATTTAAAATTGAAATTAAATTTTTGTTGCAAATTGTCCCAAGGTACAACCGGATGTTATACCTTTGGACAGTAATAATTGTACCTTGGGACAATACTAATTTCAGGTTTGGACAACAAATAAATAAATAAAAAGAATGTAGAAATTTCCAAAATATATTTATTAACGCATATTATACGACATGAAATCTACTAGAAATACTAATTGTTCCTTTAAACGTTCTGATCCCCCAACCACTGTTGGTTTTGGTAACTTTTCAGAAATATCTGATTCGCTGATTTCGTATAGGTCTTCATTCCTTACAAATTTATTGGTATCCATCATCTTTTTTAGATAAACAGCTTCAAAACATTTTTCTTCCAAAATCTTTTTTATTTCTAGTATGTAATGGGACACAGACTTTTTTCCTGTCAATTCTACTAAAGCAAAGTCTCCTTGCAATATCGTCGGATTTTCTATCTCCCTTTTCTGCTCTATTTCCATACTTTCTTCTTCGACTAGGTTTTTCAAATAACTGTCCTCATCACTACTTGAATCCTGCAGAGGTATTTTGGTATTGTCATCATCTTCAGAACTATCATCAAAAACTTTTTTAGTCACTTTTTGAACTTCTTTGGACTTCTTTTTGTTTCTCTTTAAATATTCCATTTCAATTTCATTCATTTTTTTCGGGGGTTTCCGTCAATATTCTGGATTTTCCCTTCTTCCTTCCTCCTTTGGTCTTCCTCGGTGCAGTCTTTGGATACGGCCTCATCATTTCAGGACTTACAAAATTCACATTCCTTGGAGAGATATTTTGATGTTGATGTGATGGTCCAGGTTCGTCAAACTTTTCGGGCAGTTCTAGAACTTCATTTTCTATGTTAGTCTCTGGTCGATCTGTTACAAAGGCACTTAAAAATTCGTCTTCACCAAATATTTCCGTATTTAGAGGATAAATGCCCGTTACAGAAAATCCTTTTGTAATATTTTCTTCGGTAAACGCTTTTGGATAGGCTTTTCCAACAATTTCCGCAATTTGATACAGAGTAATTGGTTTTCCTGGATTTTGAAGCATCCATTCGCTTACAGCCTGATTGTAGTAAGTCTTATAAGGGCCAAACACAGTGCGGTCTAGAGGTTGGAGCTTGTGAGAAGTGTGGGGTGGAAATGTGAGTAGCACAACACCATTGGATTTTGCTAAATCAATTACTGGAATGGACATATGGCTATCATGATTGTCGAACACTAATAAAACTGGGTTGTGCTTTGATGGTTTTACATGATCGATGAAGTGTCTCATGTATTGAATGAATTTTTCTTCGTTTGACCATCCTGAGGGATTGGCAGCTCCAATCGTGCCTGGCGGAGCTCCATTCAACATATATTCTTTAAAATGAACTCTCGGAAATATTAGCATTGGTGGTACGGGGTTTCCTATAGCATTTATACCGGAAATCATGGTTACATTTATTCCTCGTTCTCCCGAAGTCATGCAGCCTACTTGTTTTACTCCTTTAGGAGCTACAATACGAGGTGGAACGTGAACAGTGGTATTTCCAGTTTCGTCAACATTATACTTCGGTTGGTCCCATCCGAATAGATCACCTTGTAGTAGTACCTCTATGACTGAAATGCGCAAGTTGAAAGAAAGAATGATTCACGATGCCCCTATCTCACGATTCCTCACTCGAATATCCGTCAATATACTTCTTGCGCTGAATGTGATAAGTTCTAAAGTGTAAATTGGTTACAAATACGTGAATTGAAGAAAATTTTCCATGTGTACTATGGGAAACAAGAAAAACGATGCTCAGTGAAAACAACGTAGAAATTTGGCGAACACTACGGAAACTCGAGGAAAAACTCCATTCCTACTCGTCCAGTAAGTAAGATTGTTTTTAATGTTTTTTGTCATGTTTTAGAGAAACCAACGAAATGAGTGGACATATAATTGGAAATAGATGAGACTGACAATGATTTCTGATCATTGATCATCGGCAGGGGCAATCTACCTTGTAGATCAACATACGGCTGAACTTTATTCATCATACTAGGCCGTTTTCTGCCCTGCATACTTTTTGAGTTATGCCAGCCGAGTGTCTCGCGCCCAAAGACAATTTTTTTTGGTTGGCGCAGGTCCGTCGTCAGATTTGACATCGGAATTTTCCGCCACCAACAGTGAATCTTTCCGTAGTGATAACGCTGTTACTACTATACCGACTGAAGCAAAGTCTTTCGGTAGTTATATCCAGGATGATTTCACACTGCGGTGGGGTACCTATCTGACAAAGGGACAAGAGAACGACAAGGAAGAACCTAAAGACACTCGAGGACAAACTCCGTTCTTACTCGTCGTAAGTAAGTTTGTTTTTCATATTTTGTCACGTTTTAGAACGGAACCAAAGACGTGAGTAGACATATAATTGAAAACAGCTGAGACTGACAATGCTTTATGATCATTGATCATCGGCAGGGGCAATCTACTTTGTAGATCATTCTACGGCTGACCTTCAATCATTATACGCCGTTTTTCTGTCCCGCACGCTTCCTGAGTTGTGCTCGCCGAGTGTCTCGCGCACGAAAACAATTTCTTTTTTATTGGCGCAGGTTCCAGGCCATTACACTACCTCATACCACCCCAACTGAATCCGGTAGTTCAGACCTTTTTTTCTCGGCATCTGAGTTGAGGTTTTTCACCGGACCCTCAAATTTCGATAAGCTGAAGCATTCAAGACTACTTTGTCTGACAAAGCCGGTGCTGATGAACCATTATGCAACGTTCCTCCCTCGATGTCGAACCACAGGAGATTTCTGCTTGCACTAGACCTGAAGGTACAACATTTCCCTTCAAAACACCTCGAGGGCACTGCTCATCGAAGTCAATGGCAATCTTAAAAAAATCAACAGCGTGGGGACACCTCAAGCAGACAAAACAGAGGATGGTGAGAGCGGTTCACGACGTACAACAACAAATGGACGAGGTAACATATTTGAACCTATACGCTGGCCGCATTAAATATTTGACAGCACGTGGCAATCTATAACTAACAACTCCAACATTTTGGAATGGGTTCAGAGATATAAAATCCATTTTTATACTCTACCTTATGAAAAACTGGCACCTGGCTAAACCTCTATTGTGAGAGTTCAGCTATATATATTACTGGAATTTGACTACATTGAACCAGCCGTCAATGTCAAGAGCAATTTTTGGTTCAGCTATTTTCTCAGGTTTGAGTCTTACTGATAGCTATAGATTTTTTGTTGAATCTGAAACATTTGCATGAATTCATCACAGCCCCTCACTTGGAGCTGTGAAAAATCTGAGTCTGAAAATTGTTTTGTCAGTGGATTCAACAGATGCCGATAAACATCAGAAGTATTTGCGATTCCAATCTAGACACAAAATTTTTGAATTTGAATTTTTTGTGTTTTGACTCATCTTTGCACCTTATATATTTAAACAAAATTCTCAGAAACGGTTATACATTTTTCGAGTTCGAATTTTTTTGTATCTGTAGCTAATTAGACGACATTTTTTTCAATTAGTATTACCAAGATGGAGTGTTCAGGAAACATCCAACAAATTTGAGGTATCTTGGTAACCATTAGGATTCTATATTAATGGAAAATAAATTCATTTGACACTTGATTTCGGTTTGCCTTGTGGTTGAATATAGGTGGCCGTCTACAAAATTATTTGAGGAGCACCGATGTATAACCTTGCAGACGATTCGAGGAGATTTTGACAATGTAAATTTCCATACAGTGTCACAGTGACTTTTTATGTTGGGCAACTAGAAGGTAAAACAAGGCCTGAATTTTCCAGAATATTACATGCAACAACGAAAAAAGCCAAAGGTTTCAGTGAAGCAGGCCAAACTTCACATCAATGTTCAAAACCTTCAGAAAGTTCTCCTCAAACTGTCACATTTTGTCGCATAGAGACAACAAAACCGTCAACGCGCAGATTAACCGGATGTGTGGAATGAAGCACCCAAACCTCAACGGACTGGCTGGTGATATTTGGAAGTGGTGTGAAGAATTGAGCATAATGATATTCAGGAATTTGAGTTTTCTGGTGGACAATATATATATATATATATATATATATATATATATATATATATATATATATATATATATATATATATATATATATATATATATATATATATATATATATATATATATATGTATATATATGTGTTTCTGTGTATATGTGTGTCTGTGAATATGTGTGTATATATGTATGTGTATATATGTATATATATATATATAATTATCAACTGGTGATGTTCGTCTCATAAAAAAGTACGAAATATGAGTTTATAGCAGATCAAATGCCATGATGTGTCACCTTCGGAATGCAATATCGAGAATACGCCTTCCAAGAGCGGGCCAAAATTTTCGATAACCTGAAGTTGATCTGTTTACTAACTACTCCAACTCATAGGGTAAAACATTTTTATCTTTACAGCCAAACCCCATAAGTTATGCAACTGATGTATTACATTAACTTGGTCTGACACAAACATTTGTGTTTTCCCAATCATCACCACTTCCACATTCTCCCTAGAATATTGAAAATGATTGAAGGGGACAAAGTGACATGTTTTGTGTTTCTGTTATCGCAGTCCCAAACTTGGTTTCCACAAATTGATATCAATTTTGAATACCATTATATTGTATTTTGAACCACGATATATAATTTTTTCAGTTTAAGCACCTACATCCACTGTGGTGCCATCTCACTCTGGGTGAACCGATTTTGTCGGGCATCCATTTTCCAGGAGAAAAACTGAGGGGTGAACCTTCAGCGATTCTGATGGCATCACTGATTGCAAATACGATGAAACCATACAATTCATTTTCGTCTCATTGGTGGATATTTGTGAAGGAGATGTGGATAAGGTAGATCGTCCCATGGGTGCAGCCAGGTAAAAATTTTAGTACTAGAAAATTACATAGATCAGCTTAAAATCTGATATCTCATGCAGGTAACTATGATACAATGGAAATGTTTTAGAGGGGTATTTTCAAAATACGATCCACTTTTCTCCCGATATGAGAAAATCTGGGACCCTTACCAAGTGTTCATCATCAGCTGAATTAACATTCAATTCTCGAGGTGAATAGCGTGTGTTTCACTCGCTAAATAAATTGCTTTTTCAGCAACCAAACAAGTGAAAATAAAGCTGAAATTTATATGAATGTGTGGATAAAAAAATTTGCGTTCAAGATGACTATGTGCTGCATGCATTGTGTGATCGGACAATGAAAAAAAGTTGATCAATAAACTTACAGTGGAATAAATGCCTGTGTGAGAAAAAAAAAAAAAAACAAAAAACAAAGTGTATAAAACAGTCAGTGATTCAAAACAGAATAGGGGAAAAAGTGAGACACAAAAAAAAAAAACTCTGGCAGTGACTACTGGAACGCTCTCCTGGGACACTCAATTGAAAAGTATATTAGGCAATTTATATGATTGAAATGGGTGAAAAGGAAATAACCATAAAGGACGTCTATTTATTGATGCAACAAATTAATACTAATCTATCTGAAAAAATCGATAAGGTTGAACAGTCAACTCAATACATATGCAAGGCCCTACAAACTGAAGTGACAGAAGTAAAGGAAGAAGTGCAGACGCTCCAAGAAGAAAATAGGCAACTGAAAAGTGAATTGGAGAAAGTAGGAAGAAGATTGAGATATAATAATTTGGTATTTTACGGAATAAGAGAGGAAGCAGCTGAAACACAGAGCTCATTGTGTGAAACATTACTGGAAATATCAAGCCAGAAGCTGACAGTTCATCTCCAGGCAAACGATATCAACGATATCTTTAGACTAGGTAAGAAGTCAGGACACAATAGGCCAGTACTTGTTTCCCTAAATACGCATATAAAACGACAGGAAATTCTAAAAAACGGAAAAAAGCTGAAAAACACTGGAATTTTTGTAGCCGAGGATCTAACCGAATCAGAACTGAAGGATAGAAAGATTCTCGTGGAAGGGTTGAAAGAAGCTCGGAGCAAAAACAAGAAAGCTACCATAAAAGGAAATATCCTGATTGTCCAAGGAGAAGAATACACAGCCAGTGATATCGAAAAATCAAAGCAAACCAGTAACAACGACTATTTTTCGCCTCCCCAAAGACGGATAGCAAGTGAACCATCAACCCCCTCACCAAAAGAGGTAGAGAGCGAGGGAGAGGAAATTGCTACTGCCGACCATTCCAAAAACAAGCAGCAAGAAAAACCCAAAGAGGACAATAAAAAGGAGAACCTGAGGCCCAAACCAAAGACAGTTGCAGCGACCTCTGCTGGAGAAACGCCTAAAAAACTTACTAGAATCAACACAAGATTTACCAGGAAGTGAGTAAACACTTCAAAAACTCAGGTGCTCATTATTCTGCTTTCATTTTAACAATCACTGATCTTTTAAATTAAATTTCTTAAAGTAGATTGAATATGGACCCTTATTTGAGGGACTATGAAAATATCCCTATCGAAACAATCTTGATAGATAATGTTTATGAATTCAACGAAGTATCAGACATCCATAATGATAATTTTAAAATTTTTCATGTCAATATACGTTCGATTTATAAAAATTTTGACGAAATGTTAGTATTTTTAGGACAATTCACATATAACTTCGATATTTTAGTACTAACGGAAACATTTCAAATATTCGATCGGAATTTATTCAATATAGAAGGATATAACTTATTAATAAATGATAATTATCTCAACAGAAATGATGGAATAGCAATATATTTGAAATCACATTTGAATTACACCTTCAAATCTATAAGAATTGGGGAATCAAATACTTTACAAGTCGAAATCAAGGAAAATAATTGCACACTATTACTTTCGGCTATATATCGGTCACCAAGCACGAGCCCTCATGATTTTAACGTTGGACTATTAAATTACCTTCAGGGATTAGAAGACCAAGATATGCATATTCTGGTAGGGGACATCAATATAGACCTATGTTCACAAACAGATTTTGCACAAGAATATCAAAATATTCTGAATACCCATGGTTTAACATCTTACATAAACGATTACACCAGAGTAATGAAAAACCAAAAGTCATGTATAGATCACTTTTTCATAAGGAGTAGACTCCACAAAAATGAAAAAGACATAATACCTATTATATTAGAGTGCCTCTATATACATCATGTTTTCTCATTTCTTTCATCCTTTTAAATAACAGACACTTGAAAATCTTATGTTCATACATTTTAATTCATTGTATTGTGTTCATTTTATTCATACTACATTATACATATTGACATTATATGATTTTTTACCAATAGTATATCACGCACAAGCTTATAAGCTTCTGTGATTTTTCATGTTTATTTTCATCACCGTATATTTGTTCGCTGTATTTTTGGAAATTTTTGAAATAAACATCATTATTATTATTATTAATTATGGAGATGAAAAAACTTATTGTTATGGTTGCTCTAAAGCTTGCTGAAGCGTGAAAATATGATTCGAAATCAGAATGAGTAGCATTTTTATTGTATGATCAGTAGAAAAAAAAAAAAAAAAAAAAAAAACGTTTACCGGTTGACGAGTGTCGCCCTTCAGAGGTCGAATTTTCTGCAGAAAATGTATGACGAGGCCTTTTGGCGTGTGAGTCCCAGCACGGAGGCTCGATGGGAAGTTGAACCCGAGTCTTCCCGCTTGAGGGGCAGACGCGCTTGTCTCTTCACTGCCGAGAAGCAAATTAACCACAGAAGACCAAGAGAGCAACAACCACAAACATGTGTTTTTTATCACCATTTTCCACGGTGAAACGTGAATTGTGTATGACATCCACGATTATCGATTAAAAAACCGCACACATTCAATTAGGTTTTTTTCTCATTTTTACTTATAAAAATCCTCATCACCCAGCTTCACCTCAGCTCTTCAGCCGTTTGCTGGAAATGAGTCTGCAATTTGGTGGTGTTGATACTGATCAATTCAAAGGCCACAGCACAAGACATGCTGCCTCTTCTGTGGCCAACCAAATCGATATGAGCATGGACACCATACGATCAAAAAATGTAGGCTGGTCCGAAAAATAAAATACTTTTGGTAAATTCTACATAGACCACTAATTACAAATGGTACATTTGCGGATAACCTCCGCAATTTCATCAAACGAGTGTAAGTTTTCTGGTTATTTGAGTTTTGCAACATTATATTGTATTAGCATTCAAATACTGTCTGTATCAAATTCTTAGTTTATAGTGGTGAATTATATGAAGAATGAACAGTTCATTTAGACTACTTCATTAGTATGAGATCAGTCTGAATAAAATTTTGATCGCCTTTTAATAATTCTTTAAACATCTACAAGGTGATCAATTCGGATGGGACCAACCGAAGTATAATTGAGGATTAAACGACTTACCTGAAGGAAGTTCAATCCAAATTATACGAGGTTGGTCACATCCGAATAGAGAGACACCCACCCATCTCGAAGAAGAAAAAGAATCCTATATATTATTTTTTCTGTCATCCCGACCCAAAAAGGCGATATCATCGCAAGGTATATTGACGGATATTCGAGTGAGGAATCGTGAGATAGGGGCATCGTGAATCATTCTTTCTTTCAACTTGCGCATTTCAGTCATAGAGGTACTACTACAAGGTGATCTATTCGGATGTGACCAACCTCGTATAATTTGGATTGAACTTCCTTCAGGTAAGTCGTTTAATCCTCAATTATAAATATTGCTTACTGAAAATATATACTTTTCTTGGCAGGTTTTAAGTTTGTTAAATAATTCACCAACGTTGTTTTCGTTAAAACTGGTTGAACGCGACAGACTGGTTGCCTCTAGTTTTCTTAATGATAATTGCTTATGCCGTTTCATAAACCATCGAAGCCACTCTCGACCAGCTCTTTTCTCCTCCTTCCATTTATCCGGCATTTGTTTATTATTCTTATTAGCGTACTGAAAAGCCAATGCACGAATTTCTTGTTTATTTGAACCATAATGGAGACGGGATAAGAACAGCAAATATTCCACCAATTGTTTCTCTTCTTCCACCGTAAATACTTGTTTTACAGCATTTGTAGCTGAATATTCAAAGTCCGGTTTACCAGATTCGCGGTGTTTTTTAAGGTAGCGAGCTAGAGTTGATTTACTGATATTATATAAACCTGCTGCATCTCTTGAACGTGTATTATTTGTCAACACAGAATTTACGGCAAGTTGAAGATTGGCAATATCAACAGCTTCCCTTTTCTTTCCCAATTTACTTCTTGGCATCTTGCTGAAACAACAAAAATAAGTTGGCAAATACGTAAACCTACCAAAAACTATTATTGTATATATCCATAATGCTAATTTAATCAGCTGATCTATAAAAATTTTATATGCATGTACCTCGGGACTGTCCAAAGGTACATGCGTTCCACTGTCCCAAGGTACATGTTAGGCATTTTGACTGATTTTTGTCGATGTTTTTTTTTAGGTTAGAAAATTCTGGTTTTTCATAACACCAAAAAAATAAGATCAAATTAAATTATAAACTTACATAAGATGGCGCATATAGCCCATTTGTCCCGAGGTACATGCGTCCCGAGGTACAACACTCTCCCCTATTGTTTCAACAATGTTGTTTGCTAACACAGAATCTGCAACATTTCCAGCATTAAATTGAAAATCCATTCATTACTCTCGCTAACGTAATCCTCCACACGCAATACCATGCACAAGAATAAGTATAACAGTGTTGCAAAAATTATTTATGATGTGCTTCGAGGTAAAAATTTACATAGATATTGTTATTGGGTGCATTTTCATCCGACTTTTCGGAATTATTATTCAGTTTCGAACTGAAATTTTCGTTCATTCTAGTAACCACAAAAAATGTTAGTTTTCATCCCACACATACATGAATTACGAAATGAAACGGATTTTCAGTAGATTAAATCACGGTGTTCTTTTTTGTGTTTTCACTTCCCACTCATAAATTTCTCATGAAAAATTCGTTAGGTGAGAAATAGCCTATCAGTATGAATAAAGAAATTAATTCAATCATGTGCTCTTTCAGGTGAACATCAAAGGAAATATTGTTTAACGCCAACTGTAACAAAGAGCGTATCAAGTATTATTGTATTTCTCCGTGAATTCGTGAATCATTCATATGAAGAAACCTGATCAATATAGAAAAGATTGATGTGGATCTTTGCAAGTAGAACGATAACAATTCATATGACGACTCAGTCTAGTACGAGTGATCAATGTTGGTGTTGGGGTCAGTGATCTCTATCAAAACGTTCCACTCACAGAGAGGTCCAACATAACTCATACGTCATGAATTTAGATTTACATTAAGTAAAATAGAATATAATTCAACACACTCTCGAAACGTAGGAATAAGCACTTCAGCATCCCAGCCACGCGTCACTGTCCATACTTGGAGTGTAACGGATGTACGAAAACTTTTCACAACAAATGTTTGACTGTTTCCATTCTACCCGATTCCAAGACTCACATGGATGTGCTCAAAACGCACAAGTAAACTCGTTCGGTTCAACTAGAACTATTTTTGTTCAAATCGAACATTCTTCAGACCAATTGATCACAAATTAGAATTCAACATGAGTAACTGAAACGCATCAGTTTCACGGTTATCAAATTGATGGTTAGGATGAAAAAATTGATTAATTCGAAGAGAATTCCAAAAATTGTCCGAATCTACACGTTCACAACGTAACAATATTAATAAAACTGTCGAGAATCTACTGTAACAATAATTGAGAATGAATAATTTAGAGACACAGAGGGGTTCCCTAAAGTTCTTTTGAGAACGTTCAGAAACTTTTTCTCAATATTTTCCACTACATTTCTGGAAATAATATATCAATTTACGATGCAGAAAAACTCTAAGTCGTCTCCACAATTCAATATTTAAAAGATAACAGTACGGTGATTCAGTACATGTTTCGAACTTACATAGGTTCATCATCAGCTGAGTTTACATTCAATTATGGAGATGAAAAAATTCAATTGGGAGAAATTCACATGGTGGAGTTTAAATAGACATTAGAAAAAACATTGTAATGAAATTATGAGTATTTTGTAATTAGGGGAATTTAGGACATCCAACACAAATTCCTAAATTCCAAGGGCGCCGGAACCATGGGGGCAATGAGGGCTCGGGCCACCATAGAATATTGACTATGGGGTCGGAGCCCCCATGGTGAAGTTCTGGTTTGCGGAACTGTTACCATGCTCTCATAGCAAAAATGTTTCGTTTAGAACAATAATGTATGTATCGGCCTCAGTGGTCTCGGGTTATGAAGATTTTTATTATCACGCTGGCAGCAGTGTCAGTGACAAAACCATCGAAGTTTATTACTTGAGCCGTAGTCGCCTAGCTGCCGTGCATCTCTATACTTGTATCACTCGAATACGGTGGTCATACCAAGCGATACGCAACCTCAACACTCTCCGCTCCGCTTACGGCGATTGCGTGTATTAGTTGTTGTTGTTACCCTGTAATAATTAGTTTCAGTTCATTGTAAATTCACTATTTACAAAAGTACGTACTTATACCGCATAAATTGTAATAAAAAATAAAAAGACATTTTAAAAAATTAACAAAGATGAGAAACCTTCTAACATTAATGAAATTATAATTTTGATACTATTTGTTGAATATATATTATATAGTTCATGTAGAAATTGATTTGTTTCTTTTGTGGTACTCAGACTCGCCATTTGGCATTCAAGGTTTGAAACTAGCTGAGATTATTTTTTTTATGTTTTTTCTATACTGAGTTAGGATATTATTTTGATTATTTCAAACATGTTGTACTTAAGTCGTTTTGGATTAGTATTCACTTCGTTTTTTGACGCGACAACGTCTTATAATTCGATGGAGCCGGCTGCACGCACTTAAAAACATGACTCATGCGGCGTTACGTCGCTTCGAGACGTTCCATTTAAGGCTTGAAGTGCAAGCGAGAGCGCGGAACGAGCGACAAAGAGGCACAATCGCCCTCCGCGTTCGACATCTGTCTCTCTCCTATTTGAGTGAGCGATGCGTCCGCGTGGACAGCTGCTGTACAATAAAAAAATTATGTTTCCGTCAAGTATGAAGTGCAATGAAGAGTGAATGTGGTGTCAATTGTTTGTAGCAACGATAATTCCGGCGATAAAGGTAATGATTCTTTCGATATTAAATATATGTTCAATGATATATTGTCGAACATTCCTGCTTTCATCATCAAAATAAATAGCATCGGTCCGCTAGTGTACTTGTAAAACAATTGCTCAACGCACATTCATACTTGTAAAAACTATGTATATAAAAAAAAATTGACATAATTGTATTTATGAGTACAAATGATCAATTCCATTTTGATTTCCATTTACCTCCTTCTCTATATACATACATCTCATATCTATCAAACAAATAAAATTAAAATTTTCTTTTGAAAAATGCAACCAATCCATCAGTATATTCTTATGACGTTGTCACGTTCAACTATCGTCAGTAAACCGAATTTACAGACAACCGTTTTTTTTTTTTCATGTATCTGAACATCACCTGAATATATAATTTTATGAAACACTGGCACTGGCTTTACCTTTCCTAGTTCAATGTGAAATATATATATATATATATATATATATATATATATATATATATATATATATATATATATATATATTATTCTTATATGTTTATATTTGGAGACCAAGCCCCCATAGAAATTTTGAAGTTCCGGCGCCTATGTTTGCATCTCAGGTAGTTAAGCAGGAAAGCAATACGAAAAATAATAGCCAGAATACATATAGAATTCATCAAAGGAAATGTTCAAATGGCAATCAAAACAATCATATGAGTGAGTTGTTCATGAACATTTCCTCAACTAATGTTCAAACGCACTATATAATAAGAAAATATTGAGAAACTCATATTGAAGCGCACAAAAATATCATGGTATTCGCAACCAAATCGTTCTACGATAAACTGGAATTGGAAACTCCGTGCGATGTATAACTGCCTTACCTAATTCTACCGTTCAGTGATTCAGAATGTTCCATGTGATGAAATAAATAGTCTGTTCATCATAAAAAAATAACACGACACGAAGCAAAGTAGATAAGAGTTTTTTTTTATCACTCACGGAAATTGTTCAAAGGTAAAAGGGATGAAATTCTTCATGAGCTCAAGGCTTATCATACGCATATAATAATAATAATAATAATATTTATTTACACATATAAAAACACAGTATACAGTATACAATCAAGAAATGTAGCATAAAGTAAATAAACAAGTACTCGATAAGTGACTAAACACTTGTTTCGAGGACATAAGTTGGGACAAATTTTTTCATCACATAAGAGAAATCAAAATATATAAAATATAATACAACATTAAATGGGTCATCAAAACTATAAAATAGTACAAATATGGCTGGAAACCGATGTTTGTTAACTATATTCAGACATCTATTATTTATTCAAGAGGGAATCTATCATATGCCTAGAATTTTCTAAGATGAATTTTCTCACTTGTTTTTTGAAGGAAAATATATTTCCTATTTGCCTTAGGTCTCCAGGTATTGCATTATACAGTTCGGGGCCTAAGTAAAGATACGTCCTTTGTGTTGTAGTTTTTGACATCAGTGGTAAAACATAACAAGATCTATTCCGAGTATCATAATTATGTGTTTGCATCTGGCTACTGCTTTTTGTTTGATGATACCTTACGCAGATAAAAAAGAAGTAAAGTTGCTTCATATCAAGAACTTTCGTATCGCAGTACAATAAATCCGAGGAAAAAGTTTTGGTTTTAGAATGAATTATTTTTAAAAACCTCTTTTGAATCACCTCCAACGGATGCAAATGAGTCCTCAGTGCTCCACCCCAGGACAAAATCCCATGGCGTAAGTGACTCTCAACTAAAGCGTGGTATAGAGTTCTGAGTTGACCTACTGGTAAGCATTCTTTAAGTTTCCTGAATCTATACAAAATAGTTCTCAATTTTTTTACTATGTAAGTTATGTGGTGATTCCATTTCAAATGAGAGTCTATAATAATTCCCAGATATTTAACTTTATCTTCAGGTAGTATAGTGAAGGTTTCTTTACCATTTGAAATTTTAAGTGAATTGAAATAAGGTAGGCCAGATAAATTGCAGCTGAACGGTAGATAATTGGTTATTTCAAGATTGATTGTGAGTAGTTTGTACTCTAGCCATTTTTTTATGGAGCAAAAATCAGTTTCGGTTGTAGTTTTCAGGTTTTTCCAATTATCAGCCTTATAAAAAATTGCCGTATCGTTAGCAAATCCAATAATTTCTCCACAGCTTTCCAAAGTGAATAATCCATTAATATAGATATTGAACAGAATTGGACCTAGTACAGTACCCTGGGGTACACCAAAATCAACAGATTTGGTACCCCCAAATATACCATCGACTCTTACTGTTTGACTTTTTCCACTCAGATAGCTCGAAAATAATTGTAAATTGATCCCTCTTATACCAATGTCTTCCAGTGATTGTAACAGAAGTTCATGGCTGACGGTATCGAAAGCCTTCGATAAATCAAGGAAAACACATAAACACGGACTGCCCTCATTGAGTGCATCTGTTATCTTAGAAGTTGAAGTTAAGATTGCGTCTTGTGTAGATGTTTTTTCCCTGAATCCGAATTATTTACTAAAAATGATGTTATATTTATTGAGATATGAGTTTAGCCAATTTTTAATGATTTTTTCGAGGATTTTGGATATATGTGTTATTAGTGAAATTGGGCGGTAATTTTCCACTTCTTGTCTATCTCCTTTTTTGTGAATTGGAATCACCACGGTTCTTTTAAATATGTTTGGGTAAATACCTTGTTCCATGCATTTATTGAAAATATATTTCAAAGGCTCCGTGATATAGTTTGCTACCTTTTTTATTGTTTCGGTCTTTATATTGTCAATTCCCACTGCCTTATTATTTTTCAGTTCATTAATGACGTTATAAATTTCAATTGAATCTACTGGAGTGAGAGCAAAAGAATTGGGAACAGATGTTCTCCTTGTGGTATAATTCGGATCTGTTTTGATCTTTCCCGCTAGTTTCGCACCCATTTCCGAAAACCTCAAATTGAACTCATTCGCGATGTCTATTTTCTCTTTTAGAATATTACCTTCACAATTTTTTAAACATTCAATGGGATGCTGTACCTTTTTTGTATGGCTTACTTGTTGAACAATTTCCCATAACTTCTTTGTGATAAATATATAATTTTAACAATACAAGAATGAAGATATACAATATACAGTTGTATAAATTGCAACAAGAATGAATCAATAAATATAAATAAATAAATAAATAAATAATAAAAAAGGAATAAAATATAAAACAGTGTCAAATGGATAATTTCGTTTCATCCTGTTCATAGAATAGAACATACGCCTCGCTACTTATGAGAGATTTTGGGGAAATTGGTGACACGTGGGCATCGTTGTACTTGTGCCATCTTCCAGAATAAGGGTGTCGGCAGTAAGCTGTGTAGTGGCCACTATCTGCAGACCCGTTGTGGTTTAAAAGTGCGTAGAGATTATAGCTACAAGGAGCTACATTGGCTGACGCATAATTATTCATCTCCAGACCTTCTACAGGAAAATCCACGGTGACAAATAATTTCTCTCTGTTTTTTTCTTTTGTGGAAAATCGCTTAAGATGGATCACCAGTATCCGGGGAAATTTATGTATTGATAAATATTTCGAGCATTTTCGTCTTTCTTTACATTTGGAGCACGTTGGTAGCTCATCCTCATCTAACATTTCTTCATTTGTGAATGGATCCAAACAATGATATAATTGGAGAAAGTCAGTTCCTTCTGGGATAGGTAGAGAAATGTCCCAAAATGGTTCGAAGACCACGGAACAATGACCACAATACGTGCATTTGATGGTCGACTTCAGTTGACCGACAAAGTTTTCAACCATCTTGGATTCATCAAAATTTGTGTACCTCGACCATGACTCTTGCGCTTTTTCGCTGTCACTTAATTCTTCAAAGATTTCGGTTACGATTGGTTTGGGTTTTTCTGTTATTTGGTTAACATCTTCATGTAGACCATTCAACAGGTATCTTAAAAATTCCTGAGCATCTTGTTGGGCGTAATCGATGAAGTGAGGGGCGAAACTTTGGATCTGACGTTTCAGAAAAACTGTTTTGACCACTCTTCTTTAAAAATCTTCCGACCATAACTCTTTTATCACCTCTGCAAAAGCTTCGATTAGAGCACCTTTCATATTGGATATGCTGGTATTTATATCCTTCTTGTAAAAGTCTTTTATCAGATATTCCAGCAAACATCTAGTGTTTGAAAGACACTGGATAACACTATTGATGTAACAAGTGTTTCCCGAATTCATCAAACCATTCAATCCGATGATACCTTCCCTGGTAGTATCAAATCTCTTCGAGCTGGGTTGGTTGACGGTTTCACAGGAATTGGCTGAGAAAGAGCTCGAAACTAAACTGGTTATTGGAGAAATTGGGGACAATTGAACAGAACTCCTGAGTCTTGGAAATGTCGATGAAACCGGGTCCTGTATGACTTCCTTCGAAAAAGATATGTCAGAGTCATAATTTCCAGAACCAGCATCATAATCGATGATGGGACTTGTTTCTGGGATCTTTTTATGTTGACGTTCAAATTTTGAAATGGTAGTGTCTATCGAGAATGACTTTTTGAAAAAAGAATTTGGATTCATGTAAATTTCGTCAAAACTTTTAGAAGGTGGTATGGTTCCAAAAAAAGATGCAGCATTACCTCTTTGGATGGCAATACTAATATTTTGAATCAAGAAATTTGTGGCTCTTGAGTCATTAGTTTCCTTAGTGATTCTCCTTCCAATTTCTTCAATAAAATTCAAAGCTTGGGGACCGAACACTCCGAAAGTTTCGATACCGATTGGAAAAAATAAATAATTATTACTGAGATTTTGGTATTTGCGGGTTTTTAGATCTTCAGCAGATGCTGCTGCTGCTCCCGCATTGACTGAAGTAGCTTGAACATGGGACGGTGCCAGAGTGTCAACGCAGGTGAAGTCCCAAACAACAGGTTTTCCCCTTTTCCATGGAATGAGGGACATGCCATCCGGGCGTTTTCCATCATCTCGACTGGTTCCCAATGGTTCTAAAATAGCAGGAATTCTGGCGGAAGATAAAGCACGCTTGATGTGGTCGTTGACAGCTTGATGTCGAGAGAAACGGCCAGAACTATATTTGCAATGTAAACCGTGTAAACCTTTTACATTGACAACAGAACCGCATACGCATTGGTGTGGCACACAAACATCGGAACCCAAACGAAACCCAACTGCGATTCTGAATGTTTCATCATCTAGTAGCGTCCCAAGGCAAGATACAGGTAAGGCGTTCAACCAAGCCCCTGCATATTTTGATGAAATTGCTTTGAGTCGTGCCTTATCATTGGGGGTTGAAGAATCTGCAAGGAGTTCATCTGAAATAATTTTGATGAGAGGTAGATCCCATGCACGTTGAATTTTCTTTTCTGAATCATCCAAGTTATATCCCAGTTTTGAAGTCCATATCTGTTCTCCTTCTTTCAAAGATGAGTCGGCAGGAAATCCTTCGGGTAAAATTGATTCGATGATGAGTTTCACGCTATGTATGGAGGACAAAAAAGCTGGCAGAGCTAGAGATGAGGCCGACCGGATTCCTAAACCACCATAACTGACTGGTAGCGATGCTTGCTTCCAAGATCGTTCATCCATGGGATTATTCACTATGAGTTGTAAGGCTTCACGCATTGTTTTATCAAATTCGTTCAGAAGGCGCTCATCGTGCCAAGTAGGACTACATCTTAGGATATAAATGAGTTTTGGAATTGCGAGGCAATGTTTCAGAAGGTGATAGGCAACATGTGACGGAAGTTTAGTCAATCTTGACGACATCATATGGAAAATATTGACTTTTTCTTCAAGACAAGAAGTGAGAGCCTCATCGGTTAATGGCGAGCCAAGAAGAGAAAAGTGTAATTTATCGATCAGTTTGATTCCAGGAGCAATGGAATTGAATTTAGTAAAAATATCTAAATCTGGTTCATCGAGAAAAAAGAGTTCACATTCATCGAAATTCAATCTGAGACCAATAGATTCTGATTTCGAAATAATATATGAAAGTGCTTCACGAACTTGAACAGAGTCACCGCCGATAGATCCGTCATCTAAATACCATCCGTTGAAATCTGTAGTGATGTTCTTCACGATATTATGTATGGTGAGACAGAAAAGAGCTGGTGCCAGTGAATCACCTTGTTGAACACCACGTTCAGACATAATTATATTTTCATCGAAGGTCAGAAACGAAGGAGAGCTATAAAATTGTGAAATAAGAGTATATAATTCAGGAACGGTGTCCAAAACCGTTTGGAGCATCGAGTGACGGTGAATCATGTTGAAAGCGTTCTGGAAATCGATCTTCAGGAAAACTTTACCAGAAGGATCATTGTGATGATTTATAAAACGTCGAGCAGCATGAGCTACAGCTTCACAGCCTCCTGGAGTTCCAAATCCAAACTGAACCGGACGGAATAAATTGCCTAGTTTATCTCTCAATTTCCAACAGGCAAGTTTGGCAACCAAACGTCGAAAAAAGATACCAACAGCGATGGGACGAACTCCGCCTGACTTCTTCCTCAAACCACAAAGCGATGCTCCATATAATATTGGGCAAATTTTTTCGTGTACCCCACCAGAAAGCATGAGGTTGCAAAGGGCTGTGAGTGAAGATAATAGATTCACTCCTGCCGGACCTGCAGTGAAACTAATCATATCTTGTATATGTAAAGGTCTCAAGGAATCCAATCCTCCAGCAGACCCGGTGCGGAAGGACATTACTGCTTGGTGCACTTCTTCTTCTGATACAGTGATAGGAGAAATTGATGGACATTCTGATAGGTTAAAGATTTCGGAGGAGGCATTGGGATGTTTTAACTGTAGCTCCAAAAAAGTCGTACTATCGAAAGCTGCAATGGAATCATCTGAACACAATATTCTTACAGCTGATGACAAATCTCCATCTGAGACTTTATTCAGAATTTTTCTCAAAAGAGAATTTTCGGTACTTAAAGGAAGCCTTTTATTTTCATTGGTCACTGGAGGTAAGTGCCGGGTGGAATTCTTGAGATTCATTTTGATGAGGCTGGCAAGTGAAGACTTACGATTTGACTTTTCATAAGGCACACAGAATGAGTTACATGCGAAACATAAAAGGTTTTTCCAGGAATTTTCATCATTTTGCTACAAACAAACATCGATTAATTTAGTGAGGGCAGCAGCAGAAGGCAGTCTGGCAGCTTTTGGAATTCTTTCGATGATCAATCGTTGACTTTTCAATTTAGCTAAAGTTATATGAATGGGCCTTGGATTCGTTTCATTATTTTGAGGCGTCCCACAATTAACATCGGCAACAAGATTGTTCCCTTGTTTGAGTACTCCATGAATTCTAGACTTATGTATTTTCAAACCAGTCGAATTTTTAAAAGTTTTGCGGCAGGATTCACAAAAAGATGACACTGAAATTGACATTTTTTTTGTATCACCATTATTCTGTTTAATTTGATTTTTATAATATTCAAATTTAGCTTTTGAAATCATCGTATTCAGCCTGTTTCTACAGTTTTTGTACGTTATTTTCAGGTCCGCATCTTGTGGATGTCTTTGAAGGGTCCTAAATATTTCATTTTTTCTGTTTATTGAACTTAGTGAGTTATTCGTTAACCACGGCGCTATTTTAGTTTTTTTTCGAGTTATTTTTCTTTTTTCACTACACATATTTATAGCGTTTATTGTTGTATTAACGAAGAAGTCTGTTGCTGAGTTCAGGTCAAATGTGGAGAAAACGGGCTCCCAGGTTATATTTTCAAATGTTTTTAATAATTTTGTTTCTTTGATGAAGTTTGTGTAATATGTTTTGTTTTCAATTTTTTTCACATTTTCTCGAACAACCTGGAGAATAGTTGGAAAGTGATCAGTTATATTAGTATTTAGTACGACGGGTATAAGATTTTGAGTTGTTTCAACCGGACATTTAATGAAAATATGATCAATACAGGTATTACTGCCTCTCTGAATTCTTGTCGGCTCATTGATAGTTGAAATATACCCATTTTCAATCAAAACAGATAGATATTCGGAAGTCGTATTGTCACTAGAGTTGAGTAGATCAATATTCAAGTCTCCTGTGAAACTGCAGACACTTTCATTGTTTTTATGATTTTTATCAAAGAACTGTTTCAATTTTTCAATAAACTCATTTACATCCGAGTGTGGTGATCTATAATACGCCGTGACAACAACGTTATTTTCTTTATCCAGACTGATTATAATTTGCAATGCATTAACTCCTCTATGGATTTCTATAATGTTATACGTGTAATTCGAAGAAGATTTTATGTAGACAACAATACCATCGTTTTTGTTGTAGTGGCTATCATTGTATATCATGCTATACCCATCGATATTGTATAGACTCGGTTCAGTAACATTCCATGTTTCAGTTAATACTAAACAATCAAGATCTATATTCAGTCTTTGTAAGGTAATTTTGAATTCATCCAGGTTTTTGTTGATACTTCGAATATTCATATTGAGTATTTGAAATGTTTTGTTCGACCTATCAACCTTCAACACTTCGGTACAATCTCTAATATTTTCCAGCGTATAAGTGCTGATATTTTCGATTTCAAAATCACGTATATATTGTTCCATATTGAGCAAATGTTCATGAATTTTTATTTGTAATACATAGGTATGCCGGAAAAAGTGTTACTCCTAATCCGTATTAGCACGGTCCATTGAAGAGAATATCTTATATAATATTCCGAACAAAAATGAATCTTAATCAAGCACAAAAATACAGTACAATACAAATAAATAAATGACGGGTTTAACTATAGGTAAATAGTAAATGTAAAGAAGGTGTTGCGAATGTTGTGCTGCTGGTTTTACTTCTTATCTCCCAAAGTTCTGGTGGGTTTCAGGTCTTTTGAACCTTTTTCGGATTGATTAGAGTTATTTCTTGTTTTGGTAGGTGTGGAGAGCTTCTCGATCAGAGGGACTGCTACTTGCTGTTTTGGTTTGTTTATGTGTGTTATTGTATCTTCTTGTGATTTTTTCACACTCTCTTTTTTTTCAGTTGAGACTTTATTATCGGTAGTGAAAACTTCTTCTATTTCGTTAAATGAAGGTCGCATTATCGTTGGTGTTGGTGGAGCGCTGTTATTTCTCCGCTGTGCATGGTTCTCCATTGATGTAAACCTTGAAGTTTTTGATATGGGCTTTTTGGTTTCTGGCTCTGGCTTTTTTCAAATGATGTACCAGTGTTTTGTTTGTCTTCCTATCTTCAGGTGACAAGTCGTGAGTAACACTCAGACCTGTTCCCTTCAGTTTATATAATTGTCGGAAAATATGTTGTTTTTGTAGATATGAAATGAATTCAACAATGATCGTATTTTTCTTCCCAATAGTGAATATGTTATTGATGTCTTTTTCTGTTAGGCTGCTTCCGAAAATCGTATTCAACCTTGTAATTGTTGTTTCTAGAAGATCGTCTCGTTCAGTTTGTAACCCAAATATCACAATGTTATTTTTCTTTTGTGCACGTTCGATGTTATTTATTTTCCTTTCAATTATTTCGTGTTTTTCTTCTAACTTTCTTCTAACTTTCTAATGGAAAATATACGTTGCAACGATATATTATATGGAAGGTTTTATTGGCTTTTTTCATCACTGGATATGCTGCAGGTAGGCTTCGCTGATACCATGGCACTGGAATTCAATAAGGCACTTAATTCAGGAACCTGGTTATCTTAATATTCCAATCATGCCCTTTCTGTGGTCTGTATGTGGAGGAAATGTTTTGGAAACACTTGCGAGGCACAAGATTACGGTCACGACACAAAACTATAACATTTCATACGATACAGGTAAGGATTTTATTACTTAATTGCTAGAATAAATTTGAACATCTCTCTCGTTTTTGAGATTTCTTCGGGCCACGGTTCACGAAGAAAAATTGAATCTCGAGTTTCCCAGCGACAATTCTTACATTCTACATGTTTTGAAAGTTTGGCAAGGAATTTCTAAATCATGATCGATGCTAGAAAATTCTTATTTCTCTCTGAATAGTGCTTGAATGTTTCAGTTTTTTTATTACATTTGTCTTTTTACTACACTGTGCCGTTTCTTCAATTCAATTCAATTCATTTATTTAACCACATTATGTATAAATACATTTGTAGCAAGTCACAATGGGTTGTGAGAAAGAATTTCTCATGTGGAAGTTGTAAATGAAATATACATCATATTGTGCACCTTATTGTGCAGGTCAACAATATCACAAAAAAAAATTACATACAATTAACATTAATAAATATATAATTAACAAATATCACGAGCATTGGGCACCATAAATATGCATATAAACAACATTATCACATGGTAACAGAATTAAAAAATACCACACATAGTAATTGTGCAGGTCTACTTTTACAAATCAAAATCTACATGTCTGAACGGAACTGTCTGGATGCGAAATGGTCAGTGCTATAACTGAGAGTCACTAATAGCATTATTTAAAAATTCTTCGACCGAGTAGTGATTGTTATTCACTAGGTGATTTTTAACAATATTTTTGATGGACAGAAAATTCAGATTTTCCCAGTTACTGGGCAATTTATTATGAAAATTCAAATTAAGAGAATTGCGTTCTGTCATTACGAGTTTGTACCTAGGAGGTCTCAGATGATCAGCGTCCCTAGTTCTATAGTTGTGGAAATTGAGGTTCTGGCTTACTTCAGCTTTACTTTTATGAATTTCTAAGAGACTTTGGTATATATAGATAGAAGGAAGACACATTATTTTGAAATGTTTGAATAATTCTCTGCATGGAGAATTGTGTGGTACACCAGCCATTATTCTCACAGCACGTTTTTGAATTCGAAAAGCTCTCATTGCATATGGTGAATTTCCCCATTGAAGGATTCCATAGATCAAATGTGAATGAAACAGTGCAAAATAAACCGATAGAAGAGTTTGGGAGTCTATAGCACTTTTGAGGCGACGGATCAGGTAGAGTTGTGAGGTTAATTTTTTGCACAGACTATCAATATGAGGTTGCCAATTCAATCTATTATCTAGAGCTATACCATAATTATCATAATTAATTGAAGCATCATTTGATGTCACATCTCTCGATCGAATAATCGATTGAATAATAATAACTAACAATAGAATTTGAGATGAATGACTTCCGAAATTTGCGATGGAGAACTCAGGGTCTTCGATAGCTCAATGGTAGAACATCCGCCTAGGGAACGGAAGGTCGTGGGTTCGAATCCCTCTCGAAGAAGTTTATTTTTCTCAAATTCTTATGATTTGTCTGAATGCCGTTATAATTACATTTCATTTCATTTCAAACAATGATTTCAGGGATTTTTTTTAATTTCTCGGATCAATGCACTGTCTGAACCGCTGATCGTAGAGACCAGAAACTTGGAGGGTGTGTTATTTGTACATCCAATAAGAAAGTTTGTGTGGGACGCTGTGCCTGCTAGTTCCAATCCACTAAAGACTAGTCGAATAATGTTTACCGCTCGAACAGTTTTGTAACACTATATAATTCTGCGAAATCGAACTACGACGTCCGCATATCCACTAATTGAAAGTCTGTCTGTGATGCTCATTGATTTCCTATTTCCAATACGCCATGAAATAGCTACAGCTCAGATGCTGTTACAGACTAATAATGGCCGAAAGACAAGCAACGTTATTAGTTTTGATGACTAACAACATCGATTACATGTCATGTGCAGAAGGAAATCATATCGACATTGAAATTGTATAATATGGGGTATTTCTAATTTTGCATCGCGTAGGCATTTATGAAGGTATTCTAATGAACGTACTTTCTAGTTCTGAAATAATGTTCAAATAATGATATCAAATAAGAAAATGTTCAATTTATAGCCACGCAATTTTCACCTGGAATAATTCATATAATTGTTAAAATATCTATAAAATGGAAAACACCTTGTCATTGCATTGACAGAACAAAATGATTGCTCCATTTGAAAAAATTATATCATTTGTTTTCACAGAGAAATGCAAAATCCTGCACATCTGAAACTGATTTTGAATAGTTACATTTCCGGTCTCATATAACTTCCAATTGAACATTTTTTCTTATGTATAGAATTCAGGGAGGTTCCAGGATATCCAAATCCTGCAAGCGATAGTGAATTACAAATGAATGAGAAAATATTGAAAATTCATTCAATCGTTTTTTTTTTCAAAACAAATGATTTTTTTAATAATCTTCCTACAATATTTTCATTCAAAGCTTGTGATCTTTTCCTGACATGGAGTTGCTCTTATATTGAAATTACCACTTATCTTTTACTGATTCCAGTATTTTTGTACCATAATATTGTTTTGTCTGTTTTAGTCAGCTACTTTAGTCAGCAATGCCATTCACAGAAATTGGTCTTATATAAGACCTTAGTGAACTTTGTGACAACTGATCAATCACTAACAAAATATAAATGATTTTTGTTGAAAAAATAGGCTATGACTCGAAAGTGCTTCATAAATTTCAAATCTACACCCATATACACCTAGATACGACCGTTTCATCAAAAATTCTTGCTCGAAGGTTACATACTTACCTTAATATGTCATGATAAGTAGTCCATAAAGAGTAATGAAATTATGATATAATTGTGTGACAAGTAACTGGAAAAAATTGATCAACAACTCTGGAAATGAAAAACGCGTGAACAATAGTAACCAAATATTCAGTCGATCGTGGAACATCAGATCATGAACACTTCATCAATCTTAGAACACCCGAGTTAATTTATCACCTCTGCGCGTACGTAATATTCCTGAAATATATAGTAACATTAACAAAATCTGATTGGCTTCATGACCATGAATTGGTAAAATGGAAATATTCGATGTAATAGTGAAAATTTTTCATCGATGATCATGCCAACACCATACCGATACATCTACCACTCGCATTCGATATTAAGTGTTGATTAGAGATTAGAGTCAACAATATTCAAGGTATATTTTCATAACAATTCATTGTTTCATATCCTTTATACTGGATTTGTCTCATTTATATGGCTTGATTGATCTGGAAATATGGGTTATAAATGGTATATCTTTGCACCTTTTCAACTTTTATCACACCTTATTCCCTTCAATTATTCATTTCGAAATAATTAATCACTGTGAGTTTATTTATTACCTTCTCTATTATATCTACGAATGAGGTAACCACAAAAATGTACGAACCAATAATAGGTTTATTTACAATTCATTCGAATCATCAAATTGGCAAGCCAGTGGCATAATGTACTATCTGCTCGGTCACGAACGTCAAATTTCTTTTGAAATATACTTCCCCCAAAACTGCGGTAGCCCTGAGAAACTAGAAAGATCGTGAAACTCAATCTCAACGCAAAAGAGGTGAATGTTGGCGAACTTTGTACGGACGCGTTTTACTTCTGCGTTACGGCCGCCGTTGGAAATTCATAAAACTGGATTATACTTTTCACAATTTTACAGAACGTTAAGCGTTCGTGTATTTTTTATATTCAGTATACCATTTTGCAAATACAAATCTTTCCCTGTTATGATTGGCGTACATTTGTATTTCTATATCATACTAGGTACTGAATTAGTTCAACGCTGAACAAACTCCTTATTCATTATCTTATTCGACTCATCAGAGTTAAAATTTCCCATCCTGAACGTAAATTCGGGAAGATCCCAAGTAATTAATGAATGTCGGTAAACACTTTACGGATGAACCAACCCTTTGCAGGATTATTCAGTAAGGCAGGAAGAATTTCGAGGACAAAACAACGCGAATTCCTTCAGAATAAATACCAAAGTTCATTCATCATTTATGAAGCGTATAAAGGTTCAGATTTCCAGTCAAGCTCACTGGGAAATATTTGATATTTTCCAATCTGAGACATTTTCAGTAATAAACGACATTCCATGAATTGATAATTGAATCATCCATGAATTGGCCTCTTGGAAATACGAATGAGCAAGAAAATGTTCGTCAAAGAATTCAATAAGGCGGAAAATGTTATACAGAAAAATGCAAGGGTTGCATTCGACTTTCATGGCTTAAATTTTTTTTATTTGCGCTGACTTGGTTCCTGAAGAGACGAAAGTCCAATTCAGGTATTGAACTGATGCGGAATTGAATCTCGTGACATTCAACTGGAACAAAAATGATAGCTGCGATAGAGCCATCTGTGTAAGAGTGAAACCCGATTCAACAACGGAGTTGTTATCTTCAGGCTGAGAAATAATAGCAGATTGTCAGTTTTTTGATTGGTGTAAGGGTAGTTGATATCTGTCGAGGAAAGAGAGACTTTTTTGTGGAGCCCATTCACTCAAATACGCGCGATTCACCAACAAAGTTAGCAAATCAATAGTTAATTTATGCCGATTTCGAAAATCTCCTCTCCACTTGACCTTCCTTCGACTTTGACGGCGAACTCGACAAAGTGAGTATCATAATCAATGACTATGGCTTTCACATGACCTCGAATACGATTTCGGGGACAAGTTTCTTTAATAATTTTCTGGCTTTCTTCTTCTCCGAATCAAAAAATAAAAATCACAACTTCTATGAGAGAAGTAAAATCAAAAAAATGTTCACAAATAGTCTCTTTTGATAGGTACGTGTATATCATTCAAAGACGTTTCATTCATTCACAAAGAGGGAGAAAGAGTCCATCTTAAACCGCTACTCCCTTGAGTGTTCGTGAATCTGTTTTGATTTCACTTCTTCATAGGAGTTGTAATTTCTATTTTTTTTATTCAGAGGAGTAGAAAGCCACTAATTAATTCATCAAACTCCATTCTCTTCTCTTCGTTCTTAATGACAAGTTTCGTGTTTGACCTTCACATGATCTTGAATGCAGAGTTGCTTTGATGGTTAGATTGAAATTTGACCATCATATGCCACATGAATAAAAGCAACGGCAGTGTGGGGTTTGACTCTCAACATGACGTCGATTCACGTCGGCATCAACTAGGTGATTTCGTGAGTTGGTGAGGTCAGGTTTATCATCCAGGTGATCGTGAGAGCAAGGTTACTTATTATCTCGGTTCTGTCCTTCACGTGACCGTGAATGAATATCTACAACCGCGGGGGCAAATTCTCAATGTTGATTCCAGGATCAACCTGGAAATAGGCCTACGGTTTTCCCAGTGGATTTTCCAACTTCCACATTTTCTTCAAACATCTTTTGAGAATATTCATCGATTACACCCTAGATATGTGTGGAAAACAAACGAAACGATTGGTCGGAGCTCGCAATGAGAACATCTGTATACTGATTGAAGATGCTTCAAATGAAACGGGAAAGTATGGAATTGTATGTGAAATTCGATTGATCTCCTGCAATCCATAAAATCTGATCTTCCCTTGATGATACCGTTCTGGAAGTGGGAGTTACATGAACTTCCTGCCTGACAGCAGTATCTGAAACAAATTCGGGCTGTCAGACTCTTCTCTGGTGGGTCCTAGATACATTATCACACTATCCCAGACAGATTGCGTGAATAACCTGCATAAAGATCCAACCTACTTTGATATATCCACATGAATGTATGCGATTGGATCCAAAAAGAGTGATTCTGTAGAGGTTCATACTGTCTTTATATCTATCTATCTATCTTCTCCATATGTAGACAATGTGAAAGCAACCTCTGCTCGACTATATATCATTCAGACAGCGAGCTGTTTTTTTTATTATACATATTTCCAAAAGAGCCGAATTCGTGAAGTCGAGTATGGTGGACGTGAACTTGGAATTGAAGCCAAAATAGGGTTTTCGGCCAACACACGTGCATATTCATTCATGATTGTATTATGGAATGCATACTTTTGAGTGAGATAGACATTTATCTGGAAGATATTGCGGGTAAGATGCCTAGTTTTGCTTAGTTATATTCAAGGTTTCAATTTTTGTGGGGTGTTCTATCCCGAAGAAATTGCCATAACCGATGGCTTACAGACGAATCAGTTTTTGCTGAAGCCACTTTCAGCTGAAGAGAAACGACAAGGGAGATATGTCGAGCAGAACGTGCACGGCTTGCGATATCCCGATGATATCGTCGACTACTCTATTTTTAATAGTGTTTGGAAGAGGTTGAAAGATGCCGATCTTAAGACACATGAAAAATTCAACATTCTTCAGAATTACTTTACCGAGTTAACATCAACACCACCGCCAACACACATTGTCGATTTGGGAAATATCAATATCATACTGACGTCAGCATGACGACGCCCAATCAGTCCACACCACCTGTTGTTTTCTTTGAAAAGCCTCTCTGTATAAATTATTGGGGTAAAGAAGTGCACTGTAGTCCAATACACTGTTTTGCAATATGGAAATGGATAGCTCAGCAAATGGTTCAGTAAACGACGTGTCCGAAATCTCATCATTGGTTGGCAGCTCAAGAGAATGAGATGTTCATCACCGGCAGCTTGGAACGATGATTTTCACAATCAGAATCGATTTAAATTCAATACAGAACCTTCACGTAGATCAAACCCTGTGCCTTTTCCTGATAAATAAATATATCATATGAGTCATGGATATTGATTCTTCAGTTGTGTGCCTGCAATGGACGTGTTAATATCCAATTATATTTTCCTGGACATCTCCTTAGGAAGGCTCTTTTCAGTACCCGCGAATATCTTTTCTCGCTAATTTCTTGAGAGACTTCTTGAATGCGAACACGCAACTTCTGTAAGGGTGTAATGATTGTACTGTACAGTTTCTCTTTCAAGCAACCCCAGTGAAAAAGTCGAATGGATTCAGGTCTGGTAAACGAAGAAGCCACCAAATTGGACCAGAGCGCCCAATTCATCTGTTGGGATAGGTCTGGTTCTAGTACCATCGTACTTGTGAAGCATTTTTTGCGGTACAACCGTCGTTCTGCAACCACATTGTTTCTCGAATTTTCAAAGTTATATCATCTAATAAATTAAGTAATTAAATAATTCGTTTTATATAAATTCCAAATAATTTCGACCATTCAAAGTGTCTGGCAACTCGTACGGTCCGAACACTTCTCCATTTCAGATATTCACTCTGAATTGGTATTGCGATCTGTCCTCTCGCAGCAAGTGGGGATTTTCCACTGCCCAGCTGTGTAAATTATGTAGGTCCAAGAAGCCATCTCTGAGACACAATGATTCGTCACTCAAGAGAATTCTGTCTAAAAACCCTGCACCTCCTTTACTTTTCTCCAACGTTCTGCGGCAAAAAACGACTCGTTTTGGATAGTCTCTGGACAACAGACTTTGCACGCGAGTTACATGCGGCATTGGAGTATCCTCAACATTCGCCGTTAATTAAATGCATATTTGTATACTCCATTGATGTGAACTGGGTTCGAGTTATCTTGATGCGTGAAATTCAACGTAGAAATGGTCAAATGAGCAAGGTTTAGCTCATTGAAGACCAAATCGGAAACTAGAGGGTACGTCAAGTTTTTGACAGTTGTATCACACTCAATTGCTCAGCCAACTAGTCAAAAATAACGAGTGACAAGGAAGTTCAGAGGACAGCCGCACTATTTCCCTTTTATCGAAGTACCTTCAACAAAATCCCATTCAACAAAGTTTCATTGAAATTGCCTTTCGCTAAAAATACCTCCTTTCGTATTTGCTTGGGTATAACTCTCTTCCTAAATGAAAAATTATCATGCGTTGTACTTTTTCGAAAACTGCATTCAATAAGATATTTTTGTGGAAGTTGGTCTCCCCATTATTTTACATTCCACAGTTCAAACAAAAAACTCTAGCAAGAAACGTATTTCTTTCACTTCAATACAAGTCTGATACAAGTCAAGAGTATTGAACGAAAAATATCTGAGAATATTTCATTATTTGTGGCAGTGGCGTACAAAAAATTATTAAAGGGTAACAATTTATTTTATTTCATGAAGGTCCGAATAATTCGAGAATCGAAGGACTTTCTTGTAACACTATAATATATTTTCTGAACAAACAGTGTAACTGTCCTCCCTTAGCAGTTGAGAAGTTATTATTTTTTTACGGGATACCCTGTATATACAAATTCAGAGTCGTCCACCGCCCCTTCATACGGGGATTGGAGAAGAGATTCGTATTGTGGAATAATTAAGCAATGGAGATCATTATGTGAATACGAATTCGAGCTAGAGATGTGCTGGCCCAGGGATCCGAAAACCTACCGATTAGAGTAGTGACATCGTTTGTAGCAGCCACGCCCGCTTCCTGCGACCGCTCGCAACGATTCGGATATTCCTAGGTGTGTTAGGACCTCTGGCGATATTGACAACCATTGACTGTTCTTCGTGTCCACGAGAGACATCGTTCTCTGCCGACTTATTTGCCGCCGACCTTCTTCTGCGCTTTCATGCATCCTGGTCACCAAACATTCCTGTCTCTTCTAGGGTCTGAAAGCGGTTGTCCATAGGGATGGGACGTTGCAAAGGTGCAGCCTGTTTTTTCTTCTTCTCATTGCTTGCTCTAGGGCTTTCAGCCTATCCATTTTCTCTTCTAATGCTTTCGATTTCATCACATATCCCTTCATATTCCTGGTCTTCCTTCATCCTGTTCGAGCTTGGCTCAAGGTTACTACTGCTCAGGGTGTTATGAGCTGATGCGTATTTTTTTCCTATCCTGCATTCTTCAAGCTGCCCTAAATTCAGGTTCCTGACCCCATCCTCATCTGTGTCCTCTGGAGATACATGCTCATCAAAAATTTGCTTCAAATTCATGCCATCCTGCTTGAAATTAACGATGATATAATAGTTGTCTCCTATCATTTGTTTGGTAATCTTTGAGTGACTTTGAGGTAGGCAGCTTCGATGGATTCGTGTCGACACATCGTATAATACTCTCCTACTTTATTTTATCCACCACAGGCCACATCTTCGAAAATATATATGTTGTTTTCATCACTGTCTTTGGATAAAAAATATTCAATGCCTTTGATTTTCCTCATTACCTCCAGTAGTAGTTGATATTCGTTATGGAACGATGACTTCGATAAAAGGTAGATATTTCAAAATTCGGCGTCATTGAGGCTGATTATCAATTTCAATATTGCATTGGTTGTGTCACAATTACTCAGACCGTAGAATATTGCATGAAGAGAATCCGGTCAAAGTACACTAGTTTGCTTTTATTCGAAATTTTAACAGAATCCGTGTTTTCTATTGTTAGTGGAGTTGTCTGTTGAGTGACTTTCATGACGTCTCACATTCAACTGCAAAAACCAGCACATTTATTTCCATTTACAGAGGCACTCAGTTAGTTCCTTCCTTGGCGTATTCTTTCTCATTTTCCAATGGATAAATATTTTATTAAGTTTTCAAATGAGTTCTTTCCATTATTTGCATGAATGAGGGTTGGGTGTAACAGCGAAAAATCCTCGCGAAATAAACAAAGCGAGTACTGAATTGTGACACGTGTCGGTATCTTTTCCCTCGTTTATAATGAAAAATTCAATAGCTGTTTCATTCAGTAAAATCATAGTTTTTTCCCATTTTCAATTCAAGTTCAAATAAATCACCAAGTTCATTTTTAATCCATAATCATGAGCTTTGAACGAAGTATAGGTTAGTTTTTGTGCTTCAAGTGCAATTGTTTGAAGAATTTATATGAAACAGGGCATTTCTGCAGTAGTTTATCGTTGACCTATAGTTTCACCTACGTGTCACGTCCTTTAAAGTAATGAAAAACCATTACACACCTAAAATATTTACAGGAACGGGACTCAAGGTATTTCAGAACCAAATCCAAAATAAAAGCTGGTAAAAAAGCTTCGAATAGTCTGAAAAACTGGCGCTTCAAAAATGTCAAAAATTCGCCGACCTGTCATTTTGACAGATTTCTCAACTTTGGTGATTTTTGGCTTAATGGCCAAGCGACACCTCTCTGGGTAGATTTTTGGGGTCGCTGAAATGAAATTCAGTTTTGCGAAGAAACGCTGTTATAGAGGTATATGCACCTTTACAGCCATGTATGAATCAGTAAAGAATATAAAGCTGGGTACTGACATCCACGTAAGCTTAGTAGGCAGGTTTTGAAAAAAGGGAAATAAGAAAGCGAACTAGAGAGTTCAGATTGCAAATACTTGGAAGTGTCGATGAACCGAGAAGACGATTAGTATAATTCCGGCGCGAAAGTCACCCATCCCCGTTACCAGCTAGAATATCGCAAACAGTTTTCACAACTGAAAATGTATTTGTCCTGACTACGTCTACGATAACTGTCTCCATCTCAACAGTCTCGCTCACCCATCCTACGTAGATAGTCAGAGACCCAACTTTCGGAAACTCAGGTAGCATTAACGTTTTTATTACTCTCTCCACGACTTCTCTTGCCATCAGCCATCTTTCCTGCTTTTGCATTACCGGCTACCGTACTGTCGTGGCTACAGCTCATATCTATAGTGTTCAGTACCGTTGTTACTTTCATGTTCTCTACAATCTTCAGTACCGTCGTCACGACCATCAATATCGTAGTCATTACGGGCGTTGCTAGATATCACCATTGAAAGTGTACCACTGGAAGTTTATTTTCAAGAAGAAAGGAGATCTCGCAGCCATCTTTGAGCGGCTCAAAAATATTTTTGCGGCCCAAGGACATATTTCTCTCATCTATGTCAGAATTGCTTATGGTCCAGGAATACTACTGGACAATCTGGCAGAGTTTGTTTTTTTCTGTGATGGAAGGGATATGTAACAAACTTACGTTTCCCCGAGTCAGCCGCCAGGCAGCAACTGCCGACCGTCAGAAGAGAGACAAGCTTCGAAACATGACCGTAGAGGTAACTCATTGTGAGTGGGTAGTGAAAACTATTAGGTAGATTTTCAGCTATTTTCGTTTTATATTCAAGAGAGCGTTGAGATCAAAAGTCCCGGGAAAAGTTTTTGGGACGTGTTGTTGATTAGTCGAGTGTCGGAAAACTCGTAGTCCTGTTATCGTATTAGAATTTTTGATATTTCACTGTTAGTCGTTCTCATTTTCAGTGCTTGACTTGGATAACTCGGGCATAGAGATCAAAATCCCCAAGGAACGTTTACCGGGACCAACTGGTATAACTCAGGTGTCGGAAAGTTTGCGCTCTTGTTATTATTCAGAATTTTCGGTATTTTATATTCGAATGTTCTGGCCTTCCACCAAAAACTCAATTTTAGAATTGTTGATAGCATCTGAGCTCGAATTGTTGAATGAATGTTTCACAAGAGAGTATTCTAATTCGTAATTATGAAAAACAAGTATTCCAGTTTATTCTGATAACTGCATTTTCAATTCTTCTCAGGCGTGAAACTTTCAGTGGAATTGACAAAAGACGAAGTACTCAATTATTTCCGTCATTCGTCTCCGAAAGAAATAGCCATGAAAGTAATCTGAGATCCCTTCCATTCACTAGTTCGTTCATCGTTCAAATGAAAGCTTCACAAACGGTCGTCCCTTCACGACTTTTCGAATGCATCAACGGATTGATCCCGACTTTGTCGAGCACAAATGTAACATTTGTTTCCAGGCAATTCTATTTCCTAAATGTGATTTCCTGAATGTGATTTCCTGCATGGAGTTGCGACTGCGAAACCACGGTCGAATACCTTTATCGCCCCAGGATGTCGATTGCAATCACCCTTTCCGTGTTCCTTTCACACCGCAGAATTTTAGGGCAGAACTTTTCTACCGAACTTTTTTATAGACTTCTGTTTTTCTTGATTACTGCTCTCCAGCATTGTTTCTACTTGAATGATTCTTCACATTCTGACTTGCGATTATTCAGGTCAATAATAGTACAGAATATATGGAGACAATTCCTGCATGTGAGTTGAAAAGCCAATTGAAAATGATTATAAGTGCAATGTTGCCGTTTCACGAGTTGCGTGGCGAGTGGCAAGGCAGATTGAGCTGCTTCACTATTTTTTGCCCTAAGAAACGTATGCGGATAGCCAGGGAACGCAGGCATTTCCAGGCATTCGACGAGTAGCTCCAGTTTTTCATCAGAAGTAGACCATAGGGTCAAGTTCAAAAGAGGAAATCAAAAACTAGAAGAAGTCGTTTGCGACCTACCGATTTGTCCTTCTAATACCAGGACACTTATTGACCACGGCTGCCTGATGACAGACGGGTATCCGGGCTGAACTCAAGTGGAGATGGGGAGTTTCGTAACTTATTGATATCATTAAGGGCGCCAGGTAAATTTTCCCACGTTAATACCCACAGTTTAATTTCTCAACCCCCAAATTACCAAACAGGATTGAAATAAGTAAAGGCCAATTCAATATGAACAACAGATTTGGTTTATTTAATTAGCGACAGTCCCAAATTTTGAATAATTTTCCAGCCTGCACTACCAAGGATGGTACGAGAGGCACCAAAGTCCAGTAGACCCAATACCGATACGCCCAAAACATCGACTCTCAAGTAGGGCCGTTCGTCACCTAGACTATGATCCAATACGAAATCCAGAAGCACCTTGAGTTTGTCGATCGAGTCTTCGCTTCTGACACACCTACCTCGATCTTTCAGGAGTGTCGTTTTCCGTTTCCCTGACGCGAGCAATTTGGACAACATTTTACGGTCACCCCTTCTTTCTTACATCTGTAACAGAAGATACCTCTCACTGCAGCACAACCGATTGCCCTATGACCAGGCATGTTGCATCTATAACAGATAATTTCCTTTTTGGAAGGTTGTGTCGCACTGTTCTCTGGAGATAAAATCATCGAAATATCAACAGACGACTCAGCTTGTACATATGCTAGATCAGGTTCCAAGGAAAGATGTTTCCGAGACGGTGCCGTGAAATTTTCAACAGATTCCTTGCGAGATTCTAGACGTCTCCCAAGGTCTCTGAGTTGACTCAAGGAAGTAACCTCTACTAAGGCCAACTGAGTTTGATAGAAGGGTGCGATGTTTCTCAATAAAATTTTTAATTTAGTCTCCTCAGATATGGAACAGCTCAACCTACTGAAGTAACCTGACATTACTGCGAGATAGATACCAATTGATTCGTCCGGGCCCTGCGTTCGCTTATTGATTTCTTCGAACAGCTTCTCATCGTAGTTAAGTGACAGATATTCTTCACGGAGTAAACCCACAAATTCATCCCACGTATTTACTTCGTTCCTATAAGCTAAGAAAAACTGATATGCCCTACCAGTAAATAAATCAATGCCTGACTCCAACAATATATCTTTGGAGATGTGACGGGCTACCCTGAGCTCTTCGACGCTCCAGAAATGCACGAAGGGATAACCCTTTCTTATCACCTGAAAACTACTTGAAGAATCACTGAAACCATTGACCGGTGTCTCCAAGCTAACCATTTTATCCCGGACGGCTTTAACATCTTCTTCCTGGGTGAAAGGATATTCCGGGTATTTCACGCTGTCGCCACTCTTTTCGAGTCTAATGGCCATTGCCAATGAGCGCCGCATTTCATCTACCGTACCGGTAGCAATTCCCCGAACCTTGAGCTCATATGTAAGCTCATCCTGCGCAAGGCGATAAACATTCATTTTGAGACTTGCTGCCGCCATTTTATAACGTTAAAACGAACTACACGATTTATTTTCCTAAAATCACGGTTCCAAATAGGCCCCACGTTGGAACGCCAAAAATGCGACCTACCGATTTGTCCTTCTAATACCAGGTCACTTATTGACCACGGCTGCCTGATGACAGACGGGTATCCGGGCTAAACTCAAGTGAAGATGGGGAGGTTCGTAACTTATTGATATCATTAAGGGCGCCAGGTAAATTTTCCCACGTTAATACCCACAGTTTAATTTCTCAACCCCCAAATTACCAAATAGGATTGAAATAAGTAAAGGCCAATTCAATAGGAATAACAGATTCGGTTTATTTAATTAGCGACAGCAACAAGGAAATATCGAGACCTCTTTACAGCAGAACCCGCGATAATCAAGTCGAAGATCGTACCACAGCAGGCAAGCACAACAAATAGCTCTGAGTCAATTTTCAAATTATCGAACAGGTCAAGCCACTATGCGCACAAACTACAAACTATTTCCAAATGAGCATTTACAATAGCGCTGAAGAGAATTTAGAAATATACCTTACGTAGGAGAGTACACAGCGCGTTTCAAAAAAAAATAATGCAGAAATTAAAGTCTGGCAAATGTGCCAATGGTGGGGGAAAGTTCATATGCGTCGCGTGAGCTCAGGCGTACCGCAATCCGGGTTTTAAAAAAAATAAGCAAGCAAGATGGGGTTGCAATGATTTCCGCTAACAATGAACGAGCAAGCTCGAAGCACTAAAATATAAGCAAAATCTACTATTTGGGCATATGTTAAATAATATCTAACTCCCAATGATCAAACGTTCACAAGTAACACATAAAACCTGGTTTCCGTAGGAGCACAGTTTGTCCAATAGTTATATCGAGACCGGATCCACTGCAGATGTCCTATGAAATACTCAGGCTTCGATTTATATTCAGATATTCTCCACTGTCCCAGAATGGACACCTATTCCATCAAAATCAGTCCAGACCAGACGTGGAATTTCTGACGTAGAAAAGAAACCCTAAGAATGGAATATCAAAATCAGATTCCTTCTCAGGAAAATAATAAAAAAACAACTGATGTGCGTTTGTAATTTATTACCACACCCTGTATATATTTTTTTGTATTCGAAAATCTCTTAACTTTTTTCCCATTTATTATTTATTATTTTTTTTGGAGACCACCCTGAACATAACACCCCTCAGACTGACCAGATAGATTCCTATAATCGAGTTGAATAATGTTTTGTTTGTAAACAAATATTTTCTTTTGGTAACAAGCTCATAAAATATTGAAGCAATAGCCAAGGTAATAGTGCTTACCCTATTGCATCACCCACCAGAACATCTAAGTGAATTCCAGTAAGAAAAATACTAAACTTCAACTTAACATTATTAATATTGACTTTTCTTTCAACCCAAGCACAATTAGATTTTCCACCCTGTACAGGATTTTCATTGTACAGTGGTACGCCCCGTTCACAATTCCAAAAATCAAAAAAAATAAACTAACTCGACCTGCAACAACAAAGGTGGCTTCTTTTCGGACCACCCTGTATACGTGCGATTTCAAAACCTAACGGTTCAGAAATAATATTTTTTTCATGTTTTGGCCTGATTTCGCCTTACTATTACTCAACGAAATTTTCGGATCGCAAACATTCAAAATTCTTCGAGCCATTCACATTTGCCTGAAGACTCGAAACAAGTCGTAACAACAGTTCACTAGCAAGTTACTTGAGAAAAGAATGAGCTGATCAAAAATTGCACCAGAAGTTATTTACCGCGATAAAATAATATTAAATTTTCAATGCAACAATATTTCAGAAGATATAAGAAAAGATCTACTACATACCCGAGTGTCGGGGTCCCTTTTTTTTTTCGCCAGCGAGACTTCGCAAAACTTGCAAAATGTTATTCTTTATCGCTGGTTTGCGGCGATTTGGGTTTTGGGAGCAACCGACTATGGTCCTTATTGCACGGCAAATAAGGTTGAGAATCGTCTGCAAATGTTATACGTATATGTAGAAAAGAAATATTCAAGAAAATTAAATTAAAAATGAGCACATAAGACATACCTCTAAGAGATTCAGCAGACTCCTCTGTGCCAAAACTTTCCCTACTAATGGAAAACTTTTCACAAAATGGCAGTGAAATAAAAAATCCTCACAAGAGTTAGAATTCGAGTTCAACCACAAATACAACAGCACTACTCGAATTCTTCACTATCAACTCGAAGAAATTGTCCCAATTAAGGATAGATCATAATCAACAGATCTCAAAAATTCTTCGTGTTAACTACACACGCCATTTACGAAGAAAAACCTTTTACCTTCACACAACCTTTTTTTCAAAAAAAACGTCAATCCTACTCATTCGTTGATCAGAGGTTGCCAACTTAGTACTCAAAATCGCTCCAGATCGATAATCACCTTCCCAAGTCTCCACTAGATGGCGTTCGAACATAAGATTATCGTTTCTTTCACCTAGGAAACTCATTAACCTAATTTATCTACTAAGTAGCTATAAAATACATACGATATGCTCACAACTTCGCCTCCTGTTCTTCATGCATAATAAATCAAGTTACTCTAAATCAACTGTTCTGAACCACTCAACTATAGCAGTTGGTACCATTGACACATTGTCAAAATGCAGATATGACATTGCTCACTTCGGAAATCAAAACAAACCAATAATTGGAAACTTCGAATCAACCACAACAGGTAAGTCCATAAATGAGTAACAAATGAACAACAAAATCTTTCAAAGTTTAATTAGATTACCAATCACTAATCCCTTTGTTTTCAGGGCATCACACAAAGTCTGAGGATTTCAATGAGAAATAGCCTTACTGGGGCCCACAATCACGAAGCCTGAAAAACGATTTGCAGGTATCAGCAGTATAGATGTGTCTTGATGTGCTGTCGCAGTTTATCGTCATTGTATCGGCCACGAATGTTTGTAAGAATTTGAAATGCACAATGAGATTTGAAAATAGTCTTGTTATTCTAGGCAATCCTTCTTTGCTGTGGATGCCAATGAACAAGGAATGCATCCACTATGCTTAAGGTTGCTATATGAATGTGAATTGAATGAATAAACGGCTCACGAAGTTCAGATAAACTTGAGTATTGTATTCTGGGGCTCATTCGAATAGTTTGCCAACGACTTTCACACTCAGTCTCGGTAGGTATTACTGAGAAAGCTAAGTATCAGAACAGGTGATTATTACCGGGTGGACGAAATATGGGAATATTTAATTCGAAGTCTTATATGAACAGAAAGAATACAGGGTATGTCTGAAAGATAGTATTTTAGACGAAAGACAAAGGTATAGAAGTGGAGTTTAGATAAACTGGTTTAGAACACAAAATTGAACGTTACAAATCCCTCCCCTCACTACAAGAAATTTACCCCGTAAATTTCACAAAACCTACGATACGAATTCATTCGAGCCTTCCTGAAGACTAGGTTTCAGGTCCTTAACGTGCCAAGTTCCTTTTGTATTACCAAATTTGTCCCTGAGTTCATATGTTCATGGCGATAATCGCTTCTTGATGTAGTACGGTCCTACAAACTTCGGTGCCAATTTTCTGGAATGATACTTGGAAGCATCAGACAGCACATAATTGCGTTTCCATACAACTTGATTCGGGAGATATTCAATATGCCTTCGTCTAAGATTATATTTCTCACAACATTTTTCCGCAGCATCTTTCAAGCGTTTCTTGACATCTTGAAACATCTTGCGGAAAGCTTCGTTCTTAGTAGTCTCCCCAGTCTGCGAACCGTCTTCGACAAAAGGCTGATCATCTGCCATATAATCTTCTCCGGATAAAATCATGTTTCTCCCAAAATTCACGAAGTATGGGGTTAGTCTGTTGACCTCGTGCCTAGATGTGCGAATAGCACATGCAATCTCATTGATATTTTCGTCCCAGGAGCGGTGGTTTTCCGACACATACATAGCTAACATGGTCTTCAGTATTCGATTGATCCTTTCTGTTGGATTTGCTCTCGGGTTATAGGAGGCACTGAATTTTATTCGAGTACGATGCTTATCTGCAAACTTGAGGAATTTCTTGTTACGAAATTGGGGCCCATTATCACAAATTAATATATTGGGGACACCAAACATGAGGAAGATTTGACTCTCGATTCTTTCTATAATGACCTCAGCGGTTGCTTTTCTGAGAGGGGAAGATAAGTGGAAACTTGCTCAGGTAATCGGTGACGACCAATATGTAGCTATTGCCTTTCTTGGACTTTGGAAGGGGACCAACAAAATCTGTAAAAATCATTTCCCATGGTCGGCCTACTTTTGGGTGTGATGCCATCTTATCGGTCGGGCGATCCTGAGAGGGTTTCTGAGTAGCACACACACTACAGTGCCGGACAAATTTGGCGATGTCGCTTCGCATCTTGGGCCAATAGTATCGAGTTGCTACTCTAGAAAAGGTCTTGAATACGCCTGTGTGTCCAGAAGTTGGGGGATCATGAGCAGCGGCAATGATACACCGTCGATCTTTTTTTGGGACTACAAGTCTCCAAGAGTCAGCTTCAGGCGACAGACCTGGGTAATCTGGCGTCACATGCTTCCAGAGTCGGCCATCCGATATTCTCCAAGAGGAATATTTCAAAGGGTTGCGAAGAATTTTCTCGACCATAGCGCTATACCACCTATCATCGCCAGTATATTTTAGGTCAGGTGTCTGCTTCAATTCCTCAACAACGCAACAATCAAAGTCGACATGATCTACAACAGGAACTCCTCTAGACAGCGTATCAGGCACGATATGCTCCTTACCTTTGCGGTGAACCACCTTAAAATCAAATTGTTGGAGGCGTACGGCCCAACGAGCTAAACGACCGTTCAAATCCTTCAAATTGTGGAGCCAGAGTAAACTGAAATGATATGTTACGACTGTAAAGGTAACGCCCTCTAGATAAGGCCTCAGTTTTTCGACAGCCCACAGGACTGCAAGGCATTCACGCTCGGTTGTGGTAAAGTTACGCTCCCGCCGCGACAGAGATCTACTCAAATAGCAAATCACTCTTTCCCCATCTTCATACGGCTGAGTGAGAACGGCTCCAATGCCATACCCAGAGGCATCTGTTTGAACCACGAAAGCCTTGGTGTAATCGGGGCAACTTAAAATGGGAGCAGACACTAAACATTCTTTTATACGCCTGAACGACGCAGAACACTCATCTGTCCAAACGAATTTCGAATTCTTACGAAGCAAAGCAGAAATGGGTGCAATAACTGAAGAGAAATCAGGGACAAAACGGCGATACCAAGAGAAAGTTCCCACAATTCGACGAACCTCAGTGATATTTGACGGTACCGGAAGCTCTATCATGGCCTTGACTTTGTCCGGGTCAACATGTAAACCATCCCGATCGACAACGTAGCCCAGATATTTCATCTGGGGGCGGCAAAATTGACATTTATCGATACTAACGGTTATGTTAGCCTGAGACGACGAAAAACCTCTTCTAAAATTCTCAAATGATGCTCGAAAGTTTGACTTACAATGACAACGTCATCCAGATAAACAAACAAGTTAGGTTCCAAGTCATGACCCAATACCTTGTCGATTAATCTTTGCCAGGTGACCGGGGCATTATGCAGCCCAAAAGGCATCCTTTTGAACTGGAAGAGGCCCCTGTTAGGCACCGTAAAGGCCGTATAATGACGTGATGATTCTGCTACCGGAACTTGCCAATATGCGGATTTAACATCGAGGCTCGACAAATACTTCGCGTCTCGCAATTTGTCGAGTGTGTCCAAAACCATGGGTAATGGATAGCTGTCCCTGACTGTGACAGAATTGAGCTTCCGATAGTCCACGCAAAATCGAAAGGTTCCATCCTTTTTCTTGACCAGTAGGATCGGAGAGGACCATGGGCTATTGGAAGGCTCGACAATTCCCAACCGGAGCATCTCCTCTAGCTCCAGGTCGATTTGCTTCTGAACAACTGGGTTCACCCTATAGTACCTCTGCTTTATTGGCAGACTGGTCGTAACGATAACGTGTTCTGCCTCTGTCGTACAACCCAGACCTTCACTCATCAGTGCCACATTCCTCTCTATCAACGCCTTCAGTCTCGCATCCTCCTCAGTTGATAACACAGATCGGCTAGTTACATGTTCCACCGTATTCAATGAAACAGGCTCACCGGCAAAATGCCATTCGTCATGGCGGAGATCGGGAACAATCCCCATAATCTTCCAAAAATCCAAACCCAAAATTAGCACTTGAGGAAGCTCTGGAACAACTACGGCTTCAATCAATCCAAATCGACCCCTCAACGACATTGGCAAGTCAACAACTCCAATAGCACTACACTGACTACCATTTGCCACTGTACAATGAGTGACTCCATTCATATTCAGAGGAAGTCCCAAATTTTGAATAATTTTCCAGCCTGCACTACCAAGGATGGTACGAGAGGCACCAAAGTCCAGTAGACCCAATACCGATACGCCCAAAACATCGACTCTCAAGTAGGGCCGTTCGTCACCTAGACTATGATCCAATACGAAATCCAGAAGCACCTTGAGTTTGTCGATCGAGTCTTCGCTTCTGACACACCTACCTCGATCTTTCAGGAGTGTCGTTTTCCGTTTCCCTGACGCGAGCAATTTGGACAACATCTTACGGTCACCCCTTCTTTCTTACATCTGTAACAGAAGATACCTCTCACTGCAGCACAACCGATTGCCCTATGACCAGGCATGTTGCATCTATAACAGATAATTTCCTTTTTGGAAGGTTGTGTCGCACTGTTCTCTGGAGATAAAATCATCGAAATATCAACAGACGACTCAGCTTGTACATATGCTAGATCAGGTTCCAAGGAAAGATGTTTCCGAGACGGTGCCGTGAAATTTTCAACGGATTCCTTGCGAGATTCTAGACGTCTCCCAAGGTCTCTGAGTTGACTCAAGGAAGTAACCTCTACTAAGGCCAACTGAGTTTGATAGAAGGGTGCGATGTTTCTCAATAAAATTTTTAATTTAGTCTCCTCAGATATGGAACAGCTCAACCTACTGAAGTAACCTGACATTACTGCGAGATAGATACCAATTGATTCGTCCGGGCCCTGCGTTCGCTTATTGATTTCTTCGAACAGCTTCTCATCGTAGTTAGGTGACAGATATTCTTCACGGAGTAAACCCACAAATTCATCCCACGTATTTACTTCGTTCCTATAAGCTAAGAAAAACTGATATGCCCTACCAGTAAATAAATCAATGCCTGACTCCAACAATATATCTTTGGAGACGTGACGGGCTACCCTGAGCTCTTCGACACGCTCCAGAAATGCACGAAGGGATAACCCTTTCTTATCACCTGAAAACTACTTGAAGAATCACTGAAACCATTGACCGGTGTCTCCAAGCTAACCAATTTATCCCGGACGGCTTTTACATCTTCTTCCTGGGTGAAAGGATATTCCGGGTATTTCACGCTGTCGCCACTCTTTTCGAGTCTAATGGCCATTGCCAATGAGCGCCGCATTTCATCTACCGTACCGGTAGCAATTCCCCGAACCTTGAGCTCATATGTAAGCTCATCCTGCGCAAGGCGATAAACATTCATTTTTAGACTTGCTGCCGCCATTTTATAACGTCAAAACGAACTACACGATTTATTTTCCTAAAATCACGGTTCCAAATAGGCCCCACGTTGGAACGCCAAAAATGCGACCTACCGATTTGTCCTTCTAATACCAGGTCACTTATTGACCACGGCTGCCTGATGACAGACGGGTATCCGGGCTTAACTCAAGTGGAGATGGGGAGGTTCGTAACTTATTGATATCATTAAGGGCGCCAGGTAAATTTTCCCACGTTAATACCCACAGTTTAATTTCTCAACCCCCGAATTACCAAATAGGATTGAAATAAGTAAAGGCCAATTCAATAGGAATAACAGATTCGGTTTATTTAATTAGCGACAGCAACAAGGAAATATCGAGACCTCTTCACAGCAGAACCCGCGATAATCAAGTCGAAGATCGTACCACAGCAGGCAAGCACAACAAATAAGAGTCAATTTTCAAATTATCGAACAGGTCAAGCCACTATGCGCACAAACTACAAACTATTTCCAAATGAGCATTTACAATAGCGCGTAGGAGAGCAAAGCGCGTTTCAAAAAAAAATAATGCAGAAATTAAAGTCTGGCAAATGTGCCAATGGTGGGGGAAAGTTCATATGCGTCGCGAGAGCTCAGGCGTACCGCAATCCGGGTTTTAAAAAAAAATAAGTAAGCAAGATGGGGTTGCAATAACTTCAGCTAACAATGAACAAGCAAGCTCGAAGCACTGAAATATAAGCAAAATCTACTATTTGGGCATATGTTAAATAATATCTAACTCCTAATGATCAAACGTTCACAAGTAACACATAAAACCTGGTTTCCGGAGGAGCACAGTTTGTCCAATAGTTATATCGAGACCGGATCCACTGCAGATGTCCTATGAAATACCCAGGCTTCGATCTATATTCAGATATTCTCCACTGTCCCAGAATGGACACCTATTCCATCAAAATCAGTCCAGACCAGACGTGGAATTTCTGACTTAGAAACGAAACCCTAAGAATGGAATATCAAAATCAGATTCCTTCTCAGGAAAATAATAAAAAAACAACTTTTGTGCGTTTGTAATTTATTACCACACCCTGTATATATTTTTTTTGTATTCGAAAATCTCTTAACTTTTCTTCCCATTTATTATTTATTATTTTTTTTGGAGACCACCCTGAACATAACACCCCTCAGACTGACCACATAGATTCCTATAATCGAGTTGAATAATGTTCTGTTTGTAAACAAATATTTTCTTTTGGTAACAAAATCATAAAATATTGAAGCAATAGCCAAGGTAATAGTGCTTACCCTATTGCATCACCCACCAGAACATCTAAGTGAATTCCAGAAAGAAAAATACTAAACTTCAACTTAACATTATTAATATTGACTTTTCTTTCAACCCAAGCACAATTAGATTTTCCACCCTGTACAGGATTTTCATTGTACAGTGCTACACCCCGTTCACAATTCCAAAAATCAAAAAAAATAAACTAATTCGACCTGTAACAACAAAAGTGGCTTCTTTTCGGACCACCCTGTATACGTGCGATTTCAAAACCTAACGGTTCGGCTAGATACTATTTTTTTTTGTGTGAATCTGAAATAATATTTTTTTCATGTTTTGGCCTAATTTCGCCTTACTATTACTCAACGAAATTTTCGGATCGCAAACATTCAAAATTCTTCGAGCCATTCACATTTGCCTGAAGACTCGAAACAAGTCGTAAAAACCAACAGTTCACTAGCAAGTTACTTGAGAAAAGAATGAGCTGATCAAAAATTGCACCAAAAGTTATTTACCGCGATGAAATAATATTAAATTTTCAATGCAACAATATTTCAGAAGATATAAAAAAGATCTACTACATACCCGAGTGTCGGGGTTCCTTTTTTTTTCGCAAGCGAGACTTCGCAAAACTTGCAAAATGTTATTCTTTATCGCTGGTTTGCGGCGATTTGAGTTTTGGGAGCAACCGACTATGGTCCTTATTGCACGGAAAATAAGGTTGAGAATCGTCTGCAAATTTTATACGTATATGTAGAAAAGAAATATTCAAGAAAATGAAATTGAAAATGAGCACATAAGACATACCTCTAAGAGATTCAGCAGACTCCTCTGTGCCAAAACTTTCCCTACCAATGGAAAACTTTTCACAAAATGGCAGTGAAATAAAAAATCCTTACAAGAGTTAGAATTCGAGTTCAACCACAAATACAACAGCACTACTCGATTTCTTCACTATCAACTCGAAGAAATTGTCCCAATTAAGGATAGATCATAATCAACAGATCTCAAAAATTCTTCGTGTTAACTACACACGCCATTTACGAAAAAAAAATCTTTTTCCTTCACACAACCTTTTTTCAAAAAAAACGTCAATCCTACTCATTCGTTGATCAGAGGTTGCCAACTTAGTACTCACTAGATGGCGTTCGAACATAAGATTATCGTTTCTTTCACCTAGGAAACTCATTAACCTAATTTATCTACTAAGTAGTTATAAAATACATACGATATGCTCACAACTTCGCCTCCTGTTCTTCATGCATAATAAATCAAGTTACTCTAAATCAACTGTTCTGAACCACTCAACTATAGCAGTTGGTACCATTGACACATTGTCAAAATCAAAATGCAGATATGACATTGCTCACTTCGGAAATCAAAACAAACCAATAATTGGAAACTTCGAATCAACCACAACAGGTAAGTCCATAAATGAGTAACAAATGAACAACAAAATCTTTCAAAGTTTGATTAGATTACCAATCACTAAAGCTTTGGTTTCCTAAGATAGCGGTGCCGTCATATAGCGGCCGTAAAACAGCGTTGAATGACGTCACAATAACGTTGTCTATGTAAACAAAATAGCGCGATTTCCTAAGAAGCGGTAACTGTCACCGTAACGTCAAAAAGCGGTGCCGCCATTTGCATGACGGCCGTCTTGTCGGTGGTGAACGTTTTATTGATAGCGGTGACTATTTATAATTCGTATTTGTGTCTTTTACGTAAAAAATGAGTTCCAACTCTTGGAGCAGCGAAGACGACGAAGTTTTAATAGAATTTGTATGTAACCATGAAGCTATATATAATATAAAAAGTAAAGAATACAAAAAAACTCAATTAAAGCAGAATATATTGGTGGCGTGAAATTGGAGAAATTTTGTAGCTCAAATCATATCTTATGTGGTGAAGTACGTAATCAAATAACTGTGGTGTAAGGCGAAAGTATTCTCTGAATTTTTCTTCATTGCTCAGTAAAACGGCGACGTACTAAAATCTCAAATGCACCTTCTGTACCACGAGATTTGAATAAATTGTCTTCCGCCATACGACTATTTTCGTTTTTTTTTTATGATAGTTCGTCCTCCAGGTGAATTAATAAAGCTGAATCAAGGTCGTTCATTTTCTCTCCTGGATACTTTTGACGTTTTTGTTAAAAAAAATTTACTGACGGTGTGTACGGTCGTGGAACTTTCCACATGTAGTCACCGTAAAGACGGCCGTCTTTTTGCGTCCGTCATATTACGGCCGCTTTATGACGGCACCGCTATCTTAGGAAACCAAAGCTTTATCCCTTTGTTTTCAGGGCATCACACAAAGCCTGAGGATTTCAATGAGAAATAGCCCTACTGGGGCCCACAATCACGAAGCCTGAAAAACGATTTGCAGGTATCAATCAGCAGTATAGATGTGTCTTGATGTGCTGTCGCAGTTTATCGTCATTGTATCGGACTTCTGCCACGAATGTTTGTAAGAATTTGAAATGCACAATGAGATTTGAAAAAAGTCTTGTTATTCTAGGCAATCCTTCTTTGCTGTGGATGCCAATGAACAAGGAATGCATCTACTATGCTTAAGGTTGCTAAATGAATGTGAATTGAATGAATAAACGGCTCACGAAGTTCAGATAAACTTGAGTATTGTATTCTGGGGCTCATTCGAATAGTTTGCCAACGACTTTCACACTCAGTCTCGGCAGGTATTACTGAGAAAGCTAAGTATCAGAACAGGTGATTATTACCGGGTGGACAAAATATGGGAATATTAAATTCGAAGTCTTATATGAACAGAAAGAATACAGGGTATGTCTGAAAGATAGTATTTTAGACGGAAGACAAAGGTATAGAAGTGGAGTGTAGATAAACTGGTTTAGAACACAAAATTGAACGTTACACGTTCTAGGAGACAGGCATTCAGTAGTCTACTTGGGCAAATAGACAGAGGGATGCCTTGACAACCATGAGTTTGACTTCAACTGAAAATACATAAGATTCTGTTGTTGATAAAATTGAACCTGCAATCTACAGTACAAAAAATAAAACCCCAATATAAAAAATAAATTTCTCATGTTCATGACACGCCCCCACTGGACGTAACTCGACTTCGTGAGGAGGTTGCGAAGAAAAATACAAAGGTCCATTCACACTGATGGAATTCCTGGGTTATGACAGATATCGTTTGAAAAAAGAACTTTGCACGGACAGAGGTGCAAATCAAACTCGCTGCGAGGTTATAATCGCTGCTGAAAACATTAAGTTGGTTTCTTCAAGGACTAGTGACTTCGTGTAATCAACAAACTATGTAGACAGAATGTGCATATTTTCATGTGAATAAAAATGGTTGTCAATATGAAAGCTATTGCCTTGTGACAGATGATCGGGAATATTATAGATATTATCTCGTGATAAATGGTCGGCATTGTTTTTCGTGCTGGTAGTATATGAATAAATTACATTGTCTTGTCAAAACGGTTGGCAATACTACGTACGCATATTTGTGTTTCTGTGCGTATGATATTGTGTTGTGACAAATTAAGCAATTTTGTATGTACACATGTGTTATAATGTGTGTATGTATGAAGTTGTTATGTGGAACAGAACAATTATTATTAGTATAATGCTCTTTCAGGACTGCAGTTATTCTATTTGTTCTAGAGGAGCATTTGGCGGAGTCAAATGCATGTCAGGAGTGCCGGATGTGAGGAACTACCCTGTAGGTGATTACAAAGGATCATCTTTCCAACAACTTCAAGGGATCTATTTTTGTGCAGTGAATGCAACTTTGTGGTCTCGGTAGTGTAGTGGTTAGCATATCTGCCTATCAAGCGGAAGGCCGGGGTTCGAATCCTCGCCGGGCCACCGTGCTGGGTAATCGCACTTTAAAAGGTAAGGCCTCGTTGATCCATTGCTCGCACAAGTTTCGACTTTTGAGGGTTGACGTTCGTCAGCTGGTTAACGGAAACGAACAATTTTAGACTGAACTCGACTGCAGGGACTCATTGTTTTGCTTGTTTTTTACAGTGGAATTAGAATCAAGTTTCAGTTCCTAAGTCATAGCCACTATCCAATGAGAAATTATGGTCGTGGCTAGTAATGAAATTAATTTGTCCTCCACTAATTTCATGTCTTGTTAGAATGAATATATAGGTTGTTCATGTAATTAATCAGTGTTGGCAAAAAATTGCATCTCTAAATAATAGGTACTTACGGTACTAGTGTGTTATGTTGAAAATAAGTCACGCGAGAAAGATGTATAACACGAGGTCGTCAGGCCCAGTGGTATAAATTCTCAAGTGACTCAGAAAACATAACACATCAGTGACATACAATTTTTTATCCCACAAGTTGAAGAAATCGTTTTTATTATGAGATAATAATAAGTTTTGTGATCGAATCTAGGCTACTCGCATATCAGTAACCTATAAATGTCAGAATAACTTGACAGTGACTTCTTTACATTTTGGTCAAAGTAGGTTGTTTTTAAATGTTGACCCGTGTCAGTTTTCGCTGAAGGAAATGGGAAAAACTTCAATGAAATGGAGGAAACTGATGAAAAATACGTTTCTGATTATATCCTTACGGAACCAGGAGAAGCAGCGATGCAGGTTTCGTCAGAAAAATCCGAGATGCCTACTACAAGGAGTTCAAAATGTTTGAGTCTTGGATAAATTCACGGAAGACAAAAGGTATCGATGAAAATGTTTTATTGGCTTACTGTTTACATTTGCCAAAAAAAAAAATAGCCCTATCGTCGCTATGGATCAAATACTCGAAGCTTCGCTCGACTATTTACCTTTATAAAAAAATCGACATTTCAAAATATGGCAAACTAATGAGCTTTTCGAAAAGCAAATCACAGGGATGCAAACCAAAGAAGTCCAAGATATTAAAACGACCTGAACAAATCTCCCGACGACGAGTACTTGTTGATGAATGTGGCTTTGATAATGGGGATTAACGGTGCTTGCTGTGATAAGTATATAATTTTTTCCACTTTCTAACTCATTTGTTCCTAAGGTCTTTCAAATTAGTTGATAGGTTTAGTTGCAGTTTTAATTTTGTTTTTGTACAGAAACTGGTGCATGTTATTAAACATAGTCCGTTTATTATCAATAGTAATAACCCAAGGACATTGATACAATTGTTCGAAAACATTTCATAAGATTCCGTAAGCTTGTTGATTGAAGCTTGTTTCCTATGAGCAACAAGCTTGAGAAAGTTGTTATGAAATATTTTAGCATCAATTCATGTTCGAGGGTTTTTCGGATAGATTTTTCTTCTGATTATTGAAAAAAATACAGAGCAAAACAATTTTTTCTATTACGGTTTTGACCGTAGCTTATTCAAACTCTGTAATATCTTTTGTTGTCATATTCACAGCCCAATCCTTCAAAATTGACGCAAAATCCGCCCCCGATTTCCATCTAATTGATATTTATCATTGCAATAGTCCTTAAATGCTTTCCATACAAATTCTTTACCGGAAATGGTTATTTCTGGTATAATTGATATAAATGAATAGTATTACAACCAAATGGTGATATTTTCTAATATTAAATATTTGAAACGTCAAAATCGAAATTAAACAATTTGTATGTATCCAGTATAGGTAATGTTGACTAATTGGTTGTCTTCGATCAAATGACTTCAAATTAACTGATTTCATTGGATTTCCACTCGAGCAAGAAATTTTCGGTATGAATAAATGAATGTCAAGAACGATTTTGGGCTAATGAAAAAAAACAAATTTTGCCTGATTTCAATGCTAACAAAAACCGAAACGGCCACTTTACGGTTGAGATTGTGAACACAGCGATTTTTGCCTCTTCATCATTCGACGCTATTTTAGTCGTCGGTGGAGCTGTAGATTTTCTGGTACTGTTGACAGAATTAGGATTGTCGAAGGATAACATCTACCTACGCAAACCGGAAATACTGCTGAAAGAGTGTGTTCGGCAAGGAGATTGAAGGTCAAAGAAGCAGCCGAAAACATCTTGTTTCTACATGCACTCAGTGGTTGTGACACGAATTCATCCCTCTTCAACCAAGGGAAAATTTCCTCGGCTTGTTCAAAAAAAAAAATTTTATGAAATCATTAGCATCTCCAAAGATCCTAATACCAAAGTATAAGAACTCGAAGACGGTGGAGAACGGTTTCTCGTTGCTTTGTAAGGTGGAAACGTGGAGCAGGAAACCTCGGAAGATATTCGGTATCAGAAGTTTGCTAAATTATCGATGAAGAGTAAATTTAACCTGGCTTATTTACCTCCAACGAAGGATGCCGCACGGTGCCACACGTTTAGGACTTACCATAAGATCCAAAAATGGTGTGGAAACCCCGAAAATCCATCCGACTGGGGCTGGAAACTTGGCACGAATAGGCTCACTCCTACAACAACAACAACGGAAAAACCAGAATGAACGTCATCTTTGCAACTGTAAGAAGGGATGTGGTGCCGCATGTGGTTGCAGGAAAGGTGGGCTTAAGTGCTCCGTTGTGTGTGGATTCTGCAACGGTGTATCCTGTGAGAATATTCCAGAAGTTGTCTTCTGCAGAACACACAATCAATGTTGTGGATGGAAGGTGATCCAAAAGATATAGTCCAAGTTTCTTAGAAAAATTCGTCTATCGACAATCGACAATCATTTTTTCAAGGGGCTACTACAGAATGGAACAAGTTCCCGAAGCCAGTTTTTCCAGGTAACCCAAAGGTTTTTCAAAAAATTGTCCACAATCATGTCCTTTCTTTATTCCCTTCTCCTTAGGATGGTTGCATCACGTGCCGTCCGCTGCCATCAACCATTTGCGGCTACTTTCTGAAAAAAAAATGAGTGATGGGGTTATTACTCGTACCAAAATTCTACAAGTAAAATTAACAACGTTTTGTGAATATTTTTGCAATCAATAATTTCGAAATGTATTTCAATATATCTTCGGCAAAAATATGATGTATAAATATAAAAACTGTTTGAAGTCAAGCTTTCAATTAAAATGACCTAGAAAGAATGGAACAATTTTTTAGGGATGTCACATTATTCTGTAACAGATTCAAAGCATTGTCGCTAAAGAATTCATATTTGTATTCAAACTGAAAACATCGCGCGGCAAGCTTTTGAACTTGTCCCTCAGAATAGCGTGACAATTTATTGAAATCTTGTGTTCAAAAAGATTTTTTGATATGTTTTTCATTATATTTGCCAATACGGTTATGATTTCTGAACTCGTCACTTTAGACTTTCATGATTTCCAACTTAAAATATTTATTTTGATTAGAATCACGATATAAATTTTTCGGTCATAGTGGCCGCTATCTTGTTTTTTGAAAATGTCATAATGTATTGTCACCGGAATGATGAATACCTGCCATATTCAATTCGATCGGACAGGTGAACAGAAATAGAACAAATGAAAGTTTGTAAAAAAGGATTCTTTTTTCATTTTTCAGTTTAAAGAATTAAACATAGTGTGAAATGTTTGTGTTTTATAGTTCCTTGATAATTATTGAAGTTATATGGGAAGCTTCTGTACGGATGGAGAATATATATGACTTCGGAAAAGATGAATTTTGGAACGGGAGATTCTTCTATTTTAGTGTTCTATTGAGAAAATTGCAAAAAACAAATTTATCACTTTAGCAGTGGTTTTCTTCGTACGAATGATTTTGATTAGGTGTTGAATGTCTAGGGTACACTTTTCGCAAGAACTACTTTTTTCGTCTTGCATCGAAGCAGGCTCTGATAACAGAATTATTTTCCACTATTCACATGTCGGAACTGTCAGTTTTCATCGATTGATAATTATGTTTTAGGAAGTGTTTTTCATTAGGAACCTCTGAATCTTTCTAGGGGCTATCAGTTCTTCATTTTTTCATCGAGCCGATTCCTAATAGATCCATTTGTTACGTGTGTGACAGACAGTTTCCCTGCAGACAAATGTGTCGATTTCTTGAAGACAATACTATTTCAGTTCAGGAGTTGGCTGTTGCTAGGCGGGATGCTGCAGGAAGACCTCAAGAAGACATCATTGCCAACACTAGTTTGTGTTTCAACTGTCATTTGTCGATTGGAAAGGGAAGTGAAGCCTCAGAAAATGACCCAGGTTGTCTCCGATTGAATGTATTAACTCAAACTTCGAGCCATTCTAGCTTCATATATACGGCGTGGTGAAGTTGACTCACGTGACTAACCTATGAATAATTATGAATAATTCTCATAATTCAACCATAAGTCAACTTCACCACGCTTCACGTGACTAACCTATAAATAATTCTCATAATTCAACTATGCTGTTTGGTACAATTGAGTTTTTGAAGATATTACTCAACTTTTAAATGTTTTTACACTGTTTTTTATCTGCATATGATGACCGATAAGCTTTGACTGTTATGAAGAAACTAGCTTCTTTCAAACTCACGATATAAGTCCTGAAGAAGGAAATAAACATTTCCGAAAGCTTGACGCAATACCAAAGAGTTTTTCTCACTATCTGGCATCCTCAAGATTGACTGCAACCTCACCAACAGAAATCACCTAGTGGTTTCGAAGTTCTTTTTTCAACTGGCCAGTCACGACCAATCCAAGGTTTATATATATATATATATATATATATATATATATATATATATAGGAGATGGGTAGTCTTTGCTGACTAGTTAAGAACAAAACTAGGAAAATAGTTGGGTAAGCAGCATGCAGGAAGTATACTCTTATAACACTAATTCCAATATTTCGACAATGTTTATTGTCATCCTCAGGGAAAGCTACAATATTATATAATTTGTCAATTTGAAAGGTAAAAGTGCGAAAAAACTACTTACAGTGTCCACGAGATTGATTGCAAAAAAGGTTGTTAACAATTTAAAACATGTATGGAACATATGTCACAAACATTACAACTTCCAATTAAAATATTCAATTTTGTCAACATTACACAATTTAAAATTTATATCAAAATTTATGGCTGGACGTCCATTTGCATGTCGAACGCCGGCATGGAATGATAGAAAATGTTAGGTTAAAAGTACCATCCTGCATGGATGTACGGAACTACCGATATTTCCGCATATATTACGTAGTTCCGTACATCCATGCAGGATGGTACTTTTAACCTAACATTTTCTATCATTCCATGCCGGCGTTCGACATGCAAATGGACGTCCAGCCATAAATTTTGATATAAATTTTAAATTGTGTAATGTTGACAAAATTGAATATTTTAATTGGAAGTTGTAATGTTTGTGACATATGTTCCATACATGTTTTAAATTGTTAACAACCTTTTTTGCAATCAATCTCGTGGACACTGTAAGTAGTTTTTTCGCACTTTTACCTTTCAAATTGACAAATTATATAATATTGTAGCTTTCCCTGAGGATGACAATAAACATTGTCGAAATATTGGAATTAGTGTTATAAGAGTATACTTCCTGCATGCTGCTTACCCAACTATTTTCCTAGTTTTGTATATATATATATATATATATATATATATATATATATATATATATATATATATTGTTTGTTAGAAACAAACACTGGTCGCATTTTTGAATAACACCTTTCATTTCCTTTCACATAAACTAAATCACAATGCAACTAGAAATATAAGCGGCTAGTGTGTCCGAGCACGGAGAAACACAGACTGACCGATGAATGCGTAATCTACATGTTGATATTCCCAGAAACAAAAACCTGTCGATATGACGATTATGATTCAACGTCTCAGCAGCGGAATATTCCTCATCGGGTAGTTATTTCCTACAATATATATATATATATATATATATATATATATATATATATAGAGAGAGAGAGAGAGAGAAGGGTAGTGTCTTGACTGGACTAGTTGAAAAAACCGTCTTAATTTGGAAAATCCTCATGAAATGAAAATTAACCTTGGGATTGCAGTCATAAATTGAGTTTGGCCTGATATAGTGAAACTCTTTATCAAATTGTCGAGCTTTCGAAAATCTTTATTTTCTTTTTCAAGACATCTGAAAAACAGTGTTTATTGTTACATAAAGCACTAAAACATGTTAAAATTGAACTTACTAATGTGAGATTAGATATAAAACAGCAGAAGAAAAATCCTTGTCCATCACAAACAGAAAAAACATTTCTTATCAGAAACATTCATAAAAACTGAACTGGAAACCATGTCTCCGAAAATATCACTGGGAAGAAATGGAACCATTCATCCATATTACATTGCAGTGCACGAATTAATACATGTGCATAAGATTAACAGAACAATTTGGAAAAAATTTTTTCATTTTACATTTTCAAAAATAACGACTTCAATAAACAACTAAATCCGATGAATGAGAAGTCTGATATGGCTAACCTCAGTATTATTTATAATTACATTTTGAATTTTGATCATCAAAAACAACTTGCCCAAACTTAACCGAAAAAATTTTTCCTTTTGTAACTTAAAGTTAATAAACTCCGACCCTGAGAATGGAACACATGCTCTGGTTTTGGACACGGAATAGTGGAGCTATTGACAGGTGACAAGACGTTGTCAAACATCATTTGGTTCTGTTGTGTGCTGGTTACCCTGCAGTTCCATGCTCTGTGCTCACACTGGGCCATGTGCTCTGTTCACTCAACAAGTCGTTATTTTTAAAAATGTAAAATGAAAAAAATTTTTCCAAATTGTTCTGTTAATCTTATGCACATGTATTAATTCGTGCACTGCAATGTAATATGGATGAATGGTTCCATTTCTTCCCAGTGATATTTTCGGAGACATGGTTTTCAGTTTAGTTTTTATGAATGTTTCTGATAAGAAATGTTTTTTCTGTTTGTGATGGACAAGGATTTTTCTTCTGCTGTTTTATATCTAATCTCACATTAGTAAGTTCAATTTTAACATGTTTTAGTGCTTTATGTAACAATAAACACTGTTTTTCAGATGTCTTGAAAAAGAAAATAAAGATTTTCGAAAGCTCGACAATTTAATAAAGAGTTTCACTATATCAGGCCAAACTCAATTTATGACTGCAACCCCAAGGTTAATTTTCATTTCATGAGGATTTTTCAAATTTAGACGGTTTCTTATATATATATATATATATATATATATATAAATATAGATCTCTGCAATACACATCCATCAGTGGACCAGACATTGGCCCGAACGAACCAAAGAAATGCCAGGACGACATCGGAACAGCAGGTTATTTTATTATTTATGTGAAAGGACTCTCAGAGAGGATCAAAAGGATAGGAAGGATATACAACCCCGAAGTCTGTTCTCAATCAGGAAATACAATACACCAGCTCACGAAGACTCGACCACCGTATAAAAACAGGGATACCAACAACTGCCTTAATCGGACACCTTACGAGTGCGGCAAATCCTACATAGAAGAAACCAGAAAACCATTGGGAGTAGGTATGTGCGAACACACGGAAAACATACAACGAAGAGAAATCAATAGAACAGCGGACAAACCAACACAGCATCAAATAAATACATTTTCCGTTGAAACCAATCAGCGCGGCTCATTGGTAGCATCCCCCTTACTCCACCATGGAAAAACATTATTAGCTGCCCCTTTTCTTCCATGGAGAATTCAGGTGTTTATAACCGACCATACCGCGAAATGTTGTCAGTGATCACCCGAAGACGATCGCGGATACTAGTGATCGAACCGTCGCGTCGTGAGTACACTCAACTTGATACTTGATTTCAAAATTCTTTCATATCTATTCACATTCCTCAATTTAAAATTGTTCGATTTTACTATTCCATTCTCAACATTTTGATTTTTTTGTTACCATATTACTTCATATCATATTACATTCCAATATTATTATTTTGATTCGAGTGCCCCCATTTAATTAATTCCCCATCACAATCTCATCATTCGTATTTTAATGATTAAATTAACTCTTTTTCAACTCATAAGTTTTCATTACACGTCTCAATAGAGTATATAGATAACTATATAGACAATGGAAGCCCAAACCGATATCACCCAGCAATTAACATTGTCGCCCACATTCAAGCAGAATCTTGATCAAAGTGTCTATAGCAAAGTATGAGCATTTATAGTTGCTCTTTTCCGTCATTCAATCATATACTAAAACAATTAACCTCGTCCCAATTCAACCAACAGTTCCCGAAATTCCTATGCTCGCATTTGATTAGCCCTGTGGTCATTTCCTTGATCAATTCTACCTGCATTAAAATCACATATTGTATTCAAACATTCGATACATCTCCGTGTTGTATATTCAGACGTACGGATGATTTAATTTGAGAGGAAAAGCAGATTCCCACTAATGAAAATAATGAATTTCGAGACGTCGACAAGATAAAAACATTTTTTGTACAACAAAATCCTTCTCCCCAGCCATGTTTTGACGATAATTCATTGGATCTCTAAATAACCACGCTATCGAACAACCATTCCCCACCCACACAGCATGTGCTATGAGTTCGTTCAATGCCTTCAGTTACAAAAATATTTCGATTGCATGAGAAATTGACTCCACCCTCGCGCCATGCATTTAGACAACCAGATCTTGGCTCAATCTCTCATCCGTCCTCTATATCCTGATGCATTCCTGCCAACGAGAACCAGTCGAAAAGAGCGATATTTTATCTCTAAGCAAATTCGTTCAGAAGGGAAAGAAAACAAATCCCAGCCAATTCTTTGCAGGAAATCCGACAGGAAAATGTATTATTTATAATGATGCAGATTTGAATTCATTCCGGATGGGAAACATCGTGATTAAAGCGCGCGAACAAGAGATTACAATATCTTTCTGTTAAATTCATAAAATATGCTCATATTTTGTAGACACGCGAGGTGGTCTTCACGGCTACTTCGGATATTAAAAACTTCTGGAACATAATGGCTCCACATTACAGTGTTATGTCATTTGATAAGAATATTCTGCAGCGTTTTCGGAAGTTCTTGAATTTCTACGCGACATGAGAATTTTTTTCATTCTGTGTAGGTACCTAGTGTAGGTACCTAATTGATAATAATGGTCCATTCAGCTCATATTCAACATTTCTTGCATCCGTTCGATTTCTGAAGATATGAGTTTCATATCATTCTTGAATGAAAGATAAATCAATGCTTTCATTTCTTATGAAATGAATGTATCTGAGGTGTTTCCGAATGAGTAGTAGTAGTATATTTTATGTGACTATTTCAGATAATAAAATTGAGTTTCTTTTCTTCTATATTATTCTATACAACTATACCTAAGGAATATTATTTCTGGAAGAGTAAATCAAAAATAATTGGGACGATAGTTAATAATTTAGTTTCTTCAAGTTCATCCTGACAGTAGGTTATCTCCTTATGAAACTTCGACATAGAAGAACACATATATCTGGCGTTTTTGTCTCGTATATACTTCGAAGCGATCGCTGCGCACATAAGTACGTCATATTCCATTTTTTTATGTTATCAACAATGTCCCTGGGTCGGTTGGTTCCTATCGTGATCCGAACTCGAACCCATAGGGAATCGAGAAAGAAATGGGAGTATTTGCCCATTAGGTCACCAACCGTCCATTATTGGATTGGATAAGCTACAGTCAGTGATAATGATAATTATAATGATTTATTTGCGCGAATTAGGTTGGGTACAGTTTTCACATTGACTAATATATTGAAAATAATATATATATATATTATATATATATATATATATATATATATATATATATATATATATATATATATATATATATATATATATATATATATTAAATATTTGAAAATCATGCATATAAGCAAATAAAAGTAGAGAACCACAAAGCCAGAAGGCTGTCTGTGGTGAGAATTTAATAAAATCAGAGAGAATATAAATAAAAGATATGCTTATTATACTCAATCGATGTACGTACATATGGCAGTACTAAGGCATGGAGCAGGCAGACAGAAACTCACAAAGTAAAATAGAAGATCCGTGAATAAAATAAATTATGTATTTCAAGTCGAGGTAAGTTGCGAACACGGTTTTTTATTTCTTTTTTAAAAAAATTCAAATTGACAATTTGTTCTAGGTGTAATGGGATACTATTGTATAATTTCAGACTCAAGTAGATGTAACTTTTTTGTCCTATAGTTGTATTCATCAGGGGCACTATGTAATTAGACAGCTTGTATCTTGTATCATAGATATGGTCATTTTTGTTAAAGTTATGATTCATTGTTTGCATTCTTATGTCCCCCTATAGTCTATCTGAGGGGTGAGTAATGATTTTATTGAATGTTAATTTCACTATCCTTTTTCGTGTGATAATCAATTTATTCATGTTAGTTTTCCAAAAGGATCCCCACGCAAGAATACCATATGTAATATGAGACTCAATAAGGGCGAAATATAGTGTTTTCAAGAAATTTTCATCTAGTATCTCTTTTAGAACTTTCAGTCGGTTTATTAGGAACTGAAGTTTTTTAACGATATATATTATTTGTTTTTTCCATTTCAGGTTGCAATCGATAATGACTCCGAGGTATTTCATGTTGGTAACTGGAGTGATTCCGAAATTTCTGGAAACATAGAGGTCATGAACGGGGGGAAGAGTGTCGATTACTGGAGAAGATTGGTAAGTAGTGGGTTTTTTTGTAATTCATGGTGAGGAGTTCGTTCGAGAACCATTTACTGATTTCAGATAAATCTATCTCCGCTTTTTCCTTTACAGCAGTCCAAGATAATTCTTCATAAACAATAGCTGTATCATCAGCATATGTGAAATTTTTTCCAGTCGTTGCTATGAGGAGGTGGTACACCGTATTCAATAAGTTTCAAGTCACTAGTGTGGTCATTTATTTTCACGCACTGATACCTATCATTCAGATAACTTCTGAAAATATTTAAAGCATTTCCTCTTATGCCAATGTCTTCTAGCGATTTCAAAAGAAGTGGATGACTGACAGTGTCGAAAGCTTTAGACAAATCCATGAATACACAGAGTGCAGCTCTGTTTTTGTCCAAAGCAAAATACATTTCACAGGTAAGGTCAAGAATTGCATCTTGTGTACATACTCCTTCTCTAAAACCGTATTGTCTGTTTGATAGAATATTATGCTTTTTCAGAAAAGAAGGTAATCATATTTTTATAGTTTTCTCTAGAATTTTAGAGTTGTGATTAGGGAAATTGGCCGATAGTTTTTTATCTCTTCTTTATTACCCTTTTTGTATATTGGTAGTACCACTGTAGTTTTCAGTTCAGATGGAAAACATCCTTTAATGGGACATTTATTTATGAAAAATACCAAGGGATCAACAATAAAAGGAATTACGTGCTTCAATAGTTCAGTTTTTACTCCATCTAAGCCTGTCGCTTTCTTATTTTTCATGGTATGTATGATATTTGGTAGCTCTAGGTGATCAGTGGGAAATAGAAATATAGAAGCAGATGTTCCCATGTTAAATTCACGATAGAAATAAATTTTCCTTCAAACACCTATTTGACAGAGATGTGTCCAATTTATAGACTTAGATTAGTGAGGATAAAGCGTATGTCATGTAATTAATATTTTGGTTGACCTCAATTTTCAAAATCAATTCATTATTTATTATTAAATCATTAAACGTTAGAGATTGATAAAATATATGCAGTACAATAAAAGAAATAAAAATTGTAAGTTTCAACGTACTTGGAATACAGGTTCAGAGATTTTATTTTTTGTCTCTCAAAATTCGAGTGGGCTTCTGTGTTTTTGAGCTGTTTTCAGACTGGCTGGTGTTTCTTTTTGCTAAAATGGGGATGCTGGAAGGACCTGATACTTGCGGTCTTGATGTGTTCACGTTTGCAATTTTTTGTTTTTCAATTGGTTTTTCATTCACGTTGGTGAAAACTTCTACTTCTTCCAGAGCTGTTCATGTAATTATTGGCGTTGGCGGGACACTGTTGTTTTTTCGTGGTTCAAGATTCTCAAATTCTGGCTCAAAATCGGATTCGTTGGATTTTTCTAATTCTTCAGCTGTGTACGGTTTCCCATCTACTAGTCTTCAAAATTTTTGATGTGGGCTTTCTTATTTTTAGCTCTGGCTTTCTTCAAATGGTGTACAAGTGTTCTATGCGTTTTTCTGTCTTCAGGGGATAGGTCGTGTGTTAGACTTATACCTGTTCCATTTAGTTTATATAATTGTTGGGAAATTTGTTATTTTTGCAAATACGAGACAAATTCTACAAATATTGTGCTTTTATTTCCAATAATAAAAATGTTATTGACGTCTGTTTCTTCTAGGTTGCATCCAAATATTTTATTTAATTTATTTATTGTTGTTTCCAAAAGGTTATCTCGATCAGCTTGTAACCCAAATAAGACAATATTATTTTTCTTTTGTGTTCGTTCAATGTGTTTTATTCTTTATTATCTTGTATTTTTCTTCCAATTCCTTTAGTTTTTGATTTATGTTAACATTTATGGTTTGGATTTCACTTTTTATTTCATCCATTTTCCTGTTGATAAAAGTTTCTAATTTCTTGAATAATTCCTCATTTGTAAATTCATTCATGTTTTGTCTTCACCCTATTATACCGTACTACACCCTACTACCGTACTAATGTGTCTGATAAATACGGTATTTTCGTTATCAATATAAGTTTTTTCTTCAAAATTCTGTGTTTGATTACAAATTGTGAACTTATTTGCGTTGTTATATCGATTAAAAACAGGTTTTTCTGATGATAAGTTCACTCACGTTGTTCAGCATGTTCTTCTCTATGATTTGAATATATATATATATATATATATATATATATATATATATATATATATATATAATAATAATAATAATATAAATTTATTCATCTCTCAATTGTAGATACACAGTACTTACAATTATCGGACATGTCACAGAAAAAAATACACGATTAAAATCACAAAGCTAAAAACTCATCATAAGAGTAAAAAGCCTTTTCCAAAAGGAAAAGATACAACTTATTTTTACACTCGTTAGTATTACTGATATCACCTAGAATGCATATTGTTTTGTTATAGAATTGTATTCCTCTGTAGATATAGGAATTCTGTCCAACAAAAAGTCTTGAGTAAGGTTGCTGCATGAAGTTTCTAGTACGAGTTTCATAATCATGAATAGAGGCCCTTGTCACCAGTGTCGAATGATATTTCTTTATATATAAGATGAGTAGGTAAATATACAGTGAAGGTAAGGTTAATATTGAGAAACTTTTGAAAATCTCTTTACAATAGGATGAATATGGCACATTAGCCAAGCATCTCAAAATCTTCTTCTGCATTACGAAGACCCTATCCGTATGTACTGAGCTTCCCTAAAATATTATACCATACTACAACACTGATTCGACGAGGCCGAAATAGACCAATCGGAGAACGTCAATCGTAACAGTTCCTTTCAACTGTCTTATGAGAAAACAGGAACTGTTCAGCTTACCACAAAGTACATCCACCTGAGATTCCCATGTCATTTTTTCATCTATTACCAAGCCAAGGAATTTTGTCGATTTCTCGTGTTTCAATGACTGTCGCTCCAATCTTACCAAATAGCTGAGATTCAGGGAAATATTTCTGGGTATATAACTCATGAAGTGAGATTTGCTGTCATTTATCATCAAGCCATTATTTCTACAATACTCCAATAACTCCTGACTACATTTATTGGCATGGTTTACTAATGACTGAGTATCTTTTGCTATCATTCCAAAATTTGTATCATCCGCGTAACTGATTTTGAGGTTTGGTGTTAGAAAAGATGCCCCAATATCATTGATAAACACGATAAATAGAACTGGACCCAGAATTGAGCCCTGTGGGACACCTAGCGATACCAATCTTTTATCAGGTGATGCATTCTGTATCTCCACTAACTGTCTCCTGTTAGTAAGATAAGACAACAACCAGCTGTGTGCATTGCCTGTAATACCTGATCGTGAGAGTTTTTCCAATAAAAGTGAATGATCCACCGAATCAAATGCTCGACTCAAATCGAAAAATAACGCAATACTTAAGTTCTTGTTATTCAGCGCTCCGTATATAAAATCAGCAAGCTCAGCTATAGCTGTGCTTGTAGATTTGTTTTTTCTATACCCATGTTGTGATGACGAGAGTAGAGAATTCGACTCGAGGAAATCAATGAGTCTGACATAAAATGCCATATCAAAAATCTTTGATATTTGATTCTGAACAGATATGTTTCGATAGTTACCTATATCATTTTCTGAACCTTTATTTTTGAAAATTGGCACTGATTCAGATACCTTTAACTCACTTGGATATTTGCCGTTCAAGAACGATTCATTTATTAAGTGTGACAATGGTTCACAAATAAAACCAGAAACTCTTCTTAATACTTTACCCTGAATCTCGTCATAACCAGCAACATTCTTTCTTGTCGTTCTCTGGATGATTTGTTCAATTCCTTCATTGTCTGTTGGTGTCAGGAATATGGTCTTATAAAACCGTGTGATTAATTGCAATCAATCATAATTTGGCTTTGTGCAGTTAAGGTTCAGAAAATGATCATTGAAACTGTTGCTAATATTTTGATACCCTTCAACTCGACTCCCATTCTCGCATATCATGTCATGGGGAATGATATTTCGAGTTTTTCCTTTCATTTCATTGATTATTCTCCAACTCTCCTTAGTACTATTTGTGGCGTTAATGATTCTGTTGTTATTGTATGAATTTTTCGTTTTCCTAACTGCTTCTTTATAGAATGCTTTTAGTTGCCTATATCGGGTTTGAATGACTGGGTTGTTAGTACTTTTATTTATTCTACTCAACTCTGTTAGGGACTGGTGAAGCTGCTTAAGATCATTGTTGAACCACTTCTATTCTGTATTTTTTCTCACTCTTCTGAAGGAAAAAGCATTATTGAAGTGATACAAGATCGTACTATAGAACTCAGAGAACTTGGTATTAAAGTTCTATATATATATATATATATATAATATATATATATATATATATATATATATATATATATATATATATATACAGTGTAACACATAAAGTTCGCGACATATGGAAGTTTTTTTTATTAATAGATATAATGAAAATTTGGCTTGGCAGTTAGTTTGTGCTTGAAAAATTAGTAAAAAACACCCTCTTTCCTTTTGTCATGTGATACTCTAAACCTGTCAAATTTGACATTTTTTTCGAAAATCCTCAAAAAATCAGTTTTTTTTTTGGAAATTTCGAAAAATGCCAAAGAGAAAAAGTGCTCAGTTTCCAATTTTATACCTTTGCTCGAAATTTGGACTCTTTACTGTCACTTCGACTTTTTTCCAATTTTTTCAATTTTTCGAATCTTTCGCTCTATCGATTCGAACGAAACATGATTCAAATTTCATAATTTTGATGAATACGAGACTTCAATGTCATATCTTGCCCAGAAAATACCCGCATTGGCCTGTTACCAGGAAAAGAAATGAATACACCTCCAGAAATTCGTCTTTGTTGTTGCAAAGTTCATCTAGTTTTTTAATTTCATTGTTAAACTGATTCGGTTTTTCCATGTATGGACGTTAATATGTCAGTAATCGAATAAACGAATTCCTCTTCATTCTTATTACACTCGTATTTCTTTTTTTTAATAGATTTTTATCCAGTTTGATTATTTTTCTGATCAATAATTCAGTTACAAACTAACCCGAAATATCATACTTTTCTGTAAACTAAACATTGACCTACAGTTTCAAAACTATTCAAAAGACCTTGGTTTGCGATTTGTACTAAACATGATATAAAATTTCGTGATTTTAAACATTACAAGACTAATGGAACATGTCGGGAAGAAAATAGTAGGTACTGATCAAATCGAAATAAAATTTTCCCTCAGTAGGCTTTTGAAACAAATTTTTAGTTTTGGTTAATGTCAAATTATTGCTTTCAATAAATCGAGTTGTTTTGTGTACATATTTTCGTACATTTATACACAAATAAGTTTTATGTACAATGTTATCCACGCAAGACAAAGTGGACATCGTTCTTTTATGTGGTGAGAATGTGCCATATCGAGATGTTGCTTGTATTTTCAATCGCCGGCATCCAGGAAGAAATATTCACTTTAGTACCGTGGGAAGGATATTGAAAACTTTCAAAGAAACTGGCTCCGTGGACAATCGTTTCAAGAAACCACATAATCCAATAAAGTATAATGAAGAAGAACAACTCAATGTTTAGTTGAGCGTTGTTGAAAACGGAAAAACTAATATTAGGAGTAATAGTGAAGATACAGGGGTTGGCAGAGAAACTGTGAGAAGAATTTTGCACAAAAATAAATTCCATCCCTATAAGCCATAGTTCATACACACTCTTAAAGCAAGAGATTTCGATATTCGAGTAGGATTTTCCTTTCGGTTCCAAGGTGAGAGAGAAGATGATATCGCATTTCCCTACAGGATTTTATGGACAGACGAGGCAACTTTCACGTCGAACGGAACAGTTAGTTCCCAAAATTGTCGCTGGTGGTCCAACACTAATCCAAATTTTGTAATAGAATGCCGTGACCAATATTCATTCAAGACAAATGTGTGGTGTGGGTTATTACATAACCAAATAATTGGACCATATTTAGAGAAAATTTGAACGCAGCCATGTACAGAAATTTCATTATGAATCAGTTGTCTGAAGTTTTGGATAATCTGCCTTTAAGTGTTAGACAAAATTTGTGGTATCAGCTTGACGGGGCACCGATCCACCAAACGGTAGAAGTGAAACAGTGTCTCAGTCAGATGTTTAGGGGCAAAGTGATTGGACGAGATTGGGAGGATTATTGGCCACCAAGATCACCGGACTTATCTCCGATGGACTTTTTTCTATGGGGTTATCTGAAACAAAAAATATATAAGCACAGACCATTTGCAATCAAAGAACATTTGGAGAATACCATTCGGGAGTGTTGTTCTAACATAAATCCCCTATTTATTAAAAATGCCACCAAGTCTGTGAATGAAAGGACTATAATTTGTATAGAACGGGAAGGACGGCATACTGAATTATGAATGCGGGTTCTTTATAAGATTATTGAGATAAATCAATGAATGTTATGATGTTTTGTTGTGAATTTGGTTATAGTTATTTTGTTTTAATGTTATTTACACACCTAATGGTGAAAATAAAAAATATAAGATTCATGAAATTAACTCAAGAAGCGTTATTATTTGCTCGATAACTACATTTAACAGTATACATCCAACAGTCACACTGTTGGGTGTAAACTGCATCAAAATATTTGGAACTCATCTGCAGCTAATGGGATACAAGTCTGCTAAAAAAAGGAATACGAGTGTAATAAGAATAAAGAGAAATACGTTTTTTCGATTACTGACATATTAACGTCCATACATGGAAAAACCGAATCAGTTTAACAATGAAATGAAAAAACTAGATGAACTTTGCAACAACAAAGATGAATTTTTGGAGGTGTATTCATTTCTTTTTCTGGTAACAGGCCTATGCGGGTATTTTCTGGGCAAGATATGACATTGAAGTCTCGTATTCATCAAAATTATGAAATTTGAATCATGTTTCGTTCGAATCGATAGAGCGATAGATTCGAAAAATTAAAAAAATTGGAAAAAAGTCGAAGTGACAGTAAAGAGTCCGAATTTCGAGCATAGGTATAAAATTGGAAACTGAGTACTTTTTCTCTTTGTCATTTTTCGAAATTTCCAAAAAAAACTGATTTTTTGAGGATTTTCGAAAAAAATGTCAAATTTGAGAGGTTTAGGCCGGGGACACACGGTCCGGGTGGCTGCCCGGACGGACGATATTATGACGAACAGAACACACTACATCCGAGCAAACTCCCGTCCGGGAGATTTTATTTCACTTCTCGTCATTTTCGGCTTAATCATGGACGAAGATAGAAGTAAACTATTAGCACTGATTCGTTTACTGCGTCACAGACGTAAAAAGAAACGTAATAGAAGTGTATGGATACATCCGGTTGTGCAGAAGAGAAACATACTAGGACACTTCAATACTCTATTTTTCGAATTAAGAGAAGATGAAGAAAAATTCTTTAACTATTTATAAAAAATATTATATATTATTATATAATATAAATAATATTTTTTACTGTTCCTATTTTGGCAATCGCCTAGGATTTGAAAGTTGATGTGCAAAACATCATCGTCGTCATTATCAACTCTCCAATATATGAGTATATCACAACCAAGCACCAAACCACCAACTGGAGAATGCGCACACCACGACGGTCACAACACTGACCGCACGTGTTCGTGTTTTACTAATTTTTCAAGCACAAACTTACTGCCAAAGCCAAATTTTCATTATATCTATTAATAAAAAAAACTTCCATTGTCGCGAACTTTATGTGTGACACTGTATATATATATATATATATATATATATATATATATATATACATATATATATATATATATATATACTCTATAGGTGAAACTTCAAATTCATTATTCAAATATTGGGTGAATTATTTTGGTAATGGAATAAGAAAAACACTCGTACAGTTGTCTGTGAGATTTTTACTGTAATGAAATTCATATAATCTTGAAAAGTGTTTTGCTATACAATAACTTCTCCAAGGGAAAGAATGAAAAGGTAAGTAAAAAAACAATTCAATGTTTGATTTTCACTTGACAATTTTTTTATATTAATTCATATTCAATATTTCATTTTTTTGTCAATTTTATTGATAAATTGAATTATTTATTTCATTTCCTGGCCATAATCCATTCCATTCCCTTGTTTGGAATTGAGAACCAATTATTCAACGAGTCTTATCATTGCTTCTTGATTAACTTCTGCTCACTCATTTCATGAGAGTTAGATATAACCTTATCGTTTGCTTTCACACATTTCATTCTCCACACCGGGCTGGATATCTTCTAGAGCATTAGGCAGTGCCGGTGTCCTGGCTATTTCATACGAGTTCCATAGAAAATAGTAAAGCACTCTCAAAGCCGCGTTGTGTGTATCAGTGTGAATATTATGGAGGTGATTGAAGAAGGTCTGATGAGGCTAGATAGCAAAGACAACATCCACGTAACAAAGCCAACACACAGATTCAAAATAGATGTGTCAATAGCTCCAGACTCAAAATATTCCAAGCAGAACTTTGCAAGTACTGGAGGAGAGAACCCAGTATAGAAAAGAAAAAACTAACAGCTTTTATTCGGAGCATTACACCCCTACCACCAACATATCCTTCAGTATACAAATAATAATAACAAATGAAATAACAAATAAAAAAACTCATTCTAGTAATAGCTCTCATGACATAATTGATGGAAAGGGGGACAAAATTGTAGATGACCTAAACAAAGCTAACTATTTCAATAAATTTTTCTCCAATATTGGCCTGAACATGGCAAATAAGATCTATAAAACAACTACTCTCATCCCCGAACAGCAAGTCAATATTCAAGAGTCCCTATTCTTCCATCCAGTAACACGCAACGAACTAATAAATCTGATTTCTGGTTCAAAAAACAATACTTCTGCTGGCCCTGATAGAGTGCCTGTTTACATAATAAAAAAATGTCATCAATACTTTCTTGATCCCCTATGTCATATATTTAACCAATGTTTTGTAAATGGCATGATTCCAAATAATTTCAAAGAAGCCATCACAACGCCTATTTTCAAATCCGGAGACAAAAAACTCGCTACAAACTACAGACCTATATCGGTAATAAGCAATTTTGCGAAACTTTTTGAAAAGTGCATGAAAAATAGACTTGTACAATTTTTAGAAAAACATCAGATTCTATCACCATGCCAATATGGTTTCAGAGAAAATATGTCAACCGAAAACGCCGTTTTTCACCTAGTGAATAAAATACTGAATAGCTCTAATGAAGAGAAGAAATGTTTAGCGGTGTTCTTAGACTTGGCCAAAGCCTTCGACACTGTCAATCATGATATTTTGTTACAGAGGTTGGAAAATGTGGGAGTGAGAGGTAAATCCTTAGAACTATTAACTGATTATTTACAAAACCGAACCCAAAGGGTCAAAATAAATAATACTTATAGCCAGACACAACCGGTCACCATAGGTGTACCCCAGGGCACTGTCATGGGGCCAATCCTGTTCCTGATATATATTAACAGCATTTACAACTTGAAAAACATCGATGGTGATATCGTTTCATTTGCTGATGACACGGCATTGATTTTCTATGGTAACACATGGGACTCTACTTATGCAAAAGCACAAAACGGATTGAACATTATATTCACCTGGCTGAATTCTAGTCTCCTGAGTCTAAACATCGACAAAACAAAAAATTTAACCTTTTCATCAACAACAAGAGACCAACCACTAGAGAAAAACATTTTCATACATACCCCCAATTGTCAAAATCCCATAATTTGTTCTTGTCCACGTATAAAAAAAACTGACTCAATTAAATATCTAGGTGTGATCCTTGACCAACATATACGCTGGGACAAACATGTAGATTTTCTCGTGAAAAGACTTAGGAAACTTACTTTCAAATTCTACCGACTTAGAGACAAACTAAATAAACATCTGTTATTAATGACATACGATGCATTAGCTGAATCAGTTATAAGGTACTGTATTATTGTTTGGGGTGGGTTGAATAAAACACACTTACATAATCTTCAAGTGATTCAAAACACCTTGCTTAAAATACTACTGAAAAAAGATAGAAGACATCCAACTGAGAGCTTATATAGGGAGGTTGGTTTATTCAATATCAGAAAATTATACACCTATCACTGTATAATATGGACGATGAACTCGCCTCTTACATATCTGACACACACACAACACTCGAGCCAGATCCGAGAGAGCAATTAGTGTGCCTTTCTGTAAAAACGTATATACCCAAAGGTTTGTTACTTATTTTGGACCAAAACTTGTCAATCAAGTTCCCACTGAACTACGAAATATAGAAAATATAAACAAACGTAAGAAAACAATTAGATCCTTCGTTGACCTCAACTTTGAATTCTTGAAAAAAACATTTGAATCAATCTGCTGAATCATGCCTGAATGATTTCTATTTAGACCTGTCTCCCTTTCGCCTGACTGTCTAGTCCGGTCCTCCTGTGGGTTGATCATTGATTGAATTTTAACTAATTTCTTTTTCTATTAATTCCTACATTTTTTTTTCTCCTACTGAAAGGAATGAGCAGTTTTTGTTTCTCATTCACATTCATGGTTGTGTCCAGATCTGGGAAAACACGCAACACAAGCTCTGCTTAGGCGTTTCCCAAGAACTGAACACTACCACTTATATATTGTTAATTTGGTGTTCAAATTTACTGTTATTATGATTAAACATATGTACATTCACTATAGTCAAGAATATGTAGGTATCTGAATTGAATAAATTGATTGATTGAGTATCAGTCCACAACTTCTTCGATAACCCACTCGATTAAAGTGCCCATGTATATTCATCAAAAGGCTTCATCTTCTCTGTTACCCCGAAATCCATTTTCTTTCGAAACCATCATCACTCATACAGAATCAGCAATTTCTTATCTTAAGGAAAATAACGCTGAAAAACTCCGGCAAATATTTATCTCTCGTGAGGAGAGCAAAAATCTCTCCTTCCGATTTAATAGAGGTTCCCACACCGTAGCGAGGTCCCCTAGAAGCCTGCCAGGCTGCTAGGCAGGCCCTCACACCACCAATTTGCTATTCCCCCCAAACAACAAGTTTTTCCCCAGTGTAAGAACGTCATAAACGCTAAGGTTTCAATGAAAAAGAAAACTACACATTTGAAGTATTCTGACAGCTTCAAGAGAAAGAATTAGTACAATTCTTAACATGTTTTACATATATTTTCATGGTTAAACTTGATTAAAAATTTCAATCAGTGCGCAACAGCATTTTTGTTTTAGCATTTCCTCACAAAAAAACAGACCTTTTGGTGCGAACATCGTTTCATCAGCAAAATTTTGTAACAGATGAAGTACATCAGTTCAGAGTTTGAATGAAAATATTCAGTGATATCTTATGAATCTGATATTATTCAAACACTATAACACTCATGAATAGCTCCAGAAATTGCCAAAATATGTTGAGTCGAATGGGTTGAATCACATAATCTATTTACGATCAACATTGAAACAACTTGGTATATTGAATTAAACGCTTGAATAGGTCAGATATTTTCGAACATTCACATTATAAAAACCGAATAACAATACAGGCAAGTCTATTTAAGAATCAGTATTTTAAATATACACTCAATGGAGAACATGACACCATATATTTGTCGGTGGAAATTTTGATTGTGGCGAGAAATTTACCGCATAAGTTGGGTCGCTAGCGCGAAAACATGGAAGGCCAGATTGCTGTATTGAATCAGAATCTCAATAAAAATTATTTGACCACAGAAGTGGGGATAGAACTCCCTCCTAGTTACTCACAAAAGTGGTTTCTATTTTTATGTCTATCACCTCACTTCATCGGCTGTTTACAAAGGTCGGTTTATTGTATTATATTATACTCACCCCGGATGTTGGTATCTATACTCCCCCAGGTCGAATGGTGTGCATTGGCATCTAGGCCAATGATGAGGTGTGATCTGTCTGCTCCACAGGACCTCACAAGCTCTTCCATTTCCCTGGTAGGCGGTGGTTCCGGGTCATCATATGGGAGGTATGCAGATTCAAGGACTATTTCCTCTGGCCCCTCCTTGCTTCCCATCTTCAGTTTTACTACCGTTAAGTATCTGCAACAGAAATGATTGAGCGGCAGTATGTTTATTACCTTTCGGATTAATATGCATGTTCGTGGGACCTCAGAGGACCTGCTGTAAATCAGTTCCCTCCCAATACTATCTATCTACCAAAACTAGGAATGCCTGTCGAATTTAAGAAAAACATCAGTCTAATGCATATCAATGTCAGATCTCTGTCAACTGGATTCAACATTTTGCGAAATTACATTTATGATCAAGACTTTGATGTCGTTGCCGTGGGAGAAACATGGCTCAGTGAAAGAAGTGATTTAAACTCATTCAATCTCAGGGATTATAAGTTCTTGCACGCTGATAGGGATAGTGTGGGGGGAGGTGTAGCTTTTTATGTGAAGAATCACTTTGAATGTTTTGTCTTACATTCTAATATTAGTGAAAATCTGGAACAGCTTTGGTTGTCCTTAAAATTCAATCACGAAACTTTTGTTGTTGGAGTTGTATATCGGCCGCCTTCGTCGAATATAATACGTTCTCTCAATGAATTAGAAGAAGCCGTAGTTGATTTTCTTCCACAAAGTGACACATTCATTATTCTAGGAGATCTCAATATAGATTTATTAGTTTCTGATAGAAAATGTCAATTATTCAGAAATTTTTTAGAATCATACAGTTTGGTACAATTGATACAGTCTCCAACTAGGGTAACAGAAGTCAGCCAGACCCTCATAGACGTCCTGGTCGTAAATAACTTACTTCACATTTCTTCCACAGATGTTATTGATATTGATGGTCTTTCCGACCATTTTGCCATCGTTCTAGAGGTTGATATACCCAAAACTAAATATGAGAAGTTCGTTACTTACCGCGACTTCAGAAATCTTGAAGTAAACTCCTTTAAAGAAGATTTATTTCAAGTCGACTGGGGCATTATTTATTCATTAGATGATGTTGATGACATGCTCTCCTTCTTGAATGATAATCTAATACAAATTTTCAATATGCATATTCCTTATCGCACAATTAGAGCTACGAAACCGCCCAAACCCTGGATAACTTATAATATAAAACAGATGCTTAAACTGAAACACAAAGCTTTTCAACGATTCAAAAGAATGAGAACTCCGGGATCATGGGAATACTATAAAGAACTACGCAATTACGTCTCTAGTGCCGTCCGCCGTGAAAAAACTGTTTATCTCAACTATGTACTTCGACAAAAGAATTCTAAGGCTACATGGAATACCCTCAGATCCCTTGAGGTACTTCGAGATAACAAAACTCCATCTATTCCCCCGTTTTTGAAGAATCTGAATGATCTGAACGATCATTTCATCAATGTACCAATATTAAAAAAAACTGTTAGTCAAATTGCTTTATGTGAAAAATATAACAATGTTGAATACGAACCAGAGTTTATCTTCCACAATGTAGACTCGCTTGAAGTGAATAAGCACTTTAGTAAAATCAGTAGCAATGCTATAGGCTCTGATGAAATCACAATCCGTATGTGGGATTTAGTTTTGCCCTATTTGTTGGAATACATTACATATATTTTCAACTATGCCATTGAGACTAGTAAATTTTCTTCCCAATGGAAACATGCCAGAGTTAAGCCATTGGCAAAATGTAAAGACCCCACTGAGTTCCCTGACATCAGACCTATAAGTATACTTCCTGCCATCTCAAAAGCCTTTGAAATGATTATGAAAGAACAGATCACAGATTATGTTAAACGGAAAAATCTCATTACCTCCGTTCAGTCTGGATTTCGCTCCTTATACAGCACTACTACGGCTCTGAGTCTCGTCACTGATGACATTTTCAAATCTCTTGATGAAGGCAATTTCACATGTCTCCCAATGCTTGATTACAGCAAAGCATTCGATACTTTGGATCCCTCTATATTGGGCATAAAACTCAAGTGTTTTGGTTTCACTCATAATGCAGTGTCACTTTTGAATAGTTATCTCTCCGAACGGACCCAATCGACCCACCTGGATGGTAACCATTCAACAACAATTTCTAAAAAATATGGTGTACCACAAGGTTCAGTCCTGGGACCGCTCCTTTTTGCAATTTACATTAGTGATTTTCATGAATTTATTAGTTATGGTAAAATACACCACTATGCAGATGATACCCAATTGTATAGTTCATTCAGCTTCAAAGATATTACACTCGCTAATGAAAATATCAACAGAAACCTTCAAACTCTATACGACGTATCTTGCGCACATAACTTAACTATCAATCCAAAGAAATCCCAGCTCATGTTATTCGGTCCCAAAAGTAAAAGAGATAGTGTGTGTGAATCATTGTCAATCCGTGTCAACAATAACATTATTTCTTTTGTGAATGAATGTAAAAATTTGGGCTTGTGGTTGGATACAGACTTGAGATTCACGAAGCATGTAAGCCATCTGTGTAAAACGTCATTCAATGTATTAAGGCAACTTTATCCAAGTAGACACATGTTATCAAAAAGTCTGAAGTTGAGTCTATGTGAAACACTGATATTTTCAAGATTAGCGTACTGCGATTGTATCTACGGTCCCACCTTACAACAATCAGATGTAACGCGACTCCAAAGGATACAAAATAGTTGTATTAGATTTTCCTACGGTATCAGAAAGTATGATCACATAAGTCCGTCTTTTCGAGATTCTGGCTGGCTTTCACTCAAGTATCTGAGAGAAATCCATTTGCTCACTTTCACGCACAAAATTCTTATTTCGGGATCTCCGCCTTACTTACGTGAAAGGCTGGTTGCACTATCAAACAGAGGCACTTCTCGTAATAGGCGTGTTTTACTCATTCCCAGACATTCCACAACAATGTATACTCGAAGTTTCTCATACAATGCGGCAAAGTTGTATAACACCAACCCTACAGAGTTCAAAGAAAGTTCATTGAGAAACTTCAAGAAAAGATTAAAAGACATGTTTCTCACACGACAGTGATATTACGGCACGACATATGCAAACGATTTTGGCAATTTCTCACATATGTGTTTTTTCTCGACTTTTTATGTTTATTTGTAGTTATACCGAATTTTGATATCCGAACAATATAAAAGAAAACTTCAAAAACACCAATTCAGGTTGGGTTTAAAAGCAGCTCTCATAGCTGAACTCCGCCTATTCATCATTTCTATGTTACATTGTTTCATTTGTATTTCTTATTGTGATGAATAAAGACCTATTATTATTATTATTATTATTATTATTATTATTATTATTATAATACCCTCCAAACCAATTATTTTTCCTCGGTATACCCAGGGTTCTTGAAAAAGGGCAACATCAAACCCCCCCGTAACCTTAGTAAGGACCGCAGAAGCCCCCTTACTATGTTGTAGGTTCGCCTGTATTACCCTTATTTTGGTCTTCGAGACTCTTCAGGACCTTGAAGTTAACCATACCTAGCTTGTAGTAGGCTTTCATTCTGTTCACCTCCAAGGCCCCGAAGGATTCTTCGTCGATGAAAAAGGCCAGTATGTGTCCTCCCTCCTCCACCTTCCTGCTTACTTGGGTCCAGTTTCCCACGCGCAATGCAGAATTCTGCATTCCTAGGCGTGTTCTCACATTCCCCTCTTCTTCCACTGGCCCTAGTATGAATACCAACACCCTCGGCCTCCTTGGGAGGTCTTTTGACTCAACGACTGTCAACTCGTCACCCTCCCAAAGTCCAGCCAGAGTACAGTTGATCCTCCCAAGCCGGCTCAGACCATCCAAAGGATACCTGCGCTAAAGTTTGTTTTGCGAAATTGCAAAGGATTTTCACTCCCTGAGGGGCCATTGTCCAATGCCTGGACTAAACCCTCTTGGATCAGGTCTGCTTTTCCCTGATCAAGAGTGAAGTCAGTATGGCGTCTGTCTATCACCGCCATACGCAACCTCCTCGCAGCTTTGCTATAGGTTCCATTCTGTTTCACTGAACTCCTGGCTTTCTTGTTTATTTTGTCTGGGGGAGTTCATGTGTCCTTCCTCGCCCTTTTTTTGCCCACAGATGGAGTTTTATTGTCACTGCTGTCCTTTGGCTTTGGTTTTTGAGCCGTCCAAGTGCCAGCAGCTATTTTTTGGGCCTTTTTCAGTTTGCATTTTTGCGCTCCTGGAAGCCTCTTATTTTGCAGTTCGAATTTCTCCAATCCTGCAGTAATGCTTTCGGCAGTCTTTGTTGATCCCCCGCATGGGTGTAAGGCTAAATACTCTGGGAGGACGCCTGATATCCCAGAGGCTCCGTTTGCGATACCTGATAAGACCATTCCTCCTTTGGCACGGGTCGCATGACACCTTGGGTTATGCCCTCCCTCGTTGGCCCTGTTGGGGAACAGGTTACTGAGGTCCACCACGTAGAGGTGAGGATAGGAATGGAGAAGGAGAGGCTTAGTGGTATAGCCAGGCATTACCATATTTGGCGCATCACTACTTCATTTTGGACTCCATTTACTTTTGTGTTACTCCATTGGTAATCGTCAAACAACTTTGATTATTGAACTTTTCGTGATAAAATTCCACAAGTAATTTGATAAATGAATGTTTTCCATCTCGTATAACTGGGTGTATTTCAAACTCGCAGAAAATACGACTACGCACTCTTACTGTATCAGTGTCACGCCTTTACTTCTTGAAAGTTATTCACTTCAAATTTAGTATACTCGTTATACCACAACTTAGCGTGAGGGTGGCTATAATGGATTATTGAGTTCAGCTCCCAGGGTAGGCCGCCAGCTTTTCAACAGTGAAGAAGGGCGTGGGTAAGATGGAGGGTAGAGCGCCACCCGCTTTATCGACCCTGGAGCTTATAAAGATAGAAAGCAAAACAAAACGGGAAAAATATCGAAACGGTAAATAAATAAATCAAACTCGAACCCAGTTAATATATTATTATTTCTCTCCTTAACATATACACCCTTTCCATATGTTTCGAACTTGGCAACAAATACACTTGCAATTCAACAACTCTTTTTATCTGTTGAATATGAAATCCCTCAAGAGTACTGGCAGGAAGCCCTGAGCTCCTGAGGCCACGATATGTCAAATGCGAGAAAATAAAATATATCACTTTTACACAATGTCAAAATAATCATATGATAACAAACACAAATATTACGCAAATGAATAGTTGCAGCAGCCAATTTACACAGAAGTTCAAGTCTGAGGGTATGGTAAATACTGCAAGGAAGCCCAGACTCTCAAGGAAGAAAGAAAGGTGTCTCTTCGATACCTGAGACTTAAGAGTTTCTTCGTTATACTTTACCTTAGATATAGCTATATCGCCAGCTTACACTAGATATAGAAAATGGTTTCATGTACCTAAATGATCAAAGGATTCATATGTTATCCAAGAGACTCTCAGAGCAGTTCTGACTGAGCTCGTATGGCCTATACGGAGTAATGTCTTTGGACTAGTGCCTCTACCTCTACAAAAGCAAGCTAGGGCCGTTACAACCTACTCAGTAACTACATAAGCATAAAAGCCTTTACTCTATTCTAATATCTTTCTTTTTAGCAGGTTTGAAGAACCTTTATCTTTGCTGAGATAAATAATCAAACATCAAAAGCTAATCTTTTATGAGTATTTGTTACTATCTTAATAGCTAGGCTTATCTGTGTTTTTCCCTCGAGGTGGCTTGAAGACACAGGACAGGTCCTGGAGTTCCAACCCAAGGTCTGCAGTGGTCTGTCGGTGCAACGATAGTGATCGGCTCAACAACGGGTAACTACTAACTACTGCTACTACGGTACTAGGCATTCATGCAAGAAATTATAGCTCTACAGCAGTACTAATACGAGGAACAGGTACCCAATTGAAAGAAGGCCTGAAACGAAACCATTCGTTATAGCTTGGAACTTGATTGGTTCACTGGGAGTGAGATCTCTAACGATACGTCTGAACAGAATGATCAAACTCAATCTCTGAGTGTATGAGCTGTCTCGTTCCTGAATACTAACTCACCTTCGATGTCGTGTGGCCTATATGAGTTTACTTTTGCCTCAAGAAGACAAGATTCAAATCAGTAAGATTCTGTTTTCAATAAGAAATTGAATCCAACAAGTGAGTTGAATGTTTTACCAGCATCCAAATGCCAAGAATAAAACAATTTTCCATTCTTACAGAAGATGATCTTACTTTGTTAATCCGAAAAATCGATAAGTTTGGACATAAATTCCAAAATTAACAAATGGCTACCAAAAGTACCACAAAAAATTGAATCCTCGCGGCAAGACATTCATGGAACAAAGTGGGTCAAATTCATGGATCACAAAATACCTAGACTCATTAGTGGTCCGGAATTTTATTGGCCAAAGACTGCAGCGCCAATGTGGACAAATCTTGACCGAGCTTTAGAATAATCACCAGGGGGCGCACCGCCTATGACGAGAAGCCAACAAGGTTAGTATGAGTTCGAATATATATATATATATATATATATATATATATATATATATATATATATATATATATATATATATATATATATATAAATAAAAAAAATACTGAATTGATGATAAAAAAAAAGAACAATTATCATTCAGTTTCCGGTGGATGAGCTTTAATATCTTTTGCGTTCCAGATGCCCATCGACCTATCGTTCCTATCTACCAATTCGTAAGTCCATGGTGAGAGGACGCGACTGATCTTAAATGGTCCAGTGAATTTATTAGCGAGCTTCGCCGTGAATTTTTTTGAAGCGTCGGACAAAGCGTAATTTCGCTTCCAAACAAGTTGACCAAAGTAAAACTTTTCATTCCTGTGCCTAAGGTTGTATGTCTTCCGACTTCTTTCATAAGCTGCCATAAGCCTTTGACGTATTTCTCGAGAGAGTTCTGCCAACTGAGTTTGTCGCTCCTCTACACCTAGAGTACTCTGTGAGTGGGGAATGGAATCTTCCATTTCATTAAGATCAACTTCTCGTCCGAAAATCACAAGATTCGGTGTATAACCCGTCACTTCGTGTTTTGCCGAACGCAAAGCGTAGGATACTTTTGCCAGGTACTTGTCCCACTGAGCGTGATTATCCGCGACGTACGCTGTCAATATTGTTTTGAGGACTCTATGAGTCCTTTCAACAGGATTTGATTGGGGGTGGTAATTTGCCGTGTACTGAAGTCGGATATTATATTTATCCATGGTGTTCTTAAACAAAGTGCTCTTGAATTGTGCCCCGTTATCAACAATTATTCTCCTGGGAGCACCATAAACTAGAATTACATGATCCTCCAACCATTTCAATACGTTGTTCGAAGTTGCTGTCCTCATTTTCCATCGATGACCGCAAATCCTACATAAAGATAACCTATGATTAATACGAATTATCTCAACACCAAATTCCACAGTATATTCATCTATCAACCCATAGACAGGAGAAATGAAAAATTATCCAAATTCTTTAAAGCGTACACCCTAAATGCAATGAGCTACGAATATCAACAATGGATGTCTGGAGCGGGAAAATTTCAACGAACATTTGGCGAAGGCGTGCCTCCGCCAATTCTCACGAGACCGAACGAACGACTAGCAGAATGCACCGCTGCAACTCACCCTCGTTACCGGAGGTTTATCTTTGTTAATGAAATACTCGTGTATTATTCGTGTACTTATATTCATACAAACTCCGATGATCAGACGAGTAGCGAACAGTCAAACAAACACGAACTAGCAGGACGACTAATGAGAAAACAAAATATATGAACCGTTTTCAAACCTCGAAGAGCCATTTCGTCTTGCTTACCGAGACCAAAAGACAGGATTCTTCTCGAAAAGCAAGGAGTATATAGCATCACATGCGGAGACTGTGATGAGCAATATATAGGCCAGACGAATAGGAGACTGTCAGCTAGAGTACAGGATCACAAAAATAGCATAAGGACAAAACAAACATCTTTCAGTCTCTTTCAACACCACCAACAGACGGTCACAAAATAGTTTTCGAGGCACCAAAGCAAATAGCGCAGGTGAACCATTTCAGAACACGCCGAATCAGGAAAGCAATCGAGATAGAAAAGCATGGAGGAATCAACAACAGAGACGACTCTCAAAACATACCGAATGTCTGGAGGGCCCTCACCAACAAAAAAATCAGTTCAGAAAGTGGACTTTAATAGATGCAGGACGCCACAAACCAGACCAACCGTTATTACCTGAAAAGTCATTAGCCAAGAGTCTGACAACCGTAATTGACCCGACTGGTTTGTGGTGTCCTGCATCCACCAAAGGACCCCTTACCGAAGTGTTTTTCTTTTTGTTGATGAGGGCCCCTTCAGACATTCGGTATGTTTTGAGAATCGCCCCTGTTGTTGATTTCTCCATGCTTTTCTGTCTCCACAGCTTCCCTAATTCGGCGTGTTCTGAAATGGTTCACCTGCGCTATTCGCTATTTTGTGACCCGTCTGGTGGTGGTGTTGAAAGAGGGCGGAAGATGTTTGATTTTTCCTGCTATTTTTGTGCACTCTAGCTGACATTCTCCTATTCAGAATATATATTGCTTATCACAGTTCCCGCATGAGATGCTATATACTCCTTGGTTTTCGAGACGAATCATGTCCTTTGAGGTTTGAACGGTTCGTATATTTTTTCTCATTAGTGTTTCGATTTTGTCGGTGACTGATGTTCGAATTACGTACTGCTAATTCGTGTTTGTTTGACCTTTTCAATACTCGTCTGTTCATCAGAGTTTGTATGAATGAAAGTACACAAAAATAATACAATACACGAGTATTTCATAAACAAACATAAACTTCCGGTAACGAGGGTGGGTTGCAGCGGTGCATTTTGCTTGTTCTTTCGGCCTTGTGAGAATTGGCGGAGATGCGCCTTCACCAAATGCTCGTTGAAATTTTCCCGCTCCGGGCATCCACTGTTGTTATTCGCAGCTTTATTGCATTGAGGTTTTACGCTTTAAAAAACTTGGGTGATATGTTGGGATGATTCGTAATAATCATGGGTTATCATTATGTAGGATTTTCGATCATCGATGGAAAAACAATGAAAAAACCGCCCAATTCTATTAGTACTTCTTGTCAATTAGTTTGACTTTCGTCAATACCCAATATTTATTTTGATACAACTTTACGTTGTTTGACAACTGTGCGTTGTCAAAACTTATATTTGTTAGCGTTACTCATAAAGGACAGAATGCACTAAATTTTCCGTGATAATCTCCCGCCCTGGACATATCCTGTATTGAGTCGTCCAGGGCTGTTCCCATTTTGTCAAGGTATCCCATCCCTTTGAGTTGGTCGAACCTTTCCAAAATATCAACCAGTTCGTAACGTAGGTGTCTGTCCTTTCTAACTCTCTATTCCTAGGGATGCTTCTCGCTCCCTAGGTGGGACATCTGTAGATAGGGATGGCCCAGAAAAGGAGAGCTGTCTCTGTATCGAAGTCGATGGCTGAGGCTCAGTCATCCGCTCATTATTCAAACAACAAACAAATTCTGATCATTGGCTTTCTGAATAACGAGGCGGTATCATGAATGTTATTCAAAAATTTAATGATATTTTCTTTCTGAAAGAAGATACTCTAACACACAATGGCGTTATACGCCACTCAATTCCCTTAACTTCTAAAATAACTGTTTTTATCAAACCTTACAGAATTCCTGAATCTCAAGGAAGAAGTGCGACATAATTGTCCGACTTCAATCATACCAAATACAACTGATAGTAAACGAAAAAAATACAGATTAGTAGTTGATTTCAGAAAGTTGAACGATATGACTGAGTTTGACGCATATCCTTTACCCAGTCGTTGATTCAGCACAAGAATCCCACCAATTCTCCTAAGTGATGAATCAAAGCCTTGTACAGCTTTTTCGTTCGAAGGTCATCAGTACAACCGTTTACCGATGGGGATGAAAGGGTCACTCTCCACCTTTCAAAGGTTAATTAACAACGTTTTAGTTGGAGTTACAGGTTTAAAATGGTTCGTTTATCTACATGATATCGTTATTTATGGAGATTCTTTACAATCACATAATTCAAAATTGTTTGATGATGAAATGTAATTATATATTTTTTATATACCTCATGATAAAACTTGAACATTTCCACAAAGCTGATTACGAGGATATTTTATGCTCTTTAGTAAACCTAAAGTTATTTTGAGAAGAACATTCTATGGAAAAAATTTGATATCATTTGCAAAATCGATAAACACTAGAAACGATTTGTATTATGTTCAGATATATTTTTTTTAATTCTTCTATAGAAATTTTCATACTTCACAATAATATAATACAGGCTTTGAGTTAAGAGGAAATCAAGAAAATCTTACAGGAATTTCATGTCATACCAAGTAGTGGACACCAAGGAACAAATAGAACTTTCAAACGAATTCTACAATATTATAAATGGAATATAAAATGCATCGGGATATCAAGTATATTCGATCGCGTGAGAGTTATCTAAAGAACAAAATTTCCAAAAAAACTTCTATACTACTATTCAATATAAAGAATATTTCTAGACATATTCGGACCATTGAATCAAACTGATGATTTCAATCAATATATTTCAACTTTTATTGACGATTCGACAAAATGTTTAATTGCAAATCCAATAGAGAATTCTCGAAGCTACAAAGAATAAAATAGTGGAAAAATACCAATATGCAAAATTCATTATCATACGTCATTGTTTCTTCACTATATTATGCATGTATCATACATATAAACCTTCCTCTTGAATCACTTTAATCATCAAAACAATCGCAATGAAATCTGTTGCGTGGTTTTAAAGGGACAGACAGACAGACAGACATGAAAAAGCGACTATGTTTCATACTATGTAGTGATATTGTTGTATATATTTTTATGTTTTATTTTTATTCTTTTTTGTTATTTATGCTTTGCCCTTGGTAAATGCTAACTCTTTGTACAATTCACAAACTATATCTTAGTATTTTTCAGCTCAGTCTGTACGACGAATAGGTATAACTTACGAGGGATTCTAGGGGATCGATTATTTATTCTAAATTTGGAAATTCCGCACTATTCTTGAATAATGAATAATCTCGAAAATAAATATACAAATTTCGAAACTCCCATTGTTTTTCAATTTTATTTGAAAGATGATGTGGTCTTGAGTATTCTTGTATACTTTTGATTCTTTCTGGGTCCATCTCAAGTCCTGTGTCAATTAGTCTGTAGCCTAAATAATTCATCTCTTCTGAAATAATTGATAATTTTCGATTTCGAGTCATGCTTCATCTAAAATCTCCAGTACTTTGTTGAGATGAATTTTATGAATTCCTCAATTTTTAAAATAGATTAAAATGTCATCAATGTAATGTAATACAAAGTCTTCATATTTCTCAATAATTTTATGTGAAGCTCTTTCTGATGCTGGTAAGCAGATTGTCTTTCACTTCCATTTTGTAATAATAATTATTTATTTTTTAGATTCATTTAATAATTTTTTTATATGTCCTTTATATTTTATATTACACGCTACTACAGCTCTGGCTCTGAGAAAGGGCTTCTTACCACCAAGGAGAGAAGGTTAATTTCTGAGTCTGACATATATATATATATTTATATATATATATATATATATATATATATACAGAGTGACCCATTTGAAAGCGGGCCACCTCTCTAAAACTGTTATTTATTATCCGATTCAGAAGTTTTTTTTTTCAATAGATAGAGCGTCAATAGTTCTATTAGAGTGTTGTGAAGTCGAAATATAAATAAAATTTTCAAGGCCTACTTCGAATTTTTTTCAAGGTCAAAAATCCAAAAAACATACTAGCGATTTTTTTATATGAAATTTGACGATGCCACTGGATTTGTGATGCTTTCAAATGGTTGTGACTAAAATTTCACGATGAAATATGTTTTTTTAACAGAAATATAGCATAAGTAAAATTTTTATCACTTTATCTAAATATTTCGAATTGTCGTCATATTAAATCACAATATTATTAATAATATCGTTTAAAATGCTCTTTCACGTCGTTAGCAGTCGAGCTTGTAAACAGCAGTTATTCAAAATGGTGTCAAATTATGTTTCTTTCAAACAGAACTCCATAAAGTATGGAAGATAGTTATGTCCATCAAAACACTGCAGTTTTTTTGTCATCAGAGAAATGAAATATACATCTTTACATCAAATAGTAATCGATATTCAATAATCAATAATAACCAATATTGATGAAATAAATGAACTACAACAAAAAAATGGATTGAGATGAGAGTGCCCAGACATTAATTTCCGTACTTTGTAACCAATTTCCGATTTAATTCGATACGTTTATTCTACCATTTTCTAATGCTAACTAATCATAAGATTCGATCAAAATTCGATCATTGGTTTGGGGTAACATTTATGCAAGCCTGGTCTTATTCTTTCACGCAGTTCCTCTTTGGTGGTTGTCAGTTATTCCGAATATCTATCTTGGTTTCATTCAAACATGTTTGGGATGCCACATTTCGAAAATATTATTTTTATTAGAAGGCTTTGAAACTTAAGTTGCCGTGGAGATGACAAGTCATTAAAATAAAAGACGAAAAGACACAAATTTGTCAGTATTAATAGTGAAGTTTATAACTCTTCAAGTACCTACACTAATAAAGAAGTATGGCAGATAATTTGACTTTGCAGGAGAAAATTGAAATAGTAAAACTTCGTGGTAACAACGACAGATCCGAAAGGGAAGTATGTAGAATTTTCAATAACATGCATCCGGAGCGTCGAAATATTAGCAGAGCTACAGTTGGAAGAGTAAACAAAATTTTCAATCAGTATGGAGCTGTTAGTAAACATATCCTGAAGAATATTAATACTGTACAAAGGCAGAGACGAAATAATTCTGAACGAATTCGAAATTATTTTAATAATAATCCGAAAACAAGTGTGAGAATTGCAAGTTTGGACATCAACTTACCGCGTGAAACAATAAGGAGAATTTTGTTCAGTGACGAGGCAACATTCACAACCAATGGAACAGTTAATTCTCAAAATTCAAGGTACTGGACGGAAGAAAATCCACATTGGATAATAAATTGCAGAAGACAGTACTCCCAAAAAATAAATGTTTGGTGCGGAATATTACATACCAGAATAATTGGCCCCTTTTTTTTTTGAAAACAATCTGAATGGTCAAATTTTTTTGAATTTTTTGAAAAACGAGTTTTCCAACGCTATGGATGAACTTCCACTAGCAGAAGAGGCCCATATTCTATTTCAATTAGATGTCTGTTCCATCCACAATAGCAGGATTGTTAGAGATTGGCTGGAAGAAAATTTTCCTAATCGGTGGATAGGGCGAAATAGTTCACTGATTGAGTTTCCCCCCAGATCCCCGGACTTGACTCCACTTGATTTTTTTTATGGGGCACCGTTAAGGAAAAAGTATACAAAACTCGCCCAACGAGCAAAGAGGAACTGCGTGAAAGAATAAGACAGGCTTGCAGAGATATCACCCCAAATCAATTATTGAATGTTTTGGTTAACATTAGAAAACGATATGATAAATGTATCGAATTGAATGGAGATTTGGTGGAACAGTCCAAAATTTAATGTGTGGGCATTGTCATGTTAATACATTCTTTTGTAGTGGTTCATTTGTTTTTAATATTGATAATTATATTATGATATAAAGATGTGTATTTCTATTCTTTGACAACAAACTGCAGTGTGCTAATAAAGATAACTATATCGCACATAAAGTTGTTATGTTCTGAAGAAGTATTTCAAACCATATTATTTACAAAATTGTTATTTAATATACAACTATTTGAATTATTTTGACAGTGATTGGTATATTTTACTTATGCCATATTTCTGTTAAAAAACATTATTTTATCTTGAAATTTCAGTCACAACCATTTGAAAGCATCACAAATCCAGTGGCGTCGTCAAATTTCATATAAAAAAATCGCTAGTATGTTTTTTGGATTTTTGACCTTGAAAAAAATTCGAAGTAGGCCTTGAAAATTTTATTTATATTTCGACTTCACAGCACTCTAATAGAACTATTGACGCTCTATCTATTGAAAAAAAAAACTTCTGAATCGGATAATAAATAACAGTTTTAGAGAGGTGGCCCGCTTTCAAATGGGTCACTCTGTATATATATATATATATATATATATATATATATATCTATATATTTATTTATTGTCATGTTTTTAAAATAAATTAAAATTGATGATAGAATTAATCAGACAGAAAATAAAATAGAACAAACAAGGAGTGAGAGAGTCATTCTTGAAACCCTGTTAACTAACTTGAATGAAAATAAATTAATCTCCACTGGTTATATTGAAAGATAGCACCCAGTATCTTTCATAAATGTCGGTTAACACAAGAACAGTCCAGACGTGCTCAACTTGAGCTCCCGAATAAATCAATCAAATCCAAAATTTTTCCATACAATAAAAAAGTGAAATCAGCTGGAGAGTGAATATAAGTGGTGCAGTATCCTACAGTGTAAATATAATAAAGCAAGTATGGTTATCATATCACCAGAGAAATGAAAGAAGAAATAGAAACTGCGGTGAGTCAGGCATTAAGCAAACACCTGAATAGTGAAACCTTCGCAAAAACACTGATACAAAACGTATCGGATGCCGTGATAAGAACCATTGACAAAAAATTGTCCAATATCGAAAAGATAGTGGAGGAACTTCGGGCCGATTTTGTTAACCAGAAAGCAGCAACTGAAAATAAAATACAGGATTTGGTAAACAAATCCCAACCTTCACACTCTGTAGTTCCTCCCCAGAATCCCACCCATTCTTTGGAAATGATGATCCAGGAACTCGATGAACGTCGCAAAAGAGCCAGAAACATTATGTTTTATAACATTCCGGAATCTAAATCATCCACCATTAATGATAGAGTCAAATACGATACTAATCAGATAAAGGAAATTGTAGATGGCTTGAATCTGGGTATCGAAGTAGAAAAAGTAATTCGTGTTGGTAAGCAACCCAGCAATTTTCCTAGACCTATAAAAGTTATACTAAATAACAGCGATGATGCGAAGAAAGTACTATCCAACAAGTTTAAAATCAAGCAACCTGGAATAAAACTAAGCAGGAATTGAGAGAACAATTAAATGATCGAGTTGACAAAGGGGAATCTAATCTAACCATCAAATACATAGGCGGAACACCAACTATTGTGCAGCGAAAAAACTAAGGCAGGGTAACCCGAAAAATAAAACACCTAGTTCTATTGAAATATACTACCAAAACGTCCGCGGTATCAGAACAAAACTCAGTGAACTCGAACAAAATATATCAACAAGTGATTATGATATTTTGGTACTTACCGAAACATGGTTGAACAACGACATAAAAAATGAAGAACTTGGTCTAGCAGAATTCGCTGTTTTTCGAAAAGATCGTTCTCAGTTGAGTAGCTCAAAATCAAGAGGTGGTGGCGTGCTCGTGGCAATGAAAAACTGTTACACATCAAAATCTATAGAAATTGAAGCCCAAAATGTGGAACAAATTTTCGCTTCGGCAGTTGTAAGAGGAAGAGAAGTTGTTATTGGTGCAGTATATTTACCACCTAGTTCTAGTATCGAACAATATGAAACCCATTGTAATAGTGTTGATAATGTTTTACAGCAATATCCTCAACATGACCTAATCTTGATGGGCGATTACAATCTACCAAATATAGATTGGTTCAATGATGAGCTCGGTGTCGCAGTTGTTAATAATACCAGTAACTTAGCTCAACAGGTTGCTGACAGCTTCGCATTTCACAACCTTTCTCAACTCAACACTATATATAACTGTTATGGGGTCATGCTTGATCTAATTTTTTCAAATATATCCGCGAATTGTGTCGTGAACATAGCGAATGATTGCTTGTTGCCGTGTGATTCTTACCACCCAGCATTGACAGTCACTGTTCCTGTTGAAAGTAATTATAATGACCTTGACTACGATTTTTTTTACTATGATTTCAAAAGGGGAAATTATGCTGGTCTCAATCACTATTTAGCGGGAATCGATTGGGATCATCACTTTAGAGTCATAGCAGACATTAATATTGCCACTGACATTTTTTACGATATTCTGTATACTGGTATACAAAACTTTGTTCCCTATGTTCGTTCAACCAAACCAAAATTTCCTCGATGGTTTGATGATAATTTGAGAAAACTCACACTAGAAAAAAAGAAAGCACATAGAAGATTTAAACAAACAACATCTTGGGATGATTATGTCACTTTTTCTCATCTTCGTAATCAATGCAAACATGCAAGTAAACTCTGTTACGATAACCATATTAGAAAAGTGGAAACTGGCATGGCAACAAACATTAAACATTTTTGGAACCATGTTAACAGTAAAAGAAAAAATAATGGCGTGCCAGATACCATGTATAAGGACGATTTAAAGTTTAACAACGGATATGATATTGCTAATGCTTTTGCCGATCAGTTCGAATCAGTTTATAAACCTAATAACAATATCAACACTTCTGAAATAGTTTATGAAAAGACTTTAGATATGAATGAATGCTCGATTTCTTTGGGAATCATCTTGGAGAAATTATTACAATTAGATCACAATAAAAGCCCTGGGCCAGATGGTATCCCACCGTTTCTTCTTAAACATTGTAGATTCTCACTCACGAAACCTTTATTCATGCTATTTTCAGCCTCACTTCATTTAGGAGAACTTCCTTCACTATGGAAAACAAGCTACATAACGCCAATATTCAAATCTGGTGACAAAACTATAATAAACAACTATAGACCCATAAGCATATTGAATTCTATACCTAAGTTACTCGAAAATATCATCTTTGACAATATAAAGACTCCTTTGAATAACGTGATAGTTGAGAACCAACATGGATTCACCCAGGGTAAATCCACGAATACCAACTTATTTCTTTTTCCTCAGTATGTACTGAAAGCCTTGGAAAATAAATATCAAGTAGACGTAATATATACGGACTTTTCCAAGGCTTTCGATACAGTCAACCATCAAATTCTCTACGAAAAACTCAAAGGCATTGGTTTCTATGGAAATTCACTGAAATGGTTCTCTAGTTATATTTCAGATAGGAGACAATACATCAAAATTAAAGGTTTCACATCTCGAGAAATTACTGTTACTTCAGGAGTTCCCCAAGGGAGTCATTTAGGGCCTTTCCTTTTCAACATATTTGTAAACGATATAAAAAGAAAAATCGAAAATTCAGAGGTATTAATGTTTGCAGATGACTTGAAACTTTTTAAAACTATCCAATCACGTCAGGACTGCATAGATATACAATCGGACTTGACAATGTTAGCTGATTGGTGTTCTCTTAATCATATGGATGTTAATGTTGACAAATGTAAAACAATGACTTTTTATCGCTCGGTAGGTAAGCATGAATTTGTGTATAACATAAATAGGAAACCGTTAGAATCCGTATCATCTATACGCGACTTAGGCATAATTATGGATGTCAAAATGAATTTTCATCTTCATTATGAACATATAACGAATAGGGCATTGAAAATGCTAGGTTTTCTTTGCAGAACTACAAGGGATTTCACAAATGTAAGTTCTATCAAAATTATTTATTATTCATTGGTGCGGTCAGTTTTGGAATATTGTAGCCTTGTTTGGTCACCAACATACGAAGTTCATAGTCATAGTATAGAGAGAGTTCAAAATAAATTTTTAAGATATATCTCATTCAAAGTAAATATGCCACTAAATATGCATTCTCTAATTGAAATTCGCACTCAAGCCGATCTTCAAATGCTTAGTACTCGTAGAGTACAAGCTGATATAATTTTCCTCCATAAAATACTTAATTCAAAAATAATTTGTCCACAAATTCTTTCGCAAATAAATCATCATGTTCCTCCCAGACATACTCGTAACAAGCAATTATTCGCAATTGAATTCCATAGATGCAATTATGACAAGCATTCTCCTTTGTGTCGTATTATTTCAAATGGGAATGTAATCGATTTGGATTATTTTCATTTGTCAGAAGTAAGTCTCAGGAATAAATTAAGGGCGAATGTCTTGAACTAACACTTACATTTTTGCATATAACAGAAGTTAAGCACATTATTTGTATTCGAGTCCAATAAGTACTTTTAGGTTTTGTTTTTAGTTTAAGTACACATGTGTTAACCTAGGAAACTTGTACAATCTTGTATTTCAACTGGGGTTACCCGTCAATAAATAAATAAATAATAAATAAATGAACTATTTGAAAAATAAGGATTCGAACAATGCAACTGTTACAAATTGCAAAGAAACCGAACTTAACACTTTTTCTGATAAATTCTTTCGTATTTTTGGAGTGCATCTATATGGTTCGAAAAGCTCGTGTTCATCATTAGTAAGATCAATCCATGCCATACTTGATAAATAAAATGACTTCATTATTCATTAAATGGATGCTAAATCAATTCATTCCGAAAACATGGAAGTTTACCTGAAAATATTGTTAGAATTAGACAAAATAAATCTGGAAAAATCAAAATGTTGTCAGGACGAGCTAACATTTTTGGGGGATAAATTAGATTCGCAAGGGATTAGTATGGATGAAATTTTTCAAGTCATCAGAGAGTATGAAAGACTAACAAATTCAAAAACATCAAGAGGATTTTTAGGTTTCATAAATTATTTTCAGGTACTGAAGCCTGATATAAGTGGAAAAACACCACCTTCAATAGCTCTTCTAAAGAAAAATAATAAATGGAATGGAATTTCCGAACAATATGAAAGTGTACCATCCAAATGATTCTTTACCATTCATACTGAAAACTAATGCAATTATAAATAAATTAGCATGGATACTTTCACAAGTACAGGAAGGAAAAGAAGTACCAATACGTTTCGTTTCGAGAGTTATGAAGTCCTACGAGCAATACTATAGCATAACAGAATTAGAATTTGCTAGCATGCTTTTCTGTGTTCCAAAGCTAAGAATTTTTTGCTAGAATCTATCTTCATAATAAAAACACACCATATGTCTTTATTAAATGTTATGAACTGAATGTTATGAACAACATTTTGTTGAACAATAGAATTCATAGGGGAGCATTATTACTCCAAGAATATGATTTGGAAATCAAATATATAAAAGGAGAGGACGATATAAAAGCGGATGCTTTGACAAGATCAGAGGGTTTAATCAAAAGAGATAGAAATTCAGAAAGAGAGGTAAATATTTTGGAAGAAAAAGGGAGAATATTTTTTTACAAGTCACGAATCAGCTTAATTTAAGGAGCGTGGAAGTCAGAAAATGTAAAAAATTAAACAATTTTCGGATAAAAGAAATACAATACGTGGTATCATCATCAAATAGCAAGGAAAATCATGAAAGATTTCCACAATAATAATGGACTTCTAAGGACAAGAAAAACGTGGCTGTTATTTAAAGAGAATCAGTACAGTAAAAAGGACCTACAAATAATAAAAATTTATTTAGCAATTGTGGAACCTGCCAAAAATGAAATGTGAAAAATTATATGAATATCCCTAAAAACACTTTTGCGAAGCAAAAATGAGAAAACATAGCCATAGATTTTGTTAGTTAATTTTGTGAAAGAAAATCTTTCTCACTTTCAGGAGTATCAGACATCCGGAAGCAAATCCAACAGAAACTTACACCCAAGAGGTTATACAATTTCTTCGAATATTGTCCATAAACAATCATCGTGAATGGGATAGTAATTTACCACAAGTAAAAAGTTTCTCGAACCAGATACCAATTACTGTGACAGAAATAATACCACACACTCTGATGACAGGAGAACAACCGCTACGACTTTGGCTAAAAGAGAATAAACAATCACAAGGCATACTAGAACAAGTTCGAGTTGAATTAGAAAAAAGTGGAAAAAAGATTTTGAACGAGCTGAAAATTAGCGAAAACCTAAAGTTTGAGAAGGGTCAATTAGTTTTAGTGAGAACGAATAAAGTTAATTAGGAACAGGACCTTTGTGCAAAGTTGTTGTTGTGAGATATAATTTTAATCTTTTTGTCATGATTTTGAAAGACACCAGATTATAATCATAGAGCATTCAAGAATTAGATGAAAATTCTGAAAATCAAATGCTAACAAGAATGTAATCATTAGGAAGTTCATGATCGTCAATGAATTTGCTCACAGATTCTTTTTCTTTAAGTTGGTATCACAGTTTTTGATCTGTTCCTTCCATAAAATCCACTAAATTCATCAGTGCACAAATAGTTCATTCTCATTGGTCTTTCCCAACACTCATTCTATTCTCATTGGTCGATTAGACAGCTGACCAACACTGATTACTCCAGAGACAATACCAACCAATAGCTTTTCAATATCTCCCTCCGATACCAACAACAAAATTATTGATTTTTGGCACGTTATAACCGCCATTAAACACGTTTCACTTGTTACTTCCTCCGCAAGTTTTTAACATTTTTCAGTTGTATGATAATGTTCATGAACAGTTTTGAAATGTTTCCAATTCCATTAAAATTGATGTTCAACGAAGAATTGTTCCGTATGTTGTGATATATGGTTGCTGACTTTTTTTCCAATTCTCAAGTTGAAGTATTCACGACTTCACGTTTATTAATATTGTTTCGTCTCAAAATTGTTTTTCCACACCTTTCAGATTTTCTTGATAAAAAAAATTAACATTTCCGAAAGCTCAACCAAATGACAAAGAGTTTTCTTCAAACCTATGCCCGAAATTTATGTATTGACTGCATCTTCATCATTCGCTCTTTTCCTCAACTAGTCAGTCAGGACTACCCTCTCACCATATATATATATATATATATATATATATATATATATATATATATATATATATATATATATATATATATATATATATATATATATATATATATATATATATATATATATATATGATCGGCTAGGCTTCCGCGGTTAGAAATGTGCTGGCCGGAACTTCCGGTTGATCCGCGTCTGGAATGATTTACTTGTCTACGTTTCGGCTCCCATTTCGGAGCCATTTTCAAGACTTAGTGACCTTGCGTCTAGGTCTGAGTTTCCTTACTAGCTGGCTATCATCACTGGAGATCGAGGATTGAAGGTTGGTGGGATTTAAGGGTTCATTAGTAATTATGGCAGGATCAGGGATCGGACGGTCGATGGGAGGTTCGAACAGATTAGTTCCCAAGTCGGAGTAAATAGAAGTATGTCAGACCAAGAGTGGTTTCCAGGTATTGGGGAGTCTTTGAGAATCGTCGCGTTTATTGAGGCAGTTGGGACGTTTTTCGATTTCAATGGCTTCACGGGTAACTCTGGTTTGGAGGGTTTTGGCTGTGGCAATGGTTTTGGTGTTCTTGAAATCCATTTTGTGGCCTGTTTCTAAATGATGTTGGAATAATGCTAAGTTTGTGTCAGAATTACGGACTGCTAGTTCGTGTTCATATGCTCTACAGGACACTCGTCGGTTGGTCTGGCCGATGTATGTTCTGGGACAGTTAGAGCATGGTATTTCGTATATTCCTTGGGTTTCATTGGGGATTGTGTCTTTGGGTGTTCGAAGGTAGGTGGATATTTGGTTGTTAGCTGTGAAAATGGTTTTGATGTCATGTCGTGTCAGAATTCGACTTATTTTATCAGTAAGGAAAGCTTTTTGTAGTTCAGGTTCGTCCTTCGGGGGTCTAGGGTGAAGATCTCGGGTTTGCTGGAGTTTAATTGACTTGTGGATTTGGGAATCGGAAAAATCGTTTTGGGTGAGTGCGGATTTGAGCTTTTCCATTTCATTGGATCTATTGTGGTTATCGGTGAGTTTGAAGGACCTATGTATGAGAGAATTCAGAACCGAATTCAATTGTGCTGGGTGATGATGAGACTTGGCATTGAGGTATCGGTTTGTATGGGTTGGTTTGCGGTAGACGGTGTGAGTGAAAGAATTGTTGGACTTCCTGATGAGAACATCCAGGAATGGGAGGGAGTCGTCCTTTTCTATTTCCATAGTGAATTGTATGTTGGGGTGAATGGTGTTAAGGTGGGTCAGGAATGTTGGTAGGGTTTCAAACCCATGAGGCCAAATGGCAAAGATGTCATCTACGTATCTGAGCCAGCAAGTGGGCTTGAGTTCAGATGTATCGATGGCTCTGGTCAACCATGTAGAGGTTTGCAAGAACTGGGGAGAGGGGGGAACCCATCGGAGCTCCTTTCACTTGTTTGTAGAATTTGCCCTGAAATAGAAAGTATGTACTTGACATACAATGGCTGATGAGGTTGAGATTGTCTCTAAAGATATGATGTTTGGTTTCCAAAACACTCGTGTTATGTATATATATATATATATATATATATATGTGCTCGGATAGGCCTCCCGTTCAACCGGAAGTTCCAGAGAACTATATATATATATATATATATATATATATATATATATATATATATATATATATATATATATATATATATATATGTGCTCGGATAGGCTTCCGGTTCAACCGGAAGTTCCAGAGAGCATATATATATATATATATATATATATATATATATATATATATATATATATATATATATATATATATATATATATATATATATATATATATCAGCTTGTTTTGTTTCGTCTAGTCTGTGTGTATACTTTGACGGGAACATAGCAATCGTTAGATTCCGATATGCGAAATGACTGTTCAAATCGAAGGAATAGCAGGGTAAAAAAGAATTTTCCCACACTTCCCTTTTCCTTGATGGACAATCGGTCACATCTCAACCTGAAAAAAACTGGAAAGAGATATTTTTGAATGATTCGGATTCATATAATATCTTATAGTCTTGGTAGAAGTAATGAAATAGTTCATCTCATAATAATATTATATATATATATATAAGTAAAAAAAAATTAATACGGGTGTTATCTACTATAATCTATAATAGCTGCCGTTTTTTTTCCAGTCTGGAAAACGGCGGGTCAATAGTTGGTGGATAATGGAATGGCTCTAAAGAGCTAGGGTATTGCCCCCCCGAACCAGAACTGGAACAGAGAAAAATGCGTGTTTTAACGAGGGAGGAGGCGCCGAATGGGAAATATTTTTGAATGATTTGAAATCATATAGTATGTTATAATGTTGGTTCGGAGTTTTTCTCATAATGGAGTACGTCCTGATAAAATCTTCATGGAAATTTTTCTTTCATTCGAAATTAATTTCAGATATTGTAGAAATGGCCAGCAATTCAGAAAATTAATTTCACTTTGTTCGCCACTAATTAAACTGTTCCTTTACGAAAAGTTTCCATTCACCCGCCAAACTTCCCAACTTGATATAATAGTTGAGCAGTCGAGTTGGTGTGATGAATGAATGGATCATTAGATGAAGTACAACAAAACTTTTAACGAGAGTTAATTTCAGTGATTGATTCATTCGATAAATACACTGGAATATTATCGTGGCTTTTTCTTTAATTACCCCATTATACTTTCGGAAGTTACCCAAAGCAAAACATCATTGTTTCGATAAAAGTAATGATACCAGATATCCACCTTTATTTTTCTTCCAGTTATGCACTCTCACGAGTAGGCCCAGAAGACAGAACCTTTTGCGGAGAAAGGACGGCTAGTGTTCTTGCTTGCCAAATCACTCTGGGGCACATCAAAAAATAGACCTGACGACGCATAAAATAAAGTGCGGTGCTAGAGAATTTACAAACATTGGGAACAATTTGTTTCAGTCAATAATTAAGGCCGAATAAGATGCCATGCACACAAACATTTCATAAATAATATTCAGTTCAGTAAAAAGCCTTTTCATCAATCACAGTGCTTGAAATGCCATAATATCCACTTCAGAGCATCCAACAGTTAAAATAAAAAAACTACAGAGAATATCTATACGAGAAACGTAAGTCAGAAATACTGGAATCTCGATATTTCCTTATTATATTATACACATCATTTTCCCTATACTTGTAAGCAATTTAATTCAGCTTTCAAGTATCATATGAATTATATAATGTGGGGTTGTTATGAAACCGCAATATATACTTTAACAATTACACTACAAAATGAATACAAAATCGCATGAATATGATTGAAAATGTAGTAATATTTCGTTTTCGTTTCCACCCCATTCTCTCATAACTACATACATATAATAAAACAAAGTCGCTTCCCTCTGTCTGTCCCTATGTAAGCTTAGATCTTCAAAACTACGCAACGGATTTTGATGCGCTTTTTTGATAGACTGATTCAAGGGGGAGTTTTACATGTATAATACATTGATGATTTTTTAGGTTCCTAATGTAATGTCGTAAATAGACACATGTTATTGTGCATACATTGCAAACTCTAATGAACCCTGCGATATAGATCAAAAAAGCGTAATACACTATTCTACACACCAAAAAGGTATACAAAAAAATCCGGAATGTTATATATCTATCTATCACTCAGGCATAACCCACAATGACCATTTTTTATCCTTGCGATGCCGGCGGGTCGCTAGTTGTTTGTAGAGCCATGAGTTTATAGGTCACCACATTATCCCTCCCTTATTGAAATATCCATTTGATTTCCTTCAAAAATTCAAATATTCTTCTAGATCGAATGGTGTTGGGTTCTCCACGTTCAGATCCAGGTATATAAGACAATGGAATATGTTTTTTATTAGGGTCACTCTCCTTTTTTAATCTGCAGGAATGCCGATTCGTGACCTCCGAGTGTGTTATTTATCAATAATGTGGAATATTTTTCATTACTTCTGAGAACTCTGTTCATTAGGGTTCATTAACAAAAAGAATACACGTTGTACTAACTTTCATTTTGTGGGTTAGGACTTACTTCAATAGCATTTTTGTATACACTCCGTTTTTCCTTCTATACTTAGTAATGAAGGATTTGATATTTTATTTTACCGTTTTGATTTTCTTCTTTAATTTTTGTGTTCAAACGTTCATATATACACTCGATTATTCCTCTATAATGATGAAGGATTTGATATTTGATTTTTACTGTTCTGAAATTTTAATTTTTTTTTTGTAAGATTTCTTTCAAATCTCCATTAAAAAATCATGGCGTATTAATGCAAATTGCTTGAGTGTCAGAAAAAAAACGAGACAAAACTGGAAATCGCTTACTTTTCGGAATTTGAATGGTGCAGCTAATTTGGCTGATACCTAGTATGTGTAATTTATTGGAGCTTCATTGGCAACACTGGTGGGAGCGCTACCAGATATACTCTACATAGACTCGTGGGCGATGACAACCTTGGTCATATTAGCTTCTGATCCGACTTCTCCAAGTGAAGGCCACTGATCAATCCCACCTTCTTGGAATAAAATTCATATAATTTGATATACTAAATGTACGCAGCAGCCCAATACAAAGTGAATATATCAGAATAGCGTATAGACGGCTCATTTACTCGTTGTCTGCATCTGCCTTTTTCGACGTATGATACAGGTGCTGGATGACTTTTGAATAATGGGAAAGCGAAGACTTTTGTGTTGCTGGTTAGGAAGTACATCGCATTGATGATGGAACAATAAACCCAAAACCAGTCGCGAGTGTGTTACAATAAATTGGTGTTTGCACTTGTATCATCTTATATTTATGGCTTGCCAAAAATACATTCTCGGAGACCCATCATGAGCTCTATTGAATCTCCGTACCAGAAATATTCCAGATACGTATTCTAAAAGTTTGATGAGTTCGATGTAAAAATATGTAGTTCCCAAGGCATATTGTCAATGGCCTATGCTACCTTTGACAAAATTTCGAAAGATAGCACTACCTTATCCGTTTCAACAGTCCATTAAACATTTTTGACTAGGGGCCTGATTTTCAAATCGTGTGAAGTCTGCCATCAAGAGAATATTCAGATGGAGACTGTTCACCATCGTTCTTTAGAAATTATTTAGGCCAAATTAGGAAATGATGGCACATTCACTGAGTTATGACACATGAAGGAAAATAAAAATTCTGCCTTCATGCCATCTGGCGATAGCTGCATCTTGATAAGTTCAATTGATATAAATAATATTTCGGTATCCCTCTTCAAGGATATATACTTATTACAAAACACGAGAATTATAAGTCATTGAATCCGTAGTAAAATTTCGAAAATGAAAAATAATTTGATCTCCGAAACTTTAACACAGATAGGTAGTTTTCATACATATTACCCTCAATTTTCGTATAAGGTAATTCTGAGTGAATACAGAGTTGCTAACAAATTTGTTTCTTCCCCATACATTAGAAAATATTTTCATTAGCGACGGAATTTTTCGGGTTCTGCATTTCAACACTTTAGATTTCAAATTAATCTCTAGTTTTTCAAAATGTGGGAGATCACAAACTCAAAATTATTAGAAAGAGGAAATTTATCCACCACAATAAAATGACTCTTATAAATGAATTATGGCAATATCTTATTTTCCATGAATAACGTCAAAATTCACATATTATCTTTCTTTTCTTTCTAATTCCAATAAGTTCCGGAAAGAGTTTTGCTGTCATGTATTTGTGTGAATTTTTTGGATTGCAACACTCGCTATAAGATAATATCATTACCTGCACCACTACCACGTGCTGTTGAATTTCCTAAATATTAAGAGAATATTGAAATATTTTTCTATAATATTACTCAAAACATCTCTACCATCGATACTTCTTTCATTTATATCCCCTGTTTGGCCAAAACTAAGTGCTACATTTCGCCTGTTTAATTATTCAAATTGTTTACTTTGATAACACCGCCAATCACGATAAAGTTGAGAATAAATTATTCTCACTCAGTTCTGCATAAATAATGATGATAGTATTGAGTTGGTTAGGTTATAACGTCGATGTAGGAAGGACGGACGATCCCAATGCCATCAGAAGGCTCACTTCCAGGGATAAATATTTAATAAGGACTATCTGAGGGACCATCATAGGTGATCTTGCCGGTAGTCAAATTATTTATGAAGTGAATTGGAACCCTGTGATCAGTTTGAGGGACAAGGTTTTCGGGGGATCATAATCCTTCGGTATATAATTCCATTCAAAACTGTCGATTCATTTTTGAACGGGGCAATAGATCAGATGACGGTAAATAAATAACTCTCTCAGTACAATATCTTCGAGTCTTCAATGGATTATGTAGTTCAAGAGAAAGTTAATTTTTATCAGAATATGTACCAAGGATATATGAAGAATGAATTTCAATTTTGAATCATCGTTCTTGAAGTTATGTGGGTTGTAAGCTTCGAAGCATTTTATCATGGAAGAAACATTCCCTAGTAACTCAAATTGGGGGGAAACTCAATGAAAATTATAAATAAGTTCAAACTGCTTCATGAAACTGCCAAAGAATAAAATGATATTTATATTGCTCAAATATAGTATCGATCATGAGTATATCTAAGAAGCGGCATACATTATACTGACTTGTGAAACAACTGGAATTCAATGAATGGGAAGTTCAAGCTCGAAGTATTTTTCAGAGGCCGGTACTGAGACTCGGCAGTTTTTACAATTCAGCACCTTTCATACGCTTTTAATCTTTCTTCAACCCAAAATCCTCAATTTTTGCTCGGCAATGGCTCAGCAAGACTTGACAGCGCGAGAAAGAAACGGATTAAATCGGTTACGTGTGCAATGTTGCCATTTCGACTGTCAAGATTTATATCACAGTAATATCACGTTCTGCACTAATTAATCATCTGAGAATGATATATTCTATGAAATGTTCATCATGATTGATAGTCTCACTTATTTCTTAGGAATGATTTCCTTTAATATAAAATTGAAAGAAAAACCGAAAAAATCCTCAGTTGAATATGAAATTGGATCTAGTAGGTATAATTCTCCTCAATAGTGTTCACACCATGGAAGTCTACAGATCATTCAATTGATTTCAGACTTGATATTCAAATCTCTGCAACATTTAGCACCAGTTGTACAAACCAGGTTCATGTTAAATCAAGAGAGCCCGGTTCAGTTGCTACATTAGCCAATCGAATTTTTTTTGCTCGACAAATGATCCAGTTGAACGACAGTTCAATGGAGTATGTACATCAAGCCCTCAGTTATGAATATAAGTTCATGTTTCATAACAAAAAACCCTATCATTCCAAAAATATAATCGAACATATAGAATAATCAGTATCTGGGGCCACTTGCACGGGTAAAGCTTAAACAAATTCAAACTGAGCTTAGATCAAAGTGGAGCTCAAAGATATAGGGTGTAGCCATGTGTAGTTTCGGTGTCAAATTCCTAGAAAGAAGTGGTTCGAAACAGTGTCGCGAAAATCACGTAAGAATATTTTCAAAAGACACTACAGATGATCAGAAAAATCATTTTCAACCGGGAGGTGAGAAGCATTTCCAAGGTTCATTCTCGATTCTAGAGAACTAACAACCTGCAATAAGTAATAAAAATATGAATCTGGTCGTTATCACCCAGGAATATATCGGTTAAAGTGCATCATTTCTATTATAACTATGAAAGAGCTTGGAAAACTCCGATGAAATATAACATGAGGGGTTCCATTCGTATTCCTCAAGAGAGAGGGGCATTACTCACTTTGTACAATGATACCAAATCTGATAAAAAAATGGTCCAGCATGGTGTACCTCGAGGATCAGTGTTGACTCCATGGTTTTTATAATATATAGGAATGATCTTCCAACATATATACAAAGGATGTTTTATGTAAGCAGGACTCTTCTCTCATTAATAACGTCAGTTTTGATGAAGCGAATGAAATATCGAGATAAAAGGGCCAAAGATAAAAAATAATTTTTCTCATCATTATGCGTCCCAAACCATAACGATGACAAAAAAAACTAAAAGTGGATGATGAATACTCTGAGAAGATACTCATGCGTGTTACAAAATGATAATTATTCCTGAAAGGAATGAAGAGAGGTTGGTTTATCTGAAACAAGTAGTATACTATAGAGTGCTCAAAACAATCCATCTCGATACAATCCATTGTCACCTTATTATCATGATGAACAGGCTCAGTAAGCCAATAAATAAATCAAAATTGATTATCTAGACCACTTGAAAATCCCTCTGAAATAGGCATTTGTACGGAAAAGCTGATTTTTTTATGTAGTATACAATAGCATATATAAATTAAACAGCTACATATAAAGGTGGCATTTTGACAGGACAGTAACAACTGAAAATCTTAGTTCTCTGCTCGTTAGTAAAAAACAGTGAATGTTTTCGGAAAAAGTATAAAACAAAAGTTGCAGGAAACTGAATTCTACACAAAAAATGTACGATGACCAATTCACGTGAGTTCGATATTTTAGCCGCCATTCGCTTTCAATCTTGTTTCCTGTGCAATGTTGCCATTTTTACTGTCAAGATTCATATCACAGTTCAGCGGTGAATCCATTCCAAATTTTGGTATCTCTTAATCTGTTCACTTGAAAAGTTGCTGTTGCATATAGAAAATTGATCACTGTACTCAGATATATATGATTACTGGAACTTCCGCTTCGATAATGATATCAATCGGACAACGCCGCATAAAAAACTCCCTCCAACTCAAAGCTGTCTCTTTCTTGCGCGAACCCTTTTCGCTGGTACCATACCTTGCGAAAATCGAAGATTTTGGGGTGGAAAAAGTTTGTTTGGCGACTGAACTATCAAAATTACGTGAATTTTTCACCTGACAATTTTGTGTAGAATTGAATTTCCTGCAACATTTGCATGGAACTTTTTTTCAAAACTTATACCTTTTTTAGTTATGACCAAAAAAAATAAATTTCCATTGTTTTGAACACTTCCTGTCAAAATGGCACCTTCATATTTGGCTAGGTGATTCATAATATACAATTGTATACAGGAATACAAAGATAGCATTGTGTGAAAGCTCAGTGTTATCTCCGCTCAACTTTTGTGACGTGGTGTATAACGCGTGTTTGAGAAGCTTCGACAAAATGCGCATACAATAACAGCAGAATAGCTTCCTCAGATTATTATTTGGGATAAGGAAATACCAATATATTTACCATACCTTCAAAATAATCAACTGGATCAATATGGAGAAAGGCGGTATCTACACTGTGTTTGCTTGTATCAGTCGATTTTTATTCACAAGATTATCTCTATGCAAAAATTTGGTATAAGTCTGATGTTCATACCCTTAACATTCGCTTCAAGGGTACATTTACTCCTCTTCACAACTCTGAACAGTTCAAGCGATCGTTCTCCTATAATATTGCCAAATATGTGAACAATATATCAATCTCTCCCAGATAACTGCATAAAAACATTCAAGACCAATTTAACAGAAATGTTACTGAATGACTAGGTATTCCGTATTATACATATATTATGATTCCAATACTCATGATCATCAATTCTCAGCTTCATTGTATTTTCAATTCAATTTTCTCACTTGTATATCGTTATCTTCTATTTCTTTGTCGGGGTTAGGTAAAAGAGCAGACCTCTGTTATTCATAACATTTGGTGGTACTGAATCTCGCCCTGAACTGTTGAAACATTCTTTTGTTGATCATCTATCTAATAAATGGAGGCATTTATTATTATTACATCAGAAAATTAGCTTTTCCGGTCGAATGTCTATTTCATTTTTACTGGTCTAATTAGTTCTATTACAAAAGAGGTTCAAAGAAAGCATGCTCGGCAAATTGTCACCGAGATGAGTAAACTCACACTTTCATTCATGTGGCAGAGCATATTATGTGGGTTCATAATCGGTTCCGTCGTGTTATTCAACTGTCGATCTATATTACAACTGATCATGTATTTCACAAATCATTATTTATTTTCAAGAAACACGTCATATTTCATAACGAATTAATACTTATCCAGCGATTTTAGTCCAGCAACAACTGATGTTTCGCGAGAAAACTATATATAACGTAATTTGCGCTATCATCAATTAATTCTCTTCCTTACATTATGACACGTGTCTAGTGAAATAATGAATCTTCGGATGAGATAATGATTCACGTCCACGAATCGAGTTTCCGCAGGAGTTTTCGATAGTCTGTCATCCATCATGAGCAGATGGTTAGAGTTCGATTAAGAACAAAACTTCATTCATTTTGATTTGAGAGTTAATTTCTCTCCATCAATTGAGAACACGCAGTTGCAATGAACGTAGAAAAATTATTATGTTATATAACAAAAAGTACATTGGTCAAAGCTTGTGAGCTGGAAGAACTCATTTTGGAGAAGAGCATTATACTCACCTCTGATACAGTGAATCAGAAATGATTTGCCCAACATTCTTCCATTGGGATCACAGGATCAGTAAAATCAATTTTTCCGCAAGCCTTCTGCAAGCAATATCTCAGCTCCCCGATCTGTATCTAAAACTAACTGTGACTTTGCATGTTCAATTCATTCTCCTGTGAATGCTAAGGTGGCTATCAGAACACGCATCACCTGCGAATGTTCACATTGAACTGGCCAATACTTGATGAGAATCCATCCCAACGAAAAATACCAAGTTACCTATACGACTCTCATTAAAGACGAGTTTCTAAACTGCTATATTTTGTTAAAGTTTTCACTTCTACACTGGAAGTTTTAACCTTACTTCTGATTAATTATTCAATTGAAAATAAAATTATTAATGTACATCGAGGAAAGATATCATGGAGCAAGTGAGAAAAGGATAGAAGCCACTCCTGGTGACATAACTATTCGATAGCCTGTATCCTGAATATTTGAAAATACTTGCTGGTATATGAGGATCAAATAAGACGTGATCTGCTATGAACAAACTGAGCAAGATCCAAAGACTTGCCTGTCTAGACATAACAGGCGCAATGAGAAAAACACCATGGAGGTGCTTTTGTATCTTTCCCCTTTACATCTGGTGATAGGGGAGAGGCAAAAATGTACCATTTTACGCTAGAAAACTCAGCGGGATGCAAGAGATCGGTAAAAAAAGACATTTTGGGACACGTGGAGGGACATGAATACAGACCACGTGTCACACAAATTTATATTCAACGAAAACTTGTCAGTGATAATAAAAGATCGCGAACAGTGGCAAAGAGATATCCTTTCCGAGAGACAACATGCCCAGCTGTAGCACCTGTTTCACATATGGATCAAAGACGGAATATGGTAGAAAGGCTGATGTAAATTGTGCGGGGAGGAACCTAGGGTACTGTTACCCGCTCGAACAATACACATCTGTGTTTCATGCAGAAATTTATGCCATAATCCAATGCGCGAGGTCCCATGCGCGAGGATTGATGCGAGGACAATTATCTGATTTCCCTACCTAATGGGATCGACATTCTCACGGATAGCCAAGTCTCACTTAGGGCACTCAAAAATCCCAGAGTGACATCTTGACTGGAATGGGTATGCCGTGAGGTACTGAAACATCTGGCAGACAACAAAAGATTAACTCTAAAATAGGTCCCAGATCACTCAGGTATCGCATGCAATGGAAGTAGTGCTCACGGAAGAACTTTCAAATATGGACCGTTAAGGAGAAAGACTGAAGACCTGCTTCAGTTGTACTGTTTTCTTTGTAAACAATAGTAGTGCCGTTAGCTGTAAATTAGGTAGAGCATGTGGTCGAGGTTCACTACTGGGCTATATTAACTTAAAATCAAAGTGAAACAATTTAATTTGGACGCCACCCATTTCTCCTGATAGAAGATTGCTCAGATCTTGTTCGAAAAGGGACAACAAGATACAAAAAAAGTTGGTGTACACTTCGTGTAATATTTATGAACTACACATCAATATTCAATACTGCTGAAAGGTGGGAGGAGTCTGAAGTCAAACAAATACCTTCCTTAAACATTATGTAATGAAAAACCCCTTATGACATACACAAAAAATAATTTACAGTCAATCAACTTCATGGAAATGACACTTTGGTGTTAAATAGTGATTTCAGGTCAGTTAAACCAAAATACAATATGAATTTAACATGTGATGACTTTTTGCAAGTGTTATGAAAATATGAGAGCGATCGTCCAGTACTGTACGAGGGCTGTTACACACAAATATGATGTAAGTAAAAAAAAACAGCAGGTAAAACATGAAAAATATCAAAGTTGGTTTATGTATACTATCCTGTAAAGACTATGCGGTAGTCTAATGTCCCACGAAGTTGGTTGAAGCCAAAAGTTGTACCATCCACTCCAATCAGGTACGTCGTATCCAAGCAATAAAAGGAAAGACAGCTAGGGGAGTAGATGAAGCATCCTTGGGCTGAGCAGTTTTTGACAGGCTTCTCAGATGGACCACCCTCTCAGTCACCATAACCAGGTAAAAAGTGGAGAGACGAAAGTCTGGGGAAAGTAGTTCATCTGGAGTGGTTGGAACGGTTGCAAGGTTGAACTATCTTCTTTTCGCCTTCGACAAATAAGAAATGCAGAGACAAAAATCCTGAATCCTCATAACCAGGTACTATCCAGAAAGACGATTTTAGCAGGAAAATAATCCATCATTGGAACAGCTCGGGAAAACTTAATCAAAAATCATGAAAGTTGCATTTAGTCTTGGCTTGACAAAATGGCGGACAGAGCCAACGGGGTGGCTTCTATCAGTGAAATAACTCAAAAGGAAATCTTCCCATACTCCGAAGAATTACCCAAATAGAAGGGGTGAAGATTCTTCGGAAATCCCTCCTCCATAAAAACCTTTTGAAGAAATTGAAATTTAGAATTATGGTTACCAAAAAAATGCAAAAACTTACCTCGAATCGAGGTTAAATACATGTCCCAGCAGGAACAAATAAAATGAACATGATGTCCAAGCACTTTGGAACATTCATAACTATAATCAATCCACTCTGGATATAATTCTATCAATAAAATTGATTTTTCTGGCGGATCACTAATATCGACTGGCGTCGTTTCTTACACGAACAGAAGAATGAAAAGCCGACATGGCTACCTCGATTTCTTCGAGCTTATTCCAGAAATTTCAATACAAGTAACGACATCTAATTAAACAATTCTGGACAGAGTAATACTAGACAGCTAAACAACGAAAACAGAGTAATACCACAAAACGTGTCTCGTTAATTAAGGGTAGGCCACCTGGTGGACGATAGCCGAATTTGTAATTCGAACACGGGATACAGTCTAACAGGAATCAGATAAGGGTAACAACAGGGCTACTGGCTGGACACTGTCCATCCAAAGGACACCTGAATAAAAAAGGGCTGTACAACGGCAACCTCAGCTGCAGACAATTTAACAAAGGGACGGAGACAGCCCCACAGATACTTTGCGAATGCGAGGCTCAGGATCGAAAAAGGCAACATATATATAGAAAACCAACTCTGGATCGAGAAGAATATAACAAACATGCAGCAATGAACCTGCACAAAACTTGTGCAGGGGACAAGGTTGTTGGAATAGTTGCCGTGATACATAGGCCTCAACACCAAAATGATGACTAGAGATGCAGCCCCACAACATATCTTGCGGATGATTTCTTGCGTCTGCACGAAGGGGTTTGGGAACGCGTGCAACTGCGATTCAATAGCTCATCAGTCTGCAGGCTTTGCAGCGGGGCCTCTTGTGATAATCACTCTGATGTTGCAGTAGTAAATATCTCAGAAGGCGAAGATCTGCCCGATGTCGAAATGGAGGATGACTTGTGGGCACAAGAAGTCGACGATTCATCACCATCCCCTGATGGAGATATGCCATCCCAATACGTCGATCCATATACGAACGAACCTCAACCGGGACCTTCCAAGAGGGCTAAATTAATTTAATTTTTCGATTTTGAATAGTACTCAATTTCCTAACAAATAAACTCTTTAACTTTTGTTGTACTTATCTGTTCTACTTCATCATTCGTAGCTTAGCTTAAACATCAAAGTTCACACTTCTCATTTTCGATAGTATAATCAGTGTCAGAATTCATTCAGAACGACAGAATTTCAGAAAATGGCGAAGTTCGGAAAAAATTCTAAACTTCGAAAGGCTCAATCTCGATAGGTATTGGATCTACAGAGACAGTTCTAATATCATATTCTAGCAAATTTAGTCTGATTTAGGAACGTCTTGAAAAACTTTTTTCAAAAACTACTCCTTCAGAGTTATAGTCGACAAAATTTGAAAAAATAACGATTTTTTCGATTTTTGACAAAGTTGCGTTCGCCGCTCGAGGTCACAAACTTGGATTATTCATTGAGCCGACATCACAAACAAGTCTGCAGAAAATCAGATTTATCGGATTCGACGCTTGCTGTGATGTTAAAACCGAATATCAAACAATTTGGTGATTTTCTGGTGGAGTTGTGACGGACTGGCCTAGCTCCTTAGGCACCCAACCCATCGTGGACTCGAACACATCCAAATGAAACGAATTGGCCGAGATCTTGAACAGCGTTATCCAGGTCTGCGAAGAAGACGTGCTGGAGAAAACATTCATTGCGGCCCCCTCATGGATGATTAGAAAATGCTCGAAGTCACGTTCATTCTTATGTTAGTGAAATCGTTCAATGTATGTTGAAGATTAATCTGATTCACGCGACGACTCGAGTATCTCTAGGTCTTCAACTGACTCACGAAGCGAACAAATCAACTAGTTACCAATCATTTTGATTGAATAATGATCGATCAACCTAATCAAATCGATCTTCAATCAGTGAGTGATCATTTAGATTGAAATATAAATAGATCAATTCAATAATGAGCCAATTACAATGACTCAACAATCGAAAACCGAATATTTGAACAGTATTCCTGAATTCGAGGTCAATCCAAATGAATTGTGTAGATATATTTTGTGCGCGAATCATTGGTCACTATTGTGTATTATCAAACGAATCCAAATAGCTTTCACAATACTCATTTTTTCAAATCACATCGAAATTGAGAAGGAATGCTCGATTGGTGATCAATATTCAAAATGTATGCAGATGGGCAGAACTTATAATTATTTGACAGGGAAATTTGCTGATCAACGAGAGAATTTTGTTTTGATAGGGATATATTGATGTTGAAACAGCTTCCCAATGAAAAACCACAACAATCTATGACCGGTTTCTTCATATTCTGAGTCTCCCCTTGTGAATTCACATGAAGCAAATGCTGAAGCAAAAACTCTGAAAGGGAAAATGATTTTCTCTGGAATAGGAGAACCATCGGGGACCACATTCAGGTATAGGTCAGTTCGTTAAAAGGAAGAATATTTTCGATAAAATCGAATAGGAACTCCATGAAACTACCTCAAGCCAGTATAGACGAAATCCACAGAAATGAGTCCGCACCATTCCTCAAGACAATCGATATTGTCCCCAGAATTCATTTCCGTTCAATTATCAAACTCCAAATAATTATTATCGATCACAACCACCTTTCCTTCCCAACCCATATCAATTCAGTCAAGACCATATCAAGTTCAACGTTTCCCAACCTATCCCCAAGTTTCCAAACAATCATTTCGTATTCAAAATGCATTCAAAATTTGAAATAGGAACTGACAATGATTTTCAAAGACATAAATGTTAAAATTGCTCAAAAAAATTTACTCACAATTAATGAACTTTTTCCCTACTAATGTATTGTTGTGAACGTTTCGAAAACCTTATCTGTTTCCGTTCTCAAAACATCTTCACGAATTATTTTTCTTCAATATTCGTTATTTACAATCTGTAAAAGACCTGAGATTCGAACCCTTCTGAAAGAAAAAATGTTATGTCAAAATCTCATATCTTTAACAGATTGTCAAAAACGAATATTGAAGAAAAAAAAGTGTGAATAGATTTCGAGAACTATAACGGAATTGGTAGCCAAGGAGTTATACGAGAAGTTGTCGATTAGCTGGACGTGTACTATCCGAAAAGCACTGGTTTTAATCAACTCAGCCACTTTCCGGTGTAGATCACAAGTCTACCCTTCCACATTTTTATCAATTCCAATATATTTCCTTTATTTTTTCAGATTGTGGTAGATTATAAACCCAAAAAACTAAGAAGAAAGGATTCATTCATAAAAAAGTAATGCCTTTCAACACGTACTTATAATAAGGTACCCATTGAATATTCATAATTCCAATGTTCAAAATCTATCCATATGTCAAAAGCATTCTAATGGACAATAGAATTTCAGAATGGAATCTATTCAAATTGACTTTGTTTATTCATTGTTATTGTGTTCACGAGTGCGTTCTATATTGTTCGGGGGTAGATACATAAGAGGTCATTTTTTCATCGGATACGTAGAATATAATTAACGGAGAATAATACACAACGCACATGTCAATTCCTTCCCTGCTCCTTCGGAAAAAACTCTAAATATATTTCAAATGGCGTAATCATCAAAGGCAAAACGCCATCTACTGGATGAACAAAGACTAAAACTTCTAGCTGCAGGTGATCTCTAACAAGTGGCATATCGTACGTCGAAGCCGTAACAAATGTCCCCTTATCATCCTGTACGAGGCGTTTTTCCTTCGGCACCAGATTGAAATTTTTGCTCCGTAAGAGCAAACCGTTCGACTTGTTTATTTTCGCAAGTCCTCCTGAATGTCACTCGATTTGTGAATACAATCATTCGAACACCGGAAATCTGAAGAATAACTGAGGTTGATTGTGAAAAAATGTATTTGAATAATCTGCATTTCCGCGTTAATCTCATTAGAATGTTTTTACCTCATTATTCAAAATGTTATGTACATTGCGAAAGTATGAATATTCAATAGCTTATCTTTTAATCCTGTAGATTAACAATATCGATATTCCTTTCAAAACATCTTTGCATGTCATTATTTTGTGGTGGTTTGACCTACCACAATCGGAAAAAATCAATATTTACAGAAAAACGAACCTGAAAGGGAGTATTCGTTAAATAGTTTTGAAAACGAAAGCGGATATGGTTTCTAAAAAGTCAACAAGTCAACGATAAGTATTTTGATAAATATAAGATTTTTTTGATTGGCAAATTTGAGATATACGAGAAGTTGCTGACTAAATGGATTGTTCTGTTAATCAGCTGACGAACGTCAACCCTCAGAAATCGAAACTTGTGCGAGCAACAGATTAACGAGGCCTCACTTTTCAACGTGTGAATCCCAGTAGGGTGGCCCAACGAGGAATCGAGCCCTGGTCTTCCGCTTGAAAGGCGGATGTGCTGACCCCTATACTACCGAGAACCACTAATAGAACGTGTTCCATTCAGAAAAAACTGTTTTTTGATCAACGCAGCAACTTATCGGGGTAGATTGAAAATCTGCCCTTCTACACTTATATAGATTCCAAAATTAATTCTCATTTTTTCAGATCAGATGATGTCTTCCAGATTGATTTTCCGTAGTCTAAGGAATCGAGTCTGTGAGGATACAAAATGTCTATAATACTATTACAATTTCCTTACTTTATTGCTGATATTTATGAAAATATCAACATATCACTGACTTACCCCATATTACCACATATTGGAAAAGCAAATTACCCATTTCTTGTTCAATGAGAACTTCGAGTGACGCTCAATTTGCTGTTTATCTGAAAATTCTTATTGGTTTCGAGAAACTGGGTGTATTATTCTCGACGTTATTTTTTGCATCAGATTAAACAGTTTCGACAACATTCAATATTTTCATTGCAACTAAATCTCGAATCAATAAAAATTGCTCGAGATTTCTCTGTAGTCTTTCGATTCTCGAATGTACTACAGTTGGAAAATATCTGAAGAGAAAAATATATATTTATCCGTCAAAAAAATGACCTTTGATGAATTCTTCCCAGATCATGAGGAGGTAGTTGAAAAGAATTTACTATCAAAAAATATCAACTTTGTTATCTACTGACAAAAAACAACAGGAAAACCCTATTTTACCATCAAACAAAGATAAACTTTCGACTTTTACGTTTGTTCTCCCAACTATTACTGTCAACAAGAACTAACCGGTGTTGGGCAAATCGATGCATGTAGTCAGACGATAATTTTAGAACTCTCCTTCATAATATTATAAATAAAAAGAATCCGCTAGATTACTATATCAATCATACCGATACAGTTTATTGCAACTGTATAGCTGCGCACATAGGTTAATAGGTTTTTTGTTGTTTTTCATGTGATGAAATGTGTTATTCATAGCATGTTACGAAAATTCGTGGAATGGATAATATAATCATTTTCGGATGTGAACACAATCAACTAGGTTAATCTCATCTCACATTTTTTGTTTTATTATTACCGCATCCAATATGCAATTCGGAACGATAACTATGTGGTGATCAAATTATGGTAATGGACTACCCGATACTGGCTTGGAGTTTTTTTTTTCGGTTGTCCCATTTCCACGATTGATATCATATTCAGATGAAACTGCCATAAAAATATCCAGATTGGGTAGATTTATTTTCTAACTGAAATTTTGTATTGATTTAGCATGTTTGAAAAAAATCCAAAATTCTTTCTCAATAGTTCTTTTGGGTTCTTAACCCACCACAGTCTGAAAAATTCAGTATTAATTTTGGAATATTCACAATACTAATGTGTGACGTGTTTCATTCAGAAGTACCTGTTTTTTTAATTAACGCATAAACTTTTCGGGGAAGATAGAAGTCTACCCTTCTACACTTGCATAGATTCCAATACCAATACTTATTTTTTCAGTTTGTGGTAGATTAGAAACCCAGACAACTACGGATAAAATATTTATCACTACAAAGTTATGACGTTCAAACAATAATATGGAAGCATTTGGGAGTTAATATCTTCAAACCCAAAATGTGAAGAACGCTAAGCCTTTCCACTCCTGGAAATTCAATTTTTTTCAGACCAGGAATCCAAAAAAAATTACGAAAGAATCCATCCACCACAAAATAATGACCTTCAAACAGTACTAAAATTCTTCTAATGGAATATTATTCACTATTCCAGATGAAGGATTGTACGCAGAATACTTTCAGTATTGAATTCTGGAGACACAAAATTGGATGACTCTTTACGAATGCTGAACAACATATAATTTTCTACAAAATTCACGATGAAGTTAAAAGACCAGAAAAATTGTCGTTTCTCGACGGAGGAATTAGAAGGAATAGAATAGTACGTCTGGACAAACCAACACAACATTAAATGGTCTGAGATCGAAGTTATATACAGGTAGTAACATTGGTCAAAAGAAAATTCAAGTTGACCACATCAACAACGATGCATTCAGTCCTCCCAGCGAAGAAACTCGGTATGAATGAAAACTACTTATTCGACAAATAGATCAACTCACAGAACAGGAACTTTACGCCAATCTATCCAGTTGTCCTCAAAGAAGCATCGCGCAGTTCCTCACTGTTACCCATGGGGAAGGGTTGGACCTGAATGAACGTAGTTCAATAATGAAACAGTTTTCAATATGTTTGGTCACAGTATATCCGTCCACTTGGCTGACACTCTCTTGAACGCGCCCTGAGGGCAGAGCCCTTGACAAGGGACGGCTAACGACGTTCTTGATCTTTGTACCAATAATTTCGTCCGATTTATGGTTGCAAGGAAAACACAATAAAAATTGAAACGTCAACATACAGGAAAATTTATTTCTAGTCCTTGCAGAAAATAAAGTGAACTTTATGCCTCCACGGGCCAAAAAGTGAACATTATGCCCGCTCGGTCGTAAAGTGAACCTTATCCCTACCATCAAAATTATTTTATAATTTCATGGTGCTGCAACAGTTTTATTTTCTTATTATTTTGTAATAACTTAAAAAAATCTAATTGATTATATTAGACGTGCCGTTAAGACAATACAGTTGTAGGCAATGAAAGTGTTTTATCAACTTGTTATAGAAACGTTTATGAAATAAAATTAAAAAACCTTTATAAAATAGTCACGAAACTATCACAGAAACGTTTTCACAACCAACTTGTGAAACATATTTTCATTCAAAAGTAAATTGTTTAGTAGCAGTTTAATAGCATTTTTCTGTGAGGTTTTTATTATCTTTATAAAACTATTTCAAGCTCATTTTATAACTGCTTCCTGTAGTTTTCATGATATTATTGGAATGCTTTCATACACAGTTTTGTTTTTATCACCATATTGCCACCTTAATGATAATTTCCCAACTATTTTATAGTATGGTATATTCACTACAACAATGAAAAACTGATATAAAATCAAATTTATTCCGCGAATATATATTTGCTGACTCCAAGAATAAAATGCAGTATTTAACCGCCCATCCCCGATATACAAAACGTCCGACATGAAAGCAGATATAAAGCGAACCAAAACATAAGCGAAGTAGTATAATAATAAACGTCTTCATTATTCTCATGCCATAATTTTACAAAAAAAAAAACGAAAACAGAAAATTGACTACAATTTGCATGAAAATAAAAGGCGAAGTTCAATTTTTATAGTGTCAAGTCACTATTAATTGCTCTTCCACTCAACCTTGAACAGTCGCTACGGTTGCAACGTATAGTTGATCACTTCTAACAGTCTCTATAAAGCTGAATTGAAATAGGACGAGATCACTCTTACCAGAAAAAGTATTTTATTGTGTGGTTTGTAAATATTTTTTCAATTCCGAACGAAACCGCTGCATTCCAGCTTTTTTAATATATTCCGGTAACGAGTTATAAACCCTACAGCTATATAACTAAAGCTACGTCTGAAAAATTCAAGTCTAAAACTAGGTGGAGTAAGTAATCCCTTATTCCTCACATTGAGATTGTGTACATCGGTTCTGTAAGTAATTTTTCCATACAGGTAAATAGGTGTTTTATTTACAATCACTTTATGAAAAAGCGCTGCAGCATGCAAAGTTCTCCTGTTCTGCATATTCAACCAGCCGATATCATGTAATTTATGGGAAATTCGTTGTCTTCTCCTAATGCCATAGACAAGACGCAAGCAAGAGTTCTGTACTTTTTGAATTTTTGCCTTATACTGGCTAGATAAAAAGGGATTATATAACACATCTGCATAGGCGAAGTTTGACAGTACAAGGGCCTCGCATAGTGTAGCTTTCAATCTCAATGGAAGAAAATGTCTCTGACTATAGATACTTCTTAACACGAAATATGAACGCTGCAAAATATTATTAATATGCTTTTCAAATTTCAATTCAGCATCAAGTATGACACCCAGACTTTTCACCTCTTCAACTGTTTCAAGACGCTCGTTATCTATATTTAAAACAACAGATGCCTTCAACAAGGAACGATTAGTGCGTGATCCAAATAAAATTGCTTTGGATTTGCTTTTATTGATGGTAAGGCAGTGATTTGAAGCTGATCTGATAAATGCCTCCAGGTCCTGATTTATTTGAATGCAGGCATTTTGCGTTGCTTGTGGGGGAAAACTATAATAAAGCTGAGTATCGTCGGCGTACAGGTGAATCTCACAGTTTTGTAGACTGTCCATCAAATGTGATGAATAAATCGCATACAGTAGAGGTCCTAGAATAGAGCCTTGTGGTACACCAGATTGAAGGCTAAGATATTGGGAATCATAACCATCTATACTCACTTTCTGTTGGCGATTTTTCAAAAAAGATTCAACAAGTGAAATAGCATTTTGAGAGAGCCCTATGTAGTTCAATAATCCTATTAGCAAGTCAAAATTGATCGTATCAAACGCGCGGCTGAAATCCAATAAGATCAAAATCTTACAATTTTCCTGATCCATTGCCCTAAGTACATCATCTACGACATGTAGAAGTGCAGTTGCACAACTAAAACCTTTACGAAATCCTGATTGTATAGTTGGTAATAAAGAAAAAGTTGCAAAATGGGCTTTGAGCTGTGTTTCAATTGCTCTCTCCAATATTTTTGATAATATAGGCAATATACTGATGGCTCGAAGATCCTTGTATTCAGAAGGGTTCTGCTTTTTTGGCAATACTTTTACAACTGCACTTCTCCATAATGAAGGAAAAACTTTATGTGAGGGCAACATAATCTGATATATCTGATATTCAAACCATCACAACCAACAGCATTCGTTTTGATATGGCAGATTGTTTGGTAAACAAAAAAATCATTCATTTCTTCAAACGAAAATTCAAAATCTATCAATTTATGTTCAGAATGAAATGAGAATAATTCTTGTGGGGCCTCTGCTGAAGGTATAGAATTGATAAAAAACTTATTTATCTCATTAGGATCTTTTAGGTCTTCTGGTATATCGAGACATTTACGAGGTAAAATATCATTACATTTCAAATTCTTCCACATTTCTTCCGAACTCATTTTATTACTATATTTCTGCATGAAATACGCCCTCTTTTCTCTTTTGATAGCTTGATTCGTATAATTTCTCATATTTTTATAAAACTGTAGGTGAACGTCAGACTTTGAGGACTTATATCTTTTCAAAGCTTTGTCTCTTATCGAAATCATTTCATGAATAACATCAGTAAACCACGGAGATATCTTTTTTGTAACCCGAGAAGTTGTAATTGGTGCATGTCTGTCTAGCAAATTGGTTATACAGTTAACTAGGAATGATACCTTCTCATCTACATTGTCAAAGTCAAATAGTCTAAAGAATGGTACCAAAAATAGGTCTCTCTTGAAATCCGTTTCGTTGAAATATTTAAACTTTCTGTGTATACACAATTTTGGCTCATTCTTCCCCCCATCAACACGTAACTTACAGTATACCATCAGGTGATCAGATATACCACCATTTTCAAGAACACCTTTCTCCACTACTTCCTCCCTGTTTATTATAATTACATCAAGTAATGTTGCTGTTTGATTAGTAATTCTTGTGGGTGTCTCTATACTTTGGTTGATATTAAAGCTTTCCAGTACGGATAAAAACCTGCAGACGTTCAGACTTTCATAATCAAGAAGATCCATATTGAGGTCTCCGGTACAAATGACATCATCTACAGTTGGATAAATTGAACTTAAATTATTCTCAAACTCATTTATAAATATTCGAATGTCTTTCGAAGGTGGTCTATAAATTACTCTGTAGGCAACGGTTTTTTCTTCAACTTAATATTAATCCAAAGTTGTTCCGCAACGTCCCCAACGTAATTTATTTTCACACTATGCATATTGTTCCGTACTGTAAGGACGAGAATATTGCGTCCGATACCTCATAAACTTGATAATGCCTACCGCAGCTGTAGGCGAGAAGTCAGGAGTAAAAACCTGTGGACCAGGGCAAACAAACCCGAAAAACACCCCAGAATCAGTTACCTCCGGTGGTGAAAGTTTACGTTCTTTGATGAACTAAGTTAAGTTTGAGACTAGAAAATTGATAATACAACACAGTGAATTTTTCTCTCATCAATAATTATTTTCCAGAAACGTTAATGAATGAGTGGCGCGCTCAAATTCTGCTAAGAAAATGCGATATGTGTCAATAAAATCTCATTTGCAGTAAAAAGATGAATCTTTTAAGCACAAGTAATGTCTTCAACAATTTCGTGAGTACAGAAGTAAAATTACTAAAATGGCTTCAACCTTTCTATTCGCTAGTGTTTAAAGATAGTTGGTGACATATCTATTATATTTTCCTAGTGTCCAATACAAAATTACTCCTTGCGCCTTCGAGAAATTATTTTCAACACTATTTTTTCTTTTAAATAATTCATAGGTATCGTTTGAATATGTTGCAAAAGTGCAATAAGAGGAGTCTTTATAAAACTACTTTTTAAGAGTGTTAAAAACATTGTATAGCAATTGCCGAAATGTTTATAAAACTTTTTTGTAGTATTTGTAAAAGGCCTTACAAAACAGTGATAAAGACTATAATGTTTAATAAAACGGTGCCAATTTTCCACTTATAGCTGTTTTATGAACACATTGACAACATTTATTAGAACATAGCAGTTTTATAATTTGTTTTATCTACACCCGTACTCTAATAATACACTTATATGCCCACAACCCGTTTTATAATGAAATCCATTACGATACAGATTTTTCATTACGATACAGATTTCCAACCAATAGAAACCCATTATTTATCAATCAAGCATGATGTGCATGCTCTGCATTTGACGTTTGTCAAGTCAAAATCGGTATAGGTATTGAACTATATGAATGAATATAGCCAAACTTCGATAATCATAACAAAATGTTTGATACTAGCGATATGGGAGAATCACCTTCGACACCTTCACCGACAGAAATACAGTTAGAATGATTGAATTTTTCATTCGACAAATGCATGATTTATTACTTATTTTTTCATCAACTTTTGTAAGCTCTCCGTAGCCGAGCCGTCTGTGGCGCTGAGATTGAATAATCTAGCTGTAAGAGACATTGGTTCGATTCCGGCCTCGAGCAATCTTTCTTTCTTTGATTTTTGATCTTCTTTACATATCTCATCGTTTTATTTCTCGAAGTAATACTATTAATTACAATTCTTTAGAATTTTTCAAAGCAATTCGTTTAATCAGTATCATTGTGTGCAATACAAATATAAATATAATATTTGTAGTTCTTCACTATTTATCGGGTGTAGATAAAATAGCGTATGCAACTCTCATGTAATGGTTATTAATACACTCGCATAAACCATACGAAACTCACCTTCGGCTCGTTTCGTATCCCGGTTTATGCTCATATATTAATAACCATCATTACACGATCGTTGCATAATATACTATTATCTACACCCGTACTCTAATAATACACTTATATGCCCACAACCCGTTTCATAATGAAATCCATTACGATACAGATTTTTCATTACAATACAGATTTTCAACCAATAGAAACCCATTATTTTTCAATCAAGCATGATGTGCATGCTCTGCATTTGACATTTGTCAAGTCAAAATCATTATAGGTATTGAACTTTTGAAGAATATAGCCAAACTTCGATAATCATAACAAAATGTCTGATACCAGCGATATGGGAGAATCACCTTCGACACCTTCACCGACAGAAATACAGTTAGAATGATTGAATTTTTCATTTGACAAATGCATGATTTATCACCCATTTTTTCATCAATTTTTGTTGGCTCTCTGTAGCCGAGCCGTTTGTGGCGCTGACACTGATTATTCTAGATGGAGAAGACATTGGTTCGATTTCGGTCTCGAGTATTTTTTTTTTCTTAGATTTTTTATCTTATTTTCATATCTCATCGTTTCATTTCTCGAAGTCATACTATTAATTACAATTCTGTGGAATTTTTCAAAGGAATTCGTTAAATTAGTATTATTGTGTGCGATACAAATATAAATATAATATTTGTAGTTCTTCACTATTTATCGGGTGTAGATAAAATAGCGTATCCAACTCTCGTGTAATGGTTATTAATACACTCGCATAAACCATACGAAACTCACCTTCGGCTCGTTTCGTATCCCGGTTTATGCTCATATATTAATAACCATCATTACACGATCGTTGCATAATATACTATTTCCGAAACGTTTTAGCAATTATAATAACATTTGAAATTGCCAGTTGAGATACCCCCAAGATTTTCCCAATGCATAGGGTACACTCTTATACAACTGGTAACTGAGCAAAAAAAATAATGATGAACTTGTATAACATAAAATATTTGAATTGTTACATTTCAGGTGATCACTTTCACTGTACAGTTGGAATTTTCACTGTGATATTCCATGCGATATATATATATATATATATATATATATATATATATATATATGTGTGTGTTCGGATAGGTTTCCGCGGTCAGTTGTGTGTTGTTGTTGAGTATATATATATATATATATATATATATATATATATATATATATATGTGTTCGGATAGGTTTCCGCGGTCAGTTGTGTGTTGTTGTTGAGTTCGGGTTGAACCGCGTCTGGAGTTTTGTTCTCGACGTTTCGGCTCCGATTTTGGAGCCATTTTCAAGAGGTGAATGTGACTTCACGCTGAGGTCTCAATCTGCCCACTCCTCAGGTGTTGTCACAGGGGGCAAGGGTTTGTGACTTGACGCCGGGGCCTCAATCTGCCTACTCCCCAGGTCTCGTCACGAGTTCTTTCCAAGGTCTCAATCTGCCTACTCCTTAGATCGAACTTAACGAGGAGTAGGCAGATTGAGACCTCAGCGTGAAGTCACATTCACCTCTTGAAAATGGCTCCAAAATCGGAGCCGAAACGTCGAGAACAAAACTCCAGACGCGGTTCAACCCGAACTCAACAACAACATATATATATATATATATATATATATATATATATATATATATATATATATATATATATATATATATATATATATATATATATATATATTTATTTATTTCAAATTGTGACTGTATGCGTTATGTAGAGAGACTTATTTGGTTTGCAGTCTAAGGATGACAATTAGGCTGTTCTCTGTTTTTGTCGAGCTTTCGAAAATGTTTATTTTCTTTTTCAAGACGCTACAATATGTAAATGTATAATATGAATTACAATATATATATATATGTATTCTTACAAAACGTGAAAATCAATTAAAATTATTAAAAATGAATGACATATTTTACGAAGATCGGGAAGTCACTTGACGGAAGTTCAGGCATATACAGAGTTATTATTTTTTATTGTCTACTGATATTATAATTGCAAATGAGGGAGTATCATATTCAATGAGGATGAGAGTTATCATTCGTATTCAGATTTTTATGTAGAATATAAGTATATATATTGCTCAGATCACTAATATCTGTTCGTTTATTCAAAACAATATCTTTTTTATTAGAGATGTGGACCATTTCTAGAAATAGTCTCTTGAACGAATTGGTCTCCATATCTAAAATTTTCACATTTTCATAACTCAACCTATGATCTTAATCAATTGAATGTTCTGTCAATGCACTTGATCTTATATTCCTTCTGCAGTCACTCTTATTTCCAGTTGGTCTATCTTTCAAAAGTTGTTTCGTTTGACCGATGTATACTTTATCACAATCCATACATGGTATTTCATACACGACGTTGGATTTGGATGTTATATATATATATATATATATATATATATATATATATATATATATATATTTGATCGGCTAGGCTTCCGCGGTCAGAAATGTGCTGGCTGGAACTTCCGGTTGATCCGCGTCTGGAAAGATTTACTTGTCTACGTTTCGACTCCCATTTCGGAGCCATTTTCAAGACTTAGTGACCTTGCGTCTAGGTCTGAGTTGTCTCACTAGCTGGCTATCATCACTGGAGAACGTTCTCCAGTGATGATAGCCAGCTAGTGAGACAACTCAGACCTAGACGCAAGGTCACTAAGTCTTGAAAATGGCTCCGAAATGGGAGTCGAAACGTAGACAAGTAAATCTTTCCAGACGCGGATCAACCGGAAGTTCCAGCCAGCATATATATATATATATATACAGGGTGGCCCACCACATTCGCCTCGGTATTTCTACGAGAAATGAAGAGAGTTAGGAAAAAATTTTCAGCACAGTCATATGTGGGTTCATGTGGAGTATATTCCAAAATTATATTTCTGTATATATATATATATATATATATATATATATTTATATTTATATATTTCTAAGATACTCTAGAAAGACTTTTCATGTAATATCTTAATTGAACAGAGGTAATAAATATAAATTCAAAGCTCATGAAATCAGCTTCCTCAAACCCTTCCAGGAGATGAGTAGATTTATAGAACTTTTGTCAATTCATTATGAATGAATACTTCGAAAAAACAGACTCCCCACTTTATGGGAAATATAAAGTCTTCCGGTATATTCAGACTTTCAGAATTCCTTCTCAACAGTTTTCGACGAATAATCCAATCCATAATCCAAAATGCTTTGACCTCATTCCTTTTGATCTTTGAACTTAACAAACTCGGCAGTATACGAGCTCGAAAATAGAATCAGAACGAACATTGATAAAATGGAGAGTTTGAGAAGCAGCAAAATGCTTCATAATTTCTCCGAACGGTGAATCAAAGCGAAGGTTCGGGTGGAAATAAAAATAAATTCCATAAAAGAGTACGGTGCATGCTGGCTCCGCGCATCATGATGCAGTTGAGCCATTTAAGCTACGGGAAAGGACGTCACATCACGTTCGCCAACTATATCTGAACTCCCGGAGTTTTGTCTGATAACCTGAAAATATGGAACAAGTTTTATTTGTTTTCAGGGATAGCAAACTTTCCTGGTTTATGTGCTCGACGTAACCTCTGTGAATCGTTGAAATCGTTTTGTTCTGAACTGTTATGAAAAGTATACCAACCCATTCAGTAATCAAAGAAAAATTGGGATTGAACTCCGATCGTGAGCTCAGTATCTTTGACCGCTGACACGGCATTGAACAGGGATCATTTGCGGAACAGAGACCACGTGAAATAGTGGGAACATGTAATTCTTCCAGGTTTTTTACTGGTAGATCAAAAATATCCAAACAGGAAAACCATGACAATTGTGGGTTTCATGATGGATATTCCTTTTTCATGCAGAAAGGTGATTCATAGAAAATATCCTGATTTCACAATACATCAAATACTCTTCGATTCATATTCCCGACTAAGCCCCATTACCATAGAATGTACTCGTTCGAATGGTATATCACTACTCGAAAAATTACAAAGTATCCTCCGCCATATTTTTAAAAATCCATGGAGCATAATGTTTAGAGGTTTTCTGTGTAGGTATTCCAACTAATGCAAACTCTTTGTTTTCCCTGAAGAACATCGCAGCGCCTACTTTCTCAGTCCCATTCAATCGCCATTCACGGTATCCAACGTATTGTTATTTCGACAAGATCAAGTTATCATCCAACAAAGTCTTATATCATACATTCTCATTTTTATATGGAGATTCGTGAATCTAGAGATCCTTCTTCAATGATTTCAATTATTCACTTACTAGAAGATTCTTTCCAGGATAACCTTTCGTGACATTTTTCAATAATGCTTCCGCGTGAATACGAGTAAATAATATCGGGAATATTTCTTTATTCGTGTGATTGCACAAAAATTAAAAGCTGCTGGATATTCAGCTAATAATGGATGAGCGGAACGTTCTATTCAAACATAGAATGAAGGCGATGGCAAAATGAAGAAAGGACATCAAGTGTAAAGGATTCAGTTATTTGTCATTCTTCCCAAAAAACTGATTCAAAATCATCCTTCCAAATATAAAATTGGGAGTGGGAAAGAGAGAACAGGTCTGCTCATATTCGAGCAATAAAGAACTGTGGCAGTTTGGTGAAATTAGTCTTCGGTAAGTGTTGGCAAATGAACAAATTTATATTAGCGTTCTATTAGCTTTCTTCGATTCACACATTGTATATATATATATATATATAGAAGAATCCTTTAAATATTCGGGTGTGCAGTCAACAAGGAATTGGAAAAAGTGAACTCTTTATTCTGTTCAAGCTTTCGAGTCTTTATTGGCTCTTCATCAGGAACTCTACAATGAATTAAGAAAATTGTAAGAATAGAAACGTTTTTTTAACATGTGCTTACTTACGAATGTGAGGTTTATAATCCTTTTTTAATGAAAACATGAAGGACAACATATCACAAACACATCGACCTAATGGTACAATTATAATATAAAACTTTAATTAAAAGATATGATCAATCATACATGTAAAAGAATTGAAAAATGGGAGAAGTTGTTTCTCCTAACAGGCATTGGAAACCATATTTGTAATTTTAACGGAAATGATGTGAAAAGAAGGGAATGAAGTTGACAAGTGACGAATGATTACAGTTTCCTGTGACCTTGTTGCCAACACACAATGAAAATGAATGTGAAATCACCAACTAAACAGGAGTACCAAATGTAAAGTTGTTATTATTTCTGCCCAGTAGGGGGCGACTTAGTAAATATGAGTATATGATGCTGAGATTATCTATATCTTTCCTGGAATTTATGGAATTTGGTTCTTTGAAAATTTGTGTCATTTCAAGAAAAGTTCTTTTCTTAAGATTGGATTCATTTCTTGAAATGACACAAATTTTCAAAGAACCAAATTCCATAAATTCCAGGAAAGATATAGATAATCTCAGCATCATATACTCATATTTACTAAGTCGCCCCCTACTGGGCAGAAATAATAACAACTTTACATTTGGTACTCCTGTTTAGTTGGTGATTTCACATTCATTTTCATTGTGTGTTGGCAACAAGGTCACAGGAAACTGTAATCATTCGTCACTTGTCAACTTCATTCCCTTCTTTTCACATCATTTCCGTTAAAATTACAAATATGGTTTCCAATGCCTGTTAGGAGAAACAACTTCTCCCATTTTTCAATTCTTTTACATGTATGATTGATCATATCTTTTAATTAAAGTTTTATATTATAATTGTACCATTAGGTCGATGTGTTTGTGATATGTTGTCCTTCATGTTTTCATTAAAAAAGGATTATAAACCTCACATTCGTAAGTAAGCACATGTTAAAAAAACGTTTCTATTCTTACAATTTTCTTAATTCATTGTAGAGTTCCTGATGAAGAGCCAATAAAGACTCGAAAGCTTGAACAGAATAAAGAGTTCACTTTTTCCAATTCCTTGTTGACTGCACACCCGAATATTTAAAGGATTCTTCTTTAACTTAGACAGTCGTCTAACCTTCTCACATATATATATATATATATATATATATATATATATATATATATATATATATATATATATATATATATATATATATATATATATATATATATATATATATATATATATATATATATATATATATATATATATATATATATATATATATATATATATATATATATATATATATATATATATATTTATATATATATATATATATATATATATATATATATATATATATATATATATATATAAATTCGAATTGAACACGTTTTCACTTTTTTGCCGAAATTAGGGACTCCCCATTGCTTATTGAAGTTGGATTCAGTTCGTGTTTCGAAGAGATACTCAAATCATTGAGGTCTGGTCAGGTACCTTATTCTTCATCTGATGAATCAAATTCTGAAGATTTTGAAACATCACTGTTACCTTCAATATTCCTCTACTTGAAGAACTAATAGGTTGGTATAATGATGCCATGAAAAATTCCTTCAGTCCTGATTTCTGGAATTCATCAGTTTTTGGCACAGTTTCGATTGGAAAATCGTTTCTCTCATGACAGTGCAATTCCAGTAACACCATCCATATCTGGCTAGGATTTTCTCCAGGATTGCTTATTTGAAATGAAAAAGTCCATTACCAACAAACAAATATTTGCTGGCATCTTTAGAGACTGAAAAATATCCACGGTTGTCCACTGTTAATCTTTTTTTTTTTCTCTTCCATCTTCCCACAATCTCGGTGTGAATTTGAGAATACCTCTTCTTTGATTATATTCGCTGAACATCGCAGAGGTTTCCGGTAAGAACCCGAAGATATGAACGCAATTCTGAATGAATAGTATCTGATGCTTCTGGAAATCTCAGAAGATCGAGAGAACAAGGGTCATATAATTGATGACCTATACATGAAAATATTATAATAAGAGATAGAACCGACATTTCACCTTCACTCTCAATATGACTTTGTGACAAATCGAAATGTTCCTACCTACGTGTAGGCAACCAACAATTCACGGTTCTAACTGCTCGCGTATCACGGGCCTATCTGAGGTATTAGGGCAAAAAACCAATTTTGGACTGAGGTGGCCTTCACTTGATGGAAATCCATAGTTATTACGCTATAAGGTAGACACGATTAAATACATTTAAATACATTCGCTTGATAAAGGTACAGTGTACCGAAACATGTCGCGAAGACAATAAATTTTGTGGAAATTTAATCGTGTCTACCTTATAGCGTAACAAAAAACCAAGTTGGGTTTTCTGCCGTATCTCGACCATTCTTGTGACAGATCCTTCCAAGCGACGTTGATAGTGACTGTGAGGCGTTTTTGGTTTTTCATTGTTCAAACGCCGCGTTGCTGCGTATTGTCTTGTGCCTGCACCTCCATAGCTTCCATAGCCTCTATAGCTTTATTGTGATTACGCTACGTCTGCTCTCGTCTTTCCTGTGAAAATCATCACCTTTGCTATCATTAAACCGGATAAGCATCAACCGTGGTTTTTATTCGGCAACCCACCCTGAAAAACCCTGAGATCCGGCGCAACTTGGCGACCAAACGAGAAGCCGAATAAATCATGGTTCTGGATAAATCACCATCGGGAGCAACAGCTTACTTCCTCAGATTCCGAGAAAACCGCGGAAATCAACCTCCCGAGGGACAGAGTTCCAGAAAATCGCCGCTTCAACCCCAGATTCAAGGCGAATATCAACCCCAGCCTCGTGACGAACATCAACCCCAGTCTCGAGACGAACACCATCTCCAGGATCAGGGTGAAACCTTGAACATATCAGGTAACTTAGGGCATAATTCTTATTATCCGGGAGCATCTCTGACTTTCACGTCGGCGAATTCATCCGCTGCTGGGTCCACATCGGCCGTATCATCATCAAACCCGTCTTTATTATGTCCGGCGGTATCAAATTGTGAAAATCAGAGGCTAAATTCGTTTCAGGCAGATGTAATGCAAAATTTTTGTGAAAACCGTGGAAATACTTATAGCTCACCTGACTTGAAAGATGTAAGAGTTTTACCTACCTATGATAACGAGGGAGAGTTGCACCCAATCGATTTTTTGAAAATATTGAAACATATTTTGATGTTCAGCGCGTTCCGTTTTCACAATTGAAATTTTACATAAAAAATTTGCTTGGAAGGGCTCTCAAAGTTTGGTTCGACTGTTATAGTCATTTGTTTAATTCGTATCCTGAATTTAAAACAGCATTTTTGGAGCAGTATTGGGGTTCCACATTACAGCTTGGTATCAAGTTAAAATTAGAAGCGGGGAAATATCGGGAAGGAAATTTCGTAGACTATTTCAATTCTCAAGTTTCATTGGCTATGTATTTGAAACCCACTTATACGCAACAGGAATTAATTGCAATTATCACACGACATTTCCCTCCTAATATTTCGGCCACTTTGGTCGGAACTGATAACTTGTTATCGGCCTGTAGTCGATTGAGACAGGCGGATTATTTCTTCAAAAATAATACGAACAGGTCCTTCTATTCACGAAATGATACAGATCATTCGAATATAAGTTCAGAAAACAGTTTACCCCAACAGACTTATAAAAATTATATATTATTTATAATAAGATACCTTTTAGACATTCCGATTAGCAAAATATTTCCTCACTTTTACTTGAGGCTTCACCAAAGGAAAATGAGTCGGGAAACGAGTGAGTTTCCCACACATGAGTTACTCGTGTGTGGGAGCAGTGTTGATGAAGGAAAACCCAACCTTCACTTCTAACAACAAAAATAAATCAGATAGTCGGAATTCTTTTGTATATAATAATCCAGTGGAAGATTTACTTGACGAATGCGAATTTGACCACAGTTCAGTTGATACAAAGTGCCCAATTATTTTACTGAATATTTATGGTTTTCAATTTCCAGCAATGATAGATACAGGGAGTACAGTAACTGCCTGCTCCATTGAAGTTTGGGAACAGATATCTGATATTCATAAAAATATACCGCATTTTCCTTGTAATGCCATTCGTGTTGTTGGTGCATTCAAGTCAAAATTCAGGAAGGTATTATCACAAGCCTACATAACTTTCCAGGCTGATATGGAAACATTTGTACATGAATTCCTGTTGATTTCTGGCTTATTATATCCTATAATTATTGGAACAGATTTCTTGAGACTTCACAATGCTTTGGTAGATCTTAAAAATAAAAAAAATATTCTTCAAAAAGAAAAGAAAATTACATCCTTGAATGAAGTTGATGTTGATCACAAGTGGGCCAATCCCCCACTCATGAATGTAATTGCTATTATTAATAAAAATTATTCATCCAAAGATGACATACTTTGCCACACTGATGTTATTGACTTTGATGTCATTACTTCATCCGCAGATATACAGGGTGTTAAAAAAATTGTTTTCGAAAACTTACTTCTCAAATACAAAAAAATATTTTCACAAATTCCTGGTCGCACAAACCTTTATTGTCATGAAATTCATCTATCTACCGAAAAAGAATTTTTTATAAAAAACTACCCTATCCCAGTTGTACATAGGGAAGCTGTGGAAAAAACCATAAAACAAATGGAAAGTTGGGGAGTTATTGAACGTGCTTCAACCCCATATGTTTCACCTCTCATGACAGCTGTTAAACGTGACGGGTCAGTAAGAGTCTGTTTGGATGCCCGGCACCTGAATTCCTTGATGGTACCAGATTTTGAGAGGGTGTTACGCGTAGACGATATTATATCGCGCTTGCATGGTAAGAAAATCCTTTCCAAAATAGACCTATCGCACTCGTATTGGCAAATACCGTTACGGGAACAAGACAAAAAGTATACGGGGTTTATGGTAGTTAATAAGACTTATCAGTTTAGAGTTTTGCCGTTTGGGATTTGTACCGCCGTTTCATCGTTCTCAAGGGCCATGTCTATCATCTTTGGAGAAGAATTTTCAGATTTCTTGGTGACCTATGTGGACGATCTCTTAGTGATGTCTGAATCAGTGGACCAACACCTGGAACACCTCGAAAAAGTTTTCTCTCGCTTACTGCAGGCTGGTTCTACTATTAAACTATCGAAGTGTCAGTTTTTCAAGAAGGAGATGCCTTTTTTAGGTTACATTGTCAGTCCAAGAGGAGTTCGTCCAGATCCTGACCGAATCCAGGCTATTGTTAATTTCGTGAAGCCAAAAAACGTAAAGGAGGTGCAGAAGTTTTTAGGTCTCTGCAACTATGACCGGGGATTCTCTTCTAGGTTTGCTGCACTTTCAGAGCCATTAACTTCATTATTGCGGAAGAAAAATCGTTGGAATTGGGGTCCTGACCAGGAAGAGGCATTCTAGTCTCTGAAGAGGGAATTACAACAGGCCACGATGATGTTTCATCCTGCCTTGGCACGTGGTGACAGACGCTAGTGACAACGGCATAGCTGCTCAACTTTTTCAGGTTGTCGATGGCGAAAACAGGGTTGTCGCTTGGGCCAGTCGTCTCCTGCTAGATCGTGAACGGAATTATCATTCCAATGAAAAGGAGGTTCTAGCTGCGTTATGGGCTATCCAGAAATGGAGAGTGTATCTTCTTGGTACTGTGTTCACCCTGTATACAGACAGCCGAGTGCTGACTTATCTCAACAGTTGCAGGCTGCTCTCTCCTAGAATAACTCGCTGGGCATTAGCGTTGCAGGAATTTTCTTTTAATATCATACATGTTGAGGGAAGTAAAAATTACGTAGTCGATACTCTCTCTAGGCATAGTTGTATCCGATTACCAACCCCTTCAGATAAATGTTTTCAGATTATACAGCTTCGGCTTCCTGAAAACTTTCGGACGTCCTTGAAAAATATTGAAGATCTCCAATGTTCAGATCAGAAACTGTCGGAAATTAGAAATAATATTCATAGTAACGAGGTCATCTCTAGGAGGTTTTTCATCCTCAAAAACATTTTATATAAGTACGGTCTAGATGAAAACGCTCTATTATGTATACCTGAATCACTCGTAAAAAATTGTATTGAGAGTTATCACTCTGCTTTCGGACATTTCGGAGTATATAAAACTCACGCTGCTATGAAAGATGAGGTTTACTTTCCGAACATGCAACGTCGGATAAAAAAATACATTAAGGCGTGTGACCTTTGCCAAAAGTCGAAAATCTCTATCCTGCCGTGTCCACCTCAAGCCCAAATTATCCCAAATTCGAGTAAAGACCTAGTTGCAATTGACTGCTTGGGCCCTTTAATCAAAAGCCGTGGAGGCGTGACTTATATTTTAGTTGTACTAAATGTCTTCACCAAACACGTGAAACTCTACCCTCTCAAAAAGGCGACTAGTCTCGCTATTATGAATCGGCTGACTTGGGAATACCTTCCGGTACATGGGCCTATTCAAAGAATTTTGCATGATAATGCAACGCAGTTTACCTAGAAACGTTGGAGGGATACTTTTCAAGACCTAGGGGTAAAGTTAATTTACATTTCTGTACGACACCCTTCTGCAAATCCAAGCGAACGGTGCATGAGAGAAATAGGTAGGATCATGCGAGCTTTTTGCCATGATCAGCAGTCCAAGTGGGGGACTCAGATAAGTGTTTTTGAGGACTTCTTGAAACTCGGTGGTGCACGAATCGACAGGATTCACTCCGAATGAGCTACAGATGGGTCTTGCAAAACCCAAATTGTTACCTGCTCATTTGTCACCTCCTTCGAAACAGCCGTCCCTATCACAAATGGACAAGCTCATTCTGGCAGAAGCTTCTCTTCGGTCTAAAGCTGCTCGACGTGCGCTTTTACATCCTGGTCGACCATATCACAAGTTCGAACCTCAAGATCTGGTCCTACTAAAAGCGAATAATGTTTCATCAGCTATCAAGTCGGAAACTAAAAAACTGTTGTTGCTTTTTGAAGGCCCTTTTCGTATTAAGAAAAGAATCCATCAGGATACCTATATTTTAATGTGTGATGATGGGCGTGAAAGAGGAATGTTTCATGCCAGTCATCTGAAACGTTAATGTGAGCCATCGTTAACGTAGATTATTTTTTGAGTCTATATTTTTATTAAACATAAATCATGTTAGGGTGAGTCCCATAACGTATGACTTTTTCCGTCAGTGGCACTCATAGATAGGGGGGCGAAGATGTAGCAAATCAAAATGTTCCTACCTACGTGTAGGCAACCAACAATTCACGGTTCTGACTGCTCGCGTATCACGGCCCTATCTGAGGTATCAGGGCAAAAAACCAAGTTGGGTTTTCTGCCGTATCTCGACCATTCTTGTGACAGATCCTTCCAAGCGACGTTGATAGTGACTGTGAGGTGTTTTTGGTTTTTCATTGTTCAAACGCCGCGTTGCTGCGTATTGTCTTGTGCCTGCACCTCCATAGCTTCCATAGCCTCTATAGCTTTATTGTGATTACGCTACGTCTGCTCTCGTCTTTCCTGTGAAAATCATCACCTTTGCTATCATTAAACCGGATAAGCATCAACCGTGGTTTTTATTCGGCAACCCACCCTGAAAAACCCTGAGATCCGGCGCAACTTTTTTCTATTAATATATGACACCACACCAATCTATACGTGAAAACGTTCTTTGTGAGAATCGCTGAATATTTGATATGCGGTATCCTGATGGAAATTACAAAGATCTGATTTGTGAATGCCCCGGTTCGAATTATACAAGACATGATACTATCTATTGATAATGATTTCATGACTCATCAAAATTTTGAAAGTACTTTTAGCATTGATTCTCAATTTCTAGAATAATAATATAATATTTATACAACAAGAAGTTTTTATGAAGTAGCTCGTTCCAAATATAACAAAATACATAGAGGGCCAAAGTGTCATTTTTTGACATTACAATATTTTCTAATGTCCCCTTTTCCAATATTTTTCCAGATTTAAACATTGTTGAGATCAACCTTCTAACTTAAACTGTTTTATAAACACATGGCCCCCTCCTCCAGACCAAAATTTTGGGTGCGCCGATACTTCCATCTCTCATAGCTGAAATTGATTAAGACTGGTCGATACTCAATGGAAATCCACATCAAAAAATACTATATTCTCCTTCTCTTCCTCCCACTTCAACTACTCCAAACGAATAGCAATAAATTGTCTGACATTGCACCAAAAGTGAAACCAAACTGGCATATTACATTTTTGGTTGAGAAATATTGCTCCATAATGTTAAAAAACCAATAATAAATGATCCACTTGCCGAAATATGCCTCTTCAAAAATGGCGATCCCGCAAAATATCCGCAGACCACTGTGGTCAACCGCATGATTTAATTAGAAATCCAGTTTGAAATTAAAAACACGTCCCGAGTTTATTATTTTCAAACATTCCGTAACGGTAAATGAAAAGCATATCTCCGCCTCTCATTCCATTCTGCGACTATGTACAGCAAATTTATGTAATGCATGTGATGTGCTCCAACTTCAAAGCGAAATCGAGCATATGAAGGCCAAACTGTTCCAGAATAACATTGTCGCGAGAATGTCTGGAATTTTGATACTATAGTCGAATATGGAACAATTCAAAATAGCTTGCTTTCCGTCAATGCAATAGATTGGCCTTTTGCAAGAAACGGAGGCCATTCATCAATCCATACATTTATATATCTAAGATTTTTGTAGCCAAATTCTCAAGAGTTTCTTCTCCAAATCGATTCTTCCTTAGACAGTTTTAGGATTGAATAATAAAGAAGTCAGAAATACCTTTATATTGGTACACCCCAATAAAAAGGATTCAACCTTGCAAATCGATCATCTTCATCAGAAATCTCAGTATTCAGGGTTTCGAATAGGTTTAGATCATGTGAACAACTGAACTTGTAGGTTGCAGTGCGGTGAGGCTGAGATGCAATCCAAGTCAGTCCAGGCTGATTACTACGAAAACGTATAGCATACATGAGATATTTTTTTCTCAATCACGAGTTGTAGCTCGAAATTAGCACTACTTTCGAGTTGTAACAAAAATCGAGTTTGTAAAAAAAATGCATGTCCGCTCTACGCTTTCGTAGATTTCTGACAAATATGTATAAATTAAAAAGGAAAATAAAAACATCAAGACAGTATTACAGTGATGAGTAAGTCCTAGTTATTTAAGATGGTATAATTTGACTAAACAATACGACATTCAATCAAAACAAGAAAACAGTATATACAGAAATTTCGGAAACAAATCATTCAAATTTATTTTTTCATAGACAATTGTTGCTGAATCAAGACAACATTTTTCTTCAACATTTCTGAACATGACATGGAGACATGATAGTTTGGTGATCAGGTGCTTGCAATGATCTTCTTACTAAATGTAATGAAAAACGCTTTTTAAATACTGCTATAATAAAGCGATGGATGCTTTTCAGTTTATCCGATGAATAGTTCTATATCCAAAGACCTGGTTTTAAACTCAGTTATATCTAAAACATTATTGACAATTTAGAACAAAGTCCACCAAGTAGCAAAGACAAAAGATTCAAACAAGCAACTAAATGAACACCATCGGTCTAGACCTGTACGTTATACATATATATTTCAAACAACAATTGAATTGCCCCCAAAATAGATAATAGATCAAGATATAATTTTTTAGTTGCCTAACCAAAAAGTTGCTAATGCGCGGCATTGTATGCGAAAAAATACGTTCTAATTATCACAATTATTCAGTTGCCGAACAAAATTTGCTCGCACTAGCAACTTCAGTTCGGCATCTGTTGTTTATATGAGCGAATCAGCAAGTTTTTAGTCGAGGCAACTGAAAAATCGCGTCTTGATCTATTTCGAAGGCGATTTAATTGTTTTGTTTCTCATTTTTTCTGTTATTTGAAATGAAAGGAATAATAACTGGTGACACAGTAAATTCAATTTTAACAGAGCAACGAACCAGTCGTAAAGTGCGCTGAACACAAATTTATCAGTCTCCTCTTTTTGTAGATCAATGAAAAACTTGCTAGTACGTGGCTGGCCTAAGTATATCACATACATACAGTAAAAACCTTTGAGTGATGTGGCAGTTGTAAAATGGTGAGCATATTATAGAGCAATACTCCAATATTGACTTGACATATATTGAGGAAGCAATCTTTTCAATGTATGAAAATTAAACAGATCATTTTTCGCCGAGGAAATCATTTTATTATATTGTTTGTTAAAGTTTAGTTTAGGATCGAATTCAATCCCGAGGTCCTCATTCTGTTCGGTGCATTCCAATATAATATTATCTAAAGAATAAGAGAAATAGAAAATAATACGCTTCAAAAGAAAAGTTGTTGTTTTGCATTTCTTAATTTTTAGGGGTATCACCAGATGTGTAAGATATAAATGTCATTTTGGAATGCTGAACAATCAGATACAGATTCTAAAGATTTTCAAGTCATCTGCAAAGAGGAGTATTCTGCTAGAAATACCAGTTTCGATATCATTAATGGAGAGTGAGAACGAAGAGGTGCTAATAGTTGCTTCCTTGGAGTGACCCGCTCAAGGCTATGAATTGGCGGGACTTGTGTCCCCTGAATCCTACAAACAGGATGAGGATAAGCAGGTGAGATTGAAGCAAACTCATGAGCTAACAGTGAGGGCCAAATAATGTCAAGGGAATTTGTTCTAGTATGTGCACTGCGATCCTTTCGCATGGACACCCTGAGAGATACTGCATCATTTCCTTGTCTTGTTAGAGGAGCACATACTACATCGTTTGCACCATTCCACCACAGACAGATTACCTAGTAGTATCTCTCGCGTACTCTACTCCAAAGTGCTCTAGGAAGAATCGTTCGATAAAGGACTAGCCTCCCATCAGAACTTTCTCATTTCCGAATGATTGAGTCATCTCGAGGACTCAGCGAGTTCCTTCGAAGCTAGTAGCCTTTAACTGGTTGGCCATGTTTTATGATCTCCTGCTACTGGGGTCTTGTTCCTCGGTAGGTCCACTCCCAATTAATCTTCAGATCTGGATCTTGTTTTTGTGCGTCCCTCACCGCATTACTCTTCAGGCTATTTTCGTTGTTGTTGATAGCCGCCGTGATTAGTTGGAAACTTTCTGTCAGCAAAAACAATTTGGCGCATTTGTAATGTTGAACGAATATTCATGGTCGTGCGTTGGCCATCCATCTTTCGTCTCCTGGTGCTAGAAAACAGGCAGCCCCCCTCCAGGTGAGGTCTTTTTGAAAGATTGTCTGCATTTCCATTACTTTTTTTTACGATGGCCTATCTCCAACCCGTATGTTTGCAGTTTCTCTAGCCATCGTGCAAGCTGTCCCTCAGGGATCTTGAAGTTGGAGAGCCATCACTGCAACGCCAAGTCGTTAGTTCTAACCAGAAGCTTCCAGCCGTAAAGGAATGAACGGTAATATTCGACGGCTTTGACAACAGCAAGGAATTCCTTTCTAGTCGCGTGATTGTTCTTTTCTGTCTCCTCCAACGTTTTGCTGGAATGGCCGATAATGACTTCTTCGCCTGGGATAAAACGGCTAATAAGGCATGCTGGGAAGTATCCGTATCAATGGTAAAAAGACCGTCTTCTTTCGGGTATGCCAGAACTGGAGTAGTAGTCAGGTGCCTCTTAAGGGTACTGAAAGCTTGTTGGCACTCTTTTGACCAAGGGAAAGGTGACTTCTTCTCCTTCGCGGTGTGCAAGGGTCTCGCTATCTTTCCGAAGTCCTTGACAAAACGTCGGTAAAAGCTGCAGAGTCCTTGGAAGCTTCTGACTTCATACTTGTTTTTCGGTACCAGCATTCCTCAGCCTGCTTGGGACATCTTTCAGATTCGACAGATGTTCTTCAAAAGTTTTTCCATCACAATAATGTCACCGAGATAGACCAAGCATGTCTTCCATGCGAGCCCTTCTAGTACCAGTTCCATCAATTGCTCAGAGGTGACAGGAGGATTGGAGAACCAAATTGGCATAACTCAAAAAGGGTAGAGTCCATTGCCAGTGGGAAACGCAAATTTTTTCCTTAACGTCGGGGTGGACCGCCACCAGCCAATATCCACTTTTCAGGTCCATCGTTGAGAACTATGAACAGTTGGCAAGTACATTGAGGGTGTGGTGGAATATTCTGGGTAAAGGGTAGCTGTCGTTTTCTGTGACATTATTGAGTCTTCTGTAGTCTACACAAAATCTTGTTGATCCATCCTTCTTGTTAACCATTACTACGGGCGGGCGACGACCAAGGAACTGGATCCCAATATTACCCCTTCTCGTAACATTTCCTTCGTGATGGTCGTAGCTTTCTCTTGTTTACTGAACGGCAATCGAATCGATGGTTGTTGGATAAAAGCAGCATAGCCGATGTTGATTCGATGTTGTACGGATTCGTGCGGCCTGTATTCTTTCTCACGAATGATTTGCCATCTTTATCCAGAGAGTTCCTCGCCTTCTTTCGTTCGTCCTCCGAGGAGTGGCTCCATGATTCACCAATAGTCGTTACGAGTTCTGCTGAAACCTCTCGACTACTAGAGACGGGTGTCTGCTCTTCAAATCTTATAATTTTGGCAACAGGTTGAAAACCTACAATGGCTTGCCCCTTCTTGAGAGTTATTCTTTAGGCCTTCGAATTGGCCACTCTCAATGTTACCAGTTTCTTACAAAGCCCACTAGGCATTTGTCTGCAAAGAAAATTTCGAAAGTTTTTCCGTGGCTTCACTACAACAGCTCCCAAGCCACCAGGTCCAACGACTTCAACAGCGACGTTTATCCAGCAAATCTATGGAATTCTGGAATCTCCTGCTTCCACAAGTTCATTGGTTCCAGGTTTCAGGTCGGGTGCAGATCAAAATATCTTTTTGCTTTCGAAAATTGAGGTTCTGTTCCTCATATCGACTACGATCCCATGAGCAGTCATGATGTTAAGTACAAAAATATTTCATCGACGATATCAGCCACCAGGACGTCAGCCTCGGTCTCCAAGTTTCCTAGTGACTCTCTCCAAACACAGTGATTTGATCTCCAGTGACTGTTTTCGAAATGGGTACCCGCGTGGTAGTCCCAATGTTTTGCTTGTCGGAAGTATTGCCGTTCATCATCGATCTTATGACTACCGTATAGTGAAACAATATCCCCTTCAACTTCATTACCCTCCTAACATTCAGCAAACTTCTTCAGTCATTTATAATTCAAATTTACCGACCATTATCAAGCCTTATAAATATAAAGCATCATTTTAACGAAGGTGCCAATTGAAAGTAATATCTATTTCTTTGGAATTTGGTTGACAGATTTATCACACTCTTTTCTGTTTTCATCAGTTACAGAATAATGTGTTAGTGCCATGAAACTTTATATAGTATGCTTGTTTCAGAATCGTCAATATTTGAACAGAATTTTTTTGTCATAAAATGAAAGTTATGCAATGATCTCATGTACTGGGGAATGAGTAGAATTACAAAATTATCAACAATACCAGAAAAATGAAATAGCGCAATAAATAAAATGAACGCACTGATTCAATATCAATGATTAGAAGGAAACTTAATCTATAACGTGCGCTTTCTTCATTATCGATTTTAATCGGATAGGTCATACAAATCTGTTCTCGAACTCATGCCACAATTTATGATACACCTATCAACAATGATCCGTAGTGACCACTATCTGTAGTTCTGCAAATGAAGTATAAGAGCTTGAGGTTTACCGGTGCAAGTAATAACCTTATATAACAGATATTTTTGAAATGCATCATCGAAATATGATTACGATTGATAACTCTGACTCTGCAGTGGCATTAGTAGGGGTTGGGTCGGTCTGGGATGGAAAAAAATCGTTGAGCGTGGGAACTTTCAGCTGAGCGTGGGAACTTTCAGCTGAGGCGACCAGAGCGCTCCAAATTATCACGTGACATCTGACGTCACACATCTACGTCATCATCTGTCATGGGCTACCACGGAACATCAGAACCTTACGTCACAGCTGTCATCATTTGTCAACAGTCATCCATCATACGCCATCTGTCATCAATCATACTTCACACACGAACGCCACCTATCAGCAAGTAACAGAACCCTTGTATGCCACCTATGAATTAAACATGTAAATAACCTGAGAAAAATCATCCGATGTTGGGGATTGAACCCGGGCCTCTCAGCATGAGAGACATAGACGCTAACACTGCGCTAGCGAGGCAATTAATTTCAAGTGTGTATAGGTAGGTATGATACATCGACGCTCCTCGAGCTCAGCTCAGTGAGCAATAACCTAACCAGCCGGTATAATCCTGTCATCTATTACTATGGTTTGGAGCCCTAAGCCTTGGTCGGCTCTGAGGGTAAAAAATAAAATGCATGAACGCTTATAACCTCAAAATTGGCGGCGCCAAATTTCATTCATTCAATCTTACATGGCCCAAGTTTTTGTCACCTATCACAATGAGCCACATGGTCGGGGGCCCCCTCGTTTGAGGAAAAAAAGGACATTTCGCCAAGTCACGCCCATACGTCACATCTGTCATTTGTGAAGTCTTAGGCATGCGTCATGTCACCAGTCATTTGTCACTCCAACCTAACCTTGTAATCTGACCATTTCTACAGTCAAAGACATCTGTTACTTCAACTTAACCTTGTTATCTGGAATCAAAAAATCACGCCCTATACGTAAAGTCTATCAGCTGTCACATAAGACATGGTCCAAATATTTTTGTCACCTCAATGAGCCCTAAGACATGGTCGGGGCCCCCGTTTGAGGAAAAAAAGCACATTTTCCCCACCAAGTCACGCCCATACGTCACACCTATCATTTTCACTGTCAAAATCACCTAACCCAACATTCTATGCCACTTTGTCAGCCAAGTTCCCTGCCATCCGTCATTTGTAAAGTCTTAGGCCTGCGTCATATCTGTCACCAGTCATTTGTCAGTACAACCATGTAATTTGTAAAGTTCTAGTCATACGTCTATCATTTTCCCAGCTAAAGACATCTGTCATCACTCATTTTCCTCAGCTAAAGACAGTTCAACTTAACCTTGTGATCTGGCATTCAAAAAATCACGCTATAGTTATACGTCTATCAGCTGGCACACCCAGCTAAAGCCATCCAGGCATTTTCCCAGCCCAAAATTTGTCAGTTCAACCTAACCTTGTAAAGTCATACGTCACAAATCTGTCACCAGCCAATGTCATCAAGTCACGCCCTAGTTACCAGCTAAAGCCATCTGTCATCATTTTTCCCAGCTGCCATCATTTTCCCCCAGCTAGAGACATCTGTCAGTTCAACTTAACCTTGTAATCTGGTATTCGAAAATAGCGCCCTATTAGGCATTCCAGATACTTGTCAAAAATGTCAAATAAACCGAAATGAACCAATCGGCGGCATCTGCCCCCCAGGAACTTTCGTTTGTTTTCTTTTTTATAAGTTTGTGATTGGTCAAAACTGGTATTTGCCCCCCAGACATAACCTGATCTGGAATGCCTAATACCTAACGTCTATCAGCTGTCACCTCCAGCTAAAGCCATCTGTCATCAGGCATCCAGCCCGAAGACATCTGTCATCATTTTCCCAGTTGAAGACATCTGTCACTTCAACTTAACCTTGTCATCTGTAAAGTTTGGCCATATGTCACCCCTGTCATCTGTCAGTTTAACCTAACCTTGCAATTTGTAATATTTCCAAAGTCACGTCTATCATCTGTCATCAGTCATTTCTACACTGAAAGACATCTGTCACTTCAACTCAACCTTGTAATCTGGAATAAAAAAACACGCCCTATACGTAACGTCTATCAGCTGTCACCCCCAGCTAAAGCCATCTGTCATCAGGCATTCAGACCAAAGACATTTTTCAGTTCAACCTAACATTCTATGCCACTCTGTCAACCACACCCTAGTCTATCAAGCCACGCCAATTTACCAGCTAAAGTCATCTGTCATCCATCATTTGTTACCAGTCATTTGCTATGTTTAACCTTGTAATCTGTCATCTGTAGAGTTTGGCCATATGTCACACCTTAAATCTGTCAGTTCAACCTAACCCAACATTCTATCATTTATCAAGCCACACCCTAGTGATTTTCAGCCAAATCATCCATCATTTGTCATCCACGCTATTCAACCTAACATCTGTCATCTGTAAAGCCCTAATGTCACATCTGTCATCAGTCACAAACCAAAGAATCTATCAGTTTAACCTAACCTAACATTCTATGCCACTCTGTCAACCACACCCTAGTCATACACCTCAGTCCAACCACACAGCAAACATCTGTCACATTACCCGCAGAGTCACACCCATGCGTCACATTGAGCCCCCTCGTCCCCTGTCCAGAGCCCCGACTGGGACCCAAGACTACCTAGGAGCCACGTTCACAGCTTTCAGCCACACACACACAGCAGTCACAAGTATTAACCAGCACTAATATTCCTTCAAAAACAATAGAAATTCCACTCAAAATGCTCTCTTCAATAATGATTGAAATGTGTTGCAAATATTCAGCGGACAATTTGATACATCTTTACTCTATACGGTTTCGCTGACAGAATGATATTTCCACCCACACAAAGATAACAGAATGTGTTATCTGAGACTGAAAAGGTTCAATTGAAACATAAGAATTGAGATGTTGCCAGTTGTAGAATAAAACAAAAGTTATGGTGACTGACGTATTGTCAGCTTTAAAATTATGCATTAAGTTTAGGAAAATGTAACATTAGTATAGTGTATACAGCATTGTATACGGGGTGTTTTTGAAAAATGTGTTATAGGAAAAAATCCACACAACACTCATTCGACACAGAAAATCATATCCATTGTGAGCACCACATTCTTTTCGAGAGAATGAGATGAGAATTCAGAAAATGTATACTCTATGTACATAACTATACTGAACAAGCGTAACCGATACATACTTGGTTGAGCTTTAGTACCAACACCAAAGTATATCGGATCAGAGATAGAAAATATACACTGAAACCTTATGGAAATCATTGAAACACTTACGAAAATCTCAAGAAATTGTCAAATTTTTCCTAACACCAAAGTATATCAGATCAGAGATAGAAAATATTCATTGAAACCTTATGATAAACACTTATGCAAAGCTCAAGAAATTGCCAAAATTTATGGAATCTGTAAAAGATGGTGAAGGGATGGATACATCTCTAGTGAAAGACCGAAAAGAATTTCAATACAGCGTTTTTGGTTGAAGCGAAGAACCAAACAATTGCTGAAGGTATCAAGAATGTACAGAAACATGAATTCAACCAACATATTGAACACTCTGTGTCCTGAACAATTCAATTTATAATGGCAAATCGTCTTGAAAATTGATTCAATCCCCTTGAAGAATTCATAAGTATCAGTGATATATTACTTTTGAGAGTTTCTGTGAAGATAATGAAGATATAGGAATTCAAAATATTGATATATTTGTTTTATAACTATCAATATTGGAGGAATATCAGAAATTCGAGTTGGCGGTATTACTATTCATAAGGCTTATATTTTCGCAAAAAACGTGAAGCCTATGAGACCAAAATAACTGTATTTTACCGAATAGGTTAGTGTCACGAAGTACTTTCACTCAGTGTTGAATGCCAAAATATTTTGGCCAGGGTTCACAGGTATGATATACAGATATAGCAGGTAGGTGTGATGAAAATTGTGCAAATTCGTTTCTTTGGGAAAAATACGAGCAGACTTCCATAACATTTATGAGAAAATATTTACATTGTAATAGATCGGAGTACGTGCGAAACTAGCACTGATCAGAGTAAAAATTAAACAGAAATTCCCCACAAAAACACGCTTTCTGCTCAGAATGGCAATTCATTAGCAGAGTTTGATATATTTCACAGTAAAACTTAGTGAAAATATTATGTGTGTGATGGCTGGCAGACATTTATGTAGTCCTAGATGAGTTGTTGAGGGGTCATTCCATTCTTGACAGTTGAGGTGTTTGGACGTGCGTTGTCTTCGAAAAATGGAAAAATTCATTATTGAAAAAGAAAATGTCAAGAAAAACCGATTATTCGGTGTTGAGGCACGCACAATTGATTTCAGAATCAGACCTGTGCCAGAGGGTGGCGAACCAGTAAGTTGGATAAAACAAGCTATCGAAGACATTGTGATGCGAGGATTTGAAAATTTGAAACCGAATGACCACGTTGGATTCACCTTTGGATCAAATGAGCTCACAAATGGACAAGGTTGGATGAAATTCAAACTGGCATCAGAAGTTACATTTGATGATGTTTGGCAAACAATATCCTCAATCTACCAATCAAACTCGAAAGGAATGAATACCGAAACATTTACTTTGGGTATTACGACCGTAAGAAAACCAGAATGAAAAAGCTGCAATACTGTGATCAATATCGATTGAGATGTTGTGAAAATGCCACAAAATGACGAGGAAATACTACGAAAAACATTACAAATACATCAATAACACAAATGACTCTCTGGTGAATATTGAGTCTGCATTGGATACACTACACTTTCGAAGCCAAGGATATACCGAAAGAGGAGACATCAGCCCTGATTCAAAAATCTAGATAGAATTGTTATTCAAAATTTACAGTGAAAATACATGTGAATGTGTTGAGAATTGTGTGAATTTTTCTTCCCCAAAACATTTCTGCTAAAGTACCCAAAATTCTTCAGATTTGTAGCTATTTGTTGAGAAACCTTGAGCATCTTCCTTCCGAGATTCTGTGTATTTTTACACCAAAAAAAATAACAAATTATTTTTATGACGGGCATTGTTGAACGTTCGACTCAAAAACAATTACTGAATATTTTCATCACACGTATCTGGTATACTTCAGATTCGTCAACTATCAAATCCTTTCCAAGATGATCTGACACAGAACTCTTCAGATTCGTCTGTAATCCTTTCCAAGATGATTTGACACAGAACTCTACAGATTCGTCGACAATCGTATCCTTTCCAAGATGATCTGACACAGAACGCTAATTTCAGATTCGTCGACAATCGTATCCTTTCCAAGATGATCTGACACAGAATGCTAATTTCAGATTCGTCGACAATCGTATCCTTTCCAAGATGATCAGACACAGAATGCTAATTTCAGATTCGTTGACAACCGTATCCTTTCCAAGATGATCTGACACAGAATGCTAATTTCAGATTCGTCGACAATCGTATCCTTCCCAAGTATCCTTCCCAAGATGATCTGACACAGAATGCTAATTTCAGATTCGTCGACAATCGTATAATTTCCAAGATGATCTGATACAGAATGCTAATTTCAGATTCGTCGACAATCGTATCCTTTCCAAGATGATCTGACATAGAACGCTAATTTCAGATTCGTCGACAATCGTATAATTTCCAAGATGATCTGACACAGAATGCTTACTTAAGATTCGTCGACAATCGTATCCTTTCCAAGATGATCTGACACAGAACGCTAATTTCAGATTCGTCGACAATCGTATCATTTCCAAGATGATCTGACACAGAATGCTAATTTCAGATTCGTCGGCAATCGTATCCTTTCCAAGATGATCTGACACAGAACTCTAATTTCAGATTCGTCAACTATCATATCTTTTCCAAGACGATCTGTCAACTTGTCATTCGGTGCAGAACTCTTCAGATTCGTCAACTATCATATCCGTTCCGAGTTGATCTGACACAGAACGCTACAGATTCGTCAACTATCACATCCTTTTCAAGATGATCCGACACAGAACCCTAATTTCAGATTCGTCAACTAGCATCTCACTTGCGCGAGGCGTCGAGTTTCGTCTCATATGTGCGACGCTATCCATCTCACTTGCGCGACGCTGCAATCAAATTGAATACCCAACCAAGTTCATTAGGATAAAAATCGTTTCTCATGGTACAAAAATCCTCAAAAATGAAGTAATAGGTGTTCTACATATCGGACATTACAAGTGACAGCGCAATCAGCACGGCACGCTTAATACTCACACGACATGGATAACACATCCCTCTGATCCTGTTCACTAAACTATTGATACGATGGGACATTCATATCAATAGTTTAGTGAACAGGATCAGAGGGCTATTGACTAAATTTAAAATACTGAGAGAGTATTTGGATATTTGCCATTTAAAAATTGTTTACTATGCATTAGTACAGAGCTTGTTATCATATGGTATTTTAGGCTGGGGCGGAGTTACGGACAACCACTTAGAAAAAGTTCACGTTGTTCAAAAATGGATTTTGAGAATTATTTTTAGAAAAGATATCAGATATCCTAGTGATGCACTATATGAAAACAGTCGAATATATGATACGAGGCAATTATTCGCATATAAAATTTTAATCAATATACATAAAGGAAAGATCCCAATACAGTCAATTAACCACGGATATGATACTAGGAATAAACATTTCAAAACGACCTTAGACAAATGTGATAAAGCTATTGGTCAGCACAGCTGTCAGTACATAAGTACAAAATTATATAATTACCTACCCAGAGACTTGAAAAATTTAAGAAATTTTAATCAATATAAGAAATCAGTTAAAGAATGGCTGTTGTCAGAAGACCGTAGAGTATACCATAATATGATAAATACATATTTAACATTTTAAATCTGAATTGATGTTGACAATCCACTCAATGTATGATACTTCCTTACCGATATGTGATATTTAGCTACCCGGATTGAAATATTTCTTCCGCTGGATTGTGATATGTATGTATGTATTTTTACTTCTAACTGTGAAATTCTATATTTTACCTATAATTTTTAAATTTTATATGTACTACCAATTATTGTATAATTGAATTTTTTACTTTTTTTACAATTTTTTACTATTTTTAAATTTTAGCTTTTAAATAGTTTTTAGTTTTAACATGTTCAAACTCCATTGTGAGTACCACGTACAAGCTGATTCCTCAAATCAGCTTCTGTGGAAATGAACAGTTTATTTACAGACAAATTCTAGAATATTTTTGTAACCAATTTGTAACTATTTCTGTGAATAAACATATATTATTATTATTATTATTATTATAAAAATTGAAAGAATAAAGTGAGAATATATTGAGAGTCATGTCTTTGAAATGTTCATTAGAGTTCACCTCAAATAATTCATGATGAATTCATGAATATTGGTCAAATCAATCCAAAAAGTACGGCAATTATAATATTCGAACGAAACACGCGATAAACTTATCAAAATCGATTATATATTGAAACAAATGAGAAATCTGGAAACTAAAGATCATGTAAAAGTCGAATACACGAAGGAGCATAATAATTCAACTGGATACATAATAATCAAGCCTGAATTTCAAACGAATCCAGCTAAGTCAGAAATATTGATTCAACTGAAACAAAAATTCTCAAAAAGATACAATGGAAGTTCTACATATTTGACAACTTTCACATGTCACTGAACGATCAACACAACAGGCTAAATTTTTACAAGACATGAACACTACGTCCCTTCCATTTGACAAACAAATTTTACAAGTATAATGTGTTGGTGAAGAATTTTGAAGGTTTTTGAGTTCAAAATTTGGATTTTTGAGTTTCTAAACTTGGCATTTATCATGATAAATTCGATGCTGAGTCCAAGCTTCAAGCAACCTCGGGTTGCAATAGAACCATTTGAGTCGATGACTTCTGCCTGTATGAAAAACTCTACTTCATTGGGAAAATTTCATTCTCATGAAATATCTGAGAACATGACTTGAATCGAAGAGATACATCCCAGTACCAAACATGAACAATGTGATATCATTCAACTTGATTTGAATAGACCACAATTGAGTCTGAAAACATGCAAGAATTTCGAATCAAGCATGTGCAGACGATTGTGAAAATTTTAAAAAAATTACATGTGATAATGAATTGTATACGTGTAGAACATAAGGTTGAATGAATCCAAAAGTTTGAAGGAGATTCGAAAATTACGACAGACGAAAAATGTCAAGGTCGGTGATAAAGTTCGAATTTCTGAGGTCCCCAATACGTCAAACGTACGTTAACGGTTCGTTAAATGCGACTAACGGTTCGTTGAATGCGACTGACGCTTCGTTAAATGCGACTAACGCTTCGTTAAATGCAACTAACGCTTCGTTAAACGCACCGTTAAATGCGACTAACGCTCCGTTAAATGCGACTAACGTTCCGTTAAATGCGACTAACGCCTCGATAAATGCGACTAACGCATTTTTGTTTTGATATCTAATAATTTTGGAAATATCAGAAACCCGATTCATTTTTATAGTTATGCCTTTTTGATATTTGAACTTTGATGGAACCATCCTAAATCAATCCAACACAGTTCGTACAATTTCAGCGTCAGAATTTCATGGATTTTGAGGGTATCATCCGATAAAATTCTACATTTTCTAAGCATTTTCGGTTTGTTCTGCTCGACTGATACCGTAATTTATATTTGATTCTCGATGTGGTTGGTATGTATTAGTTTGAGCAATGGTTACGATCAGAATTTGGCCAATTCAGTTGGATTCTTGCTGTGATTAGGAATCGATTTTTTACATGCATTGTTCATTCGAATTTGAAATTTGCTATATTTGGTATGGATCTCAGATGAATTGATGCATTCGTGCAGGTTGAGTTTGATGACTTCGTTGCGGGCTCCACTGGATTCCTGCATTAGTCTCCATTGAGTTGGTATTAACTTCTGCCTTGATCCTGGTGTTGAGGAATTCATCAGAACCATCTAGATTTGCTTCAATCAGAGTTTTTTCAATCATTCCACTATTGAAATTCAGTTGACCGAGTTGAGTTGCCACGGTATTGATTTCGATGTTCGTCGTATTATAATCAGATGAACTTCAGTCAGATTCTTGGATTCGTCCGAAATTGATTGACTTAGTTGGAATTCTGTAGCACTGATTCTTTGATATATAGGACTTTCACATTCATTCAAACGAATCGTATTCATGTGAGCTTGGTTGGCGTTCACTCTGATATGATTTTCACATATTTATACAGCGTTCAGTAGACACTCGTAAGAGTAAATTGCTTCCTTCTGAACTTTACTCTTCAGGAATCTTACAATTTCAATATGTGAGCTACTTGCAATCGTTAGGACTTGATTCGTAAGGACAAATATCATTTTTTCATACTCATATATTATAATATAAACTTTGTGGTGTCATTGTTCAGATATACACTTGTTCTTTCAAATGATGATATAATTTTTTTAATTTATGTATATCTGCTGGTCGTCAGGCAAAATAATTATTTTTCGATTTTAGTACATTTGCAGGACATTCGGTCAAATCATTGCTCTGTAACGTTTGTTTTTTTAGCATATTTTATCATGTGCCCTATAGATCAACTTCAGTCCTCTGGACTTTTGGTATTCATTTACGCACATAAGCACTCAGATGGACTATCGAGAATATTACTTTTCAGTCTCAGTTTTTCATAGGTTTTTCATATATTTCAGCAGGAATGAAGCAATCTTTGGCGTTCGATTGACTAAACTGTCATTCAGTTGGATGAATATTTCTGTCTCAAATCGATCTATTTCGGAAATGAGATTTTATTTTGATGAGTTTTCCATGTAATTGTTATGTATTCGGTTGTAGGCATTTATTTCGACTCGATTCACTTTGGAGTATAGGTTTTATATGACAGTTATTTACTCATCTAGGCCATTGCGTTGGAGATATTTGCGCCCGTCTAGACTCGATACTCTAGCATGTTTTTTTTGTTACGTATGGTTTTCAAAATAGTTGACATGTATTTCGAGCTATTGCTTCGTTTCACGACTTGTTTCATTCAAAATTGTGTTCGTCATGTATTCTAATGGTCCTTTGTATTCGTCTTAACTTGATAAATGCTGTTGAAAACCATTTCAGACGTCAAGGCTTGATTCTTTGTACCAAACTTAACTATCACATTCAGTCATAATTAATTTTCGATATGCTCCGTCATGTATTTTCGTTGACTTTTGCCTTCGTCTGAATTTAAATATTCCATTTTTCATGCTGTTTTGGCTTACATATGTTGGAGTAATGTATGCGTCTGGACTCTGGTCTCCAACATTAATTTCGGATATATTGGTTGTGTTTCATTTGGCTCTGCAGCTGTTACGTATTCAATTCGACTCGATTTTTATACCTTTGTCATGTAATTCGTTCAACTAGCGTAATTTTCGAATCTCCTTCAAACTTTTGGATTCATTCAACCTTATGTTCTACACGTATACAATTCATTATCACATGTAATTTTTTTAAAATTTTCACAATCGTCTGCACATGCTTGATTCGAAATTCTTGCATGTTTTCAGACTCAATTGTGGTCTATTCAAATCAAGTTGAATGATATCACATTGTTCATGTTTGGTACTGGGATGTATCTCTTCGATTCAAGTCATGTTCTCAGATATTTCATGAGAATGAAATTTTCCCAATGAAGTAGAGTTTTTCATACAGGCAGAAGTCATCGACTCAAATGGTTCTATTGCAACCCGAGGTTGCTTGAAGCTTGGACTCAGCATCGAATTTATCATGATAAATGCCAAGTTTAGAAACTCAAAAATCCAAATTTCGAACTCAAAAACCTTCAAAATTCTTCACCAACACATTATACTTGTGAAATTTGTTTGTCAAATGGAAGGGACGTAGTGTTCATGTCTTGTAAAAATTTAGCCTGTTGTGTTGATCGTTCAGTGACATGTGAAAGTTGTCAAATATGTAGAACTTCCATTGTATCTTTTTGAGAATTTTTGTTTCAGTTGAATCAATATTTCTGACTTAGCTGGATTCGTTTGAAATTCAGGCTTGATCATTATGTATCCAGTTGAATTATTATGCTCCTTCGTGTATTCGACTTTTACATGATCTTTAGTTTCCAGATTTCTCATTTGTTTCAATATATAATCGATTTTGATAAGTTTATCGCGTGTTTCGTTCGAATATTATAATTGCCGTACTTTTTGGATTGATTTGACCAATATTCATGAATTCATCATGAATTATTTGAGGTGAACTCTAATGAACATTTCAAAGACATGACTCTCAATATATTCTCAATTTATTCTTTCAATTTTTGTAATGGATGTGTTATCCATGCCGTGTGAGTATTAAGCGTGCCGTGCTGATTGCGCTGTCACTTGTAATGTCCGATATGTAGAACACCTATTACTTCATTTTTGAGGATTTTTGTACCATGAGAAACGATTTTTATCCTAATGAACTTGGTTGGGTATTCAATTTGATTACAGCGTCGCGCAAGTGAGATGCTGTGAGATAGCGTCGCACATATGAGACCACAACTCGACGCCTCGCGCAAGTGAGATGCTAGTTGACGAATCTGAAATTAGGGTTCTGTGTCGGATCATCTTGAAAAGGATGTGATAGTTGACGAATCTGTAGCGTTCTGTGTCAGATCAACTCGGAACGGATATGATAGTTGACGAATCTGAAGAGTTCTGCACCGAATGACAAGTTGACAGATCGTCTTGGAAAAGATATGATAGTTGACGAATCTGAAATTAGAGTTCTGTGTCAGATCATCTTGGAAAGGATACGATTGTCGACGAATCTGAAATTAGCATTCTGTGTCAGATCATCTTGGAAATGATACGATTGTCGACGAATCTGAAATTAGCGTTCTGTGTCAGATCATCTTGGAAAGGATACGATTGTCGACGAATCTTAAGTAAGCATTCTGTGTCAGATCATCTTGGAAATTATACGATTGTCGACGAATCTGAAATTAGCGTTCTGTGTCAGATCATCTTGGAAAGGATACGATTGTCGACGAATCTGAAATTAGCATTCTGTGTCAGATCATCTTGGAAATTATACGATTGTCGACGAATCTGAAATTAGCATTCTGTGTCAGATCATCTTGGAAAGGATACGATTGTCGACGAATCTGAAATTAGCATTCTGTGTCAGATCATCTTGGAAAGGATACGGTTGTCAACGAATCTGAAATTAGCATTCTGTGTCAGATCATCTTGGAAAGGATACGATTGTCGACGAATCTGAAATTAGCATTCTGTGTCAGATCATCTTGGAAAGGATACGATTGTCGACGAATCTGAAATTAGCGTTCTGTGTCAGATCATCTTGGAAAGGATACGATTGTCGACGAATCTGTAGAGTTCTGTGTCAAATCATCTTGGAAAGGATTACAGACGAATCTGAAGAGTTCTGTGTCAGATCATCTTGGAAAGGATTTGATAGTTGACGAATCTGAAGTATACCAGATACGTGTGATGAAAATATTCAGTAATTGTTTTTGAGTCGAACGTTCAACAATGCCCGTCATAAAAATAATTTGTTATTTTTTTTGGTGTAAAAATACACAGAATCTCGGAAGGAAGATGCTCAAGGTTTCTCAACAAATAGCTACAAATCTGAAGAATTTTGGGTACTTTAGCAGAAATGTTTTGGGGAAGAAAAATTCACACAATTCTCAACACATTCACATGTATTTTCACTGTAAATTTTGAATAACAATTCTATCTAGATTTTTGAATCAGGGCTGATGTCTCCTCTTTCGGTATATCCTTGGCTTCGAAAGTGTAGTGTATCCAATGCAGACTCAATATTCACCAGAGAGTCATTTGTGTTATTGATGTATTTGTAATGTTTTTCGTAGTATTTCCTCGTCATTTTGTGGCATTTTCACAACATCTCAATCGATATTGATCACAGTATTGCAGCTTTTTCATTCTGGTTTTCTTACGGTCGTAATACCCAAAGTAAATGTTTCGGTATTCATTCCTTTCGAGTTTGATTGGTAGATTGAGGATATTGTTTGCCAAACATCATCAAATGTAACTTCTGATGCCAGTTTGAATTTCATCCAACCTTGTCCATTTGTGAGCTCATTTGATCCAAAGGTGAATCCAACGTGGTCATTCGGTTTCAAATTTTCAAATCCTCGCATCACAATGTCTTCGATAGCTTGTTTTATCCAACTTACTGGTTCGCCACCCTCTGGCACAGGTCTGATTCTGAAATCAATTGTGCGTGCCTCAACACCGAATAATCGGTTTTTCTTGACATTTTCTTTTTCAATAATGAATTTTTCCATTTTTCGAAGACAACGCACGTCCAAACACCTCAACTGTCAAGAATGGAATGACCCCTCAACAACTCATCTAGGACTACATAAATGTCTGCCAGCCATCACACACATAATATTTTCACTAAGTTTTACTGTGAAATATATCAAACTCTGCTAATGAATTGCCATTCTGAGCAGAAAGCGTGTTTTTGTGGAGAATTTCTGTTTAATTTTTACTCTGATCAGTGCTAGTTTCGCACGTACTCCGTTCTATTACAATGTAAATATTTTCTCATAAATGTTATGGAAGTCTGCTCGTATTTTTCCCAAAGAAACGAATTTGCACAATTTTCATCACACCTACCTGCTATATCTGTATATCATACCTGTGAACCCTGGCCAAAATATTTTGGCATTCAACACTGAGTGAAAGTACTTCGTAACACTAACCTATTCAGTAAAATACAGTTATTTTGGTCTCATAGGCTTCACGTTTTTTGCGAAAATATAAGCCTTATGAATAGTAATACCGCCAACTCGGGTTTCTGATATTCCTCCAATATTGATAGTTATAAAACAAATATATCAATATTTTGAATTCCTATATCTTTATTATCTTTACAGAAACTCTCAAAAGTAATATATCACTGATACTTATGAATTCTTTGAGGGGATTGAATCAATTTTCAAGACGATTTGCCATTATAAATTGAATTGTTCAGGACACAGAGTGTTCAATATGTTGGTTGAATTCATGTTTCTGTACATTCTTGATACCTTCAGCAATTGTTTGGTTCTTCGCTTCAACCAAAAACGCTGTATTGAAATTCTTTTCGGTCTTTCACTAGAGATGTATCCATCCCTTCACCATCTTTTACAGATTCCATAAATTTTGGCAATTTCTTGAGCTTTGCATAAGTGTTTATCATAAGGTTTCAATGAATATTTTCTATCTCTGATCTGATATACTTTGGTGTTAGGAAAAATTTGACAATTTCTTGAGATTTTCGTAAGTGTTTCAATGATTTTCATAAGGTTTCAGTGTATATTTTCTATCTCTGATCCGATATACTTTGGTGTTGGTACTAAAGCTCAACCAAGTATGTATCGGTTACGCTTGTTCAGTATAGTTATGTACATAGAGTATACATTTTCTGAATTCTCATCTCATTCTCTCGAAAAGAATGTGGTGCTCACAATGGATATGATTTTCTGTGTCGAATGAGTGTTGTGTGGATTTTTTCCTATAACACATTTTTCAAAAACACCCCGTATACAATGCTGTATACACTATACTAATGTTACATTTTCCTAAACTTAATGCATAATTTTAAAGCTGACAATACGTCAGTCACCATAACTTTTGTTTTATTCTACAACTGGCAACATCTCAATTCTTATGTTTCAATTGAACCTTTTCAGTCTCAGATAACACATTCTGTTATCTTTGTGTGGGTGGAAATATCATTCTGTCAGCGAAACCGTATAGAGTAAAGATGTATCAAATTGTCCGCTGAATATTTGCAACACATTTCAATCATTATTGAAGAGAGCATTTTGAGTGGAATTTCTATTGTTTTTGAAGGAATATTAGTGCTGGTTAATACTTGTGACTGCTGTGTGTGTGTGGCTGAAAGCTGTGAACGTGGCTCCTAGGTAGTCTTGGGTCCCAGTCGGGGCTCTGGACAGGGAACGAGGGGGCTCAATGTGACGCATGGGTGTGACTCTGCGGGTAATGTGACAGATGTTTGCTGTGTGGTTGGACTGAGGTGTATGACTAGGGTGTGGTTGACAGAGTGGCATAGAATGTTAGGTTAGGTTAAACTGATAGATTCTTTGGTTTGTGACTGATGACAGATGTGACATTAGGGCTTTACAGATGACAGATGTTAGGTTGAATAGCGTGGATGACAAATGATGGATGATTTGGCTGAAAATCACTAGGGTGTGGCTTGATAAATGATAGAATGTTGGGTTAGGTTGAACTGACAGATTTAAGGTGTGACATATGGCCAAACTCTACAGATGACAGATTACAAGGTTAAACATAGCAAATGACTGGTAACAAATGATGGATGACAGATGACTTTAGCTGGTAAATTGGCGTGGCTTGATAGACTAGGGTGTGGTTGACAGAGTGGCATAGAATGTTAGGTTGAACTGAAAAATGTCTTTGGTCTGAATGCCTGATGACAGATGGCTTTAGCTGGGGGTGACAGCTGATAGACGTTACGTATAGGGCGTGTTTTTTTATTCCAGATTACAAGGTTAAGTTGAAGTGACAGATGTCTTTCAGTGTAGAAATGACTGATGACAGATGATAGACGTGACTTTGGAAATATTACAAATTGCAAGGTTAGGTTAAACTGACAGATGACAGGGGTGACATATGGCCAAACTTTACAGATGACAAGGTTAAGTTGAAGTGACAGATGTCTTCAACTGGGAAAATGATGACAGATGTCTTCGGGCTGGATGCCTGATGACAGATGGCTTTAGCTGGAGGTGACAGCTGATAGACGTTAGGTATAGGGCGCTATTTTTGAATACCAGATTACAAGGTTAAGTTGAACTGACAGATGTCTCTAGCTGGGGGAAAATGATGACAGCTGGGAAAAATGATGACAGATGGCTTTAGCTGGTAACTAGGGCGTGACTTGATGACATTGGCTGGTGACAGATTTGTGACGTATGACTTTACAAGGTTAGGTTGAACTGACAAATTTTGGGCTGGGAAAATGCCTGGATGGCTTTAGCTGGGTGTGCCAGCTGATAGACGTATAACTATAGCGTGATTTTTTGAATGCCAGATCACAAGGTTAAGTTGAACTGTCTTTAGCTGAGGAAAATGAGTGATGACAGATGTCTTTAGCTGGGAAAATGATAGACGTATGACTAGAACTTTACAAATTACATGGTTGTACTGACAAATGACTGGTGACAGATATGACGCAGGCCTAAGACTTTACAAATGACGGATGGCAGGGAACTTGGCTGACAAAGTGGCATCCCATATAGCACAGGACATCTTAAAGATATCTTATTTTCGTCCAAATGATGTCGTAATGTCTTAAGACGTTTAAAAGGCATCCTTAAGATATCTTATTTATCTCATCTTTGGGATATCTTATATAATGCATCTTTGAGATATCTTAAAAATATACTTCATCAGACCAAATAATGTCGTGATGTTTTGAGACGTTTGAAAGATATCCTTGAGATATCTTATTTATCTTATCTTTGAGATATCTTATATAATGCATCTTCGAGATATCTTAAAAATATCCTTCATCAGACCAAATAATGTCGTGATGTTTTGAGACGTTTGAAAGATATCCTTGAGATATCTCATTTATCTCATCTTTGAGATATCTTATATAATGCATCTTTGAGATATCTTAAAAATATACTTCATCAGACCAAAAAATGTCATGATGTTTTTGGACGTTTGAAAGATATCTGTAAGATATCTTATTTATCTCATCTTTGAGATATGTTATATAATTCATCTTTGAGATATCTTATATAAATACTGATGAATGTTTTTAAGTACAATGAATGGAATCTCTTTCCCCCCTCCCTCGATACCGTAGCTGTTTTGTGAATATAATGTATATTGGGGAAAAAATGTATGTCATATTTATGTGTGAATGGAAAAGACGATAAGATTATCTATTTACTAATGTTCGAATGGGAAAAGACAATCAGATGAACTTGTACCATTTAAAAATTCGAACCAGAGGCAGTAATTTCGCGCGTAGCTTTCTTGCTCGATGATTTGCTGAAGCAGTGGCACTCACCATCTCAAGACGGGGCGCCGCTGATTCTGGAACTTAACCTATAACTTATAATAAAACCTAACCTTATTTGTCTTGCCGTGTTTGGTGTTGTTTAAGTTTGTTTTTTATTTTTTGTGGAGTGTAGTTTTGTAAGTATAGAGTTTAAAATGAAAAGAAGTGGTTTGCAGAAATTCTATATGCAGGCTAAAAGAGCAATGCAGCTTAACCCAATAGGTGAAACTAATGAAAGCAACAGTGAATCTAGTTACGATTCTCGAAATGTGGACGTTGCTATTTTACCTAGTGAAATGATCAATGACCATGATTCGGAGGAAAACTCGAAAACAACACTGGTAATTCGTGCAAAATTATTTTGTTTCATTTGAAATAAATGTGTGATAAGATTATATGGTCTGTAAATTTTCAGTAAAATTGCTTTGAGTACCTGATTGCTGTTTCATTGAAAAATCCATTCATTTTTTCAATTCGATCAAAAAGATTACTCAATATCTCAATATCTTTCAGATTATATGAAGAAAGCTTCAAGGTGTATTACGGAAAGATACCTTTGAGATACTACGAAAAGACATCTTTGAGATGTTATGATAAGATATCTTCAAGATTTTATGGAAAGATATCTTTAAGATGCTATGAAAAGACATCTTTAAGATGTTATGATGAGATATCTTTAAGATGGTATGATAAGATATCTTTAAGATGTTGTGAAAAGATATCTTCAAAAGGTCTTATTTTGTAACACGAGTACATATTTAAGACGTCTTAAAGATGTATCAAAGATATTCATGTACATCTTTAAGATATCATAAATATCTTGGATAAGATGACTTCAAGATTCCTTTAAGATGTCTTAGTGCTATCTGGGATAGAATGTTGGGTTAGGTGATTTTGACAGTGAAAATGATAGGTGTGACGTATGGGCGTGACTTGGTGGGGAAAATGTGCTTTTTTTCCTCAAGCGGGGGCCCCGACCATGTCTTAGGGCTCATTGAGGTGACAAAAATATTTGGACCATGTCTTATGTGACAGCTGATAGACTTTACGTATAGGGCGTGATTTTTTGATTCCAGATAACAAGGTTAAGTTGAAGTGACAGATGTCTTTGACTGTAGAAATGGTCAGATTACAAGGTTAGGTTGGAGTGACAAATGACTGGTGACATGACGCATGCCTAAGACTTCACAAATGACAGATGTGACGTATGGGCGTGACTTGGCGAAATGTCCTTTTTTTCCTCAAACGAGGGGGCCCCCGACCATGTGGCTCATTGTGATAGGTGACAAAAACTTGGGCCATGTAAGATTGAATGAATGAAATTTGGCGCCGCCAATTTTGAGGTTATAAGCGTTCATGCCTTTTGTTTTTTACCCTCAGAGCCGACCAAGGCTTAGGGCTCCAAACCATAGTAATAGATGACAGGATTATACCGGCTGGTGAGGTTATTGCTCACTGAGCTGAGCTCGAGGAGCGTCGATGTATCATACCTACCTATACACACTTGAAATTAATTGCCTCGCTAGCGCAGTGTTAGCGTCTATGTCTCTCATGCTGAGAGGCCCGGGTTCAATCCTCAACATCGGATAATTTTTTTCAGGTTATTTACATGTTTAATTCATAGGTGGCATACAAGGGTTCTGTTACTTGCTGATAAGGTGGCGTTCGTGTGTGAAGTATGATTGATGACAGATGGCGTATGATGGATGACTGTTGACAAATGATGACAGCTGTGACGTAAGGTTCTGATGTTCCGTGGTAGCGCATGACAGATGATGACGTAGATGTGTGACGTCAGATGTCACGTGATAATTTGGAGCGCTCTGGTCGCCTCAGCTGAAAGTTCCCACGCTCAGCTGAAAGTTCCCACGCTCAACGATTTTTTCCCATCCCAGACCGACCCAACCCCTACTGGCATTGCTTATCTGCTCTGAAACAATCAAGCATCAGTCAAAACAACTGACTAGGCCTAAATCAACAGTTCAGAATTCTCTGAAACTATTGTAATCCGGATCGAGTTATATTATATTATAAAATCAAATAATCTCCTCTGGGTCGCTAACAATTTCTCACGTCTTGTAATACACATAACTATTGCCTGACTGACTCTCAAAAAAATGTTTGTTGATCTGAAAAGCCCATGATTTATTTTTGCCCTTATCCATAAGAAATCGCTGGCATTTCTTGGAAATCAAGCCCTTGATAAAGGATTATATCCACGCCCGAGCCTTTTGAAAATGTATTTTGTACAAACTTATTCCACGAATCTGGTGTCAAATCGCGGCTATTTCCCATACGGGAGGACATATTCTGCTTGGTAATGGCAAAGGGTGGGGGACGCAAGCATCAGCGACTAGGTCCAGTGGGCCCTTTTCGCGAACCCCGGCATCTTCATTCACTCACCCCATGGCAGATATCTGTACAAACCTCTTCGACCTTCTTATAAAGGTCGAAATATTCTTCCTTTGCAAAAAAGTGCAATTCCTCTTCCTTGATAGTGGCGACTCCGAAGACGTATTGTCTGAGGCTACTATATATTCCACATTCGCGAAGGAACTGGAAGTAATCTTCCTCCTCTCCACATTCCGCTTATAGTCAGTCTGCCTCGACTCTAATGAAAGTCAGATGTCGCCTGAGGCCGCAGTGTCTGTTCAGAACTCCCACTAAGAGTCGGAGTTCCTTGCGGTTTAGCTTCAATATCTTGGCCGTCCTTACCCTGTCGGGCCCCGATATCATCTGCTTTGACTGCCTGCAGCCGTCTATTCCTCTCCACTCCTAACCCGTTGTTACTAATCTCCTTGTTATGCCGAGTGCGGGTTCGGGCACGTAGTAGGGTTGTTCGGCTTCTTGGCTAGCTGGTCCACCCGCTCAGTGCCTTCGATCCCCGCGTGGCCCGGACCCACATTTGCGTAATTTCCTTTTCGGGCGCAAGACCCTCAAGGGGTCCCTGCACTCCTGAACCAGTCTTGTTCTGATTCTTGTAGCCTGCAGAGCCCTAATTGCGGTCTTGCTCTCAGAGCAGACATAATCACGTCTCTCTGTGCGTAACCTCACTTCTTCCATTCTGATTGCCTCCAGGATGGCATACACCTCTGCTTGGAGAACTGTTGTCAAAGAACCCAGCGGGTAGGCATAGCTTCTCTCTCCCTTTTCCAAGTAAACTCCTGCTGGTGCTTTTCCTTCCTCTAGTTTGGACCCGTCTGTAAAACGAACCAAGCGCTGCGAAATAATAATAATATTTATTCACCATTTCGGTACTTATGTACATATAGTAAGTCAATACAGGTACTACACAATATAAAGAAAATTGAGATCATAATTTGTCATATATAAATAAAACCATAACAGCACATGATATATGAGTATCACAGTTAGATAAGGTACAGATATTTAATTAGTATCTTAAAATTGGGATTTTTATCCTAAATAATCCTGGACGTTATAAAAACAATTTTCAATTAAGAATCTTTTGGTGCTATTCTTAAATATTACATAAGATTTAGACTCCTTAATTGATTCAGGCAGTTTATTATAAAGTATGACCGAATTATATAGTGGAGAATTTTTAAATTTTGTCGTTTTGTGAGAGGGTATTCTCAACATATCACCATGACGTGTACTATAATTATGAGTAGCCGCATTCACTTCAAACGATGCAAGATTGTTTCTTATATAAGTTACACATTTCAATTATATATATATATATATATATATATATGTATATATATATATATATATATGCATGGAACTGATAACAAGTTTTCCCTTATGAGTAACGGTTTGCAGCTATCACGATATTCCATATCAAAAATTAATCTTATGATACGCTTTTGGGCAACAAATATTCTATTAAAATCTCTACCGTATCCCCATGACATAATATTTAAAGAATTATGTGGATATGCCATTGAAAAGTATATTGTTAACAGGCTTTGTGTATCTACGCACAGTTTCATCTGTTTTATTGCAAAAAAAGCTGAGTTGAGTTTCTTGCAGACACAATCAATATGTAGATCCCAATTTAGAGATTCATCCAATATAGTTCCCAGAAATTTTACGTCATGTGACAGCATCATTTCATCAGTAAGGTCAATTTTCACTGGAATATTATTTTTCCTATTATAAGATTTCATTGAGACAGATTTAGATGTATTCAATATCAAATGATTGCGTTGGCATGAAGTGAATCTATCAATAACCTCTTTGACCCTTGTAAGTGTATCTTCTAGAGTGGCCCCAGTAATTGTCATTGTGGTATCATCTGCAAACATGGTTATTTAACAATTATCAATATATTGCGGGTGATCATTAACAAAAATCACAAAGAGTAAGGGTCCCAATACTGATCCCTGGGGAAATCCTAGTGTTAGGTCGTGTTCGTTGGACATGATATTGTTATATTTGACGCTCATACGACGCCCACTCATATAGGATTTTAACGAAGACCTTACGTTTATGCGGAAACCCAAGCCTAGTCAACTTCATATATAGAAAATCTGGTGAAATAGTATCAAATGCCTTTGACAGATCAAAAAATATACTTATTACAAAATAATTCGCATCAATTTCAGAGTATATTTTATTGAGAAAGTTATAGGTCGCTGTTTCTATAGAACGATTTTTTCGATAATATTCCGTTTGCAAAAACCGATACCTCATTCTGATTGAAGATTTGAGTTGAGAAAGACCTTATAAATGATATTGTGGGGGTTGTCGGCTGGAATTATAATCCAGTTTTTTTTTCGGACATTAATAGGAGTTTTCGAGTGCACCGCCGTAGCTGTGAAAAAAAATTCTTGACTATCACCTAATGACATTCCATCGAATCAAAAATGCAAACTTTCGAATAATCAGAATTTATTATCTGCTGAAAAGTGCTGTTTTTCCGTGTAATTACTTTTTGAATCTCAATTAGTAAAGCTGACTCCGTACTTTTCCTCTAAATTCTTTCTTGTTCAATAATATATATGCGGGGTAATCGAGTATTTCATGCGAACAGAACTGTCTCAAGTCATGTTCACGTTGTGATGCCATCATATATAATTGTTGAAATTTCGTTTTATCATTTCTACTTTTTTATCACTACTTGTAGATTGGTTCTCTTCGGCGGGCTTGTAATTGAAATCATAAACTGGTTTTCTTACTAGTGGGTTAGAAACGTATTTTTTCTTTAATGCAAACCGTTTCGTACTACATCATCGAAAATCGAAACTACCTACTGTTCCTTTTATATTCATCAAACATCTTTCATCTGCAAGAGCTTTCGTGTGAATATTGCAAAGACCGAAATCTACATCTATATTAAATATGCTGCAACCTGTTGACGACAAAATCTAAATTTTCTTTCTTCCTCCGCTATTCGTGCTTTACTCCACTCACTATGAAAGGAAGAATCATTATCGCCGGTAGCATCACCTTCTATCTGAACGTATGATAAAATAGCATTATGAATGGCATTTTATTCAGAAGTTTCACTACAAGAACTCATTTCCTGCAGGAAATTGTAAAATTTCAACAAAAAGTGTCCAATATATAGTATCCAAATATTAATGTTTTTTTCAAAGTTTCATGATGTTTATCAACGATTGTATCTCGAATCTCCTGTAGACACATATTCAATAGTTTGACGTCACTTCGTGATAAAGTCATTGTCAACTGCATGTTCCTCAGTGCTTTATATACAAGTTTATGTGCTCGTATGCCCCGGTTAAAATTATGTACCTTTAAGGATTGACGAAAAAGTATTTCCACCGTAAATATTATTATTAATAAGTATATTTTCAAGTCCACAACCTCCAATAAACTGTCCTAAACGCAAAAAAAATGTCTGTAAGTGAAATGAACCAACTCGCAGTACCATTGAATTAAATTCGTTACTGCTCTACTGAATTTCTTTAGCTATAAGGTATTTGGTCATGTCACAGGAAAGAACAGCTACCTCATTATTCGAAGACGAGCATAAATCATCATAGTTTTTCATGGCAGTGTATATTAAAGGAAGTAAAAACTGGCTGGACTAATTCGAGACCAATTGCAGATTCTTGGAGTAACTTTAATTTTGTTAAGAAAGGTGCCCAGTATCCGAGTAAACAACTTCCGTTACTGGGAAAAAGCGCGGGGGTGGGGGGGGACCCATTAGGGGGGGGGTCAAAAAAAAAAAAGAAACCAATCGATATAAATTATCATTTTTTAACATAAAAACATTGATTGCAATTTTTCATAAAAATGCACCCTTTCGAGTAATAGCGCAAGGAAAAGTGTGATTTTTGCAAAAAAAATTAAAAGTTTTTAAAGTTTTTTTAAATTTACTGAAAATCTGTTAGTATTACAAAAAAAATTATATATTAGGTATATGAAGTATTTTAGTTGACAAATAAAGTGGTTTTTGTTTTATTTTTGTACGATTAATATTAAAGGAGATATGACATGGCAAAAATGGTTGCTTAACGAAAAATGAAGAAACCGGATCGTTCTGGCGTAAATATCTCGAAAAATATAACTGTTACAAAAAAAATTTTTCCTATCATTTTGCAAGATGACAAAATCGGGAAAATTTTGAGACCAACCAGAACCGTTTAAAATAAGAAGAAAAAAAGTTATGGGCAAAATAATTTTTTTTTTTCAAATATTTTTAATGCCAATTTTTCAACGCCATATGGGCTAAGGTGCTTGGAAAAAAAATCCCTTGGTGAAAAGTCAGAACACTTCGTCCTAAATACGTCCAGCCATTTTTGGCCCTATCGAGTAATTATTGTTTATGTTTTGGCCTGCTAAAGTTGGGTAAAATCGTGTATTTTCTAAAACATTTTCAGTTTTTGGCCAGCAGCGTGAACATTATTTATTTTAAACAGCCAAATTTTTCAGCATTCATTCCAGGATAGTTGTATTTCAATTTTTTGTTATAATTTTTCATCTGTAAGCAAATTTGTCCGTTTAAAATTGCCTATTTTATGTTTATAACCGTAAATGCTCTTTTTTGTCGGGCGGAATAAAAAAAAATTGGCCCATCCAATTCAAATGTTGCATATAACATGAAATTTTGGCGATAACCTTAGCTTTAAAATGGTTCCTGGTACATCTCGTTATCATTAGCCAAAAAAAAGTTATGGCAAAAAAACCTTTTTTTTCCATCAATCACATAAAATTTTTATAGTTAATCCATTGGGACCCTCTATTTATAAGTTTTATGAACATTTTTCGTGCAGTACTGTATGTTTAGATGATAAGCCAATTAAATTCTGCTGTCAAATTTCAAATCAAAATATTTTTTAAAAAAACCTAAAAAGGGGAGTTTTCGCGGTTTACAGGGTGTTTCAGAAATTTCTGACATTAAAATCGTAATCAGTGACCCAAAAAACCCCCCGGTACCTATTTTCACGAAAATTCATTTAATATTGCCCGTTATTGATTTTGTGCCAAAAAAAAAGTTTGGCTAAGTTTTACAGCGTTTTGGAGCTTTGCCCAGTAACCAAACTTGTTTACTCTGATACTTGACACCTTTTTTGACAAATTCCAAAAAATTTTAAGTTGATCTGAGTGGTCTCGAATTAGTCCTTCATTTTACTAAAAAATGCACTTCCTTTACTGGAGTAATACTACGTTTCTTGAAGTGGGTGGATGTGGATTGACCGGACAAAATCCAGCAGAACTTCCAGAGCTGCCGAGGGGGTCGTTCTTATTGCGCTGGTTATTCCCCTACAAGCTAGTCTTTGTATCTTTCCCAGCTTGTTGGTTGCGGTTACATGGTCCACTCTTGACCACAAGACCACAGCTCCGTTTAGGATTCTGGGTCTGATTCATATTCTGCTTATTTTGTTGCACAAGATTACGATCTGAACTCACGTTTTCGATGAAGACTTCATCTACTTGAATAAAAAAGTGTTGTACTTCATTAGTTTCTATATTACATAACCATAAAGTACAAATAAAATATACTTACAAAATCATTAAATATAAATATAGTTATTAATTTCATCTATAAAAGCAAACTCGCACGCGACTTGTAAAAGATTTTGAATCATTTGAAAAGTCGGGACAAATTTAAAAATAACCAATTATCACTGATATATCCTTGACAACAAAACAGCAGATCCTAGTGTAACAACACATTCATATGAGCCCATTATTCTCCACAACAAACTGGTATCATTCCAATCATATTTTGGCACTCAGTGATATAATTGAAAGTGTTTCAAAATGAGTTTTTGGTGCGAGCTTGCTTCTTAATTTTTCACCTAATATACATCATATAACAAATAAAAATAGAATATATTCCATTCAGCACGTTGGAAATTGGTTGATTGTATTTGATGTATCATATAAAAGTGATCAAACACACGAAACTTCCGAGTACACTCCCGCAGTTTGTCAATATCTTTTATCGCCAGCTCAATGATCATCTCTGCTAGCTCAGCAATGTTCTGATTTCTTTGTGCATATGACACAAGAAATCTACATAGCTAGGCGATCCGTCTGTGCCTCGATCTTCCACGAGGAAATGTTTGAAGACAGGTTCTAATTTTTCTCTCTGTCTCACCAAAGTAAGCTGAAAAACAAATATTCGTCTTAGAAACTATGGATATTCAAGAGCCGAAGCCAGTCACGAGTTTTTCAAATCAAAACAAATCAAAAGAGATGTGAACATTCTTTTTGTTATCTTTGATATGAAATAATATAAAAACAAGTTTGAGGCATAGTATTTTCATTTCCATAAAAAAAGAATGCATTTTTGTTGGGTGTTCATTGTTATCATACAGAACGGTAAAATGGAAATAAATGTATACAATATTTTGTTATTCTCGCCGTCGATTTTTAAAGTCAAATATGCGTTCTGTCATATTTTCGACTCATTTCTTCACACCTGAAATACACGATGCAATTTGTCGCTGCAAGTAAAGAAAATTGCATGTATTGCAAGTTTTTCGGGTCGCATGGATCTTTTATGGTACGATAAGTTGCAGCGACTAAGTTAATTCAAAATAATCCGATTGAAACATAGTTCATATGATGCATCTGAAAGGCTATTCAATCATCCCAACAGCCGTTCTCGAGCCCTATCAATAAGCTGAAGTATTTGAAGTTATTGACTGAAAAATAGTACATTGTTTACCGGGTTGGAAATTAACATTCCTGGGCGACTGTGAAGATTGCTAAGTCGAGGCGCAAGCCGAGACTTAGCAACACAGAGTCCAGGAATGTGGCTTTTCCTACGAGGCAAATAAATGGTGCTTTGAAATTACTAATAAAATTACTTGGGCTACTATGAAAACGTATTGAGGTTGAATTGTCAAAATTGACGCTTATAAATTTAATTGCTGGTGTTCGCGAAAGTAAAATGATAAGTGATGATGAAATTTCCATTCCTGGGACTCCTCCAGAGCTGGTTGAGGCAGTGAATACTGCTTCATTAGAATTATTGCCAAAGAAATCAAGAGAAAAGTACGAAAATGCATACAGACGTTTTATGGATTATCGCATGAGTAAAAATACGAGTTCTTTCTCAGAAAATGTTGTAATGGCATACTTCCTAGACCTTTGTTTAAAGATGAAATCTTCAACATTATGGGCCAATTATTCAATGCTGAAGTCAACCCTTGCAATTAAACACAATGTAGATATATCTACGTACTCAAAACTTCGTTCTTTATTGAAACGGCAAGCTCAAGTTTATAGGGCAAAGAAATCTCAGATTTTAACGAAGGAAGAAATTGAAAAATTTATCCAGGAAGCTCCAGATAAAGAAAATTTAATGATTAAGGTAATTTACAAGGTTTTAATTTCTATTTAGATTATACCTTTATTTATTTTTTAGGTGGCTGTAATATTTGGTATTTCTGGGGCCTGTAGAATGGATGAGTTAGTCCGAATGACTGTACACGATATAGAAGACCTAGAATCTAAGCTTTCAATCAGCATACCTGATTCGAAAACCAACAAACCAAGATCATTTGTAATTAATCAGATCTACTTGAATGTTTATCGAAAGTATGTTTCGTTAAGACCAGAAAATATGAACAGTGACCGATTTTTCTTTAAATATCAAAGCGGAAAGGGTTGTAGACAAGTGGTAGGAATTCATCAATTTAGAAAAATGCCCAAAATAGTTGCTACTTATTTGAACTTGGTAAATCCGACAGAATATACTGGTCACTGCTTTCGTCGGTCTTCTGCAACAATATTGGTTGACTCTGGTGCCGACATAACTAGTTTAAAGAGGCATGGCGGATGGAAGTCATCAAACGTTGCTGAAGGATATATCGAAGAATCGCTTAACAATAAGGTTGAGGTGGCAAATAAAATTTTCACAGTACAAAATATTCAACAAAATAACCCTACCACCCCGCATGTTGTCCAAAATGTTTCTCATAGTTCTAACAGTGTTCCTCCAATGTTCAATAATTGTACTAACTGTCAAATTACTGTAAATATAACAAATTGATCTTAAAAATGTATTCAGCAATGACTTGATGTTTTCAAAATATAAATTAATTCCTTATAAGCAATGTGTTTTCAATCATTTATGTAGAACACTAACAACTGTACGGAAATATCATTTCCTTACAGTAAGGAAATGACATTTCCTTACAGTAAGGAAGTCCTGACTTTTTCTTCAAGAAATTTTGACAGGAATGTCAAAATTTCCTAGCGATTTGCGGAAAATACTTTTATTTACAATCATTCGAAAATGTGCTTATTTCTCTCAGGTTGGAAAGTGACTTGTATTATACCAGTCTTCAAGTGTGCTCACCGACTCTGTGGGAAATTTGTTTCCTTTTATACGAGTAATTGGGCGCCTTCGGATTTGGTTTTGGTTGTTGCCTCGTCTATGGGCAGATGGCGCGATGACGGCTTATTTCGCTCAATTTCAGCATTCTAAAAAATCAACCCGCCCTATCTCGGTTACAAATTGTCGTACCGAGATTCCGGTTAGCGTCTTTTTTTTAATCGACTTTATTGCATTCTTCTTTCACGGACTAGTTTATGAATGTTGGAATGCACCTTTCTCGTCCGAGGCATCAAAAATGTACTACCAGTCGAATTATGAAAAGTAGGTGTTTTTGAATGATTTTCACCCTTTTTAGGTCGACGGTACTTATCTTCAAAGATCTTGGTGCAAGGCGTGAAAGTTTTTGTAATCTATAATAATATTAAACGCAAATAACCTCCAAAAAACAATGAGTTGCTATAGGTCAGGCCACGTTAGAATAGCCTCTAAAACTGTCATAAAAGGTAGGACTGAACTGTACTAGTGAACAGTAATACGAATGACCTAACCGATACCCAAAGATCTTGGTACTAGGTAGGAGAGCCTTTTTCTCCACCTATACCGGACAATGAGGAAATGATTGTAAAAAGCAAAGGATTACTAACAAGTATTAGTAGCGCTTCTCCTCATTACTTTTTACTCCTAATATTTTAATGAAATGTATGAGAATAATTATATTCAATGCAATACTGCACTCTACTCAACTAATAAAGGACTGATATTATACTCACCCTCATACAGCGGTGTCTTTCTATTCGTATTTCATCAATTATGGATCTAACTGCTAAGGAAAGTGGATTATCCAGCTCTGGTAAACCAATTCTATCAACGTCGACTTGTATTGCTGAAGGGGCACCAAATACTTTTTGCGTGAATTCAGGATTAACTCCAAGGCCAAACCAAAGGAACATATGAATTCCATTTTCTGTGGAGTAAACAAGAGATGAGATTGAAAAATATTTAAAAGCTGGATTTTAATGTAAGAAAAAAACATTGATGATTATCTGAATAGGAATATTTCCAATCAGAATTTTGATATCCAACAAATAATTGCATTCGCATAATTCTATGACAGACAGCTATTTCGCCCCTCCAAAGCGAATACCATACATTTTGAACAGCTTGCTTCTTAAGAAAAAAATTTAAATCTGTGGCAAATGGTATTTTCCTAGAAAGCAGAACGCCATTCACTGGATGATCAAACACTCACAACTCCTAATACACTGACTGGAGGTAAAAGGAAATTGAGTCTGGTTTATCCAGTGGACGCATTTTGCATTTGGGGTGAATACCATTTGCAACACATTTTTACCATTATGAAGACCCCCAAAAATGATTCGGTGTGACACTCCTACATAACAGTTGTTGTTGCAAGAATCTTTATTCAAAGAACTTTTACTTTTGCTTTTCAATGACAACTCATAAACTCCTTTGCAATTTGCAATGTTATAAGCAGTAGAAGCGGTGATTTTGAACTTATTTGAATGAACTAGTTTGATTTGTTCACATAAAGATAGTTCTGCAAATTTTGAATATTATATATATATATATATATATATATATATATATATGTTGGGATATATATATATATATATATATATATATATATATATATATATATATATATATGTCTTGATATAAATTTAAGGAAACTCAACTTAGTGTACCTAGACACGTAAAAATGATCTTACGGCATTCACTCACCTATAATGTAGCATCCTGTATCAATAGTCCATACAAAATTCAACTATATTTCTATATGTCAAAACTTTTGGAACAATAAAATATACTTGCCAACTTTCCATACAGAAAACTGTATAATCTTTTTATTACTGTTTAAAGTTTGTGAGAAAGTGAAGTTTCATCTAACAAGTTGTGTCGAACATCTTCTGAAAGAACTGAGTAAATCAACCGCACTTGGGAGGTACTAATGAAGAGTACTTGAAAAGCAAGTACAAATCTTTTTCATTTCTACTTGTAACTGTGCTCAAAGTACTTATTTTGAACAGAAGACTTGTACTTGGATCCGAAAATCTCAAAGCATTTGTGCTGTGTACTTTTTTAAAAAATCGTCGTTTGAAATTCTAATCTAAGAATGTGAAAAATTCCATGCTGGCTAAATAAATCAGAGTCCACCTGAGAAAATATATCCAATGCATATTTTAGATTTCAACACCTGCAAGAGCTCCACTAATTTCGTTAGTGAAAATAAAATAGAACTAGATGTGTTAAAATATATTGATGACCAAAAAATACATCACCATGCTAAAAGTATATCTTGTCATGAAAATTGTTTTCAAAATATACTCCCTGTTCACACTCAACTCAAAACTTGTTTCAAAATTTGTTCATATTACTTTATATTTCTTCATTTTAATATTTTGCCTATTATATTTATTTTGTATTAAATATCTCAATTGTTTTATTTTCTGTGATCAATCAAATCAAACGTTTAATTTTAATCTGACCAAAAAATCAATTTAAACCTTTTTTGCTTGGATTTGATTGCCTTATTTGATTTTGAATTTTGAAGTTTTTTTTTTTTGCAACAGATTTCAATGTTAATGATTTAGATAATTGAAGTCTGAACCAATAACATTTGACATCAGCGTGTAATTTTTTTTGCAGATTATAGTTTGTTTCAGCTTCAAGTATTACCTATTTCAAAGACAGACTGTAAAAAATTGATCCAGTAACAGCCGGCCGATTTATTTGTACATGAGTACAATTTTTTGAAGTAATTGTACTAAGAATCATAGAAATATGTATTTCACCCAGCTCTGGAATTTCTTCACCTGATATTATAAGCTTATTTACACTTCACAACTTTTCAATAAGTTGTGACAATTTAAATTTTGTAAATCATAATTGCAGTTTTGTTTCAAAATTAAAGAATAATCGATTGCCTCTCAAAAACGTTTTATCATCAATTCATAATCAGGCGGGAAAGGCTTGCTTAATAATATTGAGGGATAATAATTGCAAGGGCCGATAAAAAAGTCCCTAGGGTACATGCCGACATAAAAAAATTACTCCATCTCTACAAAGAATTGGTAACTATAAAGCCGCCCATCGTAATCTGCTGTAGAGGTTAAAAACGCATTATTCAATTCATCGTCCATAGGAAAATTTAACATACCCAAAATATAAACTCCCTGTTCGCTCAACTTTTCGTAACTGCACCGGATCGGCGACGGAACTGCAACCGACTCCTTCGTCGGATCGATATCGTGGACCGGAATGAGCCTCGGATAGAAATGATTCACCGACGTTGGAATATCCATGGTCATGACGGCTTGCATAACGAACGATCTGTCGTCGATCGTCATATCGGATCCACCAGACAAAGCGTCGTTCTTCAGCAGGCAGTTGACGTAGAGGGGCAGCAACTTCATGCACTCCGGCAGAATCAACTGTCCGGCGCTGCTGGGACTCGCGCAGTTCTTCCTGTAAGTTGCCAGTATCTGCGCCGCTCTGTTCACGATGGAATCCTTCACCAGCTTGGGATTGTTGTCCAGTAGTTTGTATACCGCCTGCTTGCTCAGGTAATTCACCAACGTATCAAGGTCGCAGCTACGGTAAAGGTCGGCCATTTGTGAGCAAGTTTTCAGGGAAAGATTGATTATTCTTAGTCTCCTTTGACCGGAACAGGAAGTGTAGAGTAGGGCGGCTTGCAAGTAAACTCCTGCTTCCTCAGACAGTTTATCGTCGTGCTTTATTTCTATGGCAACAGCCTTATCACAATCTGAAAATCGAAATTTCTATTACCAAATGCTTTTGAGTTAATAATTTATCGTAAATTAACGAAGTGATTTTTGACGACAAAAATAATCATGTTTCTAAATAGTATAGAAATATTTTGAATGTTCATAACAAAGACATATAAAGTTGCCACACGCCCACACAAAATATTTAATGATTTGACACTTCTTCTTAGCCTATCTCGTTTTCAAGCCACACCAATGGCACAAAGTACAAAACAAGAAAATAAAATGGAATTTTTTCAACACAAGTTGTGAGATTAATTTGAAGAGTGGTTTCCATTACTTCCCCCGTCTCACAAAATGCGATACAGATTGAAAATAATGAATTCTCCTTAATTTACTGATATATTTCTTCGCATTAGAAGTTAGGAATTACAGATTAGACATAGGAATAGTCAAGATTATTCTCAATATTCCGTTTTGAATCAATTCTTCAATCCTGCAGAGGTACTTCGAAAATCAGTGTAAGGAGCTCTACCAACTCTCATCTTTTTATATCTTTTGAGTTTTGGCTCCATAGTTGTTTCTATATACCTTACAAGCAGTACTATTGTCTATAGCAGTAGTATATAGTCTATATGAAACTGGGACACGGGAACACACTGGGAGAAAATTCAGGTCCCTCAAAGAATGAGATATTTATGTAAAATTTTAATTTATTTTGGTGAACACTCTTTCGAGTGTGCCCAGAAGGCAGAGGCTTGTGCAGGTGGCAATACAAATTTGAAATATATTTTTCACCAACGTATGAATGTCTTACTTGAAAATCCAACTTATCCATTCCTTGAGAAAAGTGAATATTAGCGAGGGCATATTCTTGCAGATGCAGACTAGGAAAGCTTGATTTCAGAAGCTACAGATGTTCAAATCACTCTGAGCAGATCAATAATTGAAGTATTGTGTACTATTTCGTTTCTTTGACGAAAAATGGATGTTCAATTGACAACTGGGGGGCTACCAATTTGAATTTCTTCCCATAGGTAGCATATTAACAGAATCATTAGTAGTAATCACTATTTTAAAAAAAGGCCAGCCTGTAACACCCGTTATTTTATTTTCAATGATGTTTATTTTTTCATAGAGATCTCTAATTCAGTTTGGGGAGTTGTATTAGTACATAAATGAAGTGAAAATCGAAAAACTCAATTATTTTCTGCTGACAATAAACTTACCAATGGCTGCCAATTCAATGTCCGTTGTGTTAGACATAAAGAAATGACCATAAAAGTCGGTCGGGCGAACTCCGGTAGATGTTCTCACCCTCATAATGCCATCAAAAGCTATTGGTCTACTGACATCAGTAATTATATCGTTAATGAGTCGCTCACCATCAATATCAGCCTGAAAAATGGGCAAAAAACAAGATAATTAGTAACAAGTACCCCAATATAGATTTAGTTATGGAATTTAATATTTTAATTCAAATGGTAATATTATATTTTGGTTGGTTTCACGAAAAAAGTTCTATATTTGCGTTGATGAGCGAAGTCATTTTGTATACACTATAATATAATAATGCTCTTCCCTGCCAACTTTCCTAAAGTACACTGTGCACGAAGGAATTAGTTGTGACCACGTTAGTGAATGAACATTCAGGGAGACAAGTTAGAGTGAAAAAGTACATATTGTAGATATCTTGAAATGTCAACATATTGAAATAAATTTCGAGACCTATGGTACTTTTCTTCTACTTCAACTCCTCTTTCATTTTGAATTTTTATCAGATATTTCAAATTGCAAGAATGAAATGATTATTTGCACCTAATTGAATTAGAACATTTTCCTCGGAAATAGTTATTCCTACTGTAAAGCAAGATTATGAATACAAATGAACAGACTTCTTTAAAAAATATAAATGTCATGAGAAAAGTTTATCCCTCATTGAAATTGTATGTTTCCTAACCATGATTTCACACAAATTTTACAACATGTATCTCGATCAAATTCATGGCCAGGGTTGGGCTGATTAAAATCAAGTGATTAAAATCACGATTAAAATCATTTTTTTATTCAGAACCAGATAACAACATAATATAAAAGTTTTCTCGAAGATCAAAAGGAGTATCTGCTTTTAGCAAAAACAACAAAAAAGAAGTACATAATTACAAATTCTTAAACTAAACGTAAATTTTATTACTGTATATTTTCAGTCTATTCATTTTCGTTATATAATTTAAAGAAAACACGAGTTGCCCTCCTTTTTCTATGCCTAATCTGTTTCTAATATCCTAGTGTACAACTAGCGAAATGCGTGAAATTATTGGGCAACTTCAATTTATAGGTTGAGAAGGAAAAGAAGCCTCGACAGGAATATTCTCGCAAAAAGCACAACAAACGCGTTCGTGTTCGTGCCTCACTCGGTACTGTATAGCAAGTGTAAAAGACAGAAGGAAAACAAATCGCGACAAGAATTTTCTTGCAAGAAGCGCGACAAATGCGTTTTCACAAGTTTTTGAGCCGCAAATTGTATTGAAATTTTCAGACTTATACATTAAAATAATCAACAATAATTTCAATCAAAATGTTCAAATTTTATATTCAAATTTAAAAAGTAAAAAAAATCAAATAAATCGTGATTTAAAAAAAAATCAATGATTTCTGATTTTTTTAATAAAAATCAGATTTTACCCCACCCTGTTCATGGCATCATGTGACATAACATTCCATCCAGACATAAACTTTTTATTTTCATTACTTTTCGAGATATCCGCAAAATGTACATTTTCACTCAGATTTTTCACATTTCTTCTTAAAGAAAGAAAACAGAAAAAAATTCGTACTATCCATTCAGATTCTGCCATTCATTCATTTTTCATTCCATTTATTGTGCTTCATGATTTTTCACTTCTTGTGTTTGTTTCGAACATTTTGACTCCATTTTTCAATATTTCTAAATTTTCGACATTATTTTTTTTTATTGAATTATTCCCTGCAACATTTATTATATTTTTTTTAAATTGTGTTCTTTGGTTTGCCGATAAATCATGAGAAATAATTTTTTTATCATTATCAACAAATTCCAGCAAGCTAAAGTTAATTTTTTGATATACCAATATGGAATGAAAATTGCCGTGATTATTGGGTGAAACAGTTTATTTTAGATATATCTCTAGTGTGGCCAATTGTTATTTTTGTATAAACTGAAATGAAATGTATGAATTTCAAATTCCAACTCTTTCAAGAGTTTTATTAAATCCACTCACCTGGAAGTATGTATACTTGAAAACTTCTCCGCCCGTCAATCTTGATACTTGACCAATCGTAGCAATATCAATGTAGGAGTTGTTGAAAATGAACAAATCCACCGAACATCCAGCTCCTACACAGTCTTGACCCAACTGATTATATACCTGCGTTTGAGGGGTTAATACTGTCTTTTCCTTGTCAGTTCCCAACACTTTGCGGTCATCGCGATTTTTGAGTTTGCCTGGTGCTTCTGCTGCAGGTAATGTGGAATGGAAAATCAGTAGCTTCCCGGTACATTCTGAAGCCTAGAATTTACATTGTTGATTAGTTTACTAGTTACAGTTTTGTGTATGAATTGAGATGAAATAAACACATGTCAGCCTTCTATTTAAAAAATGAGGATATCTTGAGAGATTCCTCTGTCCTTATTCTACCATTCCTTTCAGACAAAATTAACGAAAGTAAACAAGAACTGAAAGAATTAAAATCTGTTGTATCAACCATTTTGGGGGAAAACTCTCAACGGAATACTTCAAACCGCAACGAACAATGTAATTATATAAAACATACAAAGTGGTTCAAACAGTAGTCAAAGAAATCCACAAGACACAAGGCTGATAATTGAAAGCAGAAGTCTCCATAAGGATAGAAAACACTTTATTGATCTAAGCTCAAACCATTACTGGCCCTATACACTTGATCATTAGAATCAAGAACATTTCTAGAATATTAGGTGCCCAGTTGGATATCAATGCCTAAGTCATGAAATGAAGAGAAGTGTTGAAAAGTTTTCAGAGTGAGGTAAATAAAAGAGTGTCAGGTAGCTGGATTTGAATATTCAGTTATATTTTTGAATAACTGATGACACTTCATTTTGTGATTTTCATTACAGTTTACAAAATCTTTTGACGTGTTTCACTGTACAATTGCTTCTTCAGGTACGTTATGGTGATGTTATTGGTAGTACCATGGTACACCTGAAGAAGGTAATGTATACTGAAACATGTATAGTGGTTTTGTAATCTGTCTGAAAATCACAAAATGAAGTGTTTATTTACAGTTCATTTTTGTATTACATAATTTGTAATGGATAATGGCGTTTATGAAAAGTCTTTATCTTCCATGAGTCAAATCAATTGATAAAGAATAATAGTAGAATCAATTATCCAACAGAAGGATACAAATTGTGAAAAACAAGAATTTATTTATTTTACGTATTCCTTTATTTATCCCAAAAAACAACGGTTATGTTTATGTTAGAGAATGTAATTAAAATAATATAACAATGATACTTATAGTAAAAATAATATACAAAAAAATAGACAAAATGAAAATAGAAATTGATTTAAAAAAGTGTGTTGAGGGTAGTATTCATTTCGTTAGGAAAAGTTAATTCAATTTCCTTTTGAATTTTTCTATGGATTTGATATTTTTCATCGTTGTTGTTACTCAATTATAAATAGCTACATAGCTAGGTTTATGACCAGTGATTACCAACTGAATAATTATACATTCTCATTTCACAAAGGGTTTCAATCCATAGAGTTTTTTTTTTGTCAATATAAGTTAATTGTAAGTTCCAGACGGAATAGATTATAAATAGATTTGAAAAATTCATTCTGCAGTCTTTCAAATGGTTTTAAAGCCCTTTGTGAAGCAGAGCCCCAGATGGGTATAACGAAATGAAGATGGGAGTAAACGAGAGAGAAGTAAATACTTCTTTAACAGATGAATGTAGTATACATCCTATTTTTGTAAAGAATACCTAGTAGTGGAATTTGGAGAGCAAACCCTACCTTCAGTGCCTCTAAACCAGCTTGAATTGCAGGATACAATACAGTTTCCGTTTCCCTTGTATCAGCAAACATCGATGGGATCTGTTCCATAAGAGCATCAATTACCGGACCGGATTCTTCAGGGGTACACAAAAATCCATCTAAAAGGGGCATGAACATCTCTTGAACATCTCCAACTACCAACATTTGTGGAGCTGCCAATGTACCCTGAAATAACCCGTTCATAAGGTAGAGAAAACTTACTGTAAATATGCACAAATATGTATGTACATTTTATAAATTCGTGTCACAATCAACAATGAACTGCTAGCTCAAAGAGGTATTTGAAAGCAAACAGCTATCATAATAAAACGATTTTTTTTCGCCAATACATTGATAATTCATAGGGTTCAAATAGAGACATTCATTGAACTATCAATTTATGTAACATGGGGGTTCTTCAAGCTTCCCACTGAGGCCCACATTTTTTTATCATTTTCACTAATGATACTTGCAGACAGCCAGTGGCTAAGTATATTATTGTGTATATTTGTGAATGTATCTCTATTGTTTGTTTTTTTCTTATAATTATTACCAGTGGGTTTATGACCACACATTTTGTCAGTATTATTGTACTAGATGGATGTAATAAATTCTATTCTATTCTAACACTCAAATTGTTTAGCTATCTGAATTTTTGTTGCTTGTTGATGATTTTGAATTGAAAGCACACATGAATCGAACACTTCATTTCACCACATCATGTAACATCATTCAGTCTGTAGTAGCTCATTGAGCGAGGTGATGAATAAATACATCCAAATAATAAAAGTGTCAGCACAATACATACTCTAAAATTGAAAAGTTCACAATGCCATGAGAAATGAATACAAAGTGGATAATATTACAATGATAAAGACATTAGGTTTCTTTCCTGTGCGCATGTTATTTATCTGTGAGTCCTTTTTGTGACAAGTCCAATAAGTTTTCATGTATGTGCATTGTTACTGTTCTACATGTAAAGCTTTAGTGATGAATAAACTTCTATTCTATTCCCTTCCGACGGGAATCGTGGCCAGCACAGTTACTTGCTTAAAACTGTCCAGTTAATACCTGCGCAACTGCTTCGAACTGTTTTGGACACGAATCCTGTCGAAAGGAAAACAAACCACATTAGGCACACACTTCAAACTGATGATAGTTCTTTATTTGCATGTAGATATTTATCAAGGGAATAAAAACAGAGCTTGAGGAGATAATCCCTCATTTCATTTTTGAATTAACTTTAAGATATTTCACTAGCTGAGGATAATGTAAAGAGCGAAATTTAAAGACTTTCGAAATATGGGCAAGCTACAATACAGCACATTGCAAAAATCTTCTAACATAATTTCTCAAATTTTATATAATATATCGCATGTACAGACGGACCTGGCCACATAATATGGCGTATGTCTTTCATCTAGTACTGCAAATGCGATGTAACGCGGCTGTATTGTGCGAGATCCTCAAAAGTTCTCGCCGATTACAGAGAGCCCTTGATGAATAGACATATTTTATAATGAATACTCCTGAAGAAATATCACTACTAGAAGTTTTCAAAAAAAAATAGAGGACAATTTTATTTCAAAAAGTTAATTTTCTAGAAGAATCCATAAAATATTTGATTTTTGGTTAATGGAAATGTTATAGAAATTACAAAAAAGACGCCTTATCGCTCACCTTTATGTTATAGAAATGGACTGAACTGTTATAGGTAATGAAGCCCACTTTCATATTGCTTTTTTCCTGTCCTTGATCCACAGGTAAATTCTGAATGATATTTTTCATCTGAGAACACAGGAGGTTAACCATACCAGACTTTATATTATTATAAGAAACATCCAGAACGAAGATAATGGCAGGCGGATTAGGCAAAGTGTTGTTTCTGCAATAATCAGCTGTAGCAACGAATTCGTAGGTACCGAGGACCAATTCCGGTCTCTCATAGCGATCCATTCGTTGACCAGTGTGATCAAGGTGTTGAAAATACTCCGTTGGAACTGAAAATATTTTCCTAAATGAGCTATGAGAACAACTTTGGCTACATTTCAATACTTTAGATTGATTACCCAGTGAGTTAAGTACTTTTTTAAGCACGAAAATTAAGGAAGATACACACAGTCCTTCAGGATATTTATGTTGAGACTTCAAAATCAGAAGACTGGAAAACAACAACAATGCATATGAAACTAACTTAGTGAGAAAAATGCTTCCCTATACGACATTAGACCAATTCCAACAACCTTGTTCCCTGCGCAAGTTTTTGCAGTTTGATTGCTGGAGGTTTGTCATATTCTTCTGGTTTTCCATATATATGTTGCCTTTGTGATCCAGAGCCTCACATTCACAAAGTATGTGTCGAGCAGTCTCCTTCCCTTTGTTACATTATCTGTAGCTAAGGTCGCCGTTGTACAGCCTTGTTATTACCCTAATCTGTTTCCTGTTACAACGGGCATATACTTTTGTTCCTTATTTTTACTCGAACTAAGAATCACATGTTAGAAGGTAAGAGCTTCTTTATCCTCAGCTCACCAGTTTCGACTTTGAAAATTTGCCATTCATAAGGGAGTGTCAGAAACTGGCTAACAGAAACACTCAACCCATGCCATTCAAGGTACTGTCGAGCTGTTAAGAGCAGGCGAGCAAATTTGATATTCTCGTTGAGCTAAAGTGGTTCAGATTCCACTTCAAGAACTGTGAGGGAAATTCCTCAAACGAACTTCTGAGAGGTTTTCAAGAACCTGGGAAATTCATCTGTTAAGGGAAATATCAAAAATGTTGCATTGAAACAATGGAAATATATTTTAAGAAATGAGGCAATCATATCATAAACTGATGTACTTTCAATTGCACCTTTCATTTTATATATTCCTTGGGCTCATTCCTAATCATTGATCATGATAGGAATCACACTTCAAAAAGTTAGACCTCGTTAATTATCGGCCTGCAAACGCCAGTTTCTCCTTTAGATTTCATTTCCTTCTTAGGGAGCTGGCAATCTTTTTATTCACATCACTGTCTGAATTACATGAAGATACTCTCAAAAAAATATTTGGAAAGAAATTTTCTAGAAAAAACTCACCATCAGTTGTGGCCATACAGAAAAGACACTGAAATCTTCTTCCTGAATCGATGAATTGCATATATGGGCACATGTATGCTTTGCATCGAATACACCTAACTGGTCCTAATTCCCCAAAATTAACTATGGGAGGAGGATACTCCTGATCCATGTGCCTTGCCATTGGGCTTATAACCACGCTGAAGGGAACTGATGTTTGTTTCAGAATATCCTGAAAACATTTCTTTTATATATAAAACTGAAGACTTCAAAATTAAACAATGAAAAAAAATTTTTTAAATGAAAAAATACAAAAAATACGGCAGAGAACAACAAAATGAATTTGATAATTATCAATGATATATTCTGAGGCAATACCACATTACCTTGTGCGCGATTTTCGTACTGTATAATTGAAGCATAAATGTAAAGCAATTGTTCAATTCATCTGAAAATCATATTCAAGATTGCTCAACCGCTTTTCATAGTAGTGGTCTTTTTTCACCAAGTCACTACAGAAGGTTTGATAGGTAATGAACGCCTCACTCTAGAAAGGTTCCATTATATTACAAGATTCATAACCAGAAGAATAGTACAAATGGATAATGGAAAATTCCCAATCATTGTAGATCAATTTCAATACTGAAATGGTTCTGGGTAGTGTGGTAGTGGTAATTACGTCCCCCTGTCAAGCGGGAGAGCAGAGTTCAATTCCCCGCCACGGAAATCACTGACTTCTTATTTTATTTTTCAAAATACTCTCTGGAAGTTCAAACTGCAGGGAGATGTAGGTATAATATAGTGGTTCTTAAGCTGGAAACTGGAAAACTTGGTTTCACAGTCACCAAGGAAACAGTATGACAGAATGAGAAGTAGAACTACTGATAAAAAGTATTTATACGTAAATATGCCAAGCTGTAGTAACCGGAAGCTGTCCAGCAAATTTAGCAAAAAATTCGCCGGGTGAGATGTCCCACGGAAGATTAGACAGAGTACATTTTGAAAGAGTTAAAAGTTTGGTTTCTTGAAAAGTCTACACCTTCACGTACGGCTGGGGCTCAGCATCTTGGGAAACTGATTATTTACACAAGATATTTGAGTGAAGAATTGCAAACTGTGATTTATCCAGTTATTAAAATAAATGGATTCTGATTTCGATGATCTCCGATCCACGTCGGCATATGAGAGAATTGGTTTTCAAAAAATTGATTGAATCAAGAGCAATTACTGCAGAAAATGAAAAAACAAGTAATGCTATTAGAAAATTCGAAGTTCCTACTTTCAATTTTGATGAATCTTTTGAATCTTACATCAATTTGATAAACAGGCAAAAGTGCAAAATTACAGAGCCTCCGATGACGGAATATCTATCCGAAGAAGGTATTGCAAATTACTTAGAGAAAACTGGCAATTTGCTTGAGTATAACATGTGGAAAATACCTTGCCACACACAGGCTGTTGAGGCAGGTGTTAAATTAGTGACAGAAGCGTCATTAGCAGTATGGGAGCAAAAGAACAGGGATGGCTAGATACAAATAACAGTAGCATCCAGAAAAGAATTTCAAGATCTGAAACTAAGGCGGAGTAAATAGTAGAGGTGGCAAAAAAGATATAAAGACTAAATGCCCAATTGGACGGGTGGATGGGTGGGCAGGGATAGAGCTCGATTGGCGATTTACTTCAGAAAGAATTGACGATTTTTGGAAGGGCGGCAGGGGGGTCTAAATAAGTTTCAAATGGAAACAAAATGATGCGAGAATAAGAACTGCTTGCAAAAATATTCCCAGTATAATAGGCGTTTCATTCTTATATTAATAATTTTTTTTTATCCTCACAGGCCCGGCGGGAGATCTCAATATTCTTTTAAAATTTTTTTAATTTATTCAATTAAAGGTGTTTTTTTTGGTAGGTCTGAGCTTTCAGAATACTTTATCCCATTATCAAACACATCTAAAAAGTTTTCATAGTGAAACATAAAAATATTTAGTACAAAAATATTTCCATATTTTACTTACATTGTGAGATAGAGAAGTAAGACTTGCATCAACATAAAAACGAAGAAAATCAAACGAATTTCAATGAATGAATATTAATCAATATGGACGAAGCCAAGTTTCAAGTTGGGCGTAGTCACGACATTTCGATAGCTGGTATCTGCAATCGTCTTTACCAGTCATAATCTGAAGACGAGTGCGGATACCAGCGATGGAAACCATGTGAGTACACTCAACTTGAAACTTAGTTTCAACATTTGTTCATATTGATTCATATTCCTTCATTTAAATTCATTTGATTTTACTATTTCACATTAAATATTTGAATTTTTTGCCACAATCAATTCACCTTAAAATTTTATTCCCTTGACCAAAATATATTTCAATGTTTTTGTTTGGATTCGAGTGCCTTATTTGATTAAATATATTTGAACCATTTATTTGACGAGATATTCCATCCTTATTTTTAGCTAGTCTGCTAATTCATTTTAAAAGTTTGAAAATTATCCATTTGATTGCTTCACCTCATAATTCAATTTTATTATTTCTTATTCATCGTTATTTTTTTTCATTTATTCCATCTTATATCAGTTAATCATATAGACAATGGAGGTCCAAACCAATACCACTCGAGATGGTTTTAGATGTGATTAGGATATATGGACAAAAAGCATAGGAATAAATGAATTACAAATTATTATGAACATTTGGGCTGAACAAATTCATGTACCGAATTACCAGGCAATCACTGTTAAAGTAATAAATTGGTCAAAAGTTATATGAAAACGAGTATTTCAACGTGAAAATATTCAAGCCAAAACTTGCTTTAGTATCTCAAGAAAATGACACTTATGTTACGTTCCAGTAGTTGAATAAATAGGTCGTGGGTTCGATAATTCCATCACAGTCAACGGTGTTTGGTATGAACAATAAAATAAATTACATTTACTATTTTTTGAAGATCACTTATTATAAAACCCACAGCAAAGTATACCAAAGTTACAGATACCCATTCCTTAGAGATGACTATTCTTGTTTTCAGATTTATGTTAAACTACAAAATGAAAGACTCTCACCTGTGAAATTGGGACATTATACATTGTAGATCTGATCAACCTAGGGCTGGCATTTCCTTGATCTTGCACAACAAAATTGGTAGTTACTAATGGAGGAACAAGTCCTTTTTGGTTGGTAATAAAAACTCCAGACCTGTTCTGTTGATCGTCTTGTGTTACCTGTACCTAAGAAAATAGCATTTTCAATTTAACAAAATAATGTGTCACAAAAATTATGATACAAATCAATAATCATTGGTTTTAAGCAATGAAATTATTAATTTCTTCCTTGAATTGAAGAATGGTAATATGGAGCTTTCGAATTTTTTGTTAAGAATAACTTCCTCATATGAATCCAAAGAAAATATGAAATAGACTCACAGGGCTGGGCATTTGATCTGGGTCCAATCTCCTACTCTGCTGTGGCTGTTGGTAGTTTTGTTGAGGATAACCACCTGGTCCAGCGCCAACATGCCCCTGTCCTGGCATAGGTGCATGGCCCGGCATGGTCCCTTGCACAGGCATAGGCCCTTGGCCAACCATTGGTCCTTGGCCAGCCATAGGTCCATGACCTGGCATTGGCGGATAACCCGCTGGTGCTTGAGGACCTCTTGCCTGCTGTCCGTTCATATAATTCGGTTGGGCTAGTGGTGGTGGCATGTTGGGTCCACTCTCTCCATTGATAACACCTTTTGTTGGCCCGCCAGGGTATTGCCGAGGTCCACCCAAACTCATACCTTGCATTTGATTGGTCAACTGATTGGGTCCCAACTGCGTATGACTGGTTGGCGGAAGCATTTGGGGTCCTGGTGGCGGATATGTTCCTCCAGGAGGATAGGGTCCTGATGCAAACTGATAGGGGTTTTGTCCTATTGAATAGTGGAAAAAACTTCAAGTGTTTCAATAGTGACATTGTGAATTCGAACTCAGTGAATTTCAAACCGGTTAGCATGGGATCAATTTGAACATATAAAAAAAATGCATTATCATCTCTGGCGAATAGATGGCACATCGGTTGCCCTAGCAGTTACTCCATAAAAAAATAGATGCGTTCCCAGAACATTCAGATATTTTCTAAATAGAAAATATAACTGTAGTAATAATCGAAATTGTATATTAGGGTTAGGGGGTTAGGGAAGGGCTAGGGTCATTCAGGATTTTTAAAAATTCAGCGCAACTTTATGGTACGATATTTATATGCTTTGCCAATTACACAAGACAGTAAGTATAGCACCGGGGCGGAAAGTGAATCATTACCCTGGAGAGAAAAACATAGCTACCGAGGCTCAAAACCTCACAATTTAGCTTCTGTTGCGTTCCATGAGGATTGTTTTGCAGATTACATTTGGATTACCTACTGAAATATAAAAATCCTTTTCGACAATAAAATTAGACTAGGCTTGAGTGACGTGAGCGCTGAATCCGGTACTTGAGAAAATGGCTAATAATTGTAAGGCTTTCTCAAGGAGGATGGTATTGTATTAACCATTAAGAGATTATGTTGTCCATTCCCTAAAAGAGATGTACATCGAAGAAAAGCTAATCTCAGATTCTATCAAATAAACTAACTCGTTCGGAACAAAAGAATTTAAAAAGGAAACAAACCAGAGTGCGCAAATAATTTCAGTCATGCCAATTTGACATAACTTAATTAAGATTCGGTTCATAAGCTAAAATTTCTAGAATTGAATTGTAATTATGTCATAGGACTATTTGAAACAGCACAGTGGCTAGAACTGGACTATGGAAGTTTTCAATACTGATTAGCAAAACACATTAAATACATGTGAAGAAATAAAAAAAAGAAATAAAAGAATTGAAGCAATTGAGGCAAAAATAGCAGTTCTTGAGAATCATTCTACAGAAAATGAGCATTTACTTACTAACTCATCATTAACCAAGCCAAAATAACACTCTTCATTATTACAAATTGAGAAGGCCATTGCAACACAAGAAGCATAGCGAAAATATGACAATAGCAAATATTAGGAAGTCTACAGAAAACGATAAAACCCAGAGGATCCTGGTTGAAACCGATAAAGTACAACATTTACTTTCAGATAATCTACTGCTTCATCGTATAGTAAAGGTATTTGGACTGGGAAAGTTTGATCCAAATAGAACCAGATTAGCAACAATAATAATAATTAATATAATAAATATCTCTATTTCTGGAAAATAATCACAGTGCCAAATGATGCAAAGTAAGACAAAAACAGAAATAACGTCACCAACATAATGGACGAAGTCAAAAAGTATGGCTGAGGTATTCCTGCATGGTTTATTTTGAATATTACCGTATTGGTCTTATAGTCATTCAATATAAGTTTGTTTCTCCTGAACCACTCATCTGCCTCACAGAGACGTTCTTCATTTATGGATATCAGACTGGGATAATCTACTGTGTATTCTTCAATTGTATAACTGAAGTTGTTAACGTTATTAGGGAAATAAACTCGAATGTTTCTGCTGATTCATTACAAATATTTAGGTTAAAATCTCCTGCTATTACCACCCTACAAATTGTTTGCATCAAGATATTCATTCCGAGAGATATTCATTAGTGATTCAATGTTTTTGATATGTCAAAGTTACCACCTGGAGGAGGGGGGGGGGGTTGTATATAGCAAGCAACCGCTAATTGAGTAGATATTCAGTTTGAAATTGAGCACTTGGGATTTCAATATGATTTGAAACTGATAGGAGCGGAGAAATTGCCTGATACTTGAAGTGTTTTATGATCAAACAAAGATTTAAAGGGAATATACAAGCAAGTCAAAGATAAAACTTTTTTAAGTGAGCAATTACCCTAAAACCACGTGAATAGCTAAACCTTGTCTTTAGATTCAGTATCAATCTTCTCTTGAAGATGCTAACCTTGTTAGCGAAACACATGTCGAGTGCAAACAATATCAGTTTGGTGTTATGGTAATTCATCTCTATAAAAAATTTAAACTTTTAAAGATGAACTTGATTAGGTGGTTAAAACTGGTGATACTTTTAAAATTATGAAATATGTAAACTCAGTCTCTAAAATTGTAGAGCCTGATATTCAGAGTTGTTATGTCAGTTCTTCTAGTTTGAAACTAGTTTTCCCTACGCCCATGACTATCTGTACATATGCAAGTGCTTTGGAGAATGCAACACCCACCAACCACATTTGGTTACCCAAGCAGAGTCATCACGAAGGTTCGAATAACGTCATCCTTTCGAGAATGGGACATTCCAGATCAATTGACCCATACATAGCAACACAGAGAGTGGCGGAGGTCAATTGAATACCGACATTGCGATTTTGAATAAAGTGATTTATTGAGTTGGGTATTAGCTGCTTTATTGATTTGTTGAGTTTGTTACAATAGAATTGTTTAATTTTGCAGTACCAATTTTCAAGGAATTAGAGTACCACTTTTATTCCAAAAAAAAAATAACATATTGAAATCAAGTTTCTAGCACAACCAAATTTTCAGAGAGTTCTCTCAATAAACCTTTATTAACTTTGCCATCCGAAATTTTCAGTATACCAGAGGACTAGGGGTGGAAATTACAACAATTATAATTAACATACAACCGAATTGTCAGAAATTACTATTGAACACCCCCTGTTCACTTTTTCATACAAAAATTCCACTTCGCCAGGAGATCAGGCAGTGGAAATTCCAGTTCTTACAATACAATCGTTGTTTTCATTAAGATATAATTTTTCTGGAACCAAAATCTCGGAAATTACTTTAAAAAACCCTCTGTTCACTTTTCTGTGCAGAAATTTCACTTCGTTAGGGGAGCAGAAGAGGAAATTTCAACCATTACAATTAAAAATGGAATTTCATATAGAAATAATTCTAGCACAAATACATTCTAAGGAATTACTCTTCAAAATCTCAGTTCACTTTTCCGTGAAAAATTTTAACTTCGCTAGGAAATTAGGGGAAGGAAATTTCAACCATTATAAAAAAAATTTGCATTTCATGAAGAAAAAATTCTCCTTGCACAACCAAATTCTCAGAATTTACTCTTGAATACCCTCTATTCATTTTCTCGTAAGAAATATTCACTTTGCTAGGCGGTAAGGGGTCAACATTTCAACCCCTGGTTTTCTAGCGAAGTGAAATTTTTCACGGAGAAGTGGACAGACAGTGTTTGAAACTAGTTTCTATGAATTTGGTTGTGCAAGAAGAATTATTTCAATATGAAATTCCATTTGTAATAAAAAGAGTTGTGCTAGAAGAATTTTTTCTTCATAATTCATTTCAAATTATATGGGTTGAAATTTACAGCCCTGGTCCCCTAGCGAAGTGAGATTTTTGTATGAAAATGTGAACAGAGAGTGTTTGTGTTCAAGAGTAAAAAATGTGTATTTGATTTTGCTAGAAATGTTCCATGATATTTCATTTTCACCTATGAGGATTGCGATTTACACCATTAGTCCCCTGGTGAAGTGAAAATTTGGATGGGAAATGAAAACGTGTTTTTTTATTCATTCATGATATCAGGTTGACACATCTGCATCAAGTGAACAATAAGAATTTACACCGGATTAATTGGGTATCAAAGATTTCTATTGTTTAGTGAATTCTTCACATATTGTAAATATGTGAGTTGAATTTCCAATGGTAAGCCACTGATCAGCGCCTTCGGGCGATTCCGGAGAAATTGGCCGCTCGGATTTGCCGCTAAATTCACACTGGTCTAACATTGTTCAATAAAGTTGCGATGAATTGTGGATGACTTGTGTTATATGGACTCGAAAAAACAGAATACTAATGATAAGCATATCAAAACCCACTAACATTTTTCGATAAATTCAAACTTTTAAAAACCATGGATGATGTATCATTGCACTTGCCCCCAAAGGTAAAATATACATATGACCAAAGAACAAAACTGAAAATCATGAATCCTCATAAAGTTTTGTTGACTTTCTTCTTAGAATTTCCTTTATGACCATGAAAAAGATATTTGGGAATAGAAGAATCAACAAATTCATTCCAGGCTTAATAAATTGAAATTGAATTAATTACTTGATGTTCAAAAATAACAAAATATCAGAAAAAGGAAGGCTACTGTAACTCAAAATGTTTCCGGCAATGATTCCGGTTGATTGTTAATGCACTTTTTATTATTATTATTATTATTGAAGTTGAACCAGTATTCAGAAGTGAAAAAAAAAATTATGAATAATTCTAGGCCCATAAGATTTCTATTCGGAACAGAAATAGAGTAAGATCCTTGATAAACATTAATGCTTCTTAGGGTCGAGAAAAGATTGATTGATCGATAATATCTGTGCAAGTGAGCAAGTCATAAGCATACCATAAGACTTAATTAATTATAAATAAAATTTACCTGTTGGATTAACATTGCTCATTGGCCCTTGTAGAGCGGCTCTCTGCCCAGAAGAAGGAGGTCTGTGTCCAGGTAATGGAGGCCCTTGTCCTGGTAACAGAGGTCCTTGGCCAGGCATTGGAGGACCTTGACCAGGCATTGGAGGTCCTTGACCAGGCATTGGAGGTCCTTGGCCAGGCGTTGGAGGTCCTTGGCGAGACATTGGAGGTCCTTGGCCAGGCATTAGAGGTCCTTGGCCAGGCATTGGAGGTCCTTGGCCAGGCATTGGAGGTCCTTGGCCAGGCATTGGAGGTCCTTGGCCAGGCATTGGAGGTCCTTGGCCAGGCATTGGAGGTCCTTGGCCAGGCAATGGAGGCCCTTGCCCAAGTAATGGAGGTCCTTGACCAGAGTGAGAGGTGTTTTGTCCAAGTAAGGGTCCTTGTCCTAGATCATCTGGAGCTTTTTGACCAGATGGCCCTTGGTCAAGATTAGGCGCCAAGCCAGGAAAGGATAATTGATCCTGATTGGGAATAGTTTCTTGTCCAGACATATGAGGCTGTCCAGGCCTTAGTGTATGGGAAGGTAAACTTTGATTTGGAGGTTGCTGCATAGGTTGACCAGGTTTCAATCCCTGAGACATGGGCATTGGTGGCTGGTTATATTGGTTTTGCAGTTGAGAAGGGGGCACTCCAAACTGATTTTGGGCTATTGGGGAAATCCCCAAAGGCCCAGTTGATTGAGATGGAGGACCTCCTGCTGATGGTGGCTGACCAAGTTGGTTTGATAAAGATCTCGATGGAATATTTTGATTTGATACTGGAGGTGTGGCAAACTGATTTATTTGGTTCAGATTGCTTGGTGGAACATTTGGAGGCCTGTTATTCACACTCATCGGCATTTGACCTGTAAGAATATCATTTTATGATTCTAGCATTGAGTCAGTACAACTATTCTGGTTCACACATCACATTTCAATGTTGAATGATCATTTTATAGAATGATTGATTTCTCTACTCCAAATCAATATAAAAAGAAAACAATTCAGAGGCAAGAAATGAGGTTTGAAATATTTGCAAAGCTCTCTAGTGATGTGGGTATCCATCTTAAAATTATAATAAGTACTCAAAAAGATAAAGTTTACCCAAAACTACTACTCATCTGTCATAACTTAGCATTCATAGGATTTTTCTTCCCCACCCCAACTCAAGAGATAGAGAGCCATTTGAATTGAAACTTCACTCACTTGAGAATATTCCATTCATTTTTCAAAAAATTATTTCTTCCTTATATATATATATATATATATATATATATATACATAAAAGAAAGTAGTGTTATTTATGGTCGGTTCATACACCACACTTTTACTTTTACTTTAAGAAAGTTCTCACAATGTAAATCAATCGAGGTGTTCATACACGGCACTTTTACTTTTAGTTTAAGGATGAGAACTTTTACTTTAAGAATGAGATAACTAAATAATTTTAGGGACTGCGCATGCATGCATGTGAAGTCATCACAGCAAGCAGTGCCACCAACATCATAAGGAAATGTATTCTTCTGAATATTTTACAGAAATGATATAAAATGGGATACTCTGTGAAATATCTGTCATTATCCGATACAAAAGAGCAAATTGCAAATAAAAACAATGACATAACCCACGATTACTTCTTCTTTTTCGTTTGTTTTTGGTCACTGCGCAAGCGTCCTGTTTACTTTAACACCGTATGAACGGTCCAATTCCATTCTTAAGGTAAAAGTAAAAGATAAAATAAAAGTGTGGTGTAAGAACTGACCATTACACTATTTATAATTCAAGAACAGCTGAACCGATTTGTCTGAAAATTGGTGGGGAGGTAACTTAGAATCAGGAGACGAAAATAGAATACTTTTTATTCCTTTTTACCGTGTTTTCGGAAATTTCATCATTAAGAGTGTGAAAAACGAGTTCAAAGTTTGTATGTGATGTGATTCCTGGGTCCAATCTACTAAAATTTTGCGTAAACATTCTTTCATAGAATAGATGGAAGACTTGTTTCATATTATATTGAAATTAATCACCTAACTGGGTTAAATAGGGGTAGAATGCTGTTGGAGGGTGTATTCTTTGTATGACGTGCTAATGAAAGAATAGAACTTAGGCTCACTTATTTGTAACAAACAATACAACATAGATCACATCTTACTTTTTTGTCAATTTTTATAATTGTGAAAGTTGATAGTTTTAAGTTTCTCTTCCTCGTGGCTATAAGTTTCATCTCATGTTTGCTAGAGTATTAATAAATAAATGGAACAAATAATAAAAGCATAAAATTCTCGGATGTTCAGTAAACAATTTTGAATATTTTGATTTCCACTGTCATGTTAAAAGTGGGGGCTGGAGAGGAATATATTTCACAAAAAGTAGTACTCCTTTCTTTTACCTGACATTAGTCCTTTCTGGGGTTGTGGGGGACCGTTTTGAATATTTCCAGGTTGTATATCACTTTTTGATGGTGATGAAATAAATGGACTTTTCAACTGTTGTGCACTTAAGTTGTGTGTATTTTGACCCATAGATGGTGGTAATTGATTGGATGGAATTTGAGGTCTACTTGAAGGTGGTAGCTGACTTGATGGTGGCAGTTGACTTGGGGGTGATACCTCTTGTGGAAGAGCTCCAAGTGAAGGTTTGTAGTTATTTGAAGGGGGATCTTCTTGTGGAGGCAATTGTCCAGTATTTGTGGGGCCCAGGGGAACATTTTGAAATTGCTGCTGCTGTCCTGTAGCTTGTGAAGAGAAGTTAGAAGAAAATCCTTGTGAACCTCCAAACTGTTGTGGAGGCATATATCGTGGCTCCATTTCAAGATGATGCTGCAATCAGATATCTTCATTAAAATTTGAGCTTCCTAAAAAGCATTTGTACACATCTGTTGACTAAATGTGGACAAATATGAATTCAACTTTCATTTCATGGTAAAAACGAAGAAATTTCATTAACAGCTATCATACAGGCAAGATCTTCTGAAGAAGTGCGAAAAATGGAATATGAAAACTATTGAACAATACTAGATTTTAGTTTTTAAAAAGGCGAAAGATGTATTGACTGGTGAAGCTCGGGACAGTGGCTTTTATTTTAAAAATACCGAGTATACATATGGTTGTCTTAAAAATGTATAAACATCATGATAGTTTCTGTAAATGTGTGAAGTTTATCAACACTCACTTCAGTTAATTTAAGGTAGGATTTGTTGAAAATCTGTAAATAAAGAACATCACACAACTACACTCACACGTCTGCCACGTAAGTTCAAAGTGCGCATGATCTGTGATCTGGTTAGTTCCACGTTAATTTCACTAGATTTTCATAAAGTGATGGATCTTTGACATATTTTTCCCCTATGTCAAAAAAGGTTCGTTCCCTGGTTCCAACCCGAATGATTATATACTACACCGGGTGGCTTCGGTGGCAGCACTGGACTTCGGTGATATTCAGGTCTATTCTGGTGGGGAGCATCTCGTTCTACCCACATTTCATAACACCCACAGTTCATAACACCCAAAGTGCGTAACACCCACATGTCATAACACCCACATTTCGTTATGCCCACACTCTCCGAACATACCCGCATGATGCCTCAGGTACCCCTTCGCCTATAAACTCGTGACCTTTCGTAACTTTCCTATATTTGAACGTTGGTAAATACCAAAATTTTGCAGTTATAACTATGACATTTAACAGCTGATTTATGACGACACTGATATATAACCAAACGAATAACCAAAGTCGCTTAAATGGTGTGGTTAGCACCAATTTGAATCGGTAGATACCAATTCATTCTGGTTATCCTCTATCCTCTTTGAATTGCTTAAAGTATATAATCCTTGGTTCCAACCAACGTTCGTATAACGGATGAAGATTACGAAATGTCATAATTTCGATACCTAGACTACCTAGAGGCGTTTTCTGGCGCCCATGTATTCAAAACGTATTCGTCTCTCTCCTTTTTTTTCACTTACAGCCAAACACATAGTGAGAGAGAGATGGAGAGACGAATACGTTTTAAATACAAGAGCGCCAAAAAACGCTTCAGATCACAGTAAAGATCTCGTGGGGACCAACGTTCATATACGTTGGTGGGGACGTCAATTGAGTTAAGGTGAATTTTCACGGGAGCGAAATGTGCGAGTGGATTTTCTACTACTATCGTATGATTGGCTAAGGCTGAATTCATACAGATCAGAAATCCGATGATACGACGTCTATGGTACTACTTCAACTCAATTTCATAAAAACCCGCAAACGTTATATTTCGTACTTTACGTCTACGTTGAGGTCTACGTATTGCAATCACTCACTTCAACTCCTTACTATGTACCAGAATCAACGTGAATTTGTTGTTTCTATGATCGTATAAAGGAGTGCGAAGCATATGTGCCAGTATTAACGTAAATTTGTTGTTTTCGTGAACGTTGAAAGAAATAATCTCAAAACTACGCACATGCTAACAGATGGATTCACAATTCACCCTTGAGCTGAGTTCGAATATTAACTACATACACTCTTTTCACCCCTCAATCGTTCGAGTTTTACATCCGAGGTGAAAGGAGCCACTCCTTAAGTTGGGTTGGGGTTATGGATGATTTTCTAGTACATTTTAAGTTGCAGCGCTGGTAACACTGATTATAATTGTCATTTTATCACATTTGCAGTGTTGCCAGTGCTAATACGTTCGTATCAGATCTAGTACTATTTCAAGAATTCTAGTACGCTAGTACGCCGCCAGCAATTCTAATACCTTTTTGAAAAGATTTTATTTGCCCAAAATTACAACAATAATAGATATAAACTCGATACTCGTCGAACTTCGAAGATACAAGGAACCACAGTATATATGCTGTGATTATGATGGAACGATGATGACCTGGTGACGATCCGAACAATTTGACATTGACATTTTGACAAGACAAGCGATGAACGCTGGGGGAGTGGGGGATTCCGAATTCCCGCTTCGCTTCCACAGTTCCACTCGGCGCACGTTACGCTACGTTGATTTTATTTACCGTGTGTTTTATTACAACCGCAAAACGCATTTTGGATATCGAGTAGTTATATGAGTTATCATGCATTTATCGTAGGTTTGTCACCAAAACCCCTAGACCTATAGGAACAATCGTTGAATGTCGATTCAGTCGAATCTAATGAGCTTTTAGATATTGCAAAATGTCTTTTTGTCCATGTTTTCGTTAAATATTTTTATGGTTTTTTTTTGTTTTATCAAAAATTATATAATGTTCGTATTGGAATTTATTATTGAACCAATTTCCCTACACAACCTAGTAGAGAAGAAATTAAAAACACACCAACACGTTAACTAGACCACACGAGAATCTAGTACGGAATTCATGAATCTAGTACGATTTCTGGTCACGATTCGATACGTTAAAAATCTACTGGCTGGCAACACTGCACATTTGAGAATTCGACTAGTAAATAGTACAAGCAGTGTTGGCAACCGTACCTTTTTAAAGGTACATGTACCTTTATTTACTTCGATGTACCTTGTACCTTTCCGAAGTCACAAGGTACGCTGAATGTACCTTATTTTGATTCCCTGTGTCCATCACCTTAAAGCCGCTGCACAAAATTTGAGTTTTCGAGTTTTCCATAATGAAATGTCAAATTTTGTTCAGCGGATTTTACCACTTCACGCTTGTAGACGCAGCTAGTGTTTAAAGACACTAATACTAATGGCAGGAAAATGTCGTACAACTCGGTCTCCGACTGTCTATGTCATATTTCTATTTCTAGTCTGATTTGTCTCCATATTCTGAGACTGATTTTTTTGTTTTATATAGAGTATATACTTTTTTTTTCTTTACGAGAGTTTCTTTATTTTGTATTAGAAGGCTGTTTTCATTTTGTGATAATATGAATTTTGTGATATCTAACAATGTACTGATACTATTTATGTTTGGAATGTGACGCTTAAGTTTCATCTCTCCTACTTCGTACTTCTGATTTATCTCTATCTGAGTCTATCTATCTTTTTTCTTATAACCCAAAACAATCCAAGTGTCCCAGCAAATTCGAATCTATGATGTGACAGTCTGACAGCGACAGCTGACAGGAAGCACTACAGAATGAACTCTGCATTCAAGATGTTACCTACTTATTTCGATACTGCGCATGCGCAGATGAAGGAACACGAGCGTACCTTTTTTTTGTTTAGGATACCTTATTTTTATATGCTGTGAACCTTATTTTCTCTCTCGAAGGTTGCCAACACTGAGTACAAGTCACAAGTACCTACTTAATACTTTAATACAGCTATTAATCACTGAACAAACAATATACTGAATCATATTCATCACCCAGTTATTATTTTTTATATTGGTGTCATCTAAATTGAGTTTTGTGGTCATTTACCATATTGTGGTAGCGTTCCACCTACTTTACCAAAGAAGAAATACTGAAAATTCATTTTTTTTGAATTCTACTCGAAAATTTGGATAACTCCCATCGGCAATATGTGTGCGAAAATGGCCTTTCAACACCAGGCGGGAACAGCTATGGAATGTTTGAGTATACCCATCACTCTTCACAAGGAAGTAGATGGGGAAACTATGCGTTGTGGTTTCAAAATTGGTGGAGGTATTGATCAAGACTGGTCCAAAAGTCCACAGGGATATACCGATAACGGAATATATGTCACAGAGGTTCATAATGATAGTCCTGCTTCACGAGCTGGACTCAGAGTTCATGATAAAATTCTCCAGTGTAATGGGTACGACTTCACAATGGTGACTCATAAAAAAGCAGTGAGCTATATAATGAAACATCCTGTGCTGAATCTTCTTGTTGCTCGTAAAGGAGTTACCTCGACATGAATTCAGACTTGAGACAGACATTTTATTTTTTAAGTTTTAATATATTATGATAGTCCAAATGAAACCAAATTAATGTTGACTTTATTTCTTATATGTTTCAATTAATTTACATGCTTTATATGTATACCTTGTTATTAAATTAAAAAAATTATCACATCATTGTTCATAGCTTTTGATTTTAAGAACAGATACCTGTGTTATGTACTTTTTTTATACATGGACAAAACGATGAGTTTTCCTGAATGCTTGCAAATTAAGGGTTTTCTTTTTCATATTTCAAATTCAGCTTTCAGGCATTCAAATCAACTAACAGCTTCAGCTGGTTCTTTTGTATGTGAGGACTCTTGGAAACAATTATGATCGAACAAAATTTCTAATGATGAAATGAATGACAAGCAACCCAATGAAATGTAGGCAAGCGCTGTTATTGTACTTGAACACAAACACACACTACAGATATTATTTCATATTAGCCTGGTGTGACTATAATGTTATTCGGGAATCGTCCAAGTCTATACCTAATAAATATCAGCAGATTCTTCTCCAGTGCCACTTGGAGATTGAACTCAGTTTTCATTAATGGTGAGGCCTTACTGCTCTCGTAATTGTAATCACACAGTCAGGTTTTTGGAAAACCTCAGATCCTGATATATATATGTATATATATATATATACATGCATATCATATATATATATATATATATATATATATATATATATATATATATATATCAGGATCAGGATCTGAGGTTTTCCAAAAACCTGACTGTGTGATTACAATTACGAGAGCAGTGAGGCCTGAACTCACCATTAATCAGGTTGGCCCATCTCATAGGAGGGGGAATTATTGGTATACCCCATACTAAAAGATTCGCGCAATTCGGTGAACATGAACCTGTGCCGCAACCAGGTTGGAATCCTGGGTTAAGATAGTCAAAATGCCCTTAATCAAGAAATTTGGATTTGACCAGCGAATGATGTTACCCAGGTCTGAAAAGCATTCACCATTTTTTTTTCTCCCCCTCCTTTCCGTCCTCTGACGGTAAAAAAATGATATTTTTTACGTTTTATTTGTTTCGCTAAAACTAGGGATCGAAAATATTGAAAAAATTCACGTATATAGAAGACCGAATTGTCTTCAAAATAATAATTTTTCGGCCGTCAGCCCCCCTTGAAGGCCTTAAAAAAATTTCATATTTGAAATTCGAGCATATAATGGCAAAAAACCCAGGTGTCCCTAGTTATATTATCATTTTAGGAAGCTGATATACACCATAAAAATTAGTAACGTACATTCATTAGCAGTGGTGGAACTTGACAAAAGGCATTTTTTGTGTATTTTTTTCTAAAAAATTGTAACATTTTCCCCTTGATTTTAATAAAAAATTTCAGGGGGTAAGAATTATTTGAATTGCAATTTCTTTATGATTCACCCATATTAAATCGACTTATTTTAATAAATAAATAAAATAAAAATATATTTCAACCCAAATAGCACACGACGTCCTGAAGACGAACCATTTATGTCCCAGTTACGTCGATACGTCCCGGGACGGATAGGAGACATTCGAAGAACGTACATTACCGGATGTACCATGTATGTACTGGTTAGACGTCCCATGTAGGTACATACTTGGTCCCGTTCCAATCGGAATGTAATAAAAACGTACATGCTTGGAAGTACTATGTACGTACTTTATTAAGTGTCCCTGATACGTTTACATTAACTCCTCTTCAGGTACGTACTTTTCGGAATGAATTAGGGACATACCAATGACGTGTTTTTTTGTGAATCCCATGTACGTACTGCTCAGACGTATCATTTACGTACATGTTTGGAAGAACTATGTTCGTACTATTTGGACCTTCCAGGTGCGTACATATTGAGTCCCTTTCAGATACGTATATTTCGAAACGTTTGCGGGACATAATAGTAATGACGTACATTTTTGGAAATCGTATGTACATACTATCTGGACGTCTCGTTGATGTACTTTTATGTACATACTGTTTGGACCTCCCAAGTACGTACGGATTGGGTTCCTTTCATTTTCTACATTTCTGTTAGTATGTACATACCGTTTGGACCTCCCAAGTACGTACGTATTGGGTCCCTTTCGGTTCAAGGGGTATTGGGATTTTGAGGGTGATCACTTAGTGTATTCATACATATATCAATATTGGTAATGGAATATTCATAATGAATTATTCCTAAAAAAATTTGGAAAAATTGAAACATCGACATGTGGTGAATTTAAATACCAGAAAATTACATACAGAATTTTTTGCACATCAAGTTTGATATTCCAAAACCGCCATCACATGAGACAGTGATCCTTTAGTGTTTTTTCGAATATATTTTCATTGTTACTGAACTTTCTGAAATTTTAATATTATCTCGAACAAAACTAACTTGAAGTCATCACATCTATAGCACCCAACTCCTTCTTAAAAACAAGTCTCTCCGTGCCGTAGAGCGTAACAGTGGTCGACAATAATATCTCCATAGAAAAGGTCGAGAGTTCAAGCCCCGCAGCAGCCAGGTCTTTTTCCAGGTAAGTATTCGGTTAGATGGTTAGTACACGTGAATGAGTAAAATTTCCAACTTGACTATTTGGTAAAAAAGAAATGAATAATCCCGAATATGAAAACTTAGATTCATTAAGTGATATCATATGATATATCATTACGTTGTTTTCGAATATTGAGCTAATATCGCCGAATGTTTACATTTTTTGTGGCCACTATTGATATCATCTACAATATAAGGTTGATATTCCCGTAATATTGAACCAATATTGGTCAAATATGTTTGTTCTACTTGGGATAGCGCATACAGAATGGAAAATGTACGTTTTCGGAATGTCCCAAACAGTTCCCCTTTCTGTACATTTCAGGTCCTGTGTGGACTAGAAAAGTACGTACCTGGGATTACCGACTATGCGGAAACGGTAAGTCGCAGGGAGGTCTTATGTACGTCTGTCGGAGACAAAAGTACGTCCTAAATACGTACAATGCATCCTCACCGTACATATGCAGTACGTCCACTGGACGTACTTGTGCTATTTGGGAATTGCCCAACAGATAACTCCATTTATAGGACAATACAAAAATAAAGATGAGCTACAGTTGTATACATTAAATGAGAGATGAAAATAAAGAAGAAAAAAAAATGTTATGTATCTAAACATTATCATAATGAATATTCGACAGGATATTAGACAATTTGTCACTGTGAATGTCCGAATCAGCGCAATACTTATTGTAGTTAGTACACATCACCATTATAGGTGAGTTATCACCTAGGTTGATTCTTCGGTAAGGTAAATAAAAAGTAACATGTCTCCGTGTTATTACTTGCGGTACATTAAAATTCAGTTTGCTTAAAATTTCAGAAACATCCAATAAGCCATGTACTACCTTGTATATAAAAGTAATGCTCTGAGAAATTCTTCTTTGGACCAAAGAGGGTATACCAAATGTTTCTAAAAGAAGCGCCTGGTCAGTACCTCTGAGCGGATATCTGCCATTAAGTTTGAGAGATAAGAATTTCAAAAATCTTCGTTGTACATTTTCCAAAGCAGTAATGTGCACATTATACCTTGGATTCCACACCAGGGTACAATATTCCAATTTTGAACGAACTAAAGAAAAATAAAGGGTTTTGATGGCTGAGATATTTGTGAAAGATTTACAATTACGAATGAGAAAACCTAAATTCTTCAAACCTGATGACACTGTGCTATGTACATGAGTTATAAACGTCAGTTTGTTATCAAATAAGATTCCTGAATCCTTAACTTCTACACAAACTGAAAGAGGTATATTATTAAACGTATAAGAGAATTGCACTAGGGACATATTACGACTGAATTTTGTAATAATGAGCTATTATACAAGTTCAGAGAATTTCACTTACAGATTTTTCACTTTATATAATGACTGTTTTTGATCAATTTTCACAGAGAACTGATACACATATACAAGAGCGTGTCACTGCTATTTCTTTCTCCTTCCCCTCTTTCTGCGGGTGAAAATTCAGTATTTTTCACGTTTTGTCATTTTTTTCTCATGATCTACTGTATTGAGAAAAATAATTTATATGGAAAATAATATGGTCTCCAAAATAAAAATCTTCAGAACTCCGGCCTCCCCATTGGAGCCTTAATTTTTTTTTTAATTTGAAAGAAATGGCAGAAAATCCAGATTTCCTGGGTGGTACTTTTACAAAGTTTCAACGAGGCTGTTATACACTAAAACAATCAGTAACGATCATCTCATTATCAGTGGTGGCACTTGATATAACGGGATTCATTGTGATTATTTTTTGAAATTGACTAACTTTTTTGATATAATTCCAACGACAACTGTCAATGGACGAAATTTTCACACAAAGGAAAGTGTGCCCATTGTTACTGTTCTCTTTTTCCCTTCCTCCTCGTTCCTCTTTTCTGAGGGTGAAAATTTTGTAGTTTCATATGCAAGGAAAATAAAATGGTCCACGAGATACAATTTTCAGGCCACCTGGGCACAATATTGTACTGGACGATATCATTCTATCATTTCGATAAGGCTGAGGGATATCCATTATCATTACAATAGTGGCACGAAAAAGCATTTTTTAGTAAAAATCAATGAAAAATTACCCAAAATCTTATGTGATATTACTTCATCTTTTTTTAAAAATAAAATAAAAACGCACTCAATATATATATATATATATATATATATATATATATATATATATTAACCGCGTCTGGAATCGTTCTTCTGTCAACGATTCGGCTCCCACTTTGGAGCCATTCTCAAGACTTCTTCGTGACGATTTATGGCGAGGGGAAAACAACTATAGCTAAAATCTGTACAAGATTTTAAATCTTTCAAAGACTCAAAGACTTGAACGCATGACTTAAAGACTCAAAACGATGACTTAAAATTTTTAGGTGTACAGGATTGAAAGAAGATGTTTCCCCCTCGATTTATGGCTATATGAGAATTCGACGTTATTGAAACTGTCGGAGGATTAATTGAAGGATTTGTTCACTGGGATAGTAATAATTTCCAGGCGTTTTTCAATTTCTATTGCTTCGCGAATTATTCTGGAGTGGATTGTTTTTGCTGTGGCAATGGTCTTCGTGTTGTCAATTTTGTGTCCGGTTTCGTGGTGATGTTTGAAGAAAGTCGAGGTCATGTTCGAATTACGAACTGCAGGTTCGTGCTCGTAGTACCTGTTTGATACTCGTCGGTTCGTCTGTCCAATGTATGTTCTCGGCATAGCTGGGCATTAACTCGTTGATCCGTTAATCGTTAATTAACGAAGTTAACATTTTGATTAACGGATTAACTTTTAAGTTAACTTTAAAAAAGGTTAAGGGATACGTTAACTTTCGTTAATATGTCCGTTATGTCCGTTAATCGTTAATCCAATGCCGAATAGTTTCCACACGGCATCGTCAAGTGACGGTTAATGCGTGGCAGCGAGTTAAAACAAAAAAAAAACTAGATATATTTTGCAGAGGCGTGCGAGTGAGGAAGAAAACTGCGAGGAGATTTCTTTCATTTGACGTTTGATCATTTCATTACTTAGCGCAGGTGTTTAGGGTATGGTCCGATAGTAACCACTACTCACCGCTACTCACCGAACTTATAATCAGTGCCCAATTTCAGGACACATGCTGGTTTCAAGTTCAAAGCAGACGGAGAACTACCTATGGTGTAAGGAACTACCATAGCAGAGGCATTCATGTTCAAAAGTATGAAAAATACTTTCGACATATGACAACAGCGGTTAGGTTTGCTGTGTTTCTCGAGGAACAGATATTCATAAACCTATTCATTATATAAAATAGTGCTATACCCTCAAGCGCTGCAGTTGAACGTCTTTTTTCCACGGGTAAAGACATTTTAACACCAAAACGAGCCTCGCTTTCAGACGACAACTTCAACTTGTTAATGTTCATGAAGGGTAATATGCACCTTATGTCCGACTATTAAATTACACACCTGAATTATACAAGTATTTTGTTTTGTTCCTTACCTGTTAACATCCAAAACCAACAGGTTTTTGTTTCATAAGTTCACTAACGCAACGAAATAAAGATGCAATTTTACAGATATTAACGGATTAACGATTAACGTTAACTTGCGTTAATTCTTCCGAAATATAACGCTTTAACGTTTAACGAAGCTAACTTTTTTTGTAGCGGATTAACGATTAACGAAGTTAATTAGTTGATTAACGGTGCCCAGCTATGGTTCTCGGGCAGTCGTTATAAGGAATTTCATATATTCCTTGTGATTCGTTGTGTATTATATCTTCAGGTGAGCACAGGAAAGAGGATATTTGATTGTTTGCTATGAAAACTGTCTTGATGTCGCGTTTTGTTAGAATTCGGCTCACTTCATCAGTTACTCCCCGAATGAAAGGAATGAAAGCTTTCGGCTCGTTGGATCTGTTGTGGTCATCTGTGAGTTTGATGGATCTATTGACAAGAGAGTTCAGTACCCACACAACACATGGACATCCAGTGGATATCTAATGGATATCCATTAAGGATATGTTGGACATCCGATGGACGTACAGTTTTTATCCAAAGGATATTCAATGGACGTCCAATGGACATTCTTAGGCCACCAACCTGTACGTCCATAAAATATCCTTCATGGACATCCATGAGATATCCATTATGGACGTCCATAAGATTTCCTTCATGGATACCCATAAGATATCCATCATGGATATCTACAAGGACTACAATAAGATAAACTTTATGGACATCCATGAGATATCCATCAAGAACGTCCATAAGATATGGTTCATAATTCTACATACCTACCTAATTATTTGTGCAATTCGTTACAGAGAAACCAACCTAGCTTGAGATGTGAAAAAGTGCTGCACACTTCTTGGACAACGGATTAAGTCAGTAATATACCCTGTGATAAAGGCACTCAACGTGACCGTATGTGCAATTTAAAATGTTCTGCTAGATTGGTTTCGCTGTATTCAAAAAATTTAGACAAACTAAGGTAAACTGGAGAGAGGTAGACGTACGATCAAAAAACTTATGTCGTTAATAATAATTTTTAATTTTTCATTACTTTTCAAACGAAATACTTGATATAGTTTAAATTTGAAAAATAGTTTGCCAAGAGTTCTCAACAGAAAAGTTATTGATGAATTAAATAGTTCTCGATTTGAATAACATGTGAATATAGTACTCCACAATTCACTTGCTTCCTTCCGTTCATGTTCACGGTAAATGCTAATGATCACAGTTTACAATTATTAATACTAACACACCACTATTTTTCGTTTCTTTACAAAACACAATTATTGCACAATGCACACCACAACGCTTCAACTCAGTTCAACATAATTTTTTTCAAACCGACCCAACACTCAACGACAACGACTCTCAAAGTTACGACATTTGACAGACGCCATAGACGGTTGCACGTCAGGAAACCGAGTCAAGATGAGTTCACAATGCTTTTCGCGTCACGACTTCTGAGGTGACGCTATATTCAAATATCATGTAAAAGGATAAAAAGCAAAAAATATATCAACTTTTTTGCTGGAATGTCCATGTGAAAGGCCTAATCACGTTGCCAATTCGTAGGGTGCCACGGCGGAGGACACATTAATTATTTGTACAATAAATGTACGAAATGGATGTCCATAAGATATCCTTCATGGATATCCATCGTGGATATCCCAAAGGATATCCATTTTGTACATCGTATGGATATTTTTTACTGGGAATACTTTGGATATCCAAAATTTGGATATCCTATGGATATCCAAAATTGGTCCAAGGCTATTCCGACATGAATTGGACATGAATTGGACGTCCATAGGATATCGGGTGCTGTATGGGTACGGAGCTCACCTAGGCTGGATGTTGGTGGAAGTTGGCATTGGTGTGCGTGGGTTTTCGGTAGACAGCAAGAGTAAAGTAATTGTTGGATTTTGTGATATGGACAACTAAGAAAGGAATAGTGTTGTTTGTCTCCATTACCATATTGAATTTGATATCGGAGTGAATATTGTTGAGGTGATTGAGGAAGGCGTGAAGGCTTTCGGATCCATGAGGCCAGATAAGTGCAAGAGACCCTACATCTTATCTGGAAAAAAAGACAAAAACTATCATCAATATTCCGGTTGACCTGAAGAAATCTCTAATTCTCAGGAAAAAATCTTCACGTACACCTCGAATATATGGCCTTCCCAAAATACACAAGCCGAACATTCCACTCCGCCCTATAGCTAGTGCATTCGCCTCACCAACACAAGCTCTAGCTAAATATCTCGCAAACATTCTCCAACCCCTTGCAGAACAATCTTCATTATTTGATCGAATTTCATTCCATTTCATAGAAATCAAATCGGTCAACTTCCGACCCACAGACATCCTGGCAAGCTTCGATGTAGTATCCCTTTTCACAAACATCCCCTTAGCAGATACACGTAGCATTCTGAAAATGAAACATCAAATCTCCCAAGACATGTTCAACATCATAAGTCAATGTATGTCCACTACATACTGTTACGAATCTCCTGGTGGCGGCTCTGACGATCGTAGACGAGAGAGCGTCATTTTTCCTGGAATTCTCGTCGCGCGTGGAATGTTCGATACCCGAGATTTGACTCGAAGATTCTTCATAGGCGTAAGCAGGTATATATACGGGAGACACTTCATCGCGGAGCAGAGTTAGTTATTTAGAGAGACATTTATTCGGCAGAGTTCTTGAGAGCTGAGAGGAGAGAACTTTGTGCAGAAGTCGAAGTGGAAAGCTTCTATTAGAGAAAGTTTATCAGAATTTTTAGTACAGAGAGTTTTAGTACCGAGCATTGGAAAGTTGGCGGAACAATTTAAGCGATTGCATTGTATTGTGTTGTGATAGAAAGTTGTAATAAAAGAAGTGAAATGTTTGGAGTTTTAATCAACGAATCCAAGGAAAAATCGTAACAATACTTTCTTTTCCAGGGCAAATTTTACAAACAAGTGAAAGGCACCCCTATTGGTTATTCTCTTTCGCCAGTAATTGCAAACCTCTACATGGAAGATTTTGAGTCGAAAGCAATTGACACATCTGCATTGAAGCCGACGGGTTGGCTGCGTTATGTGAATGATGTCTCTCCTATCTGGCCTCATGGATCCGAAAGCCTCCACACATTCCTCAATCACCGTAACAATATTCAACCCGATATAAAATTCACTATGGAAATGGAGACGAATAACGCTATTCCTTTCTTAGTCCATGTCACAAAATCCAACGATTAATTCACTCATACTGTCCACCGAAAACCCACGCACACCAATAGATATCTCAATGCCAACTTCCACCATCATCCAGCACAGGTGAGCTCCATACTGAATTCTCTCATCAATAGATCCCTCAAACTCACAGATGACTACAACAGACCCAACGAGCTGAAAAACCTCAGATCCGCCATTCTTCAATACGATTATTCCTACCTCCAGATCCAGACAACCATTCAACGCTAACAAACCCGCTTCTCGCATCCCAAACCACCGGAAAACCCGGCTGAATGCTCGTAAAATTTCACAGCAAACAATCAAATATTTTCTTTCCTGCGCTCACCTAAAGATATAATACCCAACGAATCACAAGGAATATATGTAATTCCTTGTCACGACTGCCCGAGAACATACATTGGACAGTCGAACCGACGAGTATCAAACAGGTCCTACGAGCACGAACTAGCAGTACGTAATTCGGACATGACCTCGACTCTCTTCAAACATCACCCCGAAACCAGACACAAAATTGACTTCAACAACACGAAGACCATGGCTTCAGCAAAAAACTCCACTCCAGAATAATTCGCGAAGCAATAGAAATTGAAAAACGCCCTCAATGCCTCAACAAACGAGACGACTCCCAAAAGCCTTAAAATCCTGGAAACCATCACTATCCCATCGAACAAATCCTTTTCAAACCAGACTTACATAGGGTCCGACAGTTTCAATAACGTCGGATTCTCATATAGCCATAAATACCATCCCTCTATCCACAAAACCACAGTCTTCACTTTGTCAAGATGAGAGCTGGGGGTTAAGGAGACATATGCCTCGTCACCAAGTCACGAAGAAGTCTTGAGAATAGCTCCAAAGTGGGAGCCGAAACGTCTACAGAAGAACGATTCCATATATATTTTATATATAGAAATAGATGGTTTCACGGACCATTGTTTATGCAACATGGTCTGGACTATCTAGTTCCCAGTCATACTCATGACGATATGCGCGGATACCAATTTCCATTTAAACCATTTTTTCAACGAGGAGTTCGAACGAAGTTGGATTCGAAATGAATTTTAATAGAGGAAGGCAGACATTGTTCTCCTGCATATTGATAAATAGTCAATCTGTTGATATTGCAATCGACAAAGTGATATTTGAAAGTTTCCTACGAACATTATCCGCCGATCACCGAGATACATTTCGAAGTAAACTGGGAATATCCAGGCTTTCGCACAAACTCGAAGAAACCCTTTTGTTCCTCTGAGCAGTTTGATCAGCCTTGAATGCATGTCGAACCTGTTTGGAAAGAGCTAAGATTTTCCGATGGAATTGTGAAAATCCAATACAACAGAGGCCAGATCCTACCTTTTTATTTCGCGTTTTCTTTGGGCCACAAACTCGTCAGTCGTGCCCAGAGAAGTTAACGAAAACTCGTCCTTGACATTTCTTCCTATTATAAAATAAAATCTATTCGTTTTACTTTTGCTGAAGTTACGATCTTCAATAACTCTGAGCCGAACATAACAGTGAGAGGTACCAAATTAATTATTATTTTACCAGAACTCAAGTGATCCAATTCTATATCCAAATTGAAAATTCACCTACAAGAAGTGCAATATTCCCATATCTGCAAATTAAACTGATATATATACATTTCTATCATTTTTTTGATTTTTCTTAGATCAAAATTAGCTGGCGCCCATATAAAGAAAAGAAATATCCTGAGAAGTTAATACCTCGAACCTACTTCTCAGCCACCAAAAACCTAAGAGCTGCCGGTGTACAAAAACCCAATATAATCTTACTTGCAATAAATTCAGAACGAAAGGGGGTGACAAAAGTGGCGCCCAACGTGGGCCCGATTTAGGATTTTTATTTTGTATTTCCATTAGTTACTTTGCTTTCTTGTAGAAATTAGAAAAATTTCGAAAGATACCCTTTTCGGCTGATTGACCTGAGTTATCAAATTGGTTATGCTACTGATAAATACACATTGAAAGCTGAATCCAATTTCGATCATATTTTCCTGTGTTGTATTATTGATATTTTTTTGATTGCTGCTTGAACTATAAAAAGATACGGTCTTTTTATCGCACATACGAATAAATTGCGGAGTGGCTCCAAGAACTGTTGTTGGTAGAATCCTTGGTAAATATTGAAATATATGATTATTCAGAGTTAACATCATGAAGGGTTCGCCAAAATTTTGAATTACAAATAATTTTTTCGGAAAAGAACGTCTGGGGCTTATTTCTTATATAGATTCGCATCAGTTAATTTGATAGTCGAATTATTTTTTCACAAGCTATATACAGAGCGAGTCAAACTTTAGTCATATTTGTAGTTGGTTGGTGTTTTGTAGATTTATTTCTAGAACACTCCGCTAGTGTTCTGTAAGAAATAAGTAAAATCAAAATATATCTTACCTTCGTCGCTGGAGTTCGTCTTTTCTTTGTTCAGATTTTGGTAAATGAAAAATTGGTTTCGATATAGGAAGGTGAAAGGATTACAAGGAACACCAAAGCACAAAATCTTCTAATAACGAAATTTATAAGAATAATGAATTGTACCACTCAAAGAAAACCGAAAACACCGTGTTTTACAAAACTCATTGATTCCAAATCAATCTGAATTTCACTAAATTCGAACACCCGCTGTTCTCAAATTCAATTTCGTTCATTCTGCATCTGTCGCAGTTCCTTTTCTCGTTATTCGAAAAAGCAAGGCTGCCAAATTTTCAAAATAAAATTCCTTGCCCCATCCCAAATATCAATAATAATAAAATGCCACAACAGTTGGAGAACAATCAAATTGAATGCAGATCTGTGAATGTAGTGATATATCTCATCGTTTTGTAATTTCCAAGTCGATAGAATCAATATACCGGATAATTCAATTCATAGCGTTGGAACATCAAATGTGCAAGCAAATCGTTGGTGTAGTTGTCAGGCAAATTATAATTCAATGAACAGTGATCAATCTTTTACCATTTCGAATAAATCCCAACTCAATAAACCCGAAAGAACTTTCAATTCAATGCGCAATAAAAATCCTAATAGAACTCCTCGTGTCCACACTTTCGGGAATAGTATGACTAGTCATCCAAGGTTAAAGGTCACAGCTCATTAGAGCCACCCGGCACCCGCACCGCCTCGTCGCACGGCGTCCACTCGTTATCGACAGGTGGACGCCACGTTATCACCAATTCACCAATAGACGTCGCGCGGTCAACGAGTGGTCAACGAGTGGTCCACGAAGTTTTGAGTAGTCTTAACAATTGGCACTAGTTCTACACGTTTTTCTAAGTTTTTCTCCATTCATTTTGAAAGCAACGACGATACATCCGACACGTTCGAGAGAAATGCTGAGAAAGAATAAGGGAGGGTGGGGAGAGCGTGAATCATTCGCGGGCAGCGCGCGGTCCACTCGGGACCCGCGAGCGAGCAGCGAGCTGTCACCGAGTGGTCCACCCGCCGTCCGCGCGCGGAGGACTTAAGACCGAGGCGATCCGGTGACGCTACGGAGTTGATATAGTGAGCGCATACCCATACAAGTCCGTATGGCTACTTGCACACACACCGATTTTGGACGGCCGGTATAAAATCGGCCGATATTTTATCGATAGCGGGTGCTTTCAGACACACCAAACAATCAGATGCTCTGTTGTCGTGATTAGCACACACTACCGACACTAGTTTAGTTTAAAACGTAGTACAGCTTATCCAATCAATCTTGGCACAGAACTAATAACGTATATGCCCAGCAATCTCCGTGAAGTATACTAATATGAAAATACACCTATTATATATGTTCACTGCGTTGAAATTTATTCCTAGAAGGTGGTTTTTCTTTTGTCATGGTATACACAACCGGTGTGCAACTGGAAAAGTATATGAGTTTGTGCCAAGATGGATTGGATGAGCTGTACTTTACTTAGTATCTACAATTTCACCAAGCAGTCGATTGGAATGGTCGGTAAACAATCGGTGGGTGTGCAAGCGTGTATTTAGTTACGTACGCCACTACTTCCTGGTAATACCGGCCATGCAGTGGCAGTGGACGGCTGCTAACCGATATTTTACCGGCACCGATCAGCGGTCGGCGTGTGTGCCAGGTCCCGTTCCCACATGTGGTTCACTATTGGAATTTGGACGACCGGTATAAAATCGGCCGTCCAAGATCGGTGTGTGTGCAAGTAGCCTATAAAGAATGCTAGCCGCGGAGACGAAGCGGTGCCGAGTGGGTGCCGCGTGGCTCTAATGAGCTGTGACCTTAAACTGTGGCGGGCCGAATCACACGTTTTTGTCATAAATGTGGAAAACGAGGAACTGTCGTCTCTAACTGTGATCGTTGTTGGAGAAACGGACAAATGAGATAAATTCTCCTAACCCTAATTTATCTCACTCCAAAACTCGGGCTGGAAATAATTTTGAAAATTATCTATACACCCGATCACCAGATCAAATTCAGGTAATGAAAGAAATATAGTCATTTCTTGATAATACTGTCATGTACGCTTCACCGGTAATCCGAAAAAATTCGAGATAATCGTCCATATGTATGTGTTAAGCTATTAGCTAAAGATATTGTATGTCTTTTAGATTCGGGAGCTAACAAAACTTCTAATAGGCGGTCGAGGTATGTCTGTTTTGCAATTGTTCGATATAAAATTGGGAAAAAGTAACCATGTATCCGTTAAAGTGGCAGACGGAAGTAGACAAACAGTTAATGGGAGTGTGTATGTTCATAAGTAGTTCCTTCCCTAGACCACGATTTCATACTGGCTAGCGATTTTTGTAAGGAGTTTGCCATTATTGTAAATTTTAGGGAAAATTCATGGCAGGTAAGAGACGCAGGGAACTTAGAAATTTCTACTGTGAACACCAAACAAAACGGAATTGAATGAAAATAAAATTGAAACATTACCCGATTTTTTCGAAAGTCAGGTATAAGAAATAAATGAAGTTGTGTCAGAGTTCATGAAGCTTCCGGATAAGGATAAACTAGGACTCACAACAAAACAACAAAAATTATGCACCATATTGACACTGGCGACGCGCTGCCGTTCAAGCAGCGACAATATCTTAAGTCCCCTGGGCCACCTCAATAGAGATGTTGCAGCTTAAGGTGGTGGAACCTTCAATGAGTTCTTGGTCATCTCCTGTTTTACCTGTTAAGAAAGCAAATGGTGATTTTCGTTTTTGTTTCGATGGCCGAAAACTCAACTCTGTTACGAAGAGAGACTCGTATCCCTCACCTGTTGTAGAACGCATCTTGAGTAAGTTGAATGATGCTCGTTTCATCTCTTCAGTGGATCTGAAGAGTGCCTTCTGGCAAATTCCTTTGAGCCCAGAGTCAAAAGAAAAAACTGCATTTTCCATTCCGGGTAGGGGGCCTTTTCCATTTCAACGTCTTACCGTTTGGCCTGTCCAATGCCGCCTTATGCCATCAGAGGCTTATGGATGCTGTGTTTGGTCCAGAACTTGAGCCTAATATATTCGTTTATTTAGATGATGTGATAATAGTTTCGAAAACTTTTCAGGAGCACATAAATCTTCTGCGTGAAGTAGCTAACCGTTTGAAAAATGCGAATTTAACCATCAACTTAAGTAAATGTGAATTTTTCAGAACTAATCTGAAGTATCTAGGATTTATCGTAGATAAGGCCGGACTCAGGGCGAATCTCGAGAAAGTTTCTGCAATGATTAATTTTCCTCAGCCCAGAACAACAACTGAGTTGAGACGCTTTGTAGGGATTTGCAGTTGGTACAGAAGGTTTGTACCACATTTCTCCAATCTCATGGCACCAATAAATTCTGTGCTGGCTGGCAGAAAGAAAGGACATACCATTATATAGACAGATGAAGCTCAACAATAAGCTTTTATAAGGATAAAACAGGCTCTCATATCTGCACCAGTCTTATCATCTCCAGACTTTTCTTTACCATTCTCAATTCAATGTGATGCCAGTGACACCGGACTAGGTTGCGAAGGCGAAGAAACGGTGATTGCATTCGCAAGCAGAAGCCTTTCAAAATCAGAGAGAAATTACAGCTGCACGGAACGTGAGTGCTTAGCAGTAGTTTTCGCTTGTGACAAATTCCGTCCTTACGTAGAAGGTACCTCCTTTACAGTTTGCAGCGATCACGCTGCGTTGAAGTGGTTGAAAAATATGCGCGACCCCACAGGAAAATTGGCACGTTGGAGCGTCAAACTTCACCAGTTTGACTTCCAAATCTTCCACCGAAAGGGTAAGTTGAACGTAGTGCCAGATGCACTTTCACGCAGCCCAGTGGAAAAACCATCGGAGGAAAGAGTATCTCGATATTGTCGATGTTGATAATTGTGTGACCTTGGATATCGATCTCGACAAGATAGACTCTTTCTATGAGAGAATCCGCTCGAAAATATTATTAAAACCTGAAGATTATCCGCAATGGTGTGTTAAACAAGGTTATCTTTATAAATTTGTCCCTTCATAAGTTCCTTTGTCTACCAATATTTCGGAATGAAAGCTCCCTGTTCCAAAAACAACGTGGTAAGGTTTTAGCAACGTGTCATGACGATCCAAAGGCGGCTCATTTGGGATTCATGTGAACTCTTTTCCGCATAGCTATCTCATATTATTGGCCAAAAATGCTGTTACGTAAGAACATGAAAGATTTGTAATGAGCAGAAATCTTCGAACATAAGTAGGTTCGGTTTTATGGGCGCTGAGAAAAAGGCCAGATTTCCATGGCAAATTGTTTCCATTGACCTGATAAGACCGTTTCCCAGAAGTGAAAATGATTTTTCCTACGTGCTTGTTGTGAGCGAATGGTTTATAAATTATCCCCTGTTATGTCCACTACGAAAGGCTACAGCCTCAGGGATTGTAAAGTTTGTTGAAGATAACATTTTTTTGGTCTATGGCGTACCGCAATTTATTATCTGTGACAACGGCTCACAACTGATAAGCAGTCAATTCAAAACTCTAGTCAAAGAATATAAGTGAAAAATCTGGTATACCCCAAGCCAACTTCGTTGAGCGCACCGCCATAAGAAGCTACATTCAAAGCAATCATAAGTTGTGGGATCAAAATATTGCAAATATTGGATCTGCATTAAGAACAGCCAAACATGAAGTAACCGGCTACGCGCCAACTTTCCTGGAGAACCAGATTTGAATGGTTGCGATAGGCAAGCGTATGCTAATACTTTAAGGGACCCTATCAGACATATATCTGGATGTGCGAAGGAAACTCAATGATGCTTATAAACGAAATTCGTTGACGAATATCCTCAGAAAACGCAATATTGAATTTAAGGTGGGCGATCGAGTTTGGAAGCGAAATAAAGTACTCTCTAATGCTGCTCAGAATTTCACGCAAAAATTAGCTCCTCGGTACTTGTTATGTACTGTGGATAAGAAGTTGTCAAACTTAGTATACAATCTCAGAAATGAGAATGGTGTCAATATAGGAAATTGGCACGTTAAGGATTTGAAGCCTTACACGGGTGATACTCTAGATTTTTCCAGGCAATCAGATGAAGATTGAAAGAAAAAGTCGGTTATTCATTTGAATAGCCGTGAATAGCCCATCGATGAGATGTCATATCTCTTGGCTAAAACATAAAGGAAACGATTTTCCAATTTTTTTTGGATTCTTTTTCGCTACATTTGGGAAATTGTCAGTAGTAATTTAGGCAAATTCAATTGTAATTGAATACTCAGGTATAATTAGTTTCTTAGGTAGGTATATGTAGTTATTCAAACTTGTACATAGTTATAGGTGTATTAAGCTAGTGTAGGAAGTTAATTAGGAGGAATTACGAAAGAGAACGTTAAAGAGCAGGTGGGAAAACGCTCAGAATGATACGTCAATTATACATAGTCGTGGGTATAAAAAATAAAATAGTGTTTCAATTCCACGTTATAATTGACACCGAACAATCATAAGTGATATGTTATCCTCAACCAGTTCATTATTCACGATGTTGATAGACCCTATATGTTGATTCTGAAGTCGAGACTATTTAATTCCCAGTCATATACCCATGACGATATGCGCGGATACCAATTTCCATTTAAACCATTTTGAACGAAGTTGGATTCGAAATGAATTTAAATAGAGGAAGGCAGACATCAGACATTGTTCTGCAAACTGAAGCTGAAGCATCAAGTTGTTTCAACTTTTCAAGAATAGAGGCCCTGAAGGGTGGCTGCGTCTAACAGCTTACAGTGCTTAAAGCCACTTCACAAAACTTGACATTTCACAATGGAAGATATGCCTCCATCGGAAAATATTTGAACTATTTCATCACGTAATACAAAAACAAACTTCTGAATGTGAAATTCTCTAACACATTCACACACTGATTAGTCTACACATTTGTTCTACACAGAACTTTGCCAAAATTCGAAAAACACAAGGTACAATACAAAATACAACGTCAACAATAGTAAACATATGTTTTTGACAGATTACGATCAGCTGATTACGGTTTGTTGCCGACATTTTTGCACAGACATCAGCGCCCTCATCGGTAGAAATTCTTCCCAATAGTGAGAGAAAGATGGAGAGACGAATACGTTTTAAATACAAGAATGCCAGAAAACACCTCATATTCCCAAGGATAGTAAACTATTTTTACAGAGGATGGCCCGATTCGCCAATTTCATTATGCTGTCATTGACGTCATCGCAATTCCGTAAACATAACCAAAAACAAATTCACAATACTAATGTTTTGTTTTATTATTGATAGTATCAGAAGTGGCAGTTTTCAGCTGGTAGATGTTTTCCTTAATTTGAGTTATGCATTATCCACTAAATAATGCATTCATTAAATCTGCCTCAACTCTGATATTTATTGAGTTTAAAACTGAGGGGTAGATAGAGGATTGTACATGATTATTCGACCAATTCAAATGAGTAGGAATACTTACCTAGAAAAAATAATATATATATTAAGTACACTTTTCACAAGTTCGAATATCTACCAAAAAGTTTCGAGGATAGACAATTATTTCAAGTAAATAAAATATGGCAAGCATATGGCATGGCATAGATGGCAGTTGACAACAGTCGCTTCGTTAGAGTAACTCAAACTTCATCATCTAGTTCCACTGAATCACGAAATGTACATATACACTACGGAAGGAATCGTGGTGACGTCAGTTGACAGGATAACATTGCAGTATAGGGAACTGGCCATCCTCTATAATAGTTTACTGTCCTTGTCATATTCCAACCAATGGACTGGCCCTAAGAGAGAGAGGACTGCGGAGTGAGCAAGATAGAATAGAATAGATAGCCTAAAACTTCGAAGTGGTCGCCATCTATATATTTATTTTCAACTAACCGGAAGGTGAACAACAAATATTAATTCTATGGAGTCTTATAAGTGTTGGATTAAAAATTATTATTTCGGAAATATTTATAACTTAATACACTACAGAAGTGCGAAGAGTGAAATAGATATGAAGTGTTGTTGTGATTTACAAAACAAAATGCAGCAAATTCATTGAAGTATTCCTACAGAATCGAAAAAAATGTGCTCGGTGTCTCAGTGCTTATTATATAATACTAGTACTATTTCACTACATAAATTCCCAATTAACGACAAAAAGCTTTGTCTAAACTAAAAATATGTTTGTATGTAGCCTCCAGTTTCTAGAGCGTCTGAAAATAAATAAGTTTAGTGGACGTTCCAGTTCCCACTTTGAAGCCATTTTCAAGACTTTATAATATAATATTTATTAACATATAGTTAAAGCAAAGTATGATTACATTTATGTAAATAAATCATTGTTTTCTAGTCTGTTTTTTATCCCTTCACAATTAGTCAATAGAATAACTGCCAAGAAAAAATTGTATCTCCTTGGTTAGACACATTTTTCAAAAAAGCATGATTCATTCATGATTAGTAAGATTGGAACCTTTGGTGTGAGATCAGTTACCCTAACACAAAACTAATATCACATGATATTGATTATTATCAATTTTCTTCTGAAAATTATAACCTCGTTAACGAATTGAATAGTTAGTCGAGTGATATCAGCCCCCAGATTCTATTTCACGAATTCGATTGTTGAGTAGCTCAGACTGTGACTGTAAAATATGCGCTGTACCGAAAATATACGCATATTCTAAACAATTCGATAATCGAATTCGTGAAATAGAATCTGGGCTCAGTTCAGCGTTAGGGTTGTTGATCTCTATAAATAAATGATTCATTCCACTGATTCATTCACTTCATTGGCATCCATTGCTTCAACTCTTCAAAAAAAAGGTTGGAAGTGAAGTACCCAACCTATTTCTTCAGCTTTTCTTTTGAAGAAACCTTATGTTCTATAAGGTTTCTTCAAAATACTCAGAAATGTATCTCATGAATTACAGAAGTACAGAAAAAGGTTTTGTAGCAAATCAAAAATCAGGTTTTTCTCATGATTTACTTTTCTTCTACTCCACATGCAATGGTATGCCCTGCTTTGAACACAGCTTCACTCTCTTTCAACGGTCTAGTTCTGCTTCCCACGTAATCCAGAATACTATGTAGCTCCTATTCTATAATAGGCATTTTGATCTGGAATGTAGGTAGGTGAAGTAGTTCAAATTATAACACTCACGAGTAAAATGATAATACTAGCCGAACATGTAACTACCTTAGCGTACAAAGCAACTGAAGACGTTTGAACAGTAATTATCACTCAACAAGTCCTCAAAAATGAAAAACATTAACTAATTTAATAGTACCATGTCTTTAAATGGCCAAAATTTGTTGTTCACCCCAAAGTGAAGCCATCTTGGATTTAGCAGCGCCATCTATCGGTTGATGATTTTCGTCTATAGTATAAGCTCTTAGCAAATTCCTTCCCCCAATGTAGCATCGTGTTATATGGAAAACTGTCATGAAGGCCAGTCCATCAGTTCTAATGTCTATGAATTTTATGTGATACATTCAAGTTCAGTTCAGCGGTAGACAGTGGTTACCTAAGAAACTGAAAAGATTGGCAGTGTCAAACAGCTTACAGCGCTTAAAGCTGCTTCACAAAATTTGACGTTTCACCATCAAAAACTGACGAATTTTGTGCAGAGGCTTCAAGCACTGTGAGCTGTTAAACATAGGCATTGGCCACGTTCATACCGTCGCTTGGTGAGCTGACTAATGACTTTATTTCAACCAAATAATCTTGGTCATCTTGGCGTAAACAGTACACTTGGTCAGGTGACCAGCTTGGTTTGATACCGAAAATTGTTGCGTACCAGACCAAAATAGTCAAGTGACTAAGATGACGTAAACACCTACGGCCTTGAATATCTGGCAATATGCAAAATTTGGTTTGAATCTTTGCGTGAGTACTAAAACTCCTCAAATCCATTTTTGTATCTATCAACAGAACCACATATCTCAAATCTAATGTTTATTATTTACTTTGAATCTGAATCTATAAATCCATGAATTATTAACGTATTTATGTGTTAGTAGAATTGCAAAGCTGTTTATACTTCTGTCACATTCTGTGGTATGTTTACCAAATAAGAACCAAACACCAAACATGACCAAACTGTTTACTAATTGAACATGGTGTAAACAGGCAGTAACTTATTGACTTGGTCTGAATTTGGTATGGTCAACTTGGTCAGAATACCAAATTAGCGCACGGTGTAAACGTGGCCATTGGTTACTTTCGGGAAGCGTTACCGTTTGGCAGGTAATTACCCGAATTGCGGGTATTTTTGCGGGTATTTGGATTCTGCGAGTTTTTTGTTACCTAGAGATATTTCATATTGTTTTTTTCCTTTTATATTTCATTTTCCATATAATACATCACTTATTTCATTTGGAATATGTTCTAAAATATTTTCGTCGTCTTCTAAAGATGATTTTCATCTTGTTTTTTTTTCACAATTTGTTTTATGTACTTGAAAATGTTAAAGTATGTATAGTATATTTTTGTGAAATTAAACTTTATTTTTGTAGTATATTTTAAACAATTCTACCTATTATTCTGTCATCGCCTGTTGAAAAATTTCAAGTGTTTGTGTAGGACTGTTGAACCCTCAGCATTAAGAAAAACTCGAACAGGCACAAATTTCGGAAAGAAATTGTGATCAAAGTGAGATGGAGATCGAACACTGGAATATCATTGACTATTTTTCAGTTACATCCTTTTTTATTCGAACGAATTTTGCAAATTTCGTATCTACATGAATTTAGCTGTAGAACGGGGTAGAATGCGGCTATTTTGAAATAGTTTGCGGGTAAAATTCACGTACGGGTATTTTCGTTGGATAGTGTGGGCACAGTAAAGGATAACCAGTAGTTTCAGTTTCGGTCGGTCCCTTTGATGTTCGTGTCCCACAGTTTCGTTTTTTTTAGACGAGTGCGCATCCTGCAGTTTCACGCCCGGAGTGGATAAGCCACGCCCCCAACGTTTTCATGAGAAATACACTGCACGCCGCTTGCAAACTTGATATAAACTGCTCTGCAAAACTGCGAAAATTTGAGGAATCCAGCCCGTGATTTCAACTCCTGATAATAACAATGTTCGCTATTAATTTCGGTTCACTGTTCGCAAATCTGAAGTTGAAACACAGCGTACTCAACTTTTTTCGGAAATTACCATTCGAATATCCAATATCACTTTACAATTATTTGATTTTTATATGAACATAGCATACACAAAAAAAGAGAAAGAGTGTAATTTATAATTTATTTTAAATTTTCGAGAGTTTGTATGTCTCAGGAAAAATTTAGTATACGATGTTTTATTTGTTTGACTGAATTTTTTTAAAGGATTGCTTGTAATAAGAGTGGTAATTTATAATTGTCCACTGCTTATTGGTTCTCTGTACTTTCCGCACGGTTGTCAATGAGCAGTCAAATCCGTGAATTCTGAAGATATACAGATATAATTACTAATTTCTCTTCCTTATTGATATAAGTCACACAAAAACTGAACTGAAGGTTTGAAGCAGATCGGCTAAGCTGTTCGATTTTCAAAAATGAAAGAAAACACGTTCAGAATGAGATTTATTTGAGAAAGGTACCAACAATAAAATTTTCGGAAGGTTTGAAATCGTGTCTGAAAAAATTATTTTGTTAATAAATAGATTCGAAATTCTTATGTTCTATTCATTACCTGAAAGAATGACCGAATGCCAATTTTATATCTGTCAAAGACAGAGAGTTCACTCCTCAACTTTACGAAAATACCAAAATTCTTCAGAACTTGTGATAAAAAAAATGATTGAAAAATATGGAGTTGTAATCACAAAAACGTCGAACGAGCATTCGACACTAAAAAGCAAATATATACTGCTGCAACAGTTGGAGTTCATTCCCATAGGGTATGCAAGCTTTCATACACATTTTTGAGAAACGGATTGCATAGCCAAATATCAAACATGTAATAAACAAAACATGAATACAGTTGCATTTTTGCATTGTTGTGAAATGAAAACATGGTTTCAGCATTAGTTCGTATCTATAATAAGTACTAACTTATCGACATTTTTTTCAAATAAACGATAATTATCATTATTTCTTTATTTCAACATGAAAGTTATTGTAAATTCATGTGAACTTTTCATAGAAACAATATTAATACAGACTGTCTAAAGCGAAATGTAGGATTAGTCAGGCAACTGAATATACACGATCTGATGTTCACATAATTAATAATAACTTTTATTTCCCAAGAAAGTCACAAAGTTTAAAGAAGGGAAAAAAATAACTTTAAGAAGATTATACACCGAAGGGGAAAAAAAGGCCACTGAAATCAGACTCTTTCATTGTAGGAAATGAAAAAAATTATGGTAATAAAAAAATAAATGAAAAATTGCCAATTATCTATTTAATGTAATGTTTTCTTAAGTTGGCTTTGAAACGGAGTTTTCTGTATTTCTTTATTGCAACTGGTAATCTATTATACAAAATGATTTCTGTGTAATAAATTGTCTGTCGTCCTATATTAGATTTGAATTTCATCGTATATATTTAATAAAATAGGTGGTCATAGGAATAATATGTGCAAAAGCAAATTACACTTTCATTTTGAGAATTGGATTATCTGAATTTGAAGTGGAAGTAAAAATGTTAGTGCATAAAATGTTCTATTGTTCATTGGAGGTTTATCCTTCATAGTGAAGTTGAAGCCAAAATCATTATTGCATAAATCCACCTTAAGAATAGTCAGAAACTAATTTGCAAGATCAGCAGTTGATGTATGTCATTAAATAAGTTTATAAAATGAATTCTTGGGAGTTTTATTCACTTTTTCTATTTCATTTCATTACATGGCAAATCATATAATTTTTGTGTATAAAACTGGTGCATGTTATTAGATCTAATCTGTTTGTTATCAGTATAAATAAATGAATAAAATAATACACTATATGTATATTGTTTAGAAAACATGTTAACATAGGTGTTTCTGATATTTTCAAAATTGAAAATAAGTTTTGTTAACATAAGCAAAACTAAAGAACGAAAAAATATGATACAAATTCAAACATTAATCAATGCTGAATAATTTCAACAGGAACGATTGAAATATCCTAATTTCAGATTTAAGAATACATCCTTTTGAAGAAATATGAAGCAAAATACATCAGGTAATCTTCTGAACATAAGTTTTTAAGCCACCCAATTACTTTTCAGTGCACAAACAGAAAACATGCTAATGAAGAAACTAGATAATTCACATCAAGTTGATGAAATTGCGCAAACTACATACAGTTAATTTCAATACAATTAGAGAAGTTTTCATATATATTACTACCTACTTCATGGTATATTAGGGGTTATTTAAAGAAATAAGAATGCATCAAATTAGACTAGGTATACCAACAATAAAGGACATTAAAATGAAAATGATTTTTCAGAATGGAAGAAATAGATGAAATATTATTTCATCACTTTTGATATTATAAAACAGATTAGATTTGATCGACATTTCGTACATGCATAAAATACAATGTCTGTTCTTCTCAAGAAACATTTCCACCTTGATTTTCAATGTGGAAAATATAAAATCGTTAAAACCAATTTCGTGTGACTCTAAATAATGTTGATTTGCTAGATAGGCGAAAAATTCCTGATAAATACTTATAAACTTAGGGCCTAGGAAATATATTGTTAATGCGAACTTCTTATAATCATTGGAGTACCATGAACCTTTTTTAGATTTACTAATATGTTCAATTTGAGCTTTCAAAAAACTTGCTAAAGATGGTGAACAATATTGCTTCACAAATTCCACAACTTCTTCGCCCGAAATGTTTCTGTTGGCAGGGTTAATCCGATCTGTAGAGTTCCTCCTAAGATGTCTTATTCTATTTCTCAGGTGGATTTTTCTTGGCGTATTCTTGGATAGAGACGTTGAGGTCTGTGTGCCTATGTCTGAAAAATAAAACTGTTGGAGAATCTATATATAGGAAAAGAGATGAAGGTAAATCTACACCAATAAATTGGGATCAGAAGAAATAAATTTCAAAATACTTTCGTCCGAAATAAATTAAATTTGTACTTCTAAATCTACCTCTATTTTAAAATATTCTCTGAATAAAATGATAAATTTTCTTGTTGGCATGTAAAACTATCTGAGATAAGTCAAAAGAACATGTTAGTAAGAATGGGTATGCAAAAATTAATTTTTTTGCTAACAATTCAGAGCACTCTATTCAATGGTTTATCAGCTTGAATAGGACTCAACATGTGAAATAATTTTTTTTTTATGTTCAAGTGACAAAAATGATATACTGTTTCATTATAAATTGATGTTGTATCCTTGACTGGGGTAGGTACAATCAACAATGTTGATGCACCTTTTTTTAATATCGTCAGGAACTGAACTTCAAAATGATTATATTTCAAGCAAAGTATTCACTAGTAGTTCATGACAGAAATGATGTTTATGAAAGGTTCAACCAGAAAGTGGAGCACTACTTTTATAATACTCGATAATAAAGTCAATACATTTTTTTAAGATTGAATTTTTTTTCAGAGATCAATTACCCCAACACCAAACTGATATTATTTGCACTCGACGCCCGTTTTGTCTACAAGGTTAGCATCATCAGAATTTTTTTTCTGAATATGCTAACCTTGTTAGCGAAACACGCTTCGAGTGCAAATAATATCAGTTTGGTGTTAGGGTACATGATCTCTGAAAAGAAATTGGACTGAAAACACTTAATAAAAAACATACCATCTGCATTACGTTCTGTATCACTTTTACTTGAGGTGTCCTTTATATTGTCTTCATCATCATCACAACTGATACTAAGACAAGTCTCCCAATTCAAAGACATCACAGTTGGGTTCTTGGCTTGTACTTGGAAGCGACATATCAGAAGCTTCATTTTGAACAGAACGGAAACTTGAAAGAGGTACTGTTTTCAGATCAATTTCTGTTTGGAGAATATCGGAAGTTCCCGGGATATTCACTGAAAAAAAATCATACATCAAAAATATGCAGAATTCTACAACGCAAATGACACTTTCCATCTATAAAATGCAGGATTTAGATTACACATCATGGAGAGTTTATGGCCAAATGAGCAAAGGCGCTTGATTTGTGTTTGATTCACTTTTCTCGCTGCTAGTTCATGCCCAAGTCACAACAGAAAATTTTCAGGCGGACCGTATGTGATAGCAATTGTTGGTTGCTCAACACTGTAAATTTTCTCGGTTCCTTATTTGAGTGTTCGACAAAAATATATAATGATATTAAAAAAAAGTTCGAAAGGAATTTAACGAATAATAGCTCGTCAGCCTGCAAAAAAGTAAGTTTTTTGTTGAGAAAAAATGAATAAAAAAAATACGGGCCTCGACTATATCAAATATAAATATTTGTTCACATAACGACACTACTCCTGACCTATTCGGAAAAAATTCTGTACATATGTATGCTTCAAGTTACCCAAATTAAGTTGAAGGAATGCACTTACGTGGGAAAGTGAAGATACAGTATATAGCTTATAAAATTATATATATTTTACCTGATGCTTTGGGTTGGCTGATGCTGTCTAATTCCACTTCTATCAATCTGGTAGAGATAGCGTTCAGCTTCAATTTGTTTTTCTGAATACTGGAAAACATGCAATCCTCAAAGTGTGCACTACAGACTCATCTGTATCTCTTGTAGCAATCCTCTGCAGAGCAATTGTCCAATTTCGATTTGTGAAGTTTCAACTTCCATTCATTGCATCTAAAAATTAATCATCAACGTTAAAGATATATGAGTATCGAAACAGTGAAGTTGTTCTTTCTGAGAAAAGTTCAACAATATCTGTTTGATGTGGTGAATACATGAAATCACTGAGAATAAGGTGAGAAGGTATAACAAAAAGATAGAAACGAAAATGTCAACTTCTAATGAAATCGACGATAATTCATTGCCTACAATGATAATATTAACGCCTTGGATTCAGTGGAATTGTTTCAACTCACCTCTTTTCATCTTTCGGAAATCTGAAGAAGCTAATTTGGGGATTTTTCTTCGAATTACTTAAACAAATCACACAATAATTCGATGCTTTCTTCAAATTGTCAGCCATCGTCGATGTCGATTTCAGCAAAGTACAGAAGAATTCACAAACAATAAACCAGTTAACATATGATCTATAAATCATCAATTGTTAGCAAAGCTAATCTGTGGAGATGATTTGAACACAATAAAAGATCATACAGGACAAACGTGGCCCAAAACAAATCTTGTTACAGTAAACATAATACACCAGAAATTGAAATTATATGTACAACCTGTTACCTGTTAGCAGTGTTGCCAATATCAAATAAAATTTGTCTGTGTTCTGTTAATTATAAGTGTGATCGAATGGAATTCGAATAATAAAATATTAACCCAATTAAAAAAGGAGGCTTGGGCTTTCAGATATTGACCCATACATATTTCATATATTTCGGCGCGTATAATACGAAAAAGTTGCCTTTCAAAATTTGAAAAGTAGCAGATTTAGGAACATTTTAAACAAGCTGCAAGCTTTGCTCAAAAAATGAGTGATCCATTGCGCATCCAACAATTTCCCTTCCGGAGTCGATCATGCGCGTTCTGGATCGAAACACGAAGTGAAATTACTGGTTATCCTTTACTGTGGTGTGGGTATTTTGTAGATATGTCATTGGCAACACTGGAGTTTTGTTTTGAGTTTGAAGCTACATCCTACATCTGCATCATTCAAAAATGATTAAAAATTGTGTATTGATATTTGCTCTCATTATTATATTCATTGCTGTGTATTATCCCTCTAGGCACGCTAGGCGTTATGATTATATTGTTCTAGAAAATATTTTAGACCAGCTGGATTTGCGGAAACCGAAAAACTTTGATTTTAATCTCAAAAACTGTTCTTATGAGGATTTGATTATCAACAATCAGGATGTACATGCAATATCAGAAAAAACAACATTTCAAAAAACTCTCCCAGGTGAAACACAAAGGCCATTTATAGTTCTTTTCTGTTTCAATTGCGAGTTAATCAGGATGGTTCCAACCTCTCCACTGATAAAAATGTCGTTTTTGTGTCAAAAATCTTAATTCTGTTCCAGGTGGCGAATATAAACCAGAAAGTTGTATACCACTTATCAAAACAGCCCTTATTGTTCCATACAGAAACAGGCAGCAACATTTGTCTGTGTTTCTGAAGTATATGCACTCATTTTTACAGGCTCAGAATATACACTATAGAATTTTTATTGTTGATCAGAATGATACTTTGCCCTTCAACAGAGCAAAAATGATTAATTATGGTGCAAGGTTGGCCATGAAGATCAAGTATCATTGCCTCATACTCCATGATGTAGATCTCCTACCAATGAATACTGGAAACCTCTATGGATGTACTAAACTACCAAGACATATGTCAAGTAGCTTGGATACTTTCAGGTTTGCAAAAAAATTTGCATGAATAAAGATTATTGCTATATTTAGAGTTTAAAATATGGTAGTGACATAACTTGAGAGAAAACTATCATACATTTTAGAAACTTGTCCCAAAGCTAGGAAGATGCTACAAAATATTAGAAGAATGAAATTTTGAATAAATTAACGTTGGTAGAAGCTAGCATGTATGCCAGTCAACTTCTTAATTTTTCCATATAATGAGAGCACTACTCATTGTCGATAACTATGGAACTGCATATTCAACAGCAACAGTTGCATTTCAAGTTATAAGTCCAGCATGATAGCTGATAAGATCACCAAGGAGATGTGTCGCATGGTTTAGTTATTGTCTGTTGAGGTATCCAACCCATTTTATTATTGTTCCAAAATGTGAGCAATTACATCTGATATGCCTTTTTTACAGATATAATCTTCCATATTTGACTCTCTTTGGAGGAGCTGTTGCAATTTCATCTGAACAGTTTCAGAAAGTCAATGGCATGTCCAATATATTTTATGGTTGGGGAGGAGAAGATGATGATTTATATAGGTTTGTTGCTTTTCATACAAAGTTTTCCAATTTATACTATACTGGCTGTGGACGCGACTTCGTTCGCGTAGAAGTCAAACCAAAACGTTTAGTCAGCGCACGTCGGTAAAGTATCACTCCACCTTGATTTACATAGGTATACTGTTATTTTTCACTGAATTCTTTGTTCAATCAATGAAATGTAGCCTATATTACCCCTGAGTTGAGGTGGGCGCCACCTCAAAGGGGCGCCAAACCAAAGGTTTGTCAGAAAAAATTGAAAATCCAGAAACCAAAATATAAAAAAAAAAAAAATGAACAGGGTGAATAAAAAAGGATTGAATGACTTGTTGAGTTTCAAACAAATACTCGGAGGCCACATTTAGTTGAAAATTAACAAGAATTAACTTTCAGATTGACGGGTAGAAGCGTTTATTCTGGAGTGGAGTGTTTTTGCTGTGGCAATGGTCTTCGTTTTGTTGAAGTCAATTTTGTGCCCGGTCATGTCCGAACTACGCACTGCTGGTTCGTGTTCCTAGGACAGACGGTTCGTCTGTCCTATGTATGTTCTCAGGCAGTCGTGACAAGGAATTTCATAGATTCATTGGGTATTCTTTCTTTAAGTGAGCACAGGAAAGAGGATATTCGATTGTTTGCTGTGAAAACTGTCTTGATTTGACGTCGTGTTTTGTCAGAATTCGGCACAGTTTATCAGACAACAAGGGCTATTCGAATTCGTTCGTGTACATGGGGATCTGGTAAATGATGAGAGATAGAGTGTCGGTTAAATTGTCGCAAAGTTGCGTATTCTAGAGACCTATTCAATGATGTAAAAAATCGAATGTAGCTCATTTGGTTCTGGAGATATACAGGAAAAATTAAAAAATCCCAAATTATTTTTTTGCTTGCAGACATTCAAAATCTGTTCACATTTTTCTATTGTCATTTGATGGAGGCTTTAAGAGTATATCCATGAATCTTTTATACAGAGTGTCATCAGACTTGGGCCAACCCCATCTTTGATTTTTTGAATACGGACGTGTTCTTTTTTGTTGTATTTTTTAAATCGTCGACGTTCACTTCATACTGAGAAATTGAATTTAATTTGATATTTCGAGATCTTTCGGTGATATTTTATTATAATTGGGTCCCTTTCAAATTATGCATGGCCCTGGAAATTGCTTGACTAGTCACTGAAAACACAATAGAAACATTATTTCATTTTTAGGTACCAATTCATATTTGTTCACATTTTTAATGCTCTTTAAGCGTTTTCTACAATGAACTTCGAATAAAACCTTTTATGATCATCCTCGTGATCATCTGAATCATATCTCCAACAAAAACAGATTATATGTATTTTGATAAGCTAAAAAAGAAATGATAGCAATAGATTCATCCGAAACGAACAATATAATTGTAATGAAAATTGAAACAAGGTAATTTAAGTATATACACAAAAAATTAAATATGCAATAAATGTTCGAGTTGGTGTCCCATTTCTAGATATTTTTGAACTCGTTTTTCTTATTAATTATTACTCTTAATACACTTCTTTGCTGTATTTTTGCGAAATAATTCAAAATCCTGTTTCTCAAGTCTTCCATTTTGTATATCTCTCTGTCAGCGTAAATCCTAGTTTTCAATGTCCCCCATAGTAAATAATCGAAAATATTACGATCTGGTAATCTTGCAAACCGTGTTATTGGTCCATTATTTGCTATCCATCTGTCAACAGGTCGAATGGAAGCAATAGCCACGTTTCTCTATGCACCATAAGTGATTCTTGGAGATAGAAAGATCATAACACCACATTTGCGCTAGTTACTATAAGACTTGCCGATAAGTTGATGAAATCTCAGTAGACTGTGAAAACAATTTTCGATAATATTTTGATATTTGTCATATTTGTCTTTGAGTTTATTGGTGTAAAAATGATGTTTTCTGCTGAAGAGAAACGGTACATGATGAAAATTTATTATGAAAACCATAAAAACAATTATGCTACAGCCCAACGGTATATGGAAATTTATCCCGAAAGGCCTCAACCGCATGAAACATTGTTCCAGAAATTTGGCTAAAACCTCGGCGAATTCGGATCATTCAATAAGCCTCGCAAAAACTGTGGTAACAGGATTCCAACTGAAATAGAGGAAAGTATTGTTGAAAAAGTTTTTTTTTAATTTCAATAAGTACACTCTCAGTAATATCACTGAATTTTAGATTAATGAAAATTCATCGAAATCATCGGTACAAATTGCAGACGAATTGAATTTATCACAAGCGACAGTTTGGCGCACTCTCAGGAAGCATAATTTTAAATGTTACAAAATTAAGTAAAATTCCGTTAATCGGGCTCCGCCTCGAAAATAAAAAATTTTTGGTGGAATTATTATTGCGTCATTATTTTTTTTGTGTATATAAATTTCTTCCTTTCAATTTTCATTACAATTATAGTGTTCGTTTGGCATGTTATTATTGCTGTCATTTCTTTTTCTTCTCATCAAAACACATCAGAGCTGGGCAGTACTCGAGTAAAATGTACTCAAAATTGTACTCGAGTACTCAGTTATTGGTACTCGTGAGTATCTCTTTTCTAACGTATACTCAGTAATCGAAAAATGTTGAGTACTTTACATTTTAGAGTACTGAGTTCTTCTGATTCATGCATCTGACGAGTAACGAGTACGAGTACGGACGCGCGCAAACCCGCACATAACCGTAAGTGATACCGCTAAGAAAACTTGCATCACATTCAAAAGATGGTTATTGATGAAGGTACAAAATTCCATCCGAAAGTTTAGCTGACAACAATTCCCACTGCGATGTTTTTTTTTATTCTGAAAGTGTGAGTCCAAGTCACTCTCAGCAGTTTCAGACTTTGAACTCTGTTGTTGTGAGTGTGGGGACGAACATGAAAGAGAAAAAAAGAATAGAACTTGAGTTCCTGCGATATCTTGATGATCCAAGAAACACTTTTTCAATGCTGGAAGACTATCCAGTAATGAAGAAAATTTTTATGGATACAAATACACCATTGCCTTCTTCTGCACCGGTTGAAAGACTCTTCTCCTATGCAACGGTAATAAGTGCTCCAAAGTGTAATGCATTAAGCGAAAGAATTTTGAAAACTTGGTTTTCCTACTTTTAATTATTTTTTGTTATCTACCTTCCTGTTCCTATCTATATATACCTATCAATCACTTGATCAACCAAGTGATACTGATTTACAGATATGCGAGAAATAGTACCAAAAATCTCTAACTACAATTTTGTGTTCGTTTTTCATTTTGTAATGTTTGTTTTGTTAATTTGTTTACTGAAAGAAAGTTATAATATTTTGTTATTTTCTCTTTATTTTGGAAGTGGCCTATTGTATTATTGTATATTATATACACATATACATTTCTGAAATATGCAGTTTATCCAATCCATCTAAATAGGTGTTTTTTCATCTTAGTATGCTTCACAGAGATTGCTGGGCATATATGTTATCAGTTCTGTGCCAAGATGGATAGGATAAGCTGTACCTATACATAACTCCGTAACTGTTCTTTTGACCATCCTCTACCTGTGGCTGTACCTCTGTACCTAATACCTTTATTACCTGCTTTCCAGCTTATATGAAAATTAAAATGCAAAAATTGGGCGTACAAATTAATGGTAAGTGCAAAATGATACATTTTCTGTCTATCACTCTAATACTGACTGTATCTGACAGTCTGATAAGGATACATTCAACGTTCTTTTTTTTTGAAATACTCATACTCATTACTCATTTTTCACGAGTACTCTGTGAATGTTGTAAAAGTACTCATTTGCCTTGAGTAATTTTTATATAAGTACTCATAATCGAACACTTATGAGTACTATTGGAAGTTACTCATAGTGAAGTACTCAAGAGTACCTAATTGCAGTACTCTGCCCAGCTCTGAACACATAATCTATTTCTGTTGCAGATATGTTTCAGATAATCATAAAAGGGTTTGCTATTCGGAATTCATTGTAGAAAACGCTCAGGGCAATGGAAATGTGAAAAAAAAATTGAATAGGTACCTAAAAGTGAAAAGGGAGATGTGAAAGTTGCTACTGTGCTTTTATTTAGCTCAGTCAACTAATTTCCAAGGCAGTAATTTGAAAGGGAAAAATTCACCCAATTATAAACAAATATTTCCAAAACATCCCGGAATATAAAATTGAATTCAATTTCTCAGTATGAAGTGAACGTCGACGATCTGAAAACTACAATAAAAAACACTGGTCCATATTTAAAAATTCAAAGATGGGGTGGCCCAAGTCAGATGACACCCTGTATAAAAGATTCATGGTCATATTTTGATAGCCCACATCAAGTGCCAATAGAAAAATGTGGACAGATTGTCAATATGTTTGCGAATAAAGAAGATACAGGCAAAAACCTGAATTTGGATTTTTTTGTTTTTCCTGTATATCTCTGGAACCAAAAGAGCTACTTACATTCGATTTTTTTACATCATTGAATAGGACTCTAGAGTACGCAACTTTAGGAGTTATTGCCCAACTTGACTAGCAATGATCTCATCTCTTTACAAATAGAAAAAGTAGGGGAAAGAGTAAATATAGTGATGGTGTGACACTTTAAAGGATCAAAGTGTACGACATGCGCGCCCATAGAGGGTAGCGGAGGTAGCGGTCGCTACCTCATAAGTTTGAAAGTTTTTCATATTAAAAAAAATGTTTAACATAATCAAGGATATTTGTTATTTAGAAATTTGAAACGTTCAATAATACATTTATTAACATTAATTTTAAAAAATCACATTGAACAACGAATAAAATATATGGTAGGTACTTAAATCTATTTACTATTTACTAAGAAGAAACTTTAACCTTTGGGGCATTTTCCCAAAGTCGTTGATGGTATCATCGGTGAAATTTTTATCCGTAGTACTCTTTTGCTTAACATACATAATTCCGACAAACGATCATCTCCCCACTCGTCGTAGGGTACTAAATGAACGCTCAATAGAACAAGTAGTAGCTGGTAGAGTACACGCTATTTTAAATGCCAAAGCTACAGAAGGATAAAATTGCTCGGCTTCAGAAATTAAATCGATGTACTCAAAGTTCTGCGAAGGTAGATCTTTAATAAACCATACATCATACCAAGTTTTTGCTTCACTTTCGAAATTCGGCAAAAAAACGCCAACAACGCTGTTAATATTATTTATAACGTCGAGAAATTTCGATATCTCCATTCTTTTCAAAAATTTCGGGTGTAGTAACATAACTGAAAAAAAAAAAAATGGTAGTCAGCATTTTTTCTCGCTACCTTATCAAAAAATTCTATGGGCGCGCATGTGTACGAATATAAATATAGCTCCAAACAGGAAACTAGCGATGAAAAGGTGACAATATAGGTCAGATTAGGTTCGCTACGACAGTTACTAAAATTTTTGCTTCTTAATTACCAATGGTTAATACAGGAGACACCTTTCCATTGTTTTGAATGAAACACCCCGTAACTTATAAACGGATCATTTTCGATGAACAACTCTTGCAGATTCGAATTTCTCAGGTCATATTTGATCTGTAGAGAGGTCCATGAGTAAAGAGGGACAGAGTTGAGGTTAAACTGCATCGTTTTGGGATTTTATGGTGAATGTTTTCTATACTCCAGTGTCCGTGAAAAAAATTCATGATTGGTAACAATTTTCAATCCTGAGTAGGACAGTTGATTGTTGGTTGTATCGGTATCCACATTCAATTTGCACTATATACAGTCATCAAAATTCCTGAAGGGGCAAAAAAAGAAATAACTCTCTGCTATGATTCTTCCTGTATATGTACGATCTTATTTTGTCAGATAAATTAATGTTGACGAAAGATCATTTGCTCAATTTAGAAATTTTCTTCATGAATTGTCAAATGAACATGTAATTGATCTTTTATATATAAAATTGCTGGAATCTTTCCTTTTTCCTGTAGCCCAGAGATGGTGGTTTTGGCCACTGAACATTTAAAAAAAAAAATAGGAATATTCAGATAATTATACTGAGACACTTTCCATTAGGAAAGTGCGGACCCTTTCTAACGAAAAACGAAACTTTGTTTCAGCAGCTCAGTTTATTATGAGTAGGGAATGTGATCCCGGATCGGGGACAGAGAATCGGGGTTTCGGAATCAAATTTTTTCAATTCTGGGATACATTTTTCACTAAAAAAATTTAAAACTTCCTACAAAAATTTGGTTTTAATCAAAACATTAATAAAATGAAATAACAATCCATATGTTATGAAGTTGTTGGGAATTGGCGATATATCGATTTCAAAAAATTTATTTAGGTTGACGTATGCGACTACGCACTACATAGAATCTGTTTTTTGTTGCTGGGGTAGTTTATTTTAGTTTTGTGAGCGGAGCTGAACGCAGTGTTGCCGATTACAACTTTATGTTGTTAGATCTCATTAATATTCTCATGGGAAATTTTCTTGGAGAGAAAATCTATTCCTTTCAGATCCCGAAAATCCCGGGATTGACTTTTAACAATCGCGGACGATTTTTTCTTCCGAGATACGGGATCCCGTACCCCGGGATTATATTCCCTAATTATGAGCTTACCAGAGATTTTTGAGGTTTGCAACTTTTCTGAATCTGTGAAAATAAAATAACATTTGACTTCATTGATTGTAGATACCATAATTTTATTTATTACTTTAAGGCGTTTGGTGAACAACAACTTGGATCCTTGTAGATTCGCACCCCAAGTTAGCAGGTATATAATGTTGCCTCATGAAAAGGCAAAAGCTAGGTGAGTATGGCGAAGTTCCTTTAGATCATTGTCTAAGTAACTATATTGAAAGTTGTCAAACCCACTGGGCTCTTTCTTATAAACCAAACTGAAATTCATTAAATCTAAAAAAAAAGTTGAAATGAACAGTTGAACAATAATAAAAAAAAAGATAAGAAATATGGCAACTCAATCAAAACCAAAAGCAAGAAATCTCTGCAAGAAAATTGAAATGGGGAGTAATGAATATTTATCTTATCAACCAATCTTTGTTATGCGGTAAATTTTCAAGTGCTCTTAAGGTTGCAAGAGTGTCACCTGTGAACAAGATCCGAATAATTACCGACCCATTTCAGTGCTCCCAATAGTTTTGAAGCTATTTGAAATGATTGTTGAAAGTCAGTTGGTGAAATATCGTGAGGAAAGCCTTATTTTAACTCCACAATATGGCTTTCGCAGATCGAGCGATACATGTAGTGCTGCTGTTGACTTGATATCCGAAATCCAGATGAAAATTGACAAGAATAGCAAAAGCGCTCTCGTGTCTCTTGATGTAAGGCCTTTGACACTGTTAACCATGGGATCCTACTTCAAAAGCTCAATTTGATTGGCGTCCAGGGTGAATGTGCCACATGGTTTGAGGATTATATGTCCCACAGAAAGCAATTTGTCCATCTTGGTATATATGAAAGTCAGAAGAGAAATATTACATATGATGTACCACAGGGATCTATTTTAGGTCCCGCCCTTTTTCTAATCCATACAAATTCACTGACAAACTTAGGCATTACAGGAGCCCGATTGTATGCAGATGACACACTCCTGTGGTGCAATCGCTCTGAACATCAAGAAGGACCTTAGAAGTTTGACCGAGTGGCTGTCATCCCATAAGTTGACACTCCATATTAAAAAATCATCCTTCATGTGGATCAATAAATGTAGGATTAATGCTGATCCCATTCCTTTGATATTTCATGAACAACCAAAAATCAAACTGAGACATATTCAACTGTGATTAACGAATGTGTTTTTTTTCACTTTAGAGGTGCCCTATGCAACAAATATACTTTTTTGAGTTGAATAAACATTGAACAAATATGAAATGATAGCGGCATTCAGGAAAATTAATATTCGAGAAAAACAAACTCCCCCAGGCGGGATTCGAACCCACGATCTGTTATTCACTGGATAGGCTGTTAATTGTTATTATCTGAATGAGAACCTTCGGCGGTTTTCGACTGATGGAGGTGTTAGCTGGAAAAAATTACTCATTCCTTATCAACTGATCTGATAGGAATAACTTCCCATTATGCCGATATCATTTCATTTTGAGTCCTGAAAACTTAAAATGGAAAGCAATAAATCGAAACAAGAAAGTTGAAATGAAGAATTTATAAAAAATTAAATTCAATAATCAGATATGTTAAATTGTTATCAGTTTTCACGATTAGCGAATGGTGTAGTAAATCTTGCACATTGATCCGGTGAGCTATACATACAATCAACCGGACATGGATATATACCAGAACGAAACGCAGAGCTGCGATAAAAACTAAGAAAGTTTACAGATTGTAGGGAAAATGAAAACGCTTTTCAAAGATAAAATATTAATTTCTAAGACGTTTTAGATGTATAGAGCAATACTTTGAAAATTTGTAATAGCATAATGCTTTGAAGACTTTCTTTACAAATTTTATATTATGATCTAGGAATAATTTGTACCAGTACCATGATACCTGACGGAATTCTAACAACTTGAAAACTTTCCTGCTCAGTACTTTTTGAAGCCGGTTACATTGATTCAAGTACCTCTTTTTGTGTTATTATGGAAGCTTAAGGGTTCCGCAAATTAGGAAAATTACCAAGGAATTAATAATTTGTGTTTCAGATTTTCAATTTAAAGTATAAAATTCAACTGTACCTTGCTCGAACGTAAATTTTTCATAAAATTTTTCTATCTTCATCGAATGATAGAGGCCTGGGTTATCCTATACGTGGAAAAAAATTCATAAGGATTATGTAACAAACTAAAATTCATCTCTATCATCTCATTAACCTACCAAAACAATGGCACGAAAAAAATTAAAACCGATCACACCAAAAATTTTATCACAAAAATGATTACTCCTCCATGCGAAGATATCCAATGACTTTCATTGTTATCATAGTTTTCGGTGTGTGTAGATTGTATCAGTGTGTGTGGCAGGTACATTTTTTTTAGCAAATATCTTAGATGTAAGCTTTTAATCATTTTAATGTCTTGACTTGTCAAAAACAATTACTTTGTAACTTGATCAAATAAATATATCATATCATGTATAAGAAATTTTCCTAAAAATCTAGAAAACTTTGTTTTCTGACTTCCCATGAACACAGTATTATGAAAATAGGCTTTTGGTCTAAGTATTGTTTGACAATGAGAAACTACATTGCTCGTGAATATGAAAAACGGACTCTCGGACTGATTTTTTTTAAATAGGTACTGTTGTCCCTTTATGATGAAATTTTTAGCATAACCTTTTGATATTCATATAACATATATTGCCCTAATATTTTGGTTGCTCTTGAGACATTTTAATATGGAAAGCATTATTGATTATTGTTTGAATGTCATTATTTTGTGGCGGATGGATTCTTTCTTCTAGCTTTTTTGGGTTTTTAACCTACCACAATCCAAAAAAATAGGAATGAATGAAAGAATATATACTAGTGTAGAAGGGCAGATTTTCAGTCTACCCCAAGAAGTCGCTGCAATAATTCAAAAGTAGTTCCTTCTGAATAGAACACGTTCAATTAGTCAGCAACATTTCATATATCTCGAATTTGACTATCAAAAAAATACAAGAACTAATAATTACCAAAATACTTATCGCTGACGTTTTGAAAACCAAATCTGCTTCCGTTTTCAGAACTTTCATAAATATTCACTTCTAGTTTATTTTTTGTGTTCGCTTTTCGTAAATTTCAGGAATTTCTGACATTTTTTGATAGTCAAATTTGGAATATACGACTAATTGAACGTATTCCTTTCAGAATATACTATTTTTGAATTATCGCAGCAACTTCTTGGGGTAGATTGAAAATCTGCCCTTCTACTCTAGTATATATTCTTTCATTAATTCGTAATGACATTACGAATTCAAGAAAGCTAGAAGAAAGAAAGCATTATGTCGTTTTATTTGAAAATCTTTGCTTGTTAACGTCACGCACGCTTCCACTCAATATGTATAAGTATGCTGAATGCAATGATATATGATTTTTTTTTCGATATGTTACACACATGTTATTTCTTTCATACAATTGGAGGTTGAAGAAATTATTTTTTGTGTGATAACACATATTAATTACCAAAGGACATTTTTCAGCAAAGATAGATTTCGGTTACTACAAGAAGCCGAAGACAACCAGATGGATGACGGTCTCAACTTATTGCCAAACAGGTATTTGGTCAAGACTGAAGATTTGTACACCCACATCATAACTTCATAAAAATTCAAACGAAACGAAACATTCTTGACTCAACTGCCGATTCCTCTCTCATAACATAATATTACATTCCATTATGTTACCAAAGATGTTAGTTCAAATCTAGATTAAGCATATCTTTAGTAATATTGATTTTTCATCCATGACAAATAATGATAACCCCCCATTTCCAAATGAGTAAAGTGTAAATATGAAAAAAGTATAATTTTTAGTGAAATTTTGACTCACGTCAGATATTGAATTAGGATGTAATTAGAAAGAGAATTATCAGCTCTCATCCTGCTCAAAACCACAACAATAGAAATTCAAGAATTTGAAATACTAGTCCATTGAATACAGATATGAAACTTTCAGAACAGGAGCTACATTGGCCATCACTGGAAGTTATTGATCTTGACATTATTTGAAGTTTCAATGTTCGAAAACATTTTGAACACAAATGCCAGACAGCTGTTTTGACCTACTAGGTCTCTTCAATGACACTTGCCTGGAACTGCGAACATAATGCTTTCAGAACGAGTGCCTTTTACAAGACAAATTACTGAATTCAGGTAAGAGGTCTTTCTCCCCCCCCCCAAAAAAAAAAGATAAGACGGTGTAATCCGGATTACACCGTCTGTACCCGAATTCAGTAATTTGTCTTGTAAGCCGTGTACCCGAACTTGACATTATTGACATTCAATGGTTGGGGGGATTTCATTAATACTGCAATATGTGGTGATCAGATGAAGCAACGAAAAGCAGGGAGATTTTGAGTGATAATAAATTTTATGACATGATGAAAATGACGTGGATGTTTGCGAGCATTAACTGTCCGAAAATACCACATGAACTTCAAAAAAAAATTCGAAAATACCAAACGGACCCATGCGGGCCGTAAAGTACACTTATTTAGTTGGTTACCTAATTTACAATAGTTATTTATGTATCAAGGGAATTATAGGGGCCTCAATTACCGAAGACAAAGTTTGTTTGGACAGCACTTATTAATGGTCATTAATTCCAGTGGTTTATACATGATTTTATATTCTTTCAGGGAACATTTCAAAATTGTTTTTAATGATAATACAAAATATATACGGTTTGGTTTCCGAACCTTGCCCGTACAAGGCCATCTGCCTTCTGGGCGCACTTGTAAGAGGGTTTCAAAGAAGTTGGAAATATAACAGTAAGATCATCACTCATCATCGCAATACCCAAAACCATTATTCAACCACTTCCACTTTTTTGCTTCTTGGTGCCTCAAATATTCTTGTTTCGTTAGTGCCTGGTATTTGCAAAATCACGCTCAATTAGGATAAATTCATATTTGTTTAATAAACAATATACTTGTAATGTTAAGGACTTATCTGTATTCTTTTACCTATTGTTATTCATTTTTATAGTACAATATGCTCAGTTGTTATTTATTATCAGATCTGGACTTGATATTATTTATTTATATCATTGTTATTTGTTGAATCACTTGTTGCTCATCATTTATTATACATTTTTACTTATAGAAGTTTTTCAATGACAAATTTTGCTTTCAGACAGAAATTCCTATTTTGTTTGTAGGAAAATATATTTAGATATTGAATAAAAAAAAATGTACAATTTCGATAAAGTATTTCATGATTTCTTACTCTATTGGAAGAGTTCCATCAATCTTTGACCTTTTTTCAGGCTGATCAGATTTTTCTCTCTCATCACTATTGAGTTTTGGACTTTTTGTCAGAGAATAACTTGATATTTCATTTTCTTTGTCTGTGGTATCCTTAGTTCTAGTGGTATCATCCGAGAGTATACCTGTTGCAATTGTTCCATCATCTTCAATAATTTTATTTTTTAAATTAGCTTCATCCTCATTATTATCTTTTTGTGTTTTTACATTTGTACAGTCATTATTCTCATCATTTTCTGATACATCAGACGTTTTTCCATTGTGTGGATCATCTTCAGGATTACGAAAGGAGATTGTTGTACCTGGATTATCTGAAGATTTCGTGTCTGTTCTAAAAAAATTTGTAATTGGTTTCTGCCAGGATGGAGTTTCTTGGTGTGGTATTGGAGGGAGTCTTGCGCTACCTGAAAAAATCCATGATAATAACGTTTATTTCCCAAGAAACTCACAAAGTTTATAGAAGGGAAAAAAATGAACTCCAAGAACATACATCGAAAAAAGTGAATGAAATCATACCTTTTTATTATAGAAAATGAAAGAATAATGTTAATAACAAAAAAATAAATGAAATATTCCAATCTATTTCAATAAATGTTTTTTTAGTTGACTTTGAAACGGAGTGTTCCATAGTACTTTATTGCATTTAATGATCCATTATACAAAATGATTCCTGTGTGATAAATTGACTCGTCCAATATTTGAATGTCGTTGAATTCTGCATATCTTCGACCTTTGGAAATGCTTGATTTATCTTGGTAATAAATCAAAAATCCCACTGTAATTTCATACCAGCCAACAAACAATCCATTTTAGTATCACTACTTTTGATCGGGTTTGGAGGCCGTCGTTTTCTTTGGACTTTCTTCGGTTTCGCTGGAGCGAGTGGCTAGCTTCTTCAGAGGCTCATACATCTTGAGTTTGATTCCGATGACAAACTCAGGATGTATGAGCCTCTGCCTCTGAAGCAGCTAGTCACTCGCGCCAGCGAAACGTCAGGAAGAAATTCCAAAAGACGGCGGCCTTCAAACCCGATCAAAAGTAGTAATACTGAAAAACCTCGGCCGCGAAAGCCTTAACCATTTTGTCAAACAATCCATTTTTTCTTAACTATGGCGTGATCAACAATATTTTTGATAATTTCTGTATGTACGAAAGAAATGTATTACTTCATAATCCGTCAAGTTATGGTAAAAAATCTGGAACCCGTCGTCTATTTTCAATTTCGAACGTCACCTATGTGAGTGTAACGATACTATATATTCATTTTTATCAAATGGATATATGCAGTTCATGCCATGCATCATTTCAAAGTTGGTGAACTGTGAAACATATTGTGGAAATTAAAGCAGATAATTTTTTAGCAAGTATGAGTTTTCGGCTCTAGGTAAGTACTTTGAAGTAAATTTCAAATATATCACTGGAACTGAAATGTTGATTTCCTGATCGATTGAAAATTTTTTTTTTGATCGAGGTTTCTAGGTTTATATTGGAGTTAATTGACGTCAAGTGTAGATGCATTATCATATACTCGGCTTACTGAAACTGATAGAATTGAAATTCATAAATTGACTGGTTGTGGAGACTAAACAAGGACATAGAATATCCTATATCTATAAAACAATTTGCAGTGCACCGTTTGCGAAACTAATATTTCAAATTCACACTGGTGTATATAATTAATTTTCCTACCAGGTAAACAATATAGTAGTTACTCTTTTATTTTTTCTCAGATATGTAAGCCACAAAGGCCATGCCATGAGATAGCAAGATAATGGACAACCTGTATACTCCAAAAAGAAATTTAACTTGGTCCAACAATACCTTCAAAATCAAATTTTCAGAATTTGGTAACATATTAAATCATTATCGGCCCAGTGAGTATATATTTCTACCATACTATTTTTTCTCATGACATTTCTGTTTAAAACTCAGATATGGAATTACCACTTCATCGATAATTGTTTACCACTGCTCATTCAATACCTTGAGAGACAAAGTAAATAGGTGAAAGCCAAGAAAATTATAAAACTTCTTCAACTTTTGATAATTGGAAATATATTTTTCCGCCTACCTCTACCCCTAGTCTACATTTCCTGGCCTCATAGGTAGGGAGCAAAGTCGCACTTTTCCTCCCAAGGAGATGGAAAATTAAAAGTGACGTTATGGAACGTCCTGAGTGAAATAACTTATACGGCATTGACAACCTTAACTGTTCTATTATATTAGTATACAATTTACTGTTCATTTATAGAACACCCTGTATTTTGCAACATGGTAGAATTCAGTAAAGAAGGCAAGATATTTTCAAGAAGTAAAATATATTGAGAAAATGAAAGTTAAACGTCAAATATTGTAATAGAGCTACAGTAATCTGCTACATGTTCATGATTCTGCAGAAGTTGCCTCCGAGTCCTGATATCACAACTAGTTGATGCACCGCTCACTGATAATGAGAGCTAGGTGTTGGTTCGAATATGACGTTTTTTTATTTCATTTTCATTTGTTTGCTACGCCTCAGGGAGTGAACTTTATCCTCGGAAGGTGAAGTAGCACTTTCCTCCTTTGTAGTACAAATAGCTATTGTTGAAAAATTGATTTGGTAAATATTCACAGTGCTATAAACACTGAATGAAAGAAGAGTGCTACGTTTTCACTCAAGATTCGGGGTCATTGACTCCAAATACCTTAGTAGCTCCAATTTTTTTTTATTTTACTAATTTCATATTGCGTCCTTGCTTGGACAGGTTCAGTATACAGGACAAGAGAAAGTGGGGTCGTTGGGCACCTTAGAAATTGAGAAGTTTACATATGCTATATGGGAGAGGACGGGGGTTAAAAATTGCCATATAATAATAAATTCGTTTTTCTATTACTATTGAAAAATGTTCACACTACTTACGCCCATTGCCCGCGGCGGGCATAAGGTGCATAAACACTATGATTTATTTTTCACATATGAGTATGAAAATATCAATACACACCTAATATTTTAAAAATTGCATTTGAAACTCTGTTTTTAAGTCGAAGAAAAAGTATAGTATGCAACTCCCCTGGAATACTCATTTCTCTTTCGTTTGACTTACAGCACTTGCAAACGGCTCATGCTCTAAAAGTCATCCTTGGGAAATGACTGGCATTTGGTGCTCGCCCCATAATATGATAATTTCTTGCATTTGATACAACCATAAGCCTATTCTATGCCTGATTCCCTCTTAACCCATATACTAGACTGATAACCTGCTGGATTGTTGAAATTCACCGTGTCAAACTCACCAGAAGATTTACTGACGGTAGATGAAGTTGATCTACTGCTTCCACCACCTCCTTTCTTCGATGATTTTCCAGAGCTAACTAAAACAAATTCAATATTTTTTCAGCCTGTCATTCATGAATCAGATAACTTTATACAGATTGGTTACACTATTTGAAACGTATCATACATTATCGTTTTCACCAAATTTAATTATGATAGGATTGAATGACACCGAATTTAAGCAGTATTAAAATAATAGATGGAAATTGTGCTTTTTTGCTAAGGCAAGTGCATAAATGTTCTTATTGAAAGGAAACTTCTCAAAGCTTATTACTCATTTGTTACTACTTAAAACCGTTGCATAAATCCAGTGTGACTGACAATTTGGGAAACAGTTTCAATACGTCATAACATCATAGAAAGGATTACAATTTTCGATTTTAGGATGTATCAGGACCATAGAATTTCAAAACAGACTCTTACTTTTAATACCAGCTGAAGATGTTCTGACCATTTTCCTTGCAGATAATTTGAAGTTTGTAAAACAAAGAGTTACTACGCTCAGTGCTAGAGCGTCGATAACGATAATCCTCTGAATTTCAACCTATAAATCACATTTCACATCTTAAAATCTTCCCGTGCTAATTTCAATATCAGATACGCCTCTATCGGAAAATATTTGAACTATTTCATCACTTAATTCACGTAAAACAAAAACATACTTCTGATTCTGAATGTGAAATTATGGTACACGATATACTTCTCTAACACATTCACACACTGATTAGTCTACACATTTGTTCTATACAGAACTTTGTCAAAATTCGAAAAACAAGGTACAATACAAAATACGACGTAAACAATAGTAAACATATGTTTTTGACAGATTACGATCAGCTGATTACGGTTTGTTGCCGACATTTTTGAACAGACATCATTGCCCTCATCGGTAGAAATTCTTCCCATTTGTTTCTTCCGAGCTAAGTTCGTTTGTTAAGCTCTGAGTGCTAACTTTGCTCGAAACTGTTAGTTATTATAAATAGAGCTCTCAGCTCTCCGAGTTCATACATATGTGATATGTGTCCTTTTATTCCCTGAGTGAATATTTCGACTATTTCGAGTAAGCTCTCTCAGCTAGGCTGCGCTCAATCCACTCAAAATGGGTGCGCTGCGTTGCACCGACATTTCGTAGCACCCAAAGTCATTTTATATAAACAAGGTTACCGCCTGACCAAGTATATTGTTTGCGCGGGTGTCACTGAGGAAAGGGGAGGTTTCAGTCACTTTCGCCAACATGTAAAGTGAAAAGTATCTAAATAATTGAAATGACATTTATTTCCCTCCCAGTCATCAACGTTCATATATAGGAAAGTTATGAAATGTCACGGGTTTATAGGCGAAGGGGTACCTGAGGCTAGGGGCAGGGTTTGGGGAAATCGAAGTTGGCAATTCTGGGGTAAATTGGGTAAATTAAAAATCTCTATAGCTGGCATAACCCCATAGAACCAAAGATAAACAGAAAAGGTTCAAAGAAATTGTCACAGAACACACAAACATATATGTTCTATGTGGCTGATTCCTGATCGTCTCTGTCTCTTGGTGTTTTTGTTACTCTGTTGTAAAAGTAAAAGATCTGTTGCGTTGTCACAGGTCACAACCCACAGCATACCTGAACCTGCGTTGCGTTTTCTGTCTTGTCTTTGTGGAGTTTAGGGAATCATTTTTCAAGTATTTTAAGTCGTTTGTTCAATTTTCATTATTGTAAGGTGTTTCCCAGAGTATTATTGCAATAGCTTTAAAGTGTTTCTATCAGGATGAGTTGTTGGTGTTTTTTCTTGGATTTTTGTTCGTTTTAGTTATTTTGTTGTATAAAAAACTTTTTGATTAGTTATTATGCCTGGAAACAAGTGCTGTGTAACGGGCTGTTTGAATACTTGGGGAACGCTATTGAGCTCAAGTAGAGCCTTGAGTTTTCACTCATTTATGCCAGAACAATTGTCCAAAGAAAAACTTTCATTGGAAAATTGATCTTAGATATTTTTGACCATGACACAAGTACTAACCGCTACACTAACTTCAAATCAAATTGAAGGTTTTTTTGGGAGGATATGACTAGAAAATAACACTGGTTCTAACTTCCATAATGTAAACTATATTCACTCATATTGAACTTGTTATAATAGGCTAAACAGCTTCAATTGAATGATAATTCATGGAATGAATTGAAATATGTTGAAAAATGTAAATGAGAAATATATCCAAAAAAGTCATAAAGTGAATGAATCTTGATCTTGGTTATTGCGAGAGGAATTTCTCTTTACCTTTCCACTGCTACAATTCAATTGACAATACTTGATTTTTTTTCATATATTGAATATATCAGGAACTGACAACTAATGATTTATGCAGCAGTTTTGAGTTTGGAGGAATTTCTCTTTAATTTTCCACTGCTACAATTCAATTGACAATGCTTGATTTTTTTTCATATATTGAATATATCAGGAACTGACAACTAATGATTTATGCAGCAGTTTTGAGTTATGAGAAGTTCAGCCTTCACTTTTCGATAGGAACGTTTAAGCACTATAGTCGGGCCGTTCAAAAGATAGAATTCAAGGACGCGTGAACAGTGAATGCCTGCATCTATATATAGCCTGCGCGGCGTAGCCACGCCTTCTAAACTTTGTGCTTCGTATTTACGTGTGTTACGTTAATTAAATAGTATGGATGGAAACACTCTTTCACCTCCGCAAGAAAAAGATAAAAAAAAAAGACATTCAACTGTAGAGGAGAAAGGTGTAATAATGAACACTTATAAAAAAGCATCCCAAGAGTTTATGGGAGAACAGGGAAATGCGACGTTTTTGTTGAGTGGTGTGAATCGGACTTGTAACATTGGGGAGAGGAACATTCAAAGAGTGCGTGCCATTCACGTGATCATTCTATCTTTTCAGCGGCTACACTATAGTTTTTTTGAGGAGATATGAATAGAAAATAACACTATGGTACTAACTTTCATAATGTTAACTATATTTACTCATATTGAACTTGTTATAATAGGCTAAACAGCTTTAATTGAATGATAATACTTGAAAAAAATTAATTGAAATTTGTGAAAAAATTTAAATGAGAAATATACCCAAAAAAACAGTCATAAAGTATAAGAATCTTGATCTTGGTTATTGCGAGAGGAATTTCTCTATATAACCTTTCCACTGCTACAATTCAATTGACAATACTTGATTGTTTTTTCATATATTGAATATATCAGAAACTGACAACTAATGATTTATGCAGCAGTTTTGAGAAATGAGAAGTTCAGCCTTCACTTTTCAATAGGAACGTTTAAGCACTAGTCCTAATAAATTTGGGTAATTCCCATCTCTCATTACTCAAAACTGCTGCATAATCCGATGTTACATTCAAATAATTACATCAGTTTCTTTAGTAATGCTATTTTCAAATACACTACATGATTTCATTCACGAATAATCATGGTACTCATTTCGTATGAATGGACTATATCACAATTGGTTGCATGATTACAAAGCGATATCTTTGAAGAGGCATTTTGTTCATAAGTTCATTTGGATTCCTATATAGATTTTTTGTCCAGGAGGTCAAAATACGTAAGTTCCACCAAAAAAATTTCATTTTCGAGGCGGAGCCCGATTAACGGAATTTTACCTATTTTAACACTATACATTAGAAGACGTAGATAACGTTCAAAGTATAATACAAAGCTCAAACATTTTCTTGGCCTCGGAAAAAAATCCTTGAACGACTGGTAAACCCAAATACTTTCCATTTCATATAGGAGTAATTATCATACTCAGGCACTTTCTTGCTGCATGAGGAACAGTCCCACTTTTTTTAAAACACAGGTATTCCTTTCGGATTTTCACCAACCATACACAGTCATCAATTTTTCATTTACTTTCGTTTTCAATTTTCACATATATCGAGATCTGCCCCCAGATTCTATTTCACGAATTCGATTGTCGAGTAGCTCAGACTGTGGCTGTACCGAAAGTATACGCATATTCTAAACAATTCGATAATCGAATTCGTGAAATAGAATCTGGGCTCAGATCGAGTTGAATTATCTGTCAAACCAAACACAAATACGAAGAGTAAGTATATACACACTTTTTCTCAACTGACAATCAGTATTGAACACCATAAGGTTAGATTTTCAATATACTCGAATATTCATAGATCTTATTAGGGAAGCAGGTATTTTTTTTGCATTCTGTTGTTATCTACCAATCAGATACCAGAAACTGAAATCCACTTGCATATTAGTATATCGTGGAATTTCACCTTAACCTCATTGACGCCCCCGCAATATGGAGGGATCGATATGATGACATTTCGTAACCTTCCTCCTATATACCAACGTTGCCAGTCATTAACCGGTGCAACTATATTTCTATTTTGGTTTTCATTGCTATATTTCAAACAATGGAGCAATTTTCATTCTGTACGAATCTACCCTTTTCGAATGCATTGATGAATAAAGGACATGAATACATTTATGTACAACAGTGTACGGGCCATTCTCTAGAAAGAGTAAATAATAATGCTTAAATCATAATAAAAGTTTCATGAACGCTTTATCATTTCTTGATGCAACGCTTGATAATAACACAAATAACAACAGAAAATTCAAATTCCGTTCTATAAACTCTGTTTTCTTGTTGAAGTCTCAGCATGAGTTTTCAGAATAATACTTTGAGCGAAAATACTCCTAGATATTGCTGAAAATAATCATTTCCTTCCAAAGAATGTTCAACAGAGATACATTCGAAGTATCACCAATTCTAAATTAATTTAATCAGTTGACGGCATTCTCGGTTCGCTTATATCTTGCAGTTCACAACTGTGCAACTACGAGTATTCTGGGACTGCCCTAGAAGTAATCTAAAACACACCTAGGGAGAAAATGGCCGCGTCTAACAGCCTAAAGCGCTTGAAGCGGCTTCACAGAATTTGGTAGTTTTCTATGGTGAAATGTCAAATTTGGTGAAGCAGCTTCAGCGAAGATCGTCAACCGCTAGATGGCGCTGCTGAATCCAAGATGGCTTCACTTTGGGTTGAACAACAAATTTGAAGTAATGGTACTATTAGTTCATGTTTTGCATTCTTGAGTTGAGTGATAATTACTGTTCTAACGTCTTCAGTTGCTTTGTGTGCTAAGGTAGTTACATGTTTGGCTAGTATTACAGCCTCATTTTACTCGTGAGTGTTATAATTTGAACTACTTCACCTACCTACATTCCAGATCAAAATGTCTATTATAGAATTGGAGCTACGTAGTATTCTGGATTACGTAGGAAGCAGAACTAGACCGTTGAAAGAGGGTGAAGCTGTGTTCAAAGCAGGGCATATCATTGCATGTGGAGTGGAAGAAAGTAACCATAAAAAATAAGGAGCTTGTTTGCAAACATCAGCTTTAGTAGAGCATCCATACGAAATCAATATATTGCTGGCTGATGAGGGATGGAAATGCCAATGTTCCTGTGAAGCGAGTTTATCTGGATTCTGCAAACATATTGCAACCCTCATATTATGTTAATAAGTGGGTAATGTCATTTCCTAAATATTATATTGAAGTAAAAGTGGATTTTCATGGAATTTTGTGAAGGTAAGTAGCTTTTTCTGCTAAATAAAGGATCAATATATCAGATTAAATATAACATGTCATCGATTAGTGCTTTCCCAGATAGCACTAAGACATCTTAAAGGAATCTTAAAGTCAACTTATCCAAGATATTTATGATATCTTAAAGATGTACATGAATATCTTTGATACATCTTTAAGACGTCTTAAATATGTACTCATGTTACAAAATAAGACCTTTTGAAGATATCTTTTCACAACATCTTAAAGATATCTTATCATATCATCTTAAAGATATCTCATCATAACATCTTAAAGATGTCTTTTCATAGCATCTTAAAGATATCTTTCCATAAAATCTTGAAGATATCTTATCATAACATCTCAAAGATGTCTTTTCGTAGTATCTCAAAGGTATCTTTCCATAACATCTTAAAGATGTATTTTCAAATCATCTTAAAGGTATCTTTCCGTAATACACCTTGAAGCTTTCTTCATATAATCTGAAAGATATTGAGATATTGAGTAATCTTTTTGATCGAATTGAAAAAATGAATGGATTTTTCAATGAAACAGCAATCAGGTACTCAAAGCAATTTTACTGAAAATTTACAGACCATATAATCTTATCACACATTTATTTCAAATGAAACAAAATAATTTTGCACGAATTACCAGTGTTGTTTTCGAGTTTTCCTCCGAATCATGGTCATCGATCATTTCACTAGGTAAAATAGCAACGTCCACATTTCGAGAATCGTAACTAGATTCACTGTTGCTTTCATTAGTTTCACTTATTGGGTTAAGCTGCATTGCTCTTTTAGCCTGCATATAGAATTTCTGCAAACCACTTCTTTTCATTTTAAACTCTATACTTACAAAACTACACTCCACAAAACATAAAAAACAAACTTAAACAACACCAAACACGGCAAGACAAATAAGGTTAGGTTTTATTATAAGTTATAGGTTAAGTTCCAGAATCAGCGGCGCCCCGTCTTGAGATGGTGAGTGCCACTGCTTCAGCAAATCATCGAGCAAGAAAGCTACGCGCGAAATTACTGCCTCTGGTTCGAATTTTTAAATGGTACAAGTTCATCTGATTGTCTTTTCCCATTCGAACATTAGTAAATAGATAATCTTATCGTCTTTTCCATTCACACATAAATATGACATACATTTTTCCCCAATATACATTATATTCACAAAACAGCTACGATATCGAGGAAGGGGGGAAAGAGATTCCATTCATTGTACTTAAAAACATTCATCAGTATTTATATAAGATATCTCAAAGATGAATTATATAACATATCTCAAAGATGAGATAAATAAGATATCTTACAGATATCTTTCAAACGTCCAAAAACATCATGACATTTTTTTGGTCTGATGAAGTATATTTTTAAGATATCTCAAAGATGCATTATATAAGATATCTCAAAGATGAGATAAATGAGATATCTCAAGGATATCTTTCAAACGTCTCAAAACATCACGACATTATTTGGTCTGATGAAGGATATTTTTAAGATATCTCAAAGATGCATTATATAAGATATCTCAAAGATAAGATAAATAAGATATCTCAAGGATATCTTTCAAACGTCTCAAAACATCACGACATTATTTGGTCTGATGAAGTATATTTTTAAGATATCTCAAAGATGCATTATATAAGATATCCCAAAGATGAGATAAATAAGATATCTTAAGGATGCCTTTTAAACGTCTTAAGACATTACGACATCATTTGGACGAAAATAAGATATCTTTAAGATGTCCTGTGCTATATGGGTTATTTTCACTATTTAAATAAATCATGAGAAAAACCTGATTTTTGTTTTGCTACAAAACCTTTTTCTGTACTTACACATTGTATAATTCATGAGATACATTACTGAGTATTTTGAAGAAACCTTATAGAATATAAGGTTTCTTCAAAATAAAAAGCTGAAGAAATAGGTTGGGTACTTCACTTCCAATGCACCAAACTTGTTTTTCGAAGAGTTGAAGCAACAGATGCCAATGAATCAGTGGAATGAATCATGGATTTATAGAGATCAATAACCCTAACGCTGGGGCATGGCCCAGCTCTTCAGGTTGACTGACAGTCATTCGATATCTGAAGTTAAGCAACGCCGAGCGCGGTTAGTACTTGGATGGGTGACCATACAGGGAAATACCGTGTCGAAAGCCCGTACAGCTGCAGTGGAATAGCATATCATAGCTCGCAGACAATATATCAATGAGCACAAGATATATTGAGGATATGCCGTCCTTCGGAGGGGACGTAAAGCCGTCGGTCCCGAGTCCATGGATGTTGGGCTCGTTAAAGATCCCTACCTCTGGTTGGAATACCAGAGGGTTCGGCAAAATTTCCGGTTGGGGGAAGTGTGCTCACCGGCGTCGGTGATTGGCCCTGGTAGCGGAAATAGGCCGACGTTAAATAAAGAATTAAAAAAAAAAACCCTAACGCTGAACTGATATCACTCGACTAACTATTCAATTCGTTAACAAGGTTATCATTTTCAGAAGAAAATTGATAATATCAAGTGATATTAGTTTGGTGTTAGGGTAACTGATCTCACACCAAAGGTTCCAATCTCACCAATCATGAATGAATCATACTTAAAAAAAAATGTGTCTAACCAAGGAGATACAATTTTCTCTTGGCAGTTATTCAACTGACTAATTGGCGGATAGTGTGAAAGGAAAAAAAAACAGACTAGAAAACAATGATTTATTTATATAAATGTAATAATACTTTGTTTTAACTATATACCAATAATTATTATATTATAAAGTCTTGAAAATGGCTTCAAAGATGGAACTGAAACGTCCACCAAACTTTATTTTTAGACGCTCTAGAAAAGTGGAGGCTACTTACAAACATATTTTTAGTTATTGGTTTACTAATTTTCAATGTATTTTTCCTCTGAGACAAAGCTTTTTGTCGTTCATGGGAAATTTAAAGTGGAGGCTACTTACAAACATATTTTTAGTTATTGGTTTACTAATTTTTAATGTATTTTTCCTCCTGAGACAAAGCTTTTTGTCGTTAATGGGGAATTTATGTAGTGAAATAGTACTAGTATTATATAATGAGCACTGAGACACCGAGCACATTTCTCTCGATTTTGTAGGAATACTGCAATGAATTCGCCGCATTTTGGTTTGTAAACCACAACAACACTTAATATCTATTTCACTATTCGCACTTCTGTAGTGTATTAAGTGATAAATATTTCCAAAATGAAAATTTAAAATCCAACACTCATAACACTCCATAGAATTAATATTTGTTGTTCACCTTCCGGTTATTTAAAAAAAATATAGATGGCGACCACTTCGAAGTTTTAGGCTTTGAGCGCTGTAAGCTGTTATGACATTGGAAATACACAATTATTCCATTTTAAATGTTGGCGCCAGTGGCCAGTAAGGTCACGTGACATTATAGGCTTTAGAAAGGAGAGGAAAAATGGCTATACAATGAGAGAAAGCGAGAGAGATACATATAAGGTTGGATTCAGACAGATCCGAAATCCGATAGCTTTCTGATTGGTTTAAATTAATATTTAGACCAATTAAGACCAATCAGAAAGCTGTCGGATCATTGTACCATCGGATTTGTCTGAATCCAGCCTAATGTCATTTGAATCTTGGCATTTGACGCCAACAGGGTCAAGTAATCAAAATGTCAAACTCGCAGTAACCTAGTCCAGTAAGTTATGTATGCCTTCCCGATGAATCCCGCTGACAGCAGATCTTCCAGTTACGCTGATTTCCAGGAAGGGCAGTGGAACGACATCGCCGAGGCGAGATTCTTGTTTCACGCTATCAATTCTCACATTCAGAATAGACACAGACTTCGTCTAGTGAACATTGTTAAGAATTTATATTGTATTGTTGCTTTTCGAATATAACCGGCATTTGTGAAAAATAATTTTCTTTTTTAAAAACTGTTTCTCGTAAACAAGAAACATAAAGTGGCGCAGTCGTTGTAGGATTTTGAACGGACATTCATCGCGAATTCTCCGTCAGTATCAACTGTTAATTCAAAAGGAACCTCCGTTTCCTGGACAGTCCCGTTGGGTAGCAGTGCAACAGAAGCCAGAAGAGAACTTCAAGGACCAATAAGAATGAAAACCGGCATCTTCATTGCAGTACTGTAAGTTGCTTATTTCTTTTTCTGTCTGTGTCATTCTCCTCGCATCCTAATTCATTTTCCGAAAAATAGTGATTGTGAGTTAGATATAGGTGAAGAAAATTCGCGATTTGCTAATTCATTATCAGAAAATAGTGAACGTGAATCAATATTCAGTTAAATCGATCAATTACCATTTATCATAGATATTTCAATTAACAGCAATACTTTCGCAAAAAACTGTCAATTGTTGATAATATCACTAATCAATTAATCGATCATGTCTACTATTCCAAAATTCGAACCTAAACTTTTGGATATTGTTCCAAAATTTGACGGTAATCCATTAGAACTATCTTCGTTTTTGGATACTGCCAATACTATTATTTCCACATATTGGGACCCAAGTCCAGCAAATATAAATTGTTGTCAAAATGTGACAGTCATTTTTGGAATATATTCAAAACTGATAGGACAGGCACGCGAAGTTTATAGTATTTGTATTCAAAAGGACTGGAATTCAGTGAAAAGTGCTTTGGTTGCCCACTTTGGAGACCAAAGAGATGAAAATGGACTTTTATTTGATCTAGATCAATTGAGACAAAATCCCAACGAACAAGCCTTACATTTTTATACTCGCGTAATGTCAAATTTAAGTGCTCTTCACAACTACCTTGATACACATGAAGCTCTTGTTCAATCAAAAACTGTGAAAAAGAATTTCTATAACGTCCATGCATTGAGAATTTTTCTTGCCGGATTGAAAGAGCCCTTAGGTTCGACTGTTCGCGCAATGAAACCTACCAGTTTGCCAGAGGCAAGGCAGTTCATTGTTTCAGAAAATAATATTCGGCACTTGCAAAAACAAAACTTCGATCAATCAAAAATCAGACCACCTCAAAAATTCAATAATCAAACCCCAAATGTGCGTCAATTTGTTCCAAATTATCGAATGCCAAATAACCCCGAATTTCCTCGCGGTCCAATAAATATTCAAACGAGATCAGTAGCACCCCAAAGATTTTTTACGAACCGCCAAGTTTTTGGTAACCCCAGAGGTTCCTCAAATGTATGGAAACCTAATAACCATAATCAGCCCATCCAACCAAAACCAACACCTATGAGTGGTATTTCATATTGTAATGCTACTTCCCGACAACCAAGCACAGTAAGACCACGTCAACCCCAATATATTGCAGAAGAATTGTACAATATCGACCAACCATCATACTGTGATGAGATGGCCTACTATGACGGTTATTACCAAAATGACGACTTTTATCCACAATATAGCGACTATACGAATGAACCAAACCCCGACAACTATGACAATAAACATAACGAAAGTTTTGACAGCCAAAATTTTGCTGCCTCGTCTACCAATCAAACTTCCGATGAACAGAATTTTCAAAAAGTCGATGTTTCGGAAGAGATACCATATAAATCAATTATATTTATGATCGGAAAGACCTTCCGTACATAAAAATAAGTAACCCACCATTAAACTCATTGATTGACACTGGTGCCACAAAAAGTTTTTTGAACCCCGAAATTGCCGAAAACTTCTTTTCAGAATATATTTCTAACGAACGATCAGTTCAATTTTTCAAACTACTACGAAAAATTTTTGTGCTGAAATACCAGCTTTTCAGGAATTCAACACGAAAAAAAAATAAAATTTTACCTTTTCAAATTCAATCATTTTTTCGATGGACTCATTGGTTATGAAACTCTGAAGAATTTGAATGTTCAATTAGATTTACAGAAATCTCTTTTGATAACGCCCGATACTCAACTTTCTTTGTCCCATTACGAAAGCAAGGGAAAACTTTTATTTTATGCCAGAATTGAGCCATTTACAATTGAATCGGTGAAAATTCCTGTCAATATCTCTGACGGAGATATTACCATAACTGACACTCAAATTTTCAATTGCCTCATTCGAGCAGGGTTAACGACCTCCCGAAATGGGTATGCCCCTATCGACATTCAAAATAATACCAATAAAACGCAAGAAATATATTTGTATCAACCCTTACCTGTTTCACCTTTCGATATCAATAAATTTGAATTTTTTCATGCATCTATTGCAAATGTAACACCCGAAATTAAGAACAAAATTGATATAACCAATCTCATCCGTACCCGACATATGAACCCTGAAGAAAAATACCACATTGAACATTTGTGTCGATCTTTCGCGGACATCTTTCACCGTGAAAAATCGGAATTGACTTTCACGAATCAAGTGAAACACCGAATTAAAACATCAGACGAAACCCGAAGTGGAAAAACAGATAAACGATATGCTCGAACAAGGTATCATTCCTCCAAGCGATTCTCCATGGTCATCACCAATTTGGGTGGTTCCCAAAAAAGCCGATGCTTCCGGAAAAAGGAAATGGCGTATCGTGGTGGACTATAGAAAAATCAACAAAAAAAAACATCGATGATCGATACCCATTGCCAAACATATCGGATATTCTTGATAAATTGGGCAGATGCCAATATTTTTCAACACTTGATCTGGCTAGTGGATTTCACCAAATTGAAATGCACCCAGATGATGTGAAGAAAACGGCTTTCAATGTCGAGCATGGGCATTATGAGTATCTGCGCATGCCCTTCGGCTTGAAAAACGCCCCTGCAACCTTTCAGAGGGTTATGTACAATGTCCTGAAGGGAGTACAGAATAAAATCTGTTTCGTCTACATAGACGATATAATCGTATTCTCTACTTCCCTACAAGAGTACATTGTGAATCTGAAACAAGTGTTCCAGAGGTTACGCGGGAATAACCTGAAAATTCAACTCGACAAGTCTGAGTCCTTGAGGAAAGAGGTTGCTTTCCTTGGACATATTATCACTACAGACGGAATCAAACCGAATCCAGATAAAGTAAAAGCGATCACTAATTATCCGATCCCAAAAACAACAAAAGAAATAAAAGGCTTCCTTGGACTCCTGGGCTATTATAGAAAATTCATTTCGAATTTCGCAAAAATCACAAAACCTTTCACAAATTGTCTGAAGAAAGGAGCGAAAATCAATATTGCCGATCCCACCTACGTGAAAACATTTGAAGACTGTAAATCCCTACTAACAAACGATCCGATCCTCCAATACCCAGACTTCACGAAAGAGTTCAACCTGACAACCGACGCCAGTAACATCGCCATCGGCGCCGTTCTCTCCCAAGGCCCTATTGGACATGACAGACCAATCGCATATGCGTCGCGGACCCTGAATAATGCTGAACAAAACTATTCGACTATCGAAAAAGAACTTTTGGCGATAGTTTGGTCAACGAAATACTTTAGGCCCTACATTTTTGGAAAAGAATTCAAAATTATAACAGATCATAAGCCACTGAAATGGCTCATGTCATTGAAGGAGCCAAATTCTCGATTGGTCCGTTGGAGACTCAAACTCGAAGAATTTGACTACCAAATAATATATAAGAAAGGAAAAGCCAATACGAACGCAGACGCGCTCTCAAGAATCGAACTCTACCCTAACGAAACGAACGAAATACTTCCCCCTATTCTGCAGTTCATGCAAGAGTACAATGAGAATCCAACCTTAGATAACAATATACCATCCACAAGTCGACAACCCGATGATGACTCTATCATTGGACAGATCGATCCTGAAGACAATGACGACAACGAAACTGTACACACTAGTAACGAAAACCCAATATTGACTATATATATTTGGTAATCGATATAATGGACTGTATAAATTGAAAATCCGTAGGTAGATGAATGAATAGTTCTCTTCAAATAGATACTTTTTTAATTGACATCGACATCTACATTTCAAAAAATCGTCGTAACTAATTACAACTTTCAATAGTCATTTTTTCTGGAAAAATAGAATTGTTCACGCAATAAGCTGTTGCCACATTTACAAAAAAAAACTTCAATATAATGAAAATCGTCCATACTCCCCGCCTTTGAACGGCTCATAAAACGTTCAAAAAATATTCAATGTGAAAACAAATAAAACAAGTTTAAATCAACAAAGAACAAAGTAATTCTTCTCAAAATGACGAATCTGCCATGGGTAAGGGGCATATTTTTGATATGCTCCTCTTGAAGGTACCGCTTGTAGTTCTGACTGTTGCAACTCGAACAACGTTGTCTTCTCCAGGGTGTATTTGAATAACTCGCCCCAGCTGCCATTTGCCAGGTGGAAGATGATCATTCTTCAGCACGACTAGATCACCAATCTTCAAGTTTGAGTCACCGGTCTTCCATTTGTTTCGTTGTTGAAGTTGGTTCAAATACAACTTAGACCATTGTTTCCAAAATCCTTGGAGTAATTGCTGAATCAGTTGATATCTCGACAGCTGGTTTATTTTGGCCGTCTCATCGAACAATGGATCGGGCACAGTGTTCAGTGGGCGTCCAATGAGGAAATGTGAGGGGGTTAAAGGATTATCATCATTAGGATCGGATGAAAGGGAGTAGAGAGGTCGGGAATTCAATGTAGCTTCAACTTGCACAAGAAATGTTAAAAATTCTTTATACGTTAAAATTGTGTTTTTAATAACGCGATATAGATGAGATTTGACGCTTTTTACGTTACTTTCCCATAAACCTCCAAAATTAGGCGCATTAGGAGGAATAAAATGCCAAGTAATAGATTGATTTGCTAAAGAACTCACTATTTCTTCCTGTGAATTTTTCAAAACATCGTATAAATTTTTCAATTCTTTAGAAGCACCTATAAAATTTGACCCATTGTCAGAATAGATATGTGTTGGTTTACCACGTCTCGACACAAATCTTCGTAATCCCGCAAGAAAACTTTCTGTACTCAAGGAACTGATCAATTCTAGATGAATTGCTTTTGTTGAAAAACATATGAATAAACATATATATGCTTTATAAGTTTTACAACCCCGTCCCTTTCTATCTTTCAATAAAATAGGTCCGGCATAATCCAAACCTGTTATTGAAAATGGATGTGAAACATTCACCCGGTGTTTAGGTAAGTCTGCCATCACAGAGGAAGAATATTTAGGTCTGAATCGAAAACACTGAATACAATTTCGAACTACAGACTTAGCTAAAGACATACCACAAATAATCCAATAATTCTGCCGTACACTTGCTAACAAGAGTTGAGGTCCTGCATGTTGCAATTGTAAATGTTCCTGTATCAAAATAAGCTTACTCAAATTGTGAGTTTTGTCTAATAAATAAGGATGTTTTCGATTATAAGTTAGAGAAGATTTGTTAAGACGTCCTCCTACTCTCAACAAACCTTTCTCATCCAAAAAAGGAGCTAAGGATAATATTCTACTCTTTGATGAGAGAACTTTATCGTTTTTCAATAATTCAATTTCATCGAAGAAACTTTCTTTTTGGGCCATTTTCACAAGAAATAGTCTTGATTCATCAAATTCTATTGCAGAAATTGGGCCATCTAATTTAGCTTGTTTAAATTTAGTGTTATGTATGAATCTCAAACAGAAGGCAAATACTCTAATCAATCTAGTCAAATTAGAAAATCGATGAAAAATTGAATATAAATCATTTTGTGAGCAGATTAAAACTCTAACATTTTTCTTGATCTCTGGAATTTCTGTGACAGTTGGTAAATTACGAAATTTTGGTTTTTCAAATTCGCTTGATAAAAACTCAGGTCCGCTGAACCACATTTTACAATCTTTCAGTTTATCGGGAAGAATTCCTCTACTGCCTAAGTCAGCAGGGTTTTCTAAAGTGTTAACATAATTCCAAGAATCTAGTCGCGAGGAGCGCTGAATTTCAGCAACCCTGTTTCCTACAAAAACTTGAAGATTGGCAGGCTGTGACTTCAACCAATGAAGAACAATTTGAGAATCACACCAGTAAAATATATCATACTTGATGGTTAATGATGAACATACGGTTTTCATCAAATTAACTAACAACAAACAACCACAAAGTTCTAATCTAGGAATTGTCAAAATTTTAACAGGTGCCACTCTCGTTTTTGCACACAGGAGTTTCACACTTATGTGACCTCGTGAATCAATACATCTTACATATATAACTGAACAATATGCTTTCTGAGACGCATCACTAAATCCATGTAGTTCAATAACCATAGGATTACTATTCAACACAAATCTCGGAATTTTCAAATCATTCAAAGCGGATAATTTCTCGTGGAATTGTTTCCATTCAAAACTCAAATCTGAAGGTAATTCAGAATCCCAATCGATTTTCAAAGACCATAATTTTTGAATCATTATTTTGACACAAATTATGCAACAACTCAATAAACCTAAAGGGTCATAAATTTTTGCTACAGCTGATAACATCAATCGTTTAGTTATTGTTGGAGCTTCATGAACCTGAATATGAAAACCGAAAGTATCAGATTCACTATACCACTGAACTCCTAACGTTTTTATAGAGTCGTTATATCCAAGATTCAAAACTCGAAGAGAATCTGATTCACTTTTGAAATTATTCAAAATCTTTTTATCATCTGATGCCCATTTGCGCAGAACAAAGCAAGCAGAGTTCAAAGTTTCACTAATCTGATTACAGATTTGAATAGCTTCGAATTCATTCGAAAATCCAGTTATTAAATCATCCACATAAAAATCTCTTAAAATTCTCATTGAGGCCTCTGGATATTTGTCTTTTATATCATTGGCTAATTCTTGTATACAACGCATCGCTAAAAATGGTGCACTAGCTGTGCCATATGTCACAGTATTCAGTTTGTAAATTGAAACTGGCTGAGAAGGATTTTCTCTCCAAACTATTTTTTGAGTCGATCTTTCATCAGGATGTAAAAGAATCATCCTGTACATTTTAGATATATCAGAGGTGACAACAAACATATGTTGCCTGAATCGCAATAAAATACCAAAAATATCATTCTGAATGGCTGGACCTGAAAATTGTATGTCATTTAATGACTTACCATTACTCGATAGTGCAGATCCATCGAATACAACTCGAAGTTTGGTAGTGAGACTTTCATTTTTTATCACGCCATGGTGAGGAAGAAAATAATTATTTTTATCAACTACCCAATCAGTTTCAAGAGACATATGATTAAGAACTTTATATTCATTCATGAATTCGATATATTTTTCTTTCAAATCCTTATTTCTTTCGAATCTACTTTCAAGTTTGAATAATCTTTTGAGAGCTAACGACTTTGACTCACCTAAACATGAAGGATCTTCCCTCCAGGGAACCTTTACTATGAATTGACCATTTTCAGCTCGAGAAACATGTTGTTGAAAATGTTCTTCACAGTAAACGTCTTCTTCGGTACGCATAATAATATTTTTTGGCTCTTCGAGAGACCAAAATTTTTTCAAATCAAATTCATTGTTTAACAATTGGGTGGAAAAATGGCATTTGCTGTTAATCATAGGATATTTGATATTTCCTGTCACTATATAACCAAAAACTGTATTTTGCAATAGTGGCAAATTTTTTCCAAGGTGAATTTGATTCTCCGAAATAACATCCCAAAATAGACTTGCGCCAATGAGAATATCAATTCTTTCATTAATATTGAATGTATCATCAGCCAATAACACATCATTTGGTATTTTCCAATTTGAAATATCAAACGTATAAGCTGGCAAATTATCAGTTATCTTGGGAACTAGAAGACAATCGATACATGAAAAATAATCTTTGAATCTTGAAGATATTTTTACTCTACATTTTTTCTTCAAAAAAGATGGGGAATCATTGATGCCAGTAACGGATATATTAGTAACTTCTGGTTTCAAATTGAGACACTTACAGAATTCTTCAGTAATGAAGCAAGATTGACTACCAGAATCTAAAATCACACGAGCAATATGAATTTTACCAAAATGATCATACACTCTAATCTTAGCAGTGCTCAATAATACATAGTTATTTGAAGATTCGATTGCAATTTTACTTGCAAAAGATCTTAATTCAGTTGGAGAATTTGGGGTGTCATTACCATTTCTCCCACTTGGAACTCCATTTGAAATCAAAGAATTATCATTAGAACCCGATGTTCCAGGTGAATTGTGTTGATCTGAATTATCAGTTTCATTAATGTTATCAGAATATTTAATTTCATGTAAAAGAGTGCTATGTTTTCTTTTACAAATTTTGCACCCTTGCATTTGACATTTTTGACTAAAATGACCAGTGCATAAACAATTGCAACACAGCTTCAACCTTTTTATTTGTTCCCATCGATCTGATACAGTTAGTTTGAGAAATTTTTCGCAACTATAGATCAAATGATTCTGACAGCAAAAATTGCATTTCAATGTACCTGATTTCCTTAGTACAAAAGACTTCGAATGAAATTTACCTTTAACCTTATAATCTTGCTTGGAATGGTTAAGCAAAGTTTGATTAATTTCCATGGTTTCTAAAAAATTTGCCCTCTGATTCAAAAAATCAAAAAATTCATTCAATTTCGCTAGAGTTTTATCAGATTTGCTGATTTCCCACTCACGAAGAGTAACTTTATCAATCTTTTCTGAAACTAAATGAATTATAACTAAATCCCAATGTTCGGTTGGTACTTCAAGTGTTTTTAGAGCACACAAATGCTTATTAATTGTATCAATAATATTTCTCAAACCACTAGACGATTCTTTATTTATAGATTCAATTTCAAAAAGCGCTTTCATGTGGTTGGTAACAAGCATACGTGAATTGCTGAATCTATTGCAAAGAGTTTCCCAAGCATGGGTATAATTTTTGGAAGAAAAATCTAAGTTTTTTATAGTTTTCGAAGCTTCGTCTATCAAACTGTTTCTCAAATAATGATATTTTTGAATGTCTGAAAGGGTTTTATTGTCATGAATCAAAACTTGAAATGTGTCTTTGAATTCAATCCATTTCAAATAGCTCCCATCAAAAGTAGGCAGTTTAATTGGCGGTAATTTAATCCCTGTTAAAGTATCACATAAATTTTCATTTTTGGGATACACATTTTCTTGAAAATTTGAACATCTAGATGAGTTTTGCTTCAAAATGGACTTACCAATAGACAAATTTCTGCTGAAAATACCATTGATATTTTCCCTAACAACATTTTCATTGTCAAGGCAATCATCACTACAATTCATTTCAATTCCCATTTCAACTTCTTCAAATTCATCTAGAAGTTTTTCAGTTCTCTCAATATGAAGTTCCAATTCTAGAATTTGATCTTCAGTAAGATCAGAAATAGGTATCTGTTTGACCGATTCTATAAACTTCACAAAATTATTTAATCTCTGTTCAATAATACTCCTTTTTCTGTATAATTGTTTGAGCTCAGAGTTTTTTATAGGTGCCATACCAAAATGCAAATCAAATATATTGTAATTGAAGTAGTGAAATAAAAAAATGGATCAGAAATAGTCAATCTACCCAGTAAAATTAACCAAAACGCTCAAGTGAAAAGAAATATCAATAAAGCCAAAAAACTTTCCCTTGAATGAACTAAATATCAGCGCAATTATTATATACTATTCTTCCCAATTGAAATCACATGCAAATCAGAAATCTCTTCTATATAAATAGCAAAATCAATCCTAAGAGAAAATTCCTGTGCAAATCAAAGTTAAATTAAATGGGAATTAGGATATTGGAAAAGGAGTAGGAAATACCTCACATTTCATTCCTTTTTATCTTCTATGCGCCGAAATTGCAAATTGACCCAGACAGTAGAGAAAAGGCTCCTGTACTTTTCTTTGACAGTTGTTGACGTTTTTGGATTCCAAATTCAATCGAAGTTCTTTCCAGAAAATCCAGCTCGTGGGACCATAAAATATGGTAATCGATATAATGGACTGTATAAATTGAAAATCCGTAGGTAGATGAATGAATAAGTTCTCTTCAAATAGATACTTTTTTAATTGACATCGACATCTACATTTCAAAAAATCATCGTAACTAATTACAACTTTCAATAGTCATTTTTTCTGGAAAAATAGAATTGTTCACGCAATAAGCTGTGGCCACATTTACAAAAAAAACTTCAATATAATGAAAATCGTCCAATATTACTGATAAACCAATCAATAATTTTTTATGTCAAGTAGTAGTAATCAAAGTCGATCAAAATCCCCGATTGGACATGAGAAAACTATTCGGCAATCTAACTTGTCGAACACGATGGACACTATATGTGACCGATGAATCATTTCAACAGCAAATTATCGATTTCTTGAGAGAATATGGCGTTCCAAAACGTACATATGTCTTTTTCTTTCAAAACGATGATGATGAAAATCTATACAAAAACATGCCTGGTTTCATCTCCCAAACATTCAAAAATTCGTCATTCAAACTTCTCAAGTCCCAAAAATTACTTTACGACGTTCCCAACGAAGAACGACAACAAAAACTGATTAAAACCCAACATGATGGTATAACAAATCGTCGTGGCGTTCACGAAACTATAGCTGAACTGAAAACTAAATATTATTGGCCCAAATTACACAATGACGTAAGACAATTCATCAATAATTGTTCGATATGTCAACAATCAAAATATGAACGACACCCTCCATTAATCAGACTCCAATTGACTCCTACTCCCAAAAAACCTTTCGAAACCATTCATATTGACACTTTCAAATTCAGCAAAACTATTGCCCTAACTATTTGCGATAGTTTCTCCAGATTTGGCCAAGCATATATAATTCCTAGTCTCTCTGCACTTCATGTCTATCAGTCTCTACTACAGTTTATATCATCCTATAAAGTTCCCGAAAATATCGTATCAGACAATGGAACGGAATTCACTCAAAACCTGCTAAAAGAATTTGCTCAAATGTATCGAATCAACTGGCATTACACTCTGCCACACAACCTAAACTCCAATGCGATTGTCGAAAGATTTCACTCCACCATCATAGAGCACATGAGGGCATTAACCTCTCAAAACTTAATTTGAACCTCTTCGAAAAAATCACACTTTCCGTCTTGGGTTATAATAATTCCATACATTCAGCTAGGAAACAAAAACCCGTAGATCTGATTCTAGGACATTTGGAACTGAAAGATCCAGTCGATATCGATTCAGAATTTAATCCAATCAATCACGAATCAAACAAACATAAAGAATCGATGTCCGAACTTTATAAAACCATCCACAATAATACATCGCAACAAAAATCGAACATCATATCGAAGCGAAATGAAAATCGAAATGAACCCTCGAATTTCGAACCTGGAACTATCGGATACATGAAAACTGCAGAGAGACAAGACAAAATTAGCCCCCTTTATCGACCTGAACACATACTCAAAAGCACAGATCTGACTGTGACAACCCCATAAAGCACTTACCATAAACAACACTTCAAACCACCCAGAAAAAAGATCCGAATTTGTAACAGGTCAGTGACTCTCCATCTGACGACGACACAGAAAGTTCGAATTCAGAATCTTCGAACGAATCCAGGGATCTTCCCCTTTAAATTGGGAACAGCACGAATAAAGATAGGCTCCCATACCTTCTTACACTACATCCCAATAAATCCTATAGAAAACCAAATTGTATCGATAACCAATCAATTCAAGCTTTTAGGAACAACAATAAACGCAACAGAATCTTTCCAAAGAATCGCCCTTTTTAATTCGTACAAGCACATCGAATATAAAGTTGATACAGTCATCCAGAAATTTCGTTCTCTTTTTCCCCAAAAACGCATCAAAAGAGCACTCATTGCCCCTCTTGGTTCTCTTGTGAAGTTTATGAACAAGATGCAAAGGAAATCTATCACAGTATTTCTGAACTTGAATCGAACCAAAATCGAGTAATCAAAACAATCAATAAACAAATATCAATGACCTCAAAATTGATGGAAAATATTGATGAAACAATAACCACAGTTTCATCTGATAAAAAATTGATCGAGAATAAAATCAATGAACTGCGGGTCGCAATCAATGAAACAAAATTCAGCTACGCTCATTATTTAGAGATTCACGATATTTTAGATCAAATAAAATCAAATCACGATTCATTATTCAATTTTCTATCAGAGACTGAAATCGCTATAAGCTTTGTTTGCTAACCTAAAAACATTGCATCATAGTATTATATCCCCTGATGATTTGCAGGAAATAATAAATGAACTTTCTCGATCACATAGCTATTCTCAACTGGTCTTCGAAAACCGAGACTACCTCAAATATTATGGAATAGTTGAAACGAGCGTTTTTGCAGTCGAAAATAAAATTATATTCTCGCTAGACTTCCCTCTAGTTCATCCTGAAACTTTCGATCACTATCACCTTTACTCGATACCCAATCAAAATCAATCGATTATAATCCCACCTGCATCCTATCTCACCCTAAGCAACGAAATGTACCAATATCAAAATGAAGAGTGCATCGACCTACAGCCAAACTTTCTCTGCAAGAAAAATCGTCTCCTTCCAATCCGAGACAACCCGGACTGTGTGACGACACTGCTCTCCGACGAATCGAAAATTGACCAATGCCGACAAGTACCTGTGAAAATCAATCAAGATATCATCGAAGAAATCAATAGCGGCCACTATATTGGAACATTTGCAGATAATCAAAAACTGCAAACCATTTGCCAAGAAAATGACGTAGCCCTATTGAAAGGGACATACCTGTTCGTTGTCCCACCAAAATGTGCTTTGAAAACTTCCAAATTCGTTTACGCTAACGAAAAGGGAATCACCGCTGGGCACCCCATCACATTGGAAGAAATCAAGGAAATACATCTTCCTTTGATGCAAGTTCAAAAACTGAGCCTGGAGAAAGTTTCCCTAGACAAATTGCACGAACTCCAACTCTAACAAATCGAAGAAAAACCTTTGGAGCATCGCGACGCTGGGCATCGTCATCATCATCATCATCGCCTATGTGTTACTTACCCAAAGGCGAGTAATTCTACGATTGCTGAAACCAAAAGAGGACAACCACCATGATGTCAACGAAACTCAAGTGGTTCCACCCTCGAGTTCCTTCTAGGGGATGGAGGAGTTATGTATGCCTTCCCGATGAATCCCGCTGACAGCAGATCTTCCACATACGCTGATTTCCAGGAAGGGCAGTGGAACGACATCGCCGAGGCGAGATTCTTGTTTCTGATTCTCACATTCAGAATAGACACAGACTTCGTCTAGTGAACATTGTTAAGAATTTATATTGTATTGTTGCTTTTCGAATATAACCGGCATTTGTGAAAAATAATTTTCTTTTTTAAAAACTGTTTCTCGTAAACAAGAAACATAAAGAGTAATAATTATATAGGGTGATCTTGGTAGCACCCACATTTCGATATACGTACATTACGTTATCCTCACATTTCGTAACACCCACAGTCTCCGAACATACCCGAGTGATGCAAAATTCACCGAATATTCTGCAATATACAATATTATGCTTGTTTTATAAAATAATTTTGGATTTTCTTCTATTAATTGTTTAATATACAAGCAATGAAAATTTTTTCCTACATAGTAGTTTCATAAGGCAATGAGAATCAATGCCATTGTATCCTGTATTATGTCCAAGAAGTTACTGCGGTTATTTATAAGTATAAGGACTTTGTGTTCTTATTGTTATGGGATGATAAGTGAACAGAACTCAAAATTAACACACTACGAGCAAAAAGGTATATAGAAATAAAAAGTCTTCAGAAATCAACATTAAATTTCAAAAATTGACTAAAATAGAACTAATATTATTAGTATCACTGAAAAACCTCACTTCATTCCTTGGAAGAACTATATGAATTCAGTGATCAAGAGGCTTCATATACAAGTTGTGCTCTTCTTCAGTATCGGTTATCGTTAATCAATGCTCCCAATCTTTGAACCTCTGTGGATACCACTGTAAAGGATACACTACTGAATATTATCTCATATTACCCACATTCATTCCATTCTACAAATATCATCGGGACCAACCTTACACCACAGATACATTTTAGTCATTTTTTGCCACTTCTACAAATAATTTACCCTCTAGGTTAGATAATTATATACGTATGTATATGTATGTATATAAGTAGGTATATATCAACTGGTAATAGTTTCCTCAAGCCTTACTAGGCCGAAATACTTCAACGAAAGAAAGCAGTGTATGTATTCCTGATGTGTATGTATGCATGTAAGTAGTATTTCTAGGAAATAAATGTTCTATCTATCTATCTATCTATCTATTAGCAATTTCGGAAACATCTTGGATCTCTAAGCCACTGAATCCACAGCAGGACCGCATAGTTTCTAGATTCATGAAGATAGAGCAAAGGCTAAGCTCTTGATTTTTTTATATTCTTCCATCCAATGGAATTCAATCAACAAATAAAATTTATGAATGGTAATTCCTCTGGAGCAATTAGGATGAGTACAGTACTTCCTTCATTTCCCAAGACTTTCACTTGGGGTTAGATTGACTGTTGTGAATTTGGTTGTGAATTAAACTGCATTTTCCCATGATAAAATGCTTAGCACTTGCAAACGTAGTATTTGTATTATACACACTACCTTGCAAGAATAATGATCGCTCAACCATCGAACACCTTGAAAAATATCTAGGTGTTTCACACAGTCTTACATTATAATTTCATTCTGAAAGATTTTCAGAATTATCTGCAACTCCAATATAATCCAAATTTGCAAAAGTTGTGAAAAGTGTCCAGTTCAGTCTGGATATGAGCATGTGCACTTTCATTTTGCTGCACTTCAAGAATTTTGCTGCCCATGAAAAAGCTCCTTTATTCACAGAGCGCGCATTTCATAATGTCGATATTTTCGTATTTCGATATTTGAGTATAATACAAATACTACGTTTGCAAGTGCTGAGCATTTTATTATGAGAAAAAGAAGTTTTACTCACATCGTTCACAACAGTTAACTCACCCCTCAAGTGAAAGTCTTGGAAAATGAAAGAAGTAAGGGTTCTCATCCTTATTGCTCAAGAGGGATTACCAGCAGAGCCATATTTCATTTATTCAAGTTTGACTTCTATTGGATGGAAGAATATAAAAAAAATCAAAAGCTTAGCCTTTGGTATCTTCACGAATATAGGAACTATGAAGCCCTGCCGTGGACTCAAAGAACTTTTGTATATAATTATTGTTTTATTCATTCATTGTCGATATCCTCAATTTCTATACCATTAATAGTTGCTGATGAAACATCGAGTAGACTTATTTCTCTATCAGAATCTACATCTTTTGTACAATTACAAAGATTGTGTTCAGTATATCATCGGGTGCTGGTGGTAATACAGTTGTTATTGGCTGTAGTCAGTGACGGCTCGTGCATTGGAGAACAGGGGAGGCTGAAGTCATAAAGACTATATGCACACAGAAAAGCCCGCCGGAGGCGCGAAATTTTTTTGGGGTACCGCACCTATTTGAAGCAAAATACTGTAATATTTGCATAAATGCAAGCAAAAATTGTGCATTGCCGAAAATTATACGCATAAAACTGACCATAAAAAAAAAACAAGGAAAAAGGGTTGTCTTTGAATTATTTAATATAAATGAACTCTTCTCAGTCAATGAATAATACTTTTCTCTTCTTATATAAATTCGACCGATTTTTCCTAACCTGATTATTCAAAGAAATTTTGATCTGTATCTGAAGCTGTTGCTATATTTTGTTTGCTAAACAATTTTAATTTACAAGACGAAAATATATGCTCCTTAGATTTAAAATGTCTTTCTGTAGAACAAAGTAATTTTTTTAAATCGGAGTATCCTATTTTAGACCACGTTTGGTATTCGGTTTGTACGGAAAATAAAACACAGGGCCAACGAAAAAGTCATTCTCGTTTAATGGAGCCGGTTAACTAATCTCATTCATTGTACCAACTGATATTAAATCCTCGATTTTGTCGATTATCTGACGCTTTAATTGAAATCAAATTTGGTTGAGGCTTTCCCAGAGTTTCAATTTATTATTATAATAAGATAAAGACTTGAAATTATTTGTTAGCAACCAATCGACTATATCGTCAGATTTTTCAAAGATAAGAAATATTATCCATAATAAATAAAAAAAACCTACCGAAAAGTGAAAACTGAAAACACCTTGAAATTGAAAGAAAACACTTTAAAAACGCATTGAAAATATTACCAAAAAGCACTGCTATAATACAATACTGCCTGTTTTATACACAAATTACAAATATTATCATCAAGAAACACTAAAACGATTTACCGAAATATTTTTCAGTCCCGGTCCGTCACTGTATCCCGTCCGTGTGGTACGTAAGTACTACTTAGTGAGGGACAGTGTTTTTTCGGGCATATTATGTATTTATATTAAGAATAAATGGTAAAGTAATGATACCGAAGCATTTTCAGAACAAAATAATCATAATTATTTGTCAATATCTTTTAATTTATTGCGATGAATAATGAATAGCCTTAACTTTTATGGGGAGGCTAAGCATCCCTTGCCTCCTCTGATGAGCCGTTGCTGGCTGGAGTACATTATTTTCAACTCTCAACCTCACTATTGTGGATCAATTTCTCTTTTTAGCCAGGTTTGTATTTGATGATACACTCGACAAATATGTTGTTGAGCTGCTGCAGAAGTGGCCGGTAATGATGGAAATTTCACAGCTGTGCTGTGTCTTGTTAGTTTAGCAAAGGTACAGTATCTGTAATCATCAATCGAATGTTCTGATGTTAGTAGTAAAAAATATATTCCAGGACAAGGACATCTCGAGCGCAATTTTCTTTTGGAATATTTTTGCAACAGAATGTTTTCTTTCTGCAATGTGGATATTTGCTGAGACTATCAATAGAGTATATATATATATATATATATATATATATATATATATATATATATATATATATATATATATATATAATGGAAGTAGGTCGATCAAGCAGTATCTGTGAGCGTGCTATGAGAAGTACCAACATATCTATGTCTTTCGCCAACAATAAACGTTGTTGAATAATACAACGATTCTTCAATCGCTGTCTCAATTATACTTCGGTTGGTCCCATCCGAATAGATCACCTTGTAGTAGTACCTCTATGACTGAAATGCGCAAGTTGAAAGAAAGAATGATTCACGATGCCCCTATCTCACGAGTCCTCACCCGAATATCCGTCAATATACTTCTTGCGCTGAATGTGATAAGTTCGAAAGTGTAAATTAGTTTAAATAAGTGAATTGAAGAAAATTTTCTATATGTACTATGGGAAACAAAACAAACGATGCTCAGTGGAAACAACGTAGAAACTTGGCGAACACTACGGAAACTCGAGGAAAAACTCCGTTCCTACTCGTTTAGTAGGTAAGATTGTTTTTAATGTTTTTTGTCATGTTTTAGAAAAACCAACGGAATGAGTGGACATATAATTGGAAATAGATGAGACTGACAATGATTTCTGATCATTGATCATCGGCAGGGGCAATCTACTTTGTAGATCAACATACGGCTGAACTTTATTCATCATCCTAGGCCGTTTTCTGCCCTGTATACTTTTTGAGTTATGCTAGCCGAGTGTCTCGCGCCCAAAGACAATTTCTCTTTGGTTGGCGCAGGTCCGTCTTCAGATTTGACATCGGAATTTTCTACCACCAACAGTGAATCTTTCCGTAGTGATAACGCTGTTACTACTATACTGGGAGATGATCCGACTGAAGCAAAGTTTTACGGGAGTGATATCCAGGATGATTTCGCACTGCAGTGGTGTACCTATCTGACACAAGCACAAGAGAACGACAACGAGGAACCTAAAAACACTCGAGGACAAACTCTGTTCTTACTCGTCGTAAGTAAGTTTGTTTTTCATATTTTGTCACGTTTTAGAACTGAACCAAAGACGTTAGTGGACGTATAATTGGAAACAGCTGAGACTGACAATGATTTCTGATCATTGATCATCGGCAGGGGCAATCTTCTTTGTAGATCATTCTACGGCTGACCTTCAATCATCATACGCCGTTTTTTTTGTCCCGCACACTTCCTGAGTTGTGCTCGCCGAGTGTCTCGCGCACGAAAACAATTTCTTTTTGTTGGCGCAGGTCCAGGCCATTACACTACCTCATATTCACCCCAACTGAATCCGGTAGTTCAGACCTTTTTTTCGGCATCTGAATTGAGGTTTTCTACTGGACCCTCAAATTTCGTTGGGCAAAGGTTTCTCAGCCCTCAGTACAGCTATGCCTGATGAGTGATCGATATGCTGAAGCATTCAAGACTACTTTGTCTGACAAAGCCGGTGCTGATGAAGCATTATGCAACGTTCCTCCCTCGATTTTGAACCACAGGAGATGTCTGCTTGCACTAGACCTGAAGGTACAACCTTTCCCTTCAAAACACCTCGAGGGCACTGCTCATCGAAGTCAATGGCAGTCTTAGAAAAATCAACAGAGGGGGGACACCTCAAGCAGACAAAACAGAAGATGGTGAGAGCGGTTCACGACGTACAACAACAAATGGACGAAATAACATATTTGAACTTATACGCTGGTCGCATTTAATATTTGACAGCACGTGCCAATCTATAACAAACAACTCCAACATTCTGAAATGGATTCAGAGATATAAAATCCATTTTTATACTCTACCTTATGGAAAACTGGCACCTGAACCCCGACATTCCACCCAGCCGGCTAAACCTATGTTGTGAGTGTTTAGCTATATTACTGGAATTCGACCACATTGGACCAGCAGTCAATGTCAAGAACAATTTTTGGTTCAGCTATTTTCTCAGGTTTGAGTCTTACTGATAGCTATAGATTTCTTTTGAATCTGAAACATGTGCATGAATTCATCACAGCCCCTCACTTGGAGCTGTGAAAAATCTGATGTCTGAAAATTGTTTTTTAACGTCAGTGGATTCGACAGATGCCGATAAACATATGAAGTATTTGCGCTTCCAATCTTGACACAAAATTTTTGAATTTAAATTTTTTGGGTTTTGGCTTATCTTTGCACCTTATATATTCACAAAAATCTCAGAAACGGTTAGACATTTTTTGAGTTCAAGAATTTTCTGTATCTGTAGCTATTTAGACGACATCTTTTTCAATTAGTATTACCAAGATGGAGTGTTCAGGAAACATCCAACAAATTTGGGGTATCTTGGTAATCATTACGATTCAATATTAATGAAAAATAAATTCATTTGACACTTGATTTCGGCTTGCCTTGTAGTTGAATATAGGTGGCCGTCTACAAAATTATTTGAGGGGCACCGATGTATAACCTTGCAGACGGATCGAGGAGATTTTGACAATGTAAATTTCCACCGAGTTACAGTGACTTTTTCATGTTAGGCAACTAGAAGGTAAAACAAGGCCTGAATTTTCCAGAATATTACATGCAACAACGAGAAAGCCAAAGGTTTCAGTGAAGCAGGCCAAACTTCACAATAATGTTCAAAACCTTCAGACAGTTCTCCTCAAACTGTCACATTTTGTCGCATAGAGACAACAACACCGTCAACGCGCAGATCAACCGGATGTCTGGAATGGAGCACCCAAACCTCAACGAACTGGCTGGTGATATTTGGAAGTGGTGTGAAGAATTAAGCATAATGATATTCAGGAACTTGAGTTTTCTGGTGGAGAATATATATGTATATGTGTGTATGTGTGTATATATGTGTATATATGTGTGTATATATATATAAAATTATCAACTAGTGATGTTCGTCTCATAAATAAATTCGAAATATGAGTTTATAGCAGATCAAAGTCCATGATGTGTTACCTTCGGAATGCAATATCGAGAATACGCCTTCCAAGAGCGAGCCAAAAAATTTCGATAACCTGAAGTTGATCTGTTTACTAACTACTCCAACACATAGGGTAAAACATTTTTATCTTTACAGCCAAACCCCATAAGTTATGCAACTGATGCATTACATTAACTTGGTCTTACACAAACATTTGTGTTTTCCCAATCATCACCACTTCCACATTTTCCTAGAATATTGAAAATGATCGAAGGGGACAAAGTAACATGTTTTGTGTTTCTGTTATCGCAGTCCCAAACTTGGTTTCCACAAATTGATATCAATTTTGAATTCCATTATATTGTATTTTGAACCACAATATATAATTTTTTCAGTTTCGTTACCTACATCCACTGTGGTGACATCTTTCCCTGGGTGAACCGATTTTGTCTGGCATCCATTTTCCAGGAGAAAAACTGAGGGGTGAACCTTCAGCGATTCTGATGGCATCACTGATTGCAAATACGATGAAACCATACAATTTATTTTCGTCTCATTGGTGGATATTTGTGAAGGAGATGTGGATAAGGTGGATCGCCCATGGGTGCAGCTAGGTAAAAATTATTGTACTAGAAAATTACATAGATCAGCTTGAAATCTGATATCTCATGCATGTAACTATGATGCAATGGAAATGTTTCGGAGGGGTATTTTCAAAATACGATCCACTTTTTTCCCGATATGAGAAAATCTGGGACCCTTACCAAATGTTGACCAAATTAGAAAAATCGGAAAACCTCATTTTGAAAAATATATCACAAACTTATTGTTATGGTTGCTCTTAAGCTTGCTAAAGCGTAAAAATATGATTCAAAATCAGAATGAGTAGCATTTTTATTGTATGATCAGCACAAAAAAAAAAAAAAAAAAAACGTTTACCGGTTGACGAGTGTCGCCCTTCAGAAGTCGAATCTTCCGCAGAAAATGTTTTGACGAGGCATCTTGCCTCTTGGCGTGTGAGTCCCAGCACAGAAGCTCGATGGAAAGTTGAACCCGAGTCTTCCGCTTGAGGGGCAGACGTGCTTGTCTCTTCACTGCCGAGAACCAAATTATCCACAGACGACCAAGAGAGCAACAAATACAAACATGTATATTTTTTTTCACCATTTTCCACGGTGAAACGTGAATTGTGTATGACATTCACGATTATCAATTAAAAAACCGCACACATTCAATTAGGTTTTTTTCTCATTTTTACTTATAAAAATCCTCATCACCCAGCTACACCTCAGGCATGCTGCCATTTCTGCGGCCAACCAAATCGATATGAGCACGGACACCATACGATCAAATGAAGGCTAAAATTGTTCTAAAAAAATTGTTCTAAAATTGTTCGTTTCCGTTAACCAGCTGACGAACGTCAACCCTCAGAAGTCGAAACTTGTGCGAGCAATGGATCAACGAGGCCTTACCTTTTAACGTGCGATTACCCAGCACGGTGGACCGGCGAGGATTCGAACCCCGGCCTTCCGCTTGATAGGCAGATATGCTAACCACTACACTACCGAGACCACGGTCTACAAAATTATTTGTCCGAAAAATAAAATACTTTTGGTACATAGACCAGTAATTACAAATGGTACATTTGCGGATTACCTCCGCAATTTCATTAAACGAGTGTAAGTTTTCTGGTTATTTGAGTTTTGCAACATTATATTGTATTAGCATTCAAATACTGTCTGTATCAAATTCTTAGTTTATAGTGGTGAATCAAATGACATAAACAGTTCATTTAGACTACTTCATTAGTATGAGATCAGTCTGAATAAAATTTTGATCGCCTTTTAATAATTCTTTGAACATCTACAAGGTGATCTATTCGGATGGGACCAACCGAAGTATAATTGAGGATTAAACGACTTACCTGAAGGAAGTTCAATCCAAATTATACGAGGTTGGTCACATCCGAATAGAGAGACACCCACCCATCTCAAAAAAAAAAAAATCCAATATATTATTTGTTCTGTCATCCCGACCCAAAAAGGCGATATCATCGCAAGGTATATTGACGGATATTCGGGTGAGGACTCGTGAGATAGGGGCATCGTGAATCATTCTTTCTTTCAACTTGCGCATTTCAGTCATAGAGGTACTACTACAAGGTGATCTATTCGGATGTGACCAACCTCGTATAATTTGGATTGAACTTCCTTCAGGTAAGTCGTTTAATCCTCAATTATGGATAGGTACGTCAGCATCATCACGTGATTGTCTTGTAGCAATACCAACTTCCTCGAACTCCTCGATAAGCATTCCAATTAATTTTCTTTTGTCAAATCGATGAGATAAGAATTTTTCTTGGCTGATAGGAACTTTCATCGATACATTGATGTTCACTTCACAAGCTGTACTGGTATCAGATAAACCATCGAAAACGACAAGAGTATTCGTACGGAAATTGTTCCATAAATAGTTGATATATTTATTGATGATAATATTAACTGTATCATTTTGCCATACGGCACTCCACTCTCATTTATGTATGTTGCATTATCACAAACTACTTGATAATCAGTTGGCTCGAAGCAGTCGTATATTTGCAATTTTTGAGTCTTTTTCATGCGAAAATTATCAAATAGTGCTGTTGGGAATGAACTTAATTTATATTGTAAATATTCACGAAGATTTTCCTCACATTTTTCATTTAAACTAATTGGTTGGAATAGCAATGAAGGATCGATCGTTACCTTGCAGTTATGAACCATTATAGAAGTGATTACTGATGATAATGGAAGAACTCTGTCAGAGCGTTTCGAAGTAACTTAATTGAATGTTACTCCTCTTATTTTTTTTATTGACTGCAAACCAATTTCTATTGAGTTATAATAGATGATTTTATCATTGCAAACTTCTATAATATGAGTATGTTTTTCACAAAACGCCCAAGTATCAGATATAATTTTATAGGACACCCAAAAATATGAATAAAGAGCAATGAGAGTTTACGCCTTGGTGTACGGTACATAATACCGTATGGCAGTGCATTCTAGTCGCTTTCTTGGTGCTCTACTACGGAAACAGTTCATTTTAGAGAAAAATGCATGAGACTTTTTTTCAGATAATTCAACGACGAACAACTTTTATAATAACCTCTATTGGCTTTCGCGTAATAGGTGGCGAGATATTCACGGGAAACTGATTTTCGAGACCTTTTGACATTCATAACTTTTTTAGGTGTCGATTTTTTACATCTTCGTTATAATGTCTTTATGAGGGTGTATGCAAAAAATTCAGTTCACTAGAAGTTTTCCCGCAGTCAAAACCTAAAAAGAACTCTCATAATGATATAATATACAGTCAAGAATGAGGATTAGAGGACTAGGAAACTTTTGTAAACAAAACACTTCAAATAATATGACATATGAAAAAATATTATATATAAACACATTTCAAGAATACAAACTAATGGAAGAACAGAAATGGCAAATACAGTATCACATAAATATTCATAATCATAGAGATCACATAACAGGTACAGTAGACGGCTGTGAGAGTCGAAAGCTACCGACATCGACATTTAAATACTCATTTACCTTATTTCATCACGTAAACTGTAGTTTGCCAGAAGATAGGTATATCATATTTCGGAGAGGCTTATGGGTGTACTTTGATCTACTTGAACTACAGTGAGATCGTAGAATAAACCAAAATGTAAAAACGCAGTTTTTTTCAAGTAAAAGGAATAAAATAAAATGTTCAATACTATTAATTTTCACTGTCAAAGGTAAGGTAACTTTTTTCACATATTCACCGTGTTCTATTTGCATCTTCATCAAATTTATCAAATCATCATCATGTCTATCCCAATGAGCTAAAGCTTCAGATTTTATTTTACGTAGAGTAGGATATGATTTAATGGTTTGGAGGTTGCCGATACAATAAGTGCATTATTTGCACTGATAACATATTTTCTCTTATATTTAGTGGGCTTGACATGCAATAAGCTCCCTTTCAGTAATGTTCTCTCCACACGTGCTCGAACTGCTGAATAAAGGCTCGTTTGTGACAGAAATCACGAGAGGTATTATAAACCTGATTCGATGAAGATTTTGAATTTTTTATATCCCAGATGTTTACATTTTGAATATATGCTAATTTTCTTTCTTGAATATTTTACAAACTTGAAGACGCTGACGCAAGTATTGTTTATAAATTTATCAATACGATTTCAGAAATAATTAGGGTAATGGTAGACCCGTCCTTGTAACTAGACTCCATAGGCCAGACCTTAAGTTCTCCATATATTGAGAGGGTTGTGGTTTTTCCTCTCCTAACGTTGCAAACCTCAGCCTTGACAGACCTTCGCAGTAGCACAGTATGTGTGCTGAGGTTTCCTCATCCTCTTGGCAGAACCTGCATAAGGTTGTGTCTGCCAGTCCGATGTTGTTCATATGTTTGTTGAGTCTACAGTGTCGATAGCCCAACTGGAATTCTAGTTGAATGCCTATTTTGACTTAGTAGGTACTCCGTGAATTTTGGCGATGGTTCTTTAATGAACTCTTTGGCCTGTCTCATACCCGGCGTCTCATTCCACCATTATTGAGGTTGTTTTTCCTTCCAGGTGCTGTTACAAGTTTTTTGCAGCGCTTTTGCTACACCACAAAAGGGTTCTGGGCCAATGGGGGAGCATCGTGCTCCTTCTCGTGCTAGTGAATCAGCCTCTTCGTTGTCCTTGTATCCTGTATGGCCTGATATCCAAGCTAAATACAGTCTGTTTTGACTGCCTAGCTCTTGTAGCTTTTCTAGGCAGTTCCAGACCAGTTTGGAGTTACCTGCAAGGAGCTAATTGCTTTTATAGCTGCTTGGCTATCAGAGTATATAGCAATGGTCTTTTCCTTAAACTCTTGCCTTAATAACTATTCTGCGCAGTGGCGTATTGCTGCTGTTTATGCCTGGAATATCGTCACTTTGTTACCTAAGCTTAGTGAGACTTTTGTCTTTGGTTCGACTTTATAGATTCCTGCTCCTACACCTTCCTCGGTGTAGCAGGCAATTTCTGCATTGATTGGAGGTCCTCCCTTCTATGCCTCTCTGCCTGTTATAATTGTTTTGAAGTTTTTCTCGAAGCTATACTTTGGAAGCATCTCATCCGATGGCATTCCCATTATGGGGTCGTTTTCCACTTCTTTGTTTAGCTCGTTGTACACCTTACCGTGCAATGTGCTTATAGGTGTTTGCCCTCTGGTCAGTCTACTGGTGACTGACCTGGCTTATCCTTGAATATATATGTGTAGTGGCGTTAGGTTCATCAAGACTTCTAATGCGGCTGTTGGGGTTGTTGTCATAGCGCCCGTGGCAGCCAGGCAAGCTTGCCTTTGAATGCCACTTAGCCTTCGAATTGCCCCAGCCACCGAACCAAATGCTATCATGGGATGACCCTGGTATATAGCCATATGGTCATTTTAGGTTGTAAACCCCAGTTTTTCCCGCACATCCTTCTACATAAGTTGAAGGCTATCTTGCTTTTTTGGATTATTTTTTGTAGGTGATGATTCCATGTCAACTTGTGGTCAAAAATGACTCCCAAGTATTTTGCCCTCCGAGTGTTTTCTTTTCAGTGAAGACTACTAGTGTAGTTTTGAGAGAGTTTACAGTAGTATGTTTAGAGCAGTTTTTGTATGCTCCGAGTCAGTTCTTGCGAGGTCATCGGCATATCCTAAACAATGCATACCTTTGGATTTTAGCCTCATTAGTAGTTCGTCCACTAGGATAGCCCACAGTAGGGGCGATAATACCCCTCCTTGCAGACACCCCTTGCCTGCTCCAGCTGTGACTGTGGTTTCGCCTATGGACCCTTGTTTCCAGACTGGCGTTTATCCACTTACGCAGGAGAGTTGGAACCCCTTTTCTATCTAGAGCGTTGGTGATGGACTCTGTAGATGCGTTATTGAAGGCACCCTCGATGTCACAAATGTCGCCATCTCCTTATCCTCTAGGGATTTTTTTCAGGTCGTCTTGCCACGTCGAATTCTTCCTACGGCGAATTATTGCTACGTCGACTTCTTCTTACGGCGAATGTCATCCTGAAACTGACGTCATTGAAACACGAACGTTTCCGATGATGGTCCATACACCCCATTGTGGAAAGTTCGCCGTAGGAAGAATTCGACGTAGGAAGAATTCGACGTAGCAAGAATTCGACGTAGCAAGAATTCGACGTAGCAAGAATTCGACGTAGCAAGAATTCGACGTAGCAAGAATTCGACATAGCAAGAATTCGACGTAGCAAGAATTCGACGTAGCAAGAATTCGACGTTGGAAGAATTCGACGTAGGAAGAATTCGACGTAGGAAGAATTTGCCGTAGGAAGAATTCGACGTAGGAATACGCACCCGATTTTGTTAGTAGCCTGTTATGATCATCCAGTGCCAGATCTGATGACTTGCCAGGCTGGTACGCATATTGGCGTTCGTTGAGAGGGTTTATTGATAATACATCATCTCTTATGTATCTATCTACCAGTATTTCCAGTGTTTTGAGTAGGAAAGACACTAGACTAATTGGTCGGTATGACTTGGGCGTCATATCGTTTACTTTCCCTATCTTGGATATATAGATGACTCTGCCTTTTTGCTACTCATTTGGTATGTATCTAATGGCTATGCAAGCCTTATATATTCTACATAAGTATGGAATCAGCGATTCCTGCCCCATTTGAAGTAGGATGGGATATATTCCGTCCTCTCCTGGAGATTTGTATGGTTGGAATTTACTCATAGTCCACCTAATTCTATTTGGCCTTGTTATCTCAGTAGCTAGTCTCCAGTCCGAGGCATTCAGCCTATTCGGCTTGCTTTGCGGACAGTGCACCGCTACTGGGTCCTTTAGAATTGTTGCGGGCGGAAAGTGTGCCTTGATGAACATTTCTATACTTTCCCCAAAGGTTGTTGTGTAGGTGTCATCGTCCTTTTTTTTTCCTGCCTTGAGAATAATAAGTGATGATGATTTCGGTTCCTGCCTCTGGTTCACATCCATCGGAGTAGGATAGTTACTAATTTTGAGAAAAATGTTTAAATCACCCTCAACATTTAAGACGTAGCCATTGGCCGCGTCTAACAAATTACAGCGCTTGAAGCCGCATCACAAAATTTTACATTTCAACATGGAAAACTGTCGAATTTTGAGCAGCGACTTCAAGCGCTGTAAGCTGTTAGACGCGGCCATTGATCATGTATCAGAGTGACATATGACAACTAGATATTAGGGCAAGTGCACAACATAACTGCATGGCAGTGATATTTTACATTATATAATATTATTTGTACACGATAAGTTTCTATTGAATTTTTGAATTCTTTACTTCATGACTGTCTTCCTTCATCAACAACAAACATCCGAGGAACACCAGTGATGGGAAATATATTGTTTTCAATAGATTCAATGACATTTTTTGAGGTAGCTCTAGACATTGGATGAACGAGGACATACCAAGTTGGTAAACCAATCAACAACGACCAGCAGGTACATATTTATTACTATTCTTGAATCTACAATAAGGACCTATCAAATTTGCAGAAACCAGCGTTCAGAAGATACTACAATTTCCAGTCGGTAGGGTTACCAACAATATTATGTCCAGATAAGATATGTTTCTAGAGAATATCATTTCTGCAAGGTCTCAGTGGTGTAGTTTGTTTTTTGAACGGAATTTCAGTCACTGGAAAAGATAGTGATGAACATTTATCTCGCCTTGAATGGTTATTGTTCAGACTGCAAGAAGCAAAATTTAAACTCAGTTTAGGCAGATGTCAGTTTTTCAAACCCACAATTAGGCATTCCAGATACTTGTCCAAAATGTCAAATGAATCGAAATGAACCAATACGGTGCCATCTGCCCCCCAGAAACTATCGTTTGTTTTCTGCAAACGAGTGTGTGATTGGTTGAAACTTGTGTTAGCCACCCAGACATCACGTGATTTGGAATGCCTAATTACCTAATTAGGTTATGATATTGATAAAGAAGGTTTACACACCTCGGAAACAAACATTTTGGTTATTCAGAACGCACCAGGTCAACGGACCTAATTGCATTACGATCTTCCTTTGGTTTGATAAACTATTTTGGCGAGTTTATCACGAGTTTGTCAACATTATTGTATCCATTATATAATCTCTTGAAAGAAAGAAAGAACGAAATCGGAATGGTCAGAGAAATGTGAATCGGAGCTCATGAAACAAAATATTTCGTCTTTGGCACCAGTTCTGGCACATTATTAATAACAAGAACTACCCTTGCGCCTCATTACGGATGAAAGTGACTATGGGATTGGGGCGTTGGTTACACATGTAAAGCCTGATGAGACCTCGCGTATGCATCAATAACTTATTTGAAAGGGGAACAAGTATTGTGCCTTAGCAAAAGAAGCGTTAGGGGTGATTTTTGAATTATGCAACTTCCATCAATTTTAATGGAAAAAAAAACATTTTACTTTCGTTATAAACAACAACCTTGTCATATACTTCACACTCAAATATAGAAGTAGTTCAGTACGATGAAAACAAAGCGTATGCATTATCAAGACTTCCGCAAACTGTCGAAAAATCCCCAATTGAGGAGGTAGAGGTAAATAACGTGACATATTTTTTGGAAAATGAACATTTTTCAGTTGAAATCAAGATGGTTCCAGGAGCCATGGCCAAGGAAGAAATTTCATCCTTGATTATTGAAAAAGTCAAAGAAACCCCTATCCATCCCATATGGGCGTCATCGAAATGGAGAGCCTTGCTGGTACTTATTTTTGGTGGCTTGGCCTGGATCACAAGAAAGTAAATCGTGCGAAAATTGTTAAATGAGAAATTTCCCGAAGAAGCAAAACTTTGCCACTGGTCATTTCCCAACACAGACCTTGGTCTGGGCTTCACATAGATTTTATGCGACCTTTTCTTGATAGCTATCTCTTAATCATTTTAGATGTAAATGAATCAAGGTATTTTTCTTACGACTTCGATAATTTCGAAATTGACAATTGAAATACCTAGATCTTCTTACGCTCATTTTGGACTTCCTATCGAATTCTTAACTGATAATGGGACTACTTTCTGTCGAAAAATAACATCAAGTCTACCACGAGTCCTCCTTTTTACCCTCCCTCAAAGGGAGTGGCGAAAACCGCCGTCAAAACTATGGAAAATGCACTTAAAAATGCTTTTGGCAAAAATATGTTCGTACCAACTTGACATTGAATAGAACAACTTCGCGTTGCACTACCCAAGAGAGTCCGGCGAAAATGTTACCACGTCGTGATTTGCTAACTCGGTTTGATTTTTTGCCGAACGATCAGAGAGAGATGAGGAATCGAGTTTCAATGGCACAATATAATCAAAAACGGTATCATAATGGTAAGAGGTACTTAGTATTTGAACCCGACGAGGAAGTTGAACAGTGCGGGATCATCGAAAACAAAATGTGAGACAGTAGATAAAAGTGGTAACCGTAGAACACAGAAATGAATCAAGAAATGTAACTGGTCAACGACCAACGCCAGCGCTGATGACGGTTATTTTGTTCCAGTTGGGAGTGAAGATACTGGAACGCAAACTCTGATGATGGTGTCGATTGATTTTGACGTTTATCTGGTATAAAAAGGTCCTCTGAGAGTTATGAGCTGTATTTTATTCGGGAGGTGAATGAGGACCAGATGTGTCCACAAAAATGCGCGGAAAAGTAATTTTTCTATTTTTAAAATAACATAGTTATTTTCCATACTTGGATCGAGTGAATCAAACAACTTGACTATAAAAATCTCTCTAGGACCACGCACGTTTCTTATGGAAAATGGCTTTCCGTGAATTTGAAATTGTGAAATTTATTTAAATTTCGATGTGCTGATCAGAAGTGTTCATGGCTACAGATCCCCAAAATGGACCGTTTTCGAGATATGCTTCTAAATCAATATTATATTGTTGTAATTTTTTGTATACAAGCATATAATCAAGTTACTCTTATACTTAGGAAAAACGGAATTTCATTGATTCTAGTGCAGGAATTGATCGGAAAACAATTATATTTTCGTTTCAGACACACCAATTTGAATGGATTATCATACACTGCTCGTCACTGACGATGTAGCTGGGCTATTATTTTCAACTTTTGTATTTCCGTATTCATAGAAACGAAAACCTTCGAATTGCTCTCGTTATTGCAAATTAATATACTTTCAACACAAATAAAATGGGGCATTTGAAAAAATAATATTCGATACACACGATATTTATTAAATCTGATTTGATTTGTTTCTGAAATATTCTCCTGGAATTTAAATAAATAGTGGAAATTCAGAATGATCATCTAGAAAATGGTATTCATAATGTACGCTGACGAGATGAAAACTCGTAGCTTTTTCATACCGAGTGTTAACTATTAATAGTAGTTCTCATGTCATGGCCTACAAGCTCACAACAAAAAGCAAACCAGTACATCTTTTAATGTGATATTTTTCAAAATTTTGTTTTCCACGTGTAATGTTCGACACATGCTTGCTGTTATTTGTGTTTCTTTTTTAGCAACCTTTATTGCACAATTTATTTCTTCCCTTCCTTGAACATACCTAGCAGTTTCTTTATTGATAAGGTGATTAGTTGCACCACTGTCAATTATGAATGTTATCCAACTGTCATTGCTGTCGTTTGTGACATAGCGGATTCCATTTGATATTTTTCCGTGACCAAACTGTTCTCTGGGTATGCAGTAAATGCTATTTCTTTTTCTGCACTATTTCTGTCTTCATTTCGTGGACGGTTTTTACAATCTTCCAGCATATGTCCCTTTTTGCCACAGTTATAGCATTTATAAGGAAATCTACCAGCAGCGCCATCTCTTGGACCCCTTTCGCGACCTCTTCGGCCTCGAGCACCATCTCTTGACATGAATGTTACCTGGTCTGTATTAGAAGTAGTACCTTCGTCATTTGAATCCCTTCTCTTTTCCTCTTGGAGAAGTTTGGTTTCAACAAATTCAAAATTCATCTGAGAGGGATTTTGGGTATAGATGAGATCTATAGCAGTGGTAATCGACTGGAGTGACTCGGGCATGGCAGCTAACAACTGTATTATGATCAAAGATTGAAGACTTTCACGGCCGGCAACTAATGAATTGTTAGGTGCTTCCGGGCTTCCGAGCTGTGGACAACAGGTTTTAAGGCCTGACGTTTCGTCTGCATCTGCGGCACACATTTTTGAAGGCGATGCGGCAATGGTCGAAGTATCCTTCTCTGCTGCGAGGCTTTGATCTGATGTGGTTCAGATGTCACTCTTTATCGAATCTGGGTTCGGACGGTCGATTGATCCTAATTGATTATTCGAAAGCGTTTTTTCTCTCATTGGGAGGGTTTGAGCATTTTGAACTGCTGGCATCCATATTCTATGAATGTTCAGGCTCTCTTCTTTGCGGTTGAAGTTGTTTTTATGTTTATGAATTTCTATGGCCTCCCTATAGAGCCTGGGATAATAGCTCCTACTTGTGTCCAGCACTTATGTTCCGTCGAAGTCAATGTCATGACCTTCCAACAGAGCGTGTTCGGCTACCGCAGATTTTTGGGTTTGGCCATATCGACAACTTCTTTTGTGTTCGGTTGACCGCGTTTTTATGCTCCTTTTTGTGGTTCCGATATAGACAGAACCACAACTGCACGGTATTCGGTACACTCCTGAGGTAGATAATGGATCCCGTGGGTCTTTTGCGGATCTGAGGCTACCGCAGGGACGAAATTCACCGAGCCTTGCGACCCAGACGAGGAGTTTCAATGAATGGCCCCGAACCAGCCGTTAATGGACGGGCTTGTCTGCCTTATATTAATGGTGTGACGGACCGCATTGGAAGACTTTTAGAAAAACATGGGGTGCAAGCAATTTTCAAGCCCACGTAGGAAAATTCAAGAAAGCCTCAGATCCGCAAAAGACCCACGGGATCCACTATCTACCTCAAGAGTGTACCGAATACCGTGCAGTTGTGGTTCTGTCTATATCGGAACCACAAAAAGGAGCATAAAAACGCGGTTAACTGAACACAAAAGAAATTGTCAATATGGCCAAACCCAAAAATCTGCGGTAGCCGAACACGCTCTGTTGGAAGGTCATGACATTGACTTCGACGGAACATAAGTGCTGGACACAAGTAGGAGCTGTTACCCCAGGCTCTATAGAGAGGCCATAGAAATTCATAAACATAAAAACAACTTCAACCGCAAAGAAGAGAGCCTGAACATTCATAGGATATGGATGCCAGCAGTTCAAAATGCACGAACCCTCCCAATGAGAGAAAAAACGCTCTCGAATAATCAATTAGGATCAATCGACCGTCCGAACCCAGATTCGATAAAGGGTGACTCATCATCTGAACCACATCAGATCAAAGCCTCGCAACAGAGAAGGATACTTCGACAATTGCCGCATCGCCTTTGAAAATGTCTGCCGCAGATGCAGACGAAACGTCAGGTCTTAAAACCTGTTGTCCACGGCTCAGAAGCCCGGAAGCACCTAACAATTCAACTGTATTATGATTTCATCTTCTTCTATATTTCCTCCACTAGATTTCAATTCGGCAACAGTCTGTTCAAATTCGCTTAGTTTTCCAGTTGTATACTTCATGGTTCTCAATTTTCGCTGAAGTTCTACCTGTGCAGACAAACCTTCCTTGAAAGTTTTCCTAAGACTCTCGAACATTTCACTGGCTGTCTTTTTGTCTTTTATTGTGTCCAATATACAATCGTCCAGTCCCTGCACAATGATACTTCTTGCTTTAACGTCTTTCTTCTTAAATTCTGACGTTTGCCTAACGTTTTGATCCTTTTCGTCCAGTCCATCTAAATTTTCTTGGTGCTCCAAAACTATTCTCAATCGAAATTCGCAATTTGAGAATCCAGTTCCGTCGAAAGCTTTGATCCCGGAAAAGTGTACACCCGTAGTTGACGCCATTTTCCTCTTCAATTATTTACTAATTTCTGTCTGACTTCTGGGCCCATAACGTGTTGAACTAGTTGAGCTCCATGGATTTTCCCAGAAATAAAGAATTGGTTTTTAATAAGAAGTTTTAATTAGACTTCGTACACTACATAAAAATATACTTGACTTGCATGAATCTGTAATCTGTATCATGAAGTGATTTCGTCATCACCTATTCTCTACTTATATCTAGTGTAGCCAACAGAACAGAAAACATAGACACATGAAATGTTCAACAGATATACACAACAAAATCAACAAAAATTCAGAGTGAACGATGTAGAGCTTCCGAAATACAATAGAATTCCACAGATCATTATTACTCAATATCCATATGATTCAACCAAATTTCATGTACATAATCATCCAAATTGAGAAATAATTCATTGCCTCAGAAAAAAGTATGCACATTCTACACCTTCTGACAAATTATCAGAATATCAGAATAATATGTCGACATCAAAATGAATGCTAATGAATTCACCACTTCTTTCGCGCGAGCTCGGAATATTTGAACGCCATAAGTCAAGGCATGAAAACCCCAAAAATCGATGAGTTAGTGGAAAAAGTACGATTGAAAATAAAGACAATAAATATGATTGTCAGTTCCTTAATGAAATGTCCGCTATCTGTAACTATTGCTGATCCTTCGGCAAAATCAGAAGATCCTGTTGTTACGGATTCATCGATATCAATTACTAGTTATAAAACGCGGAGAACTACCGAAGGGAAGTAAAAATTCTGAATCTTCCAAACACTACGAAGTGAAAAGAACAGATTATTCAAAATACACCTACCTGGAAAATTCTTCATTCATGAACATCAGTGGAACAAAATAACAGAGAGTGGAAAATTATGTAATGGAAAGTATCCATTTTTTTTCGTGATCGAATGAAAGTTTGTGAATAATAGTTGCACTGTTGCCTTCTATAGAATAAAATACATGAAAAATAGAATAATTAATCTTGCTTATTGCAGAAACAACTTTCGCTAATGTAAAAATTTCCAAATCGAAATTTCTAATGACTTGCATCATGCCAAGATTGTAAGGATGTATTGAACATCTCGCCATTATTGTCTATAACCAAGTTAGAGGAGCGGAAAGGGCTTTAACTATAAATATATTGAAAAAATCAAGCCTGCAGAACATAGAAAAAAACTATTTTGACAGCTGACAAAAATCCAATCAAGGGAGATCAACTACAAGATGTGAAATGAGAAGATGTGGTAAGGAAAATACTCAGTGAAGCAAAGAATAACTATAAGCGACATGAAGATGATATGGTTGACTTGTACCTGTACAAAAAAAACCACATTGATTTTATACAACAGCTCTGTTCTCCATTGAATGTCAAAATTTTCAGTTTGGAGCAGATATAAATTGCGAAAACTTCTTCGAATCCAGTTTTGCACTTTGACGCTACTGGTGCTGTGGTGTGTAACAATAAAGATGATAAAATTAGAGTTCTCTGTTACGCCGAATGTATTAGTACGCTATAAGGTAGACACGATTAAATTTCCACAAAATTTATTGTCTTCGCGACATGTTTAGGTACACTGTACCTTTATCAAGCGAATGTATTTAAACACTAAATTATTCTTCGCTAAAAGTTCCTTAAATATATCAGGGCCTACTCTAATTATCTATGATTCCTAGAATAATACCACTGACAATGATGATGATTCCTAAGTGATGCTGATAACTGATACTGATTCCTAATAATAATTATGATATCGGACCGTAGTTACTACTTATTGATTGAATAAGTTCAACAAAGGGGAACTATTGAGATCCAATTGATCATTTAGCAAACAATTTGAATTTTTTAATTTATTGATTTCCAAAAATTCTAAATAATTAAGTCTAATGCCCTTATTTTCAACATGCAGAATTTCGAAATTTTTATCGAAGTCATGGCCTTCCTCCAAAATATGATTGGCATATGATGAATGAGTTGTTTTCTTTTCATAGTTCATACGATGTTCACGTATGCGGTTTTTGAATGGTCTACCTGTCTGGCCAATATATACTTTGGAGCAAGATCCACAATTCAATTTATAAACTCCTGATTTTTCATCTTTTATTGTTTTATCTTTGTTATTCTTGATAAACCTTCCCAACGTGTTATCTGTTCTATATGCTACTTTTGAATTTTGTTTATGCAAAAATGAAGCTACTTTTTCCGTAGCAGGTCCTGAATAAGTTAAGATTCTATAATTATTGTCATGGGTCCTCAAAGTGGGGTACACTTCTTGGATAGCTTTTCTATGTAGTTTTTTAGCAAGAATATTTTCTATTAATTTGAATTGATATCCATTGTTAACTGCTATTTGTTTTATGATATTTAATTCTTTGTTGAAATTGTCCACAGAAAGAGGAATGTTTACTAATCTGTGTATCATACTATGGTATGCTGATATTTTATGTTTATATGGATGTACCGAATTAATATGAATAGTGATATCAGTGTGGGAAGGTTTATGAAAAATAGCAAAGTGGTGTTTGCTGTTGGCTTTACCTATTGTCAAGTCTAAGAAATTAATTGAATTATCTGTTTCCATCTCTATTGTGAATTGAATATTTGGATGAATAGTGTTAATATATTTATGAAATGTATCTAATTGTCTGTTGGTGCCTTTAAAACAAACTATAACGTCATCTACATATCTGTACCAATACAAAAACTGTTGCGACAGTGGATGTTTATGAATTATATTTTCCAGATGGTCCATGAAAATTTCTGCCAGTAGACTTAGCGGATTTCCCATGATCAAACCGTCAGATGAAGAGTATACTTTATTGTCAAATTGAAAGTAATTTTGTTCAAGACATATCGACAAAAGGTCTAATATCTCTTGTTTAATGAGCGGATTAACATGATTTTTATCTAGTAAACCCTCGACTAAGATTATGGTATCTTGTGGAGGTATACTAGGGAAAAGATTTTGAACGTCAAATGATATTAATTTTGCGTTATCTGGAACAGCTATGTCCTGTATTTTATTTATCAAATCATAAGAACTTTTAAGGCTGAATTTCGGTTCGAATTTAGAATAGTTTGTTATTAAATGTATTAGCTTTCTTGATAACTTAACTGATGGTGCTGTAACAAATGATACTACTGGCCGAATAGGGTAGTTTTGTTTATGTAATTTTATCAAAGAATATAATTTTGGGGTTTGAGGATTCATCAGAGTTAGTCTGAACTTCTCGGATTCATTGAAAATAGAATTTGAGTTTCTCAAAAATTCCTTGATTTGTAGTTGGTACAAATGAGTAGGGTCACGTTTCAGTAATGTGAATTTACCGGAATCTAAAAAATCAAGAGTTTTTTGAACATAATCATTCCTATTAATAGCAATGACTGTGTTACCTTTATCTGCTCTTGTAAAAATTATATCCTTTTTGTTGGTTTTATTCACTATAGATTTTACTATTTTCATATCATTCATATTAAACCTATCTTTCAGAAACGTAGATTTGATGATATTAGTAGCCTGATATTTATTGTTCGTGATGTCCAAAGTACCTTTCAGGGCAATTTCTGTTTCAACACCAAGAATTTCCATATCCTTGATGATATTATTGTTTTTTATGTTATGATTAAAACCTTCTGTGATCAATGAATTCTCTCGTTCGGTGAAGACTGCTTCTGATAAATTCATGAATCGATCAAAAAATTGATGATCCACAAATTTGCTTTCACAACCTTCACGTGTGTTTTTAGGTATTAAAGAATTTAGCTTGCGTTTCTGTCTGATATATTTCTTATGAATGATCTGATTGACACGCTCTCTTGTGTCCTGATTTAAAACTTCAAACTCTAAAGGATGTAACCTATACGAAAGTTCACTATATATTACCTTAAGGTATATTTTTTGGACTGAGGTGGCCTTTACTTGATGGAAATCCATAGTTATTACGCTATAAGGTAGACATGATTAAATTTCCACAAAATTTATTGTCTTCGCGACATGTTTCGGTACACTGTACCTTTATCAAGCGAATGTATTTAAACACTAAATTATTCTTCGCTAAAAGTTCCTTAAATATATCAGGGCCTACTCTAATTATCTATGATTCCTAGAATAATACCACTGACAATGATGATGATTCCTAACTGATGCTGATAACTGATACTGATATTATTATTAGGAATCAGTATCAGTTATCAGCATCAGTTAGGAATCATCATCATTGTCAGTGGTATTATTCTAGGAATCATAGATAATTAGAGTAGGCCCTGATATATTTAAGGAACTTTTAGCGAAGAATAATTTAGTGTTTAAATACATTCGCTTGATAAAGGTACAGTGTACCGAAACATGTCGCGAAGACAATAAATTTTGTGGAAATTTAATCATGTCTACCTTATAGCGTAATAACTTAAGGTATATGTTGTAACTGTCTCTCTTGCTGTATTCCGATTTTCTGCATTGCTTCATCCAGATCAATTTGCCTGCTTTTATACCATGTTGGGCTGCTATACTCTGATTTGATGTCCTAAGCTGTATACATTTCGGGAATACTTTCTTCTTGATACAGATGTTGAAGAACCAAATGTTCTGGGTATTCAAGGAACTACGAAGAAGTAATTTAAAATACCAGATGACCAAAAAGCTAGTCGTAGCTTTCTTCAAATTTTGGACTGAGGTGGCCTTTACTTGATGGAAATCCATAGTTATTACGCTATAAGGTAGACACGATTAAATTTCCACAAAATTTATTGTCTTCGCGACATGTTTCGGTACACTGTACCTTTATCAAGCGAATGTTTAAACACTAAATTATTCTTCGCTAAAAGTTCCTTAAATATATCAGGGCCTACTCTAATTATCTATGATTCCTAGAATAATACCACTGACAGGAACCTAGTTGTCGTGGGCATACCCAATCCTAGTAGACTCTAGGCAACGGGCTGCCGCGGCTTCAGCTGATGTGTGGTAGGCTGTCAAGCGAAAGCTGGGCCGAACTGCGACCATTCTAGGTCACGGGCGGAAGCCTGTGAGTAAATGGTACTGAGGGTGGAAGGGAGCCCGGGGCTGGCCACCCCCCCTTCCGTCTGGTGTTGGCCTCTCAGGGGCAAGCGGTTTTCGTAAGAGGGGACTGCGGGATCTGTTTAGTCCGTTCAGGCGGTAAGCATTTCCTTAAGTGGGTAGCCAATCCCCCCTCTGCCATCCAACATGCCGTTCATAGCGTGCCACGAGCACGCTGGCGGGTGGTGGGGGGACGTGCCACCTGCGGAACATCCAGGTGTAATGCGAGTCATAGTCGGGCCCAGTGAGCTCCGGTCGAAGAGACGTGAGATGGTCCGGCGGTATGTAAGCGGAGCTTGCTCCAACGCTATGTGCCGTGTAAGGGAAAACCCCGGTTTCCACGTTTAACACCCAAGATAAGGTGAGCCTGGACTACACTGCCAACACTCGGGGGTTAATAACAAAGGTCTGGGGACCGGTCGTGGTCCTATCTAACTCAGTTGTTAGCTACTTCTGAGGGGGCCTGACCGGCCCCCCCAGACCCCCCCGGTGCGGTCGTAACTATGACTCTCTTAAGGTAATATATAGTGAACTTTCGTATAGGTTACATCCTTTAGAGTTTGAAGTTTTAAATCAGGACACAAGAGAGCGTGTCAATCAGATCATTCATAAGAAATATATCAGACAGAAACGCAAGCTGAATTCTTTAATACCTAAAAACACACGTGAAGGTTGTGAAAGCAAATTTGCGGATCATCAATTTTTTGATCGATTCATGAATTTATCAGAAGCAGTCTTCACCGAACGAGAGAATTCATTGATCACAAAAGGTTTTAAGCATAACATAAAAAACAATTATATCATCAAGGATATGGAAATTCTTGGTGTTGAAACAGAAATTGCCCTGAAAGGTACTTTGGACATCACGAACAATAAATATCAGGCTACTAATATCATCAAATCTACGTTTCTGAAAGATAGGTTTAATATGAATGATATAAAAATAGTAAAATCTATAGTGAATAAAACCAACGAAAAGGATATAATTTTTACAAGAGCAGATAAAGGTAACACAGTCATTGCTATTAATAGGAATGATTATGTTCAAAAAACTCTTGATTTTTTATATTCCGGTAAACTCACATTACTGAAACGTGACCCTACTCATTTGTACCAACTACAAATCAAGGAATTTTTGAGAAACTCAAATTCTATTTTCAATGAATCCGAGAAGTTCAGACTAACTCTGATGAATCCTCAAACCCCAAAATTATATTCTTTGATAAAATTACATAAACAAAACTACCCTATTCGGCCAGTAGTATCATTTGTTACAGCACCATCAGTTAAGTTATCAAGAAAGCTAATACATTTAATAACAAACTATTCTAAATTCGAACCGAAATTCAGCCTTAAAAGTTCTTATGATTTGATAAATAAAATACAGGACATAACTGTTCCAGATAACGCAAAATTAATATCATTTGACGTTCAAAATCTTTTCCCTAGTATACCTCCACAAGATACCATAATCTTAGTCGAGGGTTTACTAGATAAAAATCATGTTAATCCGCTCATTAAACAAGAGATATTAGACCTTTTGTCGATATGTCTTGAACAAAATTACTTTCAATTTGACAATAAAGTATACTCTTCATCTGACGGTTTGATCATGGGAAATCCGCTAAGTCCTCTACTGGCAGAAATTTTCATGGACAATCTGGAAAATATAATTCATAAACATCCACTGTCGCAACAGTTTTTGTATTGGTACAGATATGTAGATGACGTTATATTTTGTTTTAAAGGCACCAACAGACAATTAGATACATTTCATAAATATATTAACACTATTCATCCAAATATTCAATTCACAATAGAGATGGAAACAGATAATTCAATTAATTTCTTAGACTTGACAATAGGTAAAGCCAACAGCAAACACCACTTTGCTATTTTTCATAAACCTTCCCACACTGATATCACTATTCATAATAATTCGGTACATCCATATAAACATAAAATATCAGCATACCATAGTATGATACACAGATTAGTAAACATTCCTCTTTCTGTGGACAATTTCAACAAAGAATTAAATATCATAAAACAAATAGCAGTTAACAATGGATATCAAGTCAAATTAATAGAAAATATTCTTGCTGAAAAACTACATAGAAAAGCTATCCAAGAAGTGTACCCCACTTTGAGGACCCATGACAATAATTATAGAATCTTAACTTATTCAGGACCTGCTACGGAAAAAGTAGCTTCATTTTTGCATAAACAAAATTTAAAAGTAGCATATAGAACAGATAACACGTTGGGAAGGTTTATCAAGAATAACAAAGATAAAACAATAAAAGATGAAAAATCAGGAGTTTATAAATTGAATTGTGGATCTTGCTCCAAAGTATATATTGGCCAGACAGGTAGACCATTCCAAAAGCGCATACGTGAACATCGTATGAATTATGAAAAGAAATCAACTCATTCATCATATGCCAATCATATTTTGGAGGAAGGCCATGACTTCGATAAAAATTTCGAAATTCTGCATGTTGAAAATAAGGGCATTAGACTTAATTATTTAGAATTTTTGGAAATCAATAAATTAAAAAATTCAAATTGTTTGCTAAATGATCAATTGGATCTCAATAGTTCCCCTTTGTTGAACTTATTCAATCAATAAGTAGTAACTACGGTCTGATATCATAATTATTATTAGGAATCAGTATCAGTTATCAGCATCACTTAGGAATCATCATCATTGTCAGTGGTATTATTCTAGGAATCATAGATAATTAGAGTAGGCCCTGATATATTTAAGGAACTTTTAGCGAAGAATAATTTAGTGTTTAAATACATTCGCTTGATAAAGGTACAGTGTACCGAAACATGTCGCGAAGACAATAAATTTTGTGGAAATTTAATCGTGTCTACCTTATAGCGTAATAACTATGGATTTCCATCAAGTAAAGGCCACCTCAGTCCAAAAAAAAACCGAATGTATTAGTTTGCCAGAAAAACGCCTATGTTCAATTGTTGAAATGATCTCCTGTGAACATGATACCTGAAATATTTTTGATTTATTCAATAGATTCATAAAGTTTTGCAACGAAAAAAAAAAACGTGGCCGATATTTGAAACATTTGTAAGCGATTTCGCTTTTGCAAATTTGAATGCAGCGTCGAAGGCATTCAATGGCATGGAATTGAAGAACTATCTCGATACGTGCTTCCAAAACAAAATATCAAATTGTATCTATGCTGTGCCCATTTCATCAAAAACATGTATCAATTGATAGATGAACGTACTGTATCAATTGAAGATAAAAGAATACAAAATTGTATAAAAACATTATTCGCAGTATCTTTCAATTTGACTGACTTAATTCACTGGCGGAATTCAAGAACCATAGTCTTGACGAGTCTCTGACGAAACAATCTCTCTGATTTTGGAGAAAAGCAAGTTATTTCAGAGGAACAAATTCACCTTTATATAAATTTTTCTGTATTGCAGAATTTTGTTAGTATTCGAATGAAATATGGTATCCTTCTTCGACTCTTTTCATGCATAATTATATCAGTCTCAATATAGAATAGTAAAATATGTTCTCCGTAAACAGCCAAAAATCAATTCGAGTTTCATCACAGCCCTCTAGGTGCTTGTAGCTGACAGTAATAGCGGCCTCAATAAAGTTGTTGAATTGTAACAAAATTCACAAAACTCATTCAGAGCTTTGATCAGTCCGCGAGAACACACTCCTAATAAGGTTTTCAGAACTAATTTCCATTTTCATCATAAAATGTTTTGGCTTCACTGGGTTTTAATCTTCGAAACACCTACAGAAACGCTATAGAACTGATGCCACATTTTCAAATAAAGCAACGTTGACTCCATTGTTTTCGAATAAATGAGCCAAACATAGCCAAAGTGAATCTAGTACTCTTCTGGTAAAACGATTTTAGTGTATCTTATGTGCTCATTGGTTATGAGTAGTGAATGCAATAACGGAGTCCTTATAATGAGAGACTGTAAATACATTTTCCAATAAAGGTTGCATTGATGTGAAATTTTCGGGTATCGAAATTTTTCTGATGAAATTGTATCAGAAAGATATTTAAAGATCACGCGTCTCACTAATAGTCATAATGATGAAAATTGAAGGATCAACACCTCAATCGTTTTATCACTTTTTGGTAATATTACTACCTCACGCTTTTCTGAATTCTTTCAGATACCGATATAAAACCGAGATAATAATATATTTGAGCTTTTATGTCCAATGTCCAAATATGAAATATATGCACTTGTTAATATAACCCTGATGCAACACAAGATGGCTATCTATATAGCTGAAAACAAAGGAATTTCACCTGAATAGCTGATTATAATGTCAAAGTGAAACCATTTTCCTTGACTGCCATGAATCAATTGAGCTACTAACAAAAGCAAGTTGGGAATGAGTTGACCACATCAACGTGGTGATCAGGCCTAGGTATAGGGTCAACGAAAATGCAGTGGTTGTCTCTATTCAGTCAGTGCTCTTCTGAATTGTTATCAATCGTTCCACCCTTGGCAATATTCTGATATTTACACGGATGACTCGACGAGTACAGAATTCCCACCCCTTTGTTGTGAACTTGGAGAACTGCCGAACCTCTCTTGGTCAGGAATATTTTTCAAAAAGAACAACTGAGCTATGAAACTCCTTGCCGAGAGAGGTTTTCCCGAGGCTTACAAACTTCAAAAATTCAAAGTGAATGTTAATTCGTTTCTCCTGTCCCTTGATTCACGCGGTGTTCTTTGAACATTACAGGGCTTCCCTTTCGTGTGTATCAGCATATATAAAAAAATACACATAAAAATTCGTCGCCATACGGTTTATGCGCAATAATTTCCAAATCGTTGAAAAACAGTTGAGCTGCGTGCGGAGGAGTTAACTCAAATTATATTTCGAGCAGAAAATAAGATATTCTGAATCATTTCCCACTTTCCACTACTACCAGTGAGTTGAATTCTTCAATGAGACTATTATTCGGAATGAAAAAAATTGATTTCTTTTGTACTCGTTACTGCAATATACCATAAGTTGCATAAAGTAATATTGAGATGATACTTTTCTTCCGTACAGTATCAATGATATTGTTTAGGTCAAAAAGTGCCGCTTATTCTGTATATGGTATATCCCACACAACACAAGGACATCCAGTGGATATCCAATGGATATCCATTGAGGATATTTTGGACATCCAATGGACATCCAGTTTTTATCCAAACAATATCTTATGGACGTCAATAGACATTCTCAGGCCACCAATCTGTACGTCTATAAGATATCCTTCATGGACATCCATAAAATATCTTTCATGGACATCCATAATACATCCTTCATGGACATTCACAAGATATCCTTTATAGAAATCCATAAGATATCTGTCATGAGCATCCGTCATAAATATGCACAATTCTTCGTTTCTCTATGCACACAACGCTTCAAGCCATAACATAATTATTTTAAACTTTCAAAGCCACCCAAGACTCCAAGACTGGACATGACGCAAAGAGTAAGGAGACGCCAAGCCAAGACCCAAACGACTCTCAAAATTACGACATTCGACAGACGCCATAGATGGTTGCACGACAGAAAACCGAGTTGAGGTGTGTATTCACAATGCAGCGATTTTGCTTTTCGCGTCACGTCTTCTGTTGACGCTGGTTTCGAATATTATTTGGAAGGATATGGTTGAAATATTTCAACTTTCTTGCTAGCAGGAATGTCCATGTGAATGGCAGTTGGTAGGGTGCCATTATTTATACAAAAAATGTACGAAATGGATGTCCATAAGATATCCTTCATGGATATCCGAAAGAATATCCCTTTTGTATGTTCAGTGGATATTTCTTTTTGGAAATACTTTGGATATCCAAAAATTGGATATCCTATGGATATCCAAAATTGGGCCAAGGATATTCCGACATGAATTGGACATGATTTGGACGTCCATAGGATATCGAGTGCTGTATGGGATCCCAAATATAAAGCAATTACCTTCAACACTAATGCAGACGAGGGGTTTTGTAATGAAAGTGTTGTGGACTTTTGGTATATAGGTGTTCGGACTCCATATCGACGGACATATTCCCGCCCGACTTAAAACCCGAGTAGAAACTGTTACAAAAAAAACATGGACATATTGCCGATGGCCATAATTATGGCCCTTGAAGTTCGGAAAAGGGTCATATTTCGCTTTCTTTTCTGGCCGTCGGCAATATGCTCATCGGTTTTTTTCGCGGTTTTGGGACCTGCGGGATAAAGGGCTATGAACCTTTTTTCTATCTAGGTTTGTACATCAAACACTCGTTTATTGGATATTTCTGGACAACATGAAGGACGAGATAGATGACCTTGCTTATATTCAAACTCCACCACTTCTACAGTACCCAATTTACCTATTAGCCGGGAAACTGACAAAATCACACCATGCATCATAATTATGAATATACTAGATTGTAATGTGATGAAATCGCCAAAATAAATCCACTCGTTCGATAGCTACAACCCCACGGAAGAACTGAAATAACAATATCAGGGACATATTTAGCAATTACCTGATTTATGCTTTTATTGCTCCTTCATTATCCTCGATCATTTCCCTACCAACGAACCCGCCGATAAAAACGTATATATGTATACCAACTCGGAACCAGGCACCTGTTAATTCGAAGCGCATGTGTAAATTGTGCAGGTTAGTTTAGGACTCCTTTTATGCGGGAGTTCGGGCAATCGACTGCGATTCGCTCAGTCCTGCTACCGACGCCGAATCAGACGCCGAAGCGACGCCGTCTTACTCTCGCCAGAGATCGCAGTGAGCCACGTTTCCGCGCTGAATTAGAACCGAAGTGATCGCATAAATAATAATCTGCCGTGTCCGATTTTTTACTATCCAACCCCGAGCTATCCAGTCTTTCGGAGATTGACATTCTTTTTCGAATTTGAGTTAGATCATCGAAGATTATAGCTGTTACGAACTTCTAAATTTACCAGGAACTTCGAATACGAAATAGTTTTAAAATAGAATCTCGGCAAGTCGAAACTTTTCGAATAAAAGTGAAATACAGACATTCGGAGCAGAATCAAGGAAGTAGACGCTGTTAAAGCAAGTTTCGCACATAAAACAATAATGTGAATAGGACCGGAGTTTGGATCACGTGGGTTAAATGTGAAAAATTCTCGACTCGATATAAATCGCAGCAAGAGTGTGGTTGATTCAGAAAAACTTTCGAAATGGGATGTTTCAGAAGTCTGCTCTTGATCTTCATTTCAGCTGGCGCATTCACATTTTCAGGTAATGTTTAACCATGGACATGTTCAAGGAAAGAATTTTCCGTTTGTAATTAGCAAGAGAGACTGGATCTCGAACGTTACCTACACCGGGTGACTTGAATATGGGATATATCTATCTTATTTCGTTATAATTGTGGAAATGAAGTTATAATACTTCATTCACCAGTCAGATAGAAATGAGGTATATAGGTTTACACTGATATAAATTTTGTGACTTCTCATTGAATCTTAGAGCTTGGAATCTTCTACTGTAATATCACTACTCCGAAATATTATTATTATCGTGGAAAGTATAGGTTCGAAGATAGTTCTTAGTTTTTCTCCATCAAATCATTACAAAAAAGAATCCTATGGAATATCATAACAAGGTACATAGTTATTTCGTGAATTGAAACCAATGGAAAAATTCATTCGAAATAGCAATTTTCCCACCAATTTTTGTCAATTCTTGGAATTGTATCTGCTCTCGATCAATCGATATTGTAACTTTCCCTCATTATGACTGTAAGAAATTAAGAATCGAGTGATAAAAGGTCACTACTATGCACTCTAAAATCCGGCGAGCCTAATAGTTTCTAATACTCAATATTTCCCAAAGATATGGTTCATTCTTTTCCAAAAAGTCCGAATCCTTATCGTTATCCTATTAGATCTCACGCTGATCATAACATGGACTTAAAATAAAGCAATTTGTATAATACTTCTGTTCGCATTCCATGTGGTATGAATTTGCATTTCTATTAAACATTCCCTTTCAAACATTTTTGGACAATGTTTGAAAAAAAATATATATTTCGAGGTAAATAGACGAGTGATTTCAACAATCGAGATTTTAACAACTGAATGATTCTGTTCACTTACTAGTTTTCCCGACTTTCAGATGATTTTATCAATGAAATGAATAAATATTATGCAGAAAACATCTCAAGAAGTGCCGAGAGATATTTGAGAAAATTGTAAAATTATCTTATAGCTGTAATCGAGAACACTGATGGCTCGGTTCAATTGGGTGTAAATGACTCGGTAAATGATGTCGTTGGATATAGATCTATACCATACCAGATAACATGAAGTTGAGAATTGAAAATGGGAAATGATGTTACTTCGGATATTACTGATTGAACTCAACTTGTACAAAATGATCAAATATTCACTTAGCTGATATCGGTACAGGATATTTTCAACAATATTCAATAATTTCGAAAAAAACGTGAGATTTGGTGATTATCAGAGATTTCAGTACTGATATAAGCTGCTTTTATCTTCATTATATCCACTGGTAGTGGAACAGAATTGAACTGAAAACGAAGGTAATTGTCAAATAACTGGACTTTTTTTGTGGCAATTCAGTGTATTAACAACGAGAGCACGGGTTCCATAATATTCAGTAAATCCTGTAATATTAACCGATGGTTTCTCATTTTGCCATATCAATCGTTTAAAAATTTAACGAAAAATTGAATCTGTTATAAATGAAATTTATAAATGAATGATGCATATTGACACGTTCCTGTGAGATATTTTGAGAAACTTTTTGATTTTTTCTCGAATACATAGAATATTGGGAAGGTACCTACTTCTGAAAAAATCTTATATTGAACGAGTATATATTATAACTGTCCGAAAATTGTGAATATGTTTGATGCAAATAAGCACTTAGGAAATTCCCGAGGAAATTCCTTTCATGATATCTCTATTATTTCGAAACTGAATATTTGTCTAGAGGGGATCGTCTACTTCTGCAAGCAAATGGATTTTGATAGAAACCTGATTTACGAATGATACCTTATGAAACGATATGATATCTGGGGCTTTGTGAAAAGTTTTGGATATTTCAGAAGTTCCGGTGGAAAAATTGAAAATTTAACATCCCCCATTTCAAAAATGGTACATTTCCAAACACTTTGGGACAACTTTTTTGCCGAGGTATTTGTTTTCTCTGATTGAAGGAAAAAAGCACTTTTGTGAGTCAGGAAAATATTCCCGTCAACTCATCGGTCTTCAATACTAAATGAAGAATTATCGAGAATTGATGAATTGCATTCTTATCTATATTCAATAGACCTGACCCAAATGCATTCTCTTCCATTTGGCATTCAGATAATAATATGCTGTTACTATCCAGATCATGAACATTTCCAAATCGAGAAAGAAGACGATTTCTGTTTGAACGGAATTTGTTTTGGGAATGATGAGGTAGAACTTCTCTGAAAAAATTCCGTAGGGGCGCTCTTAATTCCGATTTCTGCTGGTGTCGTCGCATATTCAGGTGATGGTTTACGTGAGCAAGCTTCGTGTTTGTTCACAGTACATACGTACGTATGTGCTACACTCAAATGCAAATGTTGTTCTTTGAGCTGGAGAAGTTTTCCTCTGCGAGGAAATGGTTTTATGTGGAGGCGAGATTCCGGACGTTCTTTGAAATCCGAATAAAATATTCCTAAGACTCGTAACCCATGACAGGGTATGATGTTTTGCTAGGATGGGTGTCAAGTGGGGATAATACAGTAACAAGTGACATTTTTATGATATGTGAGAGGGCCATTCCGCAAGTAAGTATGGTGATTTCCACGTTTTTTTTTGGAATAAAGAATATCTTTTTTATTCATATGTATACTTCAGAGACTTTTCATATCCACGTCGACTCCTTCCCACATAGCAATCAAAAGCATATTCATAACTCTAGCACATGCTGAGGATATGTTTCAACTCATATTCCCCAAATAATATCCCTAGTATATTCCCAGCATAAGTACTTTACTGCTATGAATGTTCTTTTCATCATCTATCTAGGAATATTGTAGCATATCAAAGAATATTGTAGCATATCAAAGAATATTTGTTTTAGAAAATACGTACATAACAATTCAACATTTACATTTTTGTGAACTAACCACTCAAATCAACCCCGTAACCTTACTTTTTAGAATCTATATTACATTCTATTACATTTCCAATTTGACATTTACTACAAACTGGCTAGGTTGAAATCCCAACTGTTGGTACTTCGTTTAAATCTTCCTGGCAGCACTGCATCCATAAGTGCGTGCGTGGCAAGCTAAGCTTCCAGTTACCAAGCTTCTTGCTCTTTGTTCTTGTTGAAATTGAATGTTATCTACAATCAGTTTGCCAGTTGAATTGTTTATTTTTGAAGAAGAAATTTTATCAGTGTGTGTTCAGTGTTCTCTATTGTGGATTGTGCATATTCGATACCGATGGTGATGTGTGGGGAAGTTATCGAAAAAAAAGTTAGGCTAGGGCAAGATTTCTTCACGGCTCTTCTAAGAGTGTTTTGAGAAAATAATGTCAGCAAAAAGCCAGAGAAGTAACATAACTTCTAGACGATTCATTTCTGAAAACACTCTTAAAAGAGTCGTGAAGGAAGCTTACACTAACCTAACTTTTTTTTCGATAACTTTCCCACACCTCACTATAGATATCGAATATGCACAATCCACAATAGAGAACACTGAACACACTGATAAAATGTCTTCTTTAAAAATAAACAATTTAACTGACTATGTATGCCATAACTATATTATATTATAGTTTGTAGTAGTACAACGACTTGCAAATCAATGGTGTTTTTATACAGCGTCCCAATATATATATATATATATAAATATGATGCAAGGGTAGTAGCAAGACAGCTACCCTCACCAATATATATATTCATCTTGGACACATCCAGTTTGCACATATAGGGTATATTGAGCATATATATAGCATATGCTATATTGGTGATATAGGTATATTCTGAGGATATTTGAATATATTCAGTGTATATATTTCAATCATATACGTAGCATATACTACTTGTGGCCAAAAACATATACCTAGCATATTCTCAGCATATAGTAACCATATTCTCAATATTCTTATGCGTTTAGGAATATGTTTAGCACATACTTGGTATATTATTTTGCTATGTGGGTTCATTAAGTAGGGATAGCATTTCCACAGATTTCATATTTTTGGAGACCACAAACAGACTTGTTGCAGTCAGGAATATCCATGAGAATATTCTGTTTTTTATTTGAAATTTGATTCCCAGACTTATAATGAAGTCGAGACAAATTCTCGTTCGTCTTATTGGAGAACTTGATCACAACTTCGCCAATTTCTCTGAGACATAGCAAGATCCTCCTCCTAGGTATGACATATTTCCTTGGAAAATATGTTTTCCGGGCTGAATTTTTTATGTTCGGATAGATTAGTATATGATACAAAAAAAAACTCTTCTATTCGGTCCGAAAAATGGATATGAACCCGTGAATAATGCATTTTGCTGACAGATATTCCCCATCAGTTTTAGTTCAGAGATGATAATCGGACCGTCGGTCGTTAACTTCTTGTCGTCACCATTTTACTTCTCAAATATCACTTCGGAATTGAAACTTTTTTCATTTATTTGTGTTTATCGAACAGTCTTACGAGTTTGCCCAGAAGAGCTGTGTGCGCGCAAGTGTCGGCTAATTATCTTAGTGATATATGTTGCTACAAAGAACAGAAAAGGAAAAACTGCGTTTATTTCAGTTCGATGGACCATCGAACTGTCGATTGGCCATAATCGCGAGATCAAACTGTAGATAAATATGAATTCGTTTCTTTAGAGTATTTCAGTACATCACACCAATAAAGTTCACATAATCTAGGAGATATATCAGAAATTTCGGTTAGGTACATCTTGAAAAAACTAATGTAAAATAAGTCAGTGTTGAAAAGAATGTTCTCGATAACAAGAAAAAAAAAACATAAAACATCAATAACTCATATATACGATAAGAAAATTAATCGAGTGAATAAGTCTCGAGGTTATATAGAAATAGTATACGAGCCCTTTAGCAACATCCATGCTCCTTTTTTCAAGAGGAAGGTTGTTAACAAATGTACCCATTTCGTAAATAGTTGTGCAGAGGATATGTCTAGTCATATTTGAACCTAGTAGGATATATGTGGAATATTTTATTAGATTCAAAATATTTTGATTGCAGATAGAAAATTCAAACGTCCATATTATCCATGTTATACATATATCCCAATACAAAGGTCACATTCTGCCAAAATGTCGTATTATAATAATGTCACTTTGAAGCTAATGCGACCTAAAAAAACCGCAAATTCATTTCCTTCATTCAAGTTGCTCTATCCGCAGAGACAAACCAATATATTGATCCAAATCTAGAGCAATGTCATTCTAGCCGGTATTCACGTAAACAAAAGTAATATTACAGTACGACATTCTATTCACGGTATCCTGATTTAAACCGTTTTGTTATAATACGAGAGTGTTTATCAATTAGCCAAAGTGCAAAAAGAGTCCACGAGCCAAATGAACCCCCTATTTTCCCACTGAGTCCAGTATAGAAGGAAAGAAGAATTATACAGAGGAGAATGAATTTTCCTCGTGAATCGCGAAGGCTACGTTACTGAAGATGTTCAAGTTTTCAAAAAACTATCATCCGCGCCGTTGAAATTTCAAAAATCTTTGAGAAACACGATAGCGGACTTATTTGACCACAGTTGCATATTCCCTTGTTTATGCAAAGGTTTCAGTACAACTACTTTTAGTTGATCTGGAAAAAGCCTTCTTCATAAGACTTGTGTATCAAAAATGTTAATATGCTGGCCATTTCAGAAATACAGTCCTTGATTAGAGATATGGGGAATTCATTATTACCAGTACTTTTTCAATTCTTCATACTTTTTACAATTGAAACTATCTATCTGGATTTGTGTTCAATGCAACTTCAGGGCACAGCCCGTGAAATATTCATTGAAATTGCCTCCTCAAAAGTCTCGACTGTCCCTTCACGACATTCCTCACCACACTCCATATTGTTCTTGAATGATAGTCAGATCTCTGTATTCGGTTACTATAATGTTTTTTTTGATTCGATTAAATTGTTATTGTATCTTCTTCATATTCGTTGAAAGCTACCGTAAATTCTGGATTTCATTTTGATATTGTCTGAAGCAAATCCAACTGCAAATCATTGATTGAATCAAAGTAATATATGAAAATATCCTTGGAAGCATCCCATTCAGTTGATCATAGTTATACACATCTGGCCAGTATTCTGCTTGAAGAATACTTCACTAATGCATTTCCACTAGCTTTTTACATTTTCCTTGATTCTTAACGGGAGCTTCTCTCATTGAATCTTCATTCGCCGCCATCTACTCTAATATCTTTGACTAGAATATCCTACAAAAAAGTAACGTATTCGATGAATCTCACAACCGGTACGACAGGACAGCAAAATGTACATGAATTTTCCGATTATTCTAGTTCAAATGGTAATAACATTTCAAAATGAGTTTCAAAAAGTTCAGATGCTCTCCTGAAAGGAAAGGGGAACACTTTTGCGGTAGAAATTTCAAACTTTACAATCCAACTATCTGAAAATCATATAGAGGCATATACATGGAACTTCAGTTTCGAATTCGAAATCGGAGACACCACGCTACAAAATAGATGCAATGTTCACTTTACTTCCTGGTTACACTCAGCCAGTCATAGTGTTTATAACGTCAAACTACTGGAGAGGATAATCGCTTGTTTAAATCTTCCACTGAATAAATAACAATTTTGTATTATTATATTTCTCATATTCCTTTGATAAATACGACGCCTGTTTTGTTTGTTCTTCAAAACGATTCGAGATGGAATTTAAATTTAGATCTTTAATTTTAGATTGGTAGTTCATGTTGCTCCGTTTCATATCCTGAAATAAAATTTGTGTCAGATCAGAGGCAACTGACTCTGGGGCACATGTTGTTGATTCTTTCGAATTCCAAAAGAAATCATGGAATATTCAGCCCACGCGCTAAAGAAACATAACGACTGCCTGATGCCTGAAAGAAAATTGTCAAACTGTGTGCACGTACCAAAATACTTATGTATTTCGTGCAGAAATATATTCAATAAAATCGTAGCAGAGCGCTTTCGACTAGGAAAGTTATCATCAGTGCTTACCTGAAAGTGAGTAGTGTTTTAAAAAATTGAAATAATAGATAAAAAGTTTTTTAATATTTGAAAAATAGATAAATTTTTGAAATATTAGGTTACTTACTCGTTAGTTGTACAAGAGCCATAACCATGGAAATAAATATGTATTAAAAGGTTTAATCCTGAACAGGTAACTATGTACTAAGACATGTCTGTATCAGATTGACAATGAAAAAATTAGGACAGTGACATGGAGCATGAAATAGAGAAGGAAATTTGTGTTATTGAAAGGCGAATTGACAAACCCAGGACTGAGTTCAAATGGAACCCGTTCAGAGGTCTGAGAATATCAGTCTAATGAGAGCCTACCATATTCAGCTGTCAAGATACATGAACATGATAACACATTGTCATAGAAATAGATAGTAGATAAACGTTATCTACTACTACTGATATTTTCTCATTTTTCATCTTTGTTTATGTTCAGATACACCGAGTATAAGAGAAAATGTGAATCGTTCCATAAGATGTTCATATCCACTGATGCAACTGTGGGAAGAAGTCAGTATATTTCCTTAAACCCCATCAAAATATTTTGTGAATGCTATGTGTTTGATTCAAGTTAGATGTGTGTGCAAACTGGGGAAGAAAAGTGACTGTGATTAAACCCTCTGAAAGCGACATAGACACATATATAACAAGGGCTTTATATTGATATGAGAAGTTGTTTTCTGACGGATGTTAGACTATCAAGGTACTGTGTGAGTCGTTAATATTCCAGTCACAGCCCCCAATCTCTTTTCTCATATAACCCTCTTTTTTATTTTCAACGGAGTCTATATGAGTTTATTTCTATAATATATTCACAATATTTGATATATCTTCCATAACGAGGAGGAGAAATGTAGTACGACATATTTAGTTTTTGTGTTTATGCATTTCGAAATGGCTCCGTAGCCTTTCAAGCGGAAAATCGAGGTTCAAATCCCTGCCAGGCCACCGTGCTGGGTAATCGCACGTTGAAAGGTAAGGCCTCGTTAATCCACAAGTTTCGACTTCTGAGAATTGACGTTCGTCAGCTGGTTAACGGAACGAACAATTTTTGAACAACAATTTTCGAATGATATATTTCATTGACGATATCCACCAGACAACCACATAGGACAATTCCTTTGAGTGTGTTTCGCAGATAAGACCGCCAATTCAATATTGTGTAGTGTTAGAGATTCTCATTGGATATTATTTTGTTTTATCTCAAAAAATCAGATTTGCCAAGTTTCTCATAACATAACACCATAGCTATAGCCAGCAATTTGAAGCCCTTGTGAGGGCTAAGATTCAATGCAATATGTTTAGTATCTGAACAACTTTGCGGCATCCACACAAAATGAAATTCAGGAAAAATAAACTTCTCCAAGCGGGATTCGACCCACGTCTTCAATTAACTAGATGGATATGTTCTAACCATTGAGCCATCGAGAACATGGTTCTCCACAGCATATTCAGAAGTCATTTCTCTCAAATTCTAGCTTTAGTTGTAATTATTCAATCGAGAACCTTCGGCGGTTTTCGACTCATGAAGGTATTAGATGAGAAGGATACTCATTTATTTTCAACTGATCTTAGTACCAAATTTTACTTTTCAACCGAAGCATCGTCGATTGTGTCGACTTCAGAAACCAACCAGATGATTTCATGCCGGACATAGAAAACGCAATTTGTTTAGTGTCTGTACAATAATCAACAATTTGAATGAAATATTTGTGGCATTAGAGCATCCTTCTAGTCAATGAAAGACGCGGAATCGATTCCCGCTTGAGGAAGTTTATTTTTCTTGAATTCCAATTCGACTGAATGCCGCAAAAATTTGAACGTCCATCGTACCATCATTACCTCGATTTCTTCCAGAAATATTAATCAATCAGATGACATCTCATTCAGCTTTTTCGATCAGTCTACACTTTTCACTCTGAGCCTTCCCAAAGAAAGCCACTTTTAATATAGCCTAAGTATGTTGTTTTAAACTAGTTGAGTTCAGATTTGATGCTGAAGCGAAAGTTCGAAGCTATGGTAGCATTTATTGAAAATGGAGAACGTGCAAATGTGCCCCAAAGATGTGGTAGCTTCATACACATCCTGAAAAGGTTCGTTCCTAGAAGGGAGCCTTCATACACAGATATATGAAGTGTCGATTATACAAAATAAAAAAAATTGAGATTAACCCTGAATCAACCCTCAATGAGGTATAAATCAACATAACTTCTTTCCTATTACGATTATTTATAATAATAAACTCATAACCTCATGAATTGAATCTACTATTGCACATTGATCATTGAATCCATGTTCAATATCATAGACAGATCTTTTGCGAAGCTGAATATGTAAGCTGTTCGAGAAACAAATTGGGATTGCTTCAATATACATACCATTTCTGATATGTCTACCGTTTCCTTATTTTTGGTATGAGAAAAAAGGAATCTCAAGGGTTACGTTAGAATTTTAACTCCATTTGGTAATGTTTACGGAATTGCATTCGAGAATTGTGAGGTTGAGTATATTTCACTCTAAGAGTATCGTTCGAAATTACCCGAGTATTCGACAGCGAGTTAACTCTTGTAACCCTGCAAAATAGGTGGGTTAATTTAACTCAATCACAGTCCATCTAGAGTGAGGTTATATAGAAGATTAAAAACTGTTACAATGAGTAGCATATATGTGACAAAAATAATAAAAGCTTGTACTGTTGTTACTAAACTTCTATATGAAGTGGTTGATGAGTTTTGTAAGGACGGAGCGCTACTATAGTGTAGTGACATATTTGTTGAAAATAAATACTAACGTTTACTTTACTACTGGCAAACGAAATTCTCGTTAGACTATATGCTATTGTCAATACAGATGATGCCCTTGCCATTATTTTGATAGGAAATCAAATAACAGAATATCTGAGAATGGTGCTAAAAAAGTATATCCTATATTTCCATTATCTCGTATGCCAAAAAAAATTACTCCAGTCTCCGTTCGAATATCAACAGAATCGTATGTAATTCCTGAGTAAATTTATTAAATCCCTTAAAAACTTCACTCTATCCTCGGAGTTGAAAGTCGTACGAAATCCAGATACCCAGCTTTTTTTTTGAAAGTAATACTTGGTAATTAGTGTGACTGTATTTCGTTACAACCTGTCTTTTTCTTCCAGAACTTTACTAGCAGAAAACATTCTTCGTTAATGAAAAATGGTTAAGGCTTTCGCGGCCGAGGTTTTCAGAATAACGACTTTTTCTTCGGGTTTGAAAGCCGTCGTTCTTCCTGACTTTTAGCTAGCGCGAAGGGCTAGCTTCTTCATAGGCTCACTCATCTCGACTTATCATCTTGAATCGGAATAATAGTTAAGCCCGAAAAAAAGTAGTGATTCTGATTCTTCGTTAATGCTTTCCATCATAACTAGAATTTTGTTCTCGCTATCGGATCCCTCTTCAAGGAGAGAATAATTTTTTTTTAAACTCGTATCAGTCTCATCCTCATTATCAATTTTTACAATATTCTTCAGTCTCTTCGGTTTCGTTTTTATATCTGAATCCACTTGTAAATTCAAGGCCTCGTTCAAGGCACGCTTCATCTCACTAGCTCTTTGCCTTCTTTTTTGCTCTTTCGTCTTCATCTCTTTTTTTTTTCTCCATTTCTTTCAGCCTTTTTTTTTTCGGGGGTATCTGTGTATATTCTCTATTTTCCCGACAATTTTCCTTCCTTCGATTCCTTGGGAGCTTTTCTATCCGAAGGGTCGGATAATTCCTGGCGCAATCAATCCTACAGTTGATGTTATGGAAAATTAAACTGTTGGGATGGTAAATATGTTGATGCAGGCGTTTATCTCTGTGGAATCTCTTGGTGGAAATTTTGTTTCTTCAGAACATGCACACTCACATCTGTGTTTGCTACAGAACCTGACTGGTGAACTCTCACGGGTGTGAAGTTATCATCATTGAAAGTCAATTTATTGAATGACTCAAAAAAGACAGTTTCGGTCAGTTTCTGGATAATGTAAATGTAAAGCGTTCTACGCAGATTATTCACAGGCCAATTATTGAACGCCATTGGGAACCGTGGTTATTACCAGCATAGTATAAGACATTGAGTCATGCACCATGATAAATTTCTTACGTAATTAAGGGATAACTTATCGAAGCAAGATTCTGTTGAGGATGCTTTATGAAATTTGTTTCGCGCAGGGTAAACACCTCTTGTTGCTACGAAGATGGAACTGCCACCCTGTCCCGCGATTAGCGCATATGTATGTGTGAGTTACACAAACAAATATGGGCGTGTCATATGGCTACTGTAAGAATGCCCCCCTCCCTCTCCTCTATAGTACGTTGTTTCAGCAGGACGTCTGTCGACATAGCAGAAGAAACATTTAGAGATTCAAAATATGTCACAGCAGTTGGTTTGAGTTACTTCTATTACTATTATTATTATATATTTGGTAGTGTGATTTAGAACATACTTGCTGGCTTACACCAAGAGCTTCGCTGTGTTGATTTTTTCAAGGCATATAGGACTAGCGTTGCTCATTGATGGGTGGGATGAAGGGCTTCTATTCTATATTTTATATTCCCCATTGTCAAACTATATTACGCGTGTGGCCAGTAGGTAGAGCCTCATGCGGGCAAGGAACGGCCGATGTTCGAAACGTACTAAGCTTCAGTACGTTTACGAAATTTCATGCGAATATTGATTCGTATAACATCGGATGATATTTCGTTATTCAACATTGTATTTGTAATTGAACTCCCTTCAGAATAATGTTTCTCAAAGGGTAAAACCATCTGTAAGTAATGATGTCGGTAAAAATATCCTTTCGATACTATTATTCTGTATCGTTTTAATTTTCGTGTATTGTCTTGATTTTTCATAATCCTCTAACGAGTTCCACATCCGAAGGAGACCAGCCTAACGCGAAACTATTTTTTGCGTTCATTCTTCTTTACGGTGCACGTCAGTTCAACAACTGAATTTGATTTATCAAAAGCCAATGCATTCGGTGGCAGAGGTCACTGGAAACATATGGCCCACAGAGCATCTGAAACTCAATTAGTTCAAAGGATTTCATAATTTACCCAATTTGCACGCGTGTGCTCGTTAGACCACGATCATCAATTCCACTTTGCGATGATGAAGGTAGTAGTAATGCAACCTGCGAGCCACAATCATTACCCCGTTTTTCATCCTGCCATCTAGATTGTCATCAATTTACTGGATCTATATGATTACGGCCATGATCATTCATGTGTGTCCGTCTTTTTTTTTCGCATGAAATATTTTTCGCTTCGAGACGTTCTCTGTATAAAACTGATTCTCAAGAATAGTATGTATTGAGATTTGATTTTTATTTTGTGAGAAATCCATACCTTCAACCACTATTTTTGTCTGCAGTTGGTTTTTACTTTCCATACTTTGATTCCTAGTAAACTGTTGTAATAACCGTAATCAGGTTATTTAATGGTATTATTTGGTTTTTTATTACACCTTAGCAAAAATGAATCAATAATCCCAACGCTCGTTCCCATTTTATAAATTATTTATTATAAATTGAACTCAATGAAAATCATTACCAGTGCAATGCTAGAACTAGGCATAATATATATATATATATATATATATATATATATATATATATATATATAGTGTGACCCATTTTTAATGGAAACACCCCCCTAAAATTTGAAATTGTAAACCGATTTTAATAATTTTTTTTTGAAATATCTACCTTGAGACAAAATTTGAAATGTTCATTAAATTTTCAGGGCATACCTCGGGGCATAGGTACTACGATATTTTTTTTAGTCGAAAATCGGGATTTCTTATTAGCGATTTTTTCATTGAAAAAATCACTACGCCACTGGATTCAGAGTGCCTTTGAATAGGTGTGACCAAAATTCATGAAAAAATATTCATTATTAACAAAGTTATGACAACTCAAAAATTCGAAAACTCACACAGCTAACAGTCACAAAAACCACCCTATATCAACAGATATAGCCATGAGAATATTTTTTTTATGATTTCAACAATAAAGTACCGCCAGATGAAAAAAACAAAACAAATAGCGTAAATATTCTCAATGAAAATAACGGTATTACATTAAAGTTTTCACGCAAAAATAACTGAAACTAAGACCTAATAATTCAATTTAAATCTCAGTTGCCATGGAAATGATATTACAGTTTGACACTTGTGAAAGATTCAAGTGTACTATTGTCAACAATATTCACCTCACAGTTCTTCGAATTATTTCGTGTCATGGCTGCAAGATTGAGCGTAAGAGAGAAAATTGAAATTGTACTCCTTTCGGGAGATGACGTCAGAAGTGCTGGAGAGGTTTGTAGAGTATTTAATGAGAGACATCCAGATCGTCCTCGTATTAGCTGCGGTACGGTAAATAAAATTTTCAATGAAACTGGTGCAGTATCAAAAATGATGTTAAAAAGTAATCCTGTACAAAGACGAAACAGGAATGACAGAAATGATGAAACCATTTTAGATTATTTCGGAAATAATCCTTATGCCAGTATAAGGAATGCCACTTTAGATTTGAATATTCCACGAGAAACTATTCGGAGATGTGTCAAGGCGAAGAATATTAAACCTTTCAAGACAAAATTTTTACACACACTTCAAGAAGGCGACGAAGCAAGACGCCTGCAATATTGTTTATGGGCCCAAGGGGAATATTTAAACAATAGAAATTTCCTAAAAAATATTTTATATACCGACGAAGCCACTTTCACTACAAATGGAGTAGTGTCATCGAATAATTGTCGCTATTGGGCAGCGGATAATCCTAACTGGGTAATAAACTGTAAAAGTCAGTATTCCCAAAAAATCAACGTCTGGTGTGGGATATTGAACGAAAGAATTATTGGTCCTTTCTTTTTTAAGGAAAACATTAATGCGCAGAGGTTTCTAGAATTTTTAAACACAGAGTTTTGATTTTACGATGCAGAAAAACTCTAAGTCGTCTCCACAATTTAATATTTGAAAGATGTCAGTACGGTGATTCAGTACATGTTTCGAACCTACATAGGTTCTTCATCAGCTGAATTTACACAGAATTTTGGGATGCTATTCACGAGCTGCCAATCAATGAACGATCAAATTTAATTGACCAGTTAGATGGGTGTTCAGTTTATTATGCCAGAGCTGTGAGGCAATGGCTTAACGAACTTTAACGTACTGTGGTCACTGTACATGTCATTTGTCACACAAAATATGTTCTATGATTAATTTGGACCTTAAGTTAATGTCAAATTTCACTTCCTGTTACACCTCTTGCTCGTCATGCAGCACGTTGGGAATAATTTTGTAATAATGTTTTGAACAGAAATTTTAATGGTTAAACCCTTCCTAGAAGTTTACTTGACGCTTTCTATTGTGCTCTTGTTGTTTTAATAGCAAATTCAAAAAAGAGAATTCAAATAAACATCACTCATCAAGTTTCATTCAACATACAAAAAAACCTCAGACGAAATTGTGTTCAAATATGAAGGGATTGCAGTCGTTATCAGAATTATTTTATTTTTTGTCATGCTTTGTTGAAAAATCTTATTTTGTCGTCAAAGCGTGTCTCAAATATACTCACAGATAATTTTTTACACACCGTATTTTTTATCGTTTATTGGTAAGGTGAAATGAATTGATTTCATGTGATACTGTACCAATTTTCTTCTCCTGGAGATGCTAACCGTTTAAGCGAAACGCGCGTCGAGTGCAAAAATGTCATTTAGGTGTTATGGTAATTGAACTCTAGAAAACTTTTCGTCCATTTCCTAATAAAAATCCATATTACACTTTACAAAACTGCAAATCGTGTTTCTTTCTATCTATTATAGCTTCCTCAAAGAAGGATAAAGAAATCTCACATTCCATTTTGTATTCTTCGTTATGGATCTATTGTCTAGCGGAACACGAGTTGCGGTTCTGTAAACCCATTGTTAGTGAGAATCGTACTGAAACCTATCGTTTGCCTACCACTGGTGTTTCCCCTTTTCTGCTATTTGTATCAAAATGCTACATATACCTCCATTGCATAATTATATTGGATATAGTCGGGAGTATTGGATCAACGATCAGTAGAATTAATTTACTAATCGAAAGAATGTTTGGTATACACGAGTAGGTTGAGTGTTGCTAAAAAACTCAATTAACTTATAATATTTTCTGACTGAGCTCGAAAGTGCTTTTATCAGAAATAAGAATTACATTCGCTTGATTGAATTATAGATTGGTTGACTAAGCTGTGATATCATATCGAGTCTTGCTTTTTATCATCATGCGAATTCTGGATTATGAAAATATTCAGGCCCGGATTAAGAATTTTGGCACTTTGAGCAGCACATATTTTTCCGCCTCCAACACAAATGTATGGTTACTACGTTCGTTCACTGCCAGAGGTTCACTCGGTAGAAGACGAAGTCGGCAAAACACTTTGACGACCTCTTGGCACTTTCCCGATTCCGGCTTCTTTCATACGAAACGTCATCATACCCAACGAGCTATACCTGGCATCATATTAGAGATATTATTACACATGATCTCAGTCACAAAAGGACAGAAAAGATAAAAGTACTCACTTTCTTCCTTGAAAACCACAAAACTCTTTAATAACTAACACACTAGTTTCCAAAAATGGCACCTTACCGTTTAGTTGTCATTTTCTCAAGTACAGGATTCAGGGTAGTCCATTTTTATTGTCGAAAATCCTGTTAATGAGTATTTCAGTAAGTAATTCAAAAGTTGCTTATTTTCAGCAATCCTCGTGAAACGTAACGAAAATCTATGAGATGTGATTGGAATGCCGAACGCATTTAATTGAACTGAAGAAGCTAAATTGTGAAACATTTTAACCTCTACGTAGGTAAATGACATTTACAAAGACTGACAATATCGATATTTGCGGAAGCGTCATAAAATTCGTTTCTGTCTATGAAATACCGAATGTATTGAAATTAATCTTGCGCATATTTACTTTTTGTTTATTTTATGAAATTATTTTGAATGATTGTGAATAAAATGTATACAAACGTCGGCAAAAGACGAAATTTCTATCTCGAAAAATGGCTCACCGCGGCTTTCAGTTTCGGTAAGCTATATTTTTCTCTTGAGTGTCACATAATCCTTCACATCGTACTGCGTCTAACTTTGTTTGTATGTTTGTAGGGGGTGATCTTCGGAAGTAGTGGTCTGATCATGAAAATTCTTTCACTAACAGAAAGCTACACTATTCGGATTGATATGGGCACTTTTTTATCATAATTGAACGAACATATCACCAAGAAATAGTAATATATATTGATCAAGTCGAAGAAAAGCTGGCGAGATGTGATGCTTTAACGGTGTGCGCTGAATAAACGGTTCGATATAAAAGAAAGTTCACCAAAAACGTTGGTCTCTATTACTTACGTCCACAAAAAATACATGGTACTATCTATTTAGCTCTAATATTTGAATCACTACAAAGGTTTTTGTGTTAATCCATACATATAAAAGGATTTGTCCTGAATAACTGATTTAAGGATCAATGCAGAGCCTCAGCCACAGATCATAAAGATCACTGCGACCTCAGGAGACATCTGAGCCTCATAAGAGTCGAGGCAAACCCACTATGTGCGGAATAGGGAGAGGAGGAAGACTCCTTCTACTTCCTTTGCAAATGTGGAATATACAGTAGGCTCAGACAAAACGTCTTCGGAGCCGGCCCTATCAAGGAAGAGGAATTGCACTCCTTCCAATGGAAGGATATTTTGACCTTTATAAGAAGGTCGAAGAGGTTCGAACAGGTATCTCCAGTGGGGCCTAGTCGCTGAAGTTTGCGTACCCCACCCTTTCCATTTCCATTGGTTAGTGTGTTCTTTGTATGGGGGCAAAGCTTGTATGGGACAACATGATGCTTTGGTCCAATGTAATGCCTTTGTTCAATGATCTACTTCAAATTCTGTATAAACATTCCTCAGCAGAACTGATGGGAAACGTATATCGTATTTCATTGAAATAAATCGGCTAACAGGATTAAAAATGGGTTTGAAGTTATTTTATGGAGTGAATAAGCGCACAGCCTGAACCGCTGATCGTAAAGACCTGAAACTTCAAGGGGTTGTTCTTTGTATGACGATCAGAAAGGGTTATCTGAAATTCCACACCTAAGTGGGTGAAAACGGACGTCAAATCTGTATGGGACAACGTGATGCATTGGTCCAATCTACTTTTGCCCAAATTTTTTTTTACAGAATTGATGAAAGACGCGTTCTTATTTTATTGAAACTCGTTGCATTACGGGATTAGGAAGGAGTGGAAATTTATTTCAGGGGTGAATCAACGGACAGGTAAACCGCTGATCGTAGAGACCTAAAACTTGGAGGGTGTGTTTTTTGCATGACGAAGGTATCCGATAAGGAAGGATTTTTCCGAAATTCCACTGATGGGGTGAAAAACGGGGGCAAAGTTTGTATGGGACAACGTGACCCCTAGGTCCAATCTACTTCAAATGTTGCATGAACATTCTTCAACAGAATAGATGGAAGACGTATTTGTATTTTATAGAAACTCATCGCCTTACGATTTGTAAAAAGGGGATTATAACATTTTCGACTTCTATCAAACACTCTTTCGAGTGCGCCTAGAAGACAGAGACTTGTGATGAACCTAATAAAACTAAGCAGTAAGAACTACACAATATTATTGCGTCGCGAAAATATTAACGCCCAACGAAGTGGGCTAGGTCTACTAGTTTTTCATAAGCAAAATCGCAAATAATAGGTGTAATTTAGCCCATTCTTCTAGTCCGATATTGACTCGAATTTAAAAAAAATATCACAACGCAGCATAACATTTCCAAAAAAAATATATCGCTGTAATACTCGAACAGCAAGATAATCTGGAGCCTCACTTTACGCGATTGTGAAAGAAATGCATAGACGCTTCTTCCTTCTGATTTACGAAAAGTAGTATGTACACTAATAAGCGCCATAGTGCCTCAGGTCCCATTTATTCCTAACCCATTCCGAATTTTCTTCAACACTTCAACAACTTTGAAAGCTTCCACTTTGGTACTTTTCCTACATCGACAAATAATATCAATAGTTGTCTCGAGAGTACTCGACTTACCTGCATTCTCCATCACCCGCAGTGAAACCGCAACATTTGGAATGATTAAAAGTCTGTTGAATTCGAATAATGATTCAGCATTGAAAAATGTAACAAACGCTAGGGTCTAGGAGGCGCCGTTTGCGTCAAAAGTATATTTGCAGACATATGCAATTTCATGTCAATATATTTATTACCTTTGGCAATATTTTTATTTTGTGTTCCGATATAACATGATATATTTACGTTTTGAGTGTCACAAATATATAAAAATGAGAATTCCCATATATTTATAAATTCGATCTATTTTACGTCGTTAAGAGATGGCGCACTGGCGGCATTTTGTTCACGTATATGGCAACAGGGTGAAGTCATTATTCATAAAATAGCGCGGTTAGTACTTGGATGGGTGACCATACAGGGAAATACCGTGTCGAAAGCCCGTACAGCTGCAGCGGAATAGTATATCATAGCTCGCAGACAATATATCAATGAGCACAAGTTATATTGAGGGTATGCCGTCCTTCGGAGGGGACGTAAAGCCGTCGGTCCCGAGTCCATGGATGTTGGGCTCGTTAAAGATCCCTACCTCTGGTTGGAACACCAGGGGGTTCGGCAAAATTTCCGGTTGGGGGAAGTGTGCTCACCGGCGTCGGTGATTGGCCTTGGTAGCGGAAATAGGCCGACGTTAAATAAAGAATAAAAAAAATAGATGGTGACGCAGGCAGTTGTCATGTGAATAATAGTTCAAATGTCGAGGGAGTTGGTTTCGCGTCCGCCTGTGGGTCAAAAGGTCCCAGGATCCTTCATAAAAAAACTAATTTCGCGATTTGACAAGTATCTGGAGTGCCTAATTTGAACTATTTATATATTAACATTGACATGACAACTGCCTGAGTCACTGCCATCTATTAGCCACTCTATGTACTAACAACTTCCCCATGTTGCCATGTACTCGACCGTGACAAAATACCACCGGTGCGCCATCTCTTGACGACGTGAAATAGATCGAATTTACGAATATATGGGAATCTCATTTTTATATATTTGTGACACTCCAAAATTATGTTCGGTAGAAAATGAATATATTGGAACACAAAATAAAAATATTGCTTAAGTTAATGAATATATTGACATGAAATTACATATATTTGCAAAAACACTTTTGACCCAAACGGCGCCTCATAAGGGTCTGAGATACAGGAAAACAATTTGTATTTCGATGCTAATTGAATTACACTAAGCTCCTGCGTATTATATTTCGTGGAGTGTGAGGGCAACAAACTGGGAATCCCCATTTCCTGAGTGGAGTTCGAATGTCAGCTAGAATTAACTCCTTGGTCGTGGGATTTTATCGGGACGGTAAATTGAACTTGGAATCCTGAAAAAGGATTATAGGCTGGCTTGGAGTGATTCATTTAGTACATATTGAGAAGGTTGAGAATAATAAACGGCGTTAGACGTAACCGTCATATCCAATATGGAACTCCTTTGATAATGATTTTCTGGACTCGTTCAAAAAGTGACCACAAAATAGATTTTTTTGTTGTTTTTTGCCGGGATATTCAATTGAATTGAATGGGAGGAAAATATCTCAAAAAAGACGGAACTGTTTAAATGGATGAGATTGAAAGCTTTTTTCATTTGACATGATTACTACATTCATCACAAAATGAGATCTTCAGCAGCTGACAGAATTATTCGAAAGGGAAAATGTATTTTCTTAATGAGATCCAGCATCTTAGCTCATATTATGGTGCCGGACATTGCACATTAGAAACTAGAAGTGTACATACACCTTATAATATACTTGGACTAGGTCTGTGAGAGATAGAACCGATCTGCAGACTGAAAAAGAGATGCCTTACCATGGTTGGCAACATGAGTGATATATTGGTAGCGTTTCATTCTACAAAGTTGAACGTAGATATATAATATGTATTGGTATAGCTTCGACTATCGAATCAATCAGTTATCGGATTCGGAAACGTTTTGTAGATTGTTAGTTTTTCGGATTCCTAGCAGAGATCTAATCACTTTCTGAATACCAGTATACATGGATATGAGTATAAAAATGACGTGATTTGTCAACCAATAATCTGTCGTTCACAGTACCCCTTTTTCTGATGTATTCCGCATTGATTTGAATACTTACATGTTGAATGGGAAAGTCGAGTAACAGCTAGTATTTTATGAAATTTGTGGAACTGGAATGATAATGACAAGTCAAGCTAGAACTAAACATTCAATACTCGGTTGAATAAATAGATGACGAACAATGGGGTTGCACAAGAAATTTGCAAATGAGTTAATTTTACTGCGATTTCTGTTGAATTTCAGGATAAGTTGGACTTATGGAATTCAACATGGATTTTGAATTATTGTTGGTTATCAGATTTTCGAATTGAAACATCCCTCAACCACAAGTTGTTATTTCATGCATAACCGACTTATTATAAAGCTTTTATAACATTGTTTTCACTAGTATAACTACTTTTCTTCGGGCTTGAAGGCCGTCGTTCTTTGGAATTTCTTCCTGACGTTTCGCTAGCGCGAGTGGCCAGCTTCTTCGGAGGCTTACTCATTTCCGATGACTCAGTCATCATGGCCATCAAGCCCGATGAAAAGTAGTTATACTAATAACCTCGGCCGCGAAAGCCTTAACCATTTTGTCATTGTTTTCACTGGTATTATAATAGCTTCAACCCAATAAAACAGGAGTCTTCTATAATAATAATGGTACTGTCTAAAAATTCTACAAAATATTGTCCAATAATCATATTTTCCCTGTTTTCATACAGTCTATGAGTGCGTCCAGTAAGGCAGAGGCTTGTGGGGAAGAGAGGTTGCCAATGCTGTTGAGTACCGTAGCGTTGTCGGGCGTTTTACTGATTTCACAGTTACACCGTTTGAAGTCACTGCACAAAGTGTCAAATATTGTGCAGATGCCTCAACAGCTTAAACGCTATAACTTCCTAGACACTTAATGCCATATTATTCTTTTAAGTAGTCTTGATTATTATGTTGATTTGATGCAACGTCAAAAAAAGATGCCTAGTAACGGTATTGAGTTTAAAATTTAGAAAATCATAATACATCGGTATTTTGTTTTTCATTATCAATTAAACTCAATATCGATTTCTGTCTCTTTATTTTCTATGAACAACATCATATCTACTCGAATGTACAATTACTCATCGAAATTTATATCAACAGAAATTTTGACATCTTTATTACCGGCAGATGAGTTTTAATTCACAGATATGCCAATTCGCTGCATCGGCAACTGCCAATGAATGAGACCAAACTCCTCTGATGCAATAAAAATATATTGAAATTTTATAAAATTCCCATAACTTTCTTCAAGTACTTTTGTGTTTCAAAAGTGATATAAGTGTCTCATATTTGATAGTTTCAAGCGTTTATAGTAAGAGTTGTGAGTTTTTTTAGGTTTGTGAAAAAAACAAGACTTCATTGAAATGTGACAGGTGAGTAAATTATTTTTTCGGGAAAACACTCTTCACTCTCACTCAGGTAAAAATCAACGCTACTACGATCAGTAACTTCTCAAAGATCTAAATCAAAAATTCCCCAATTTCGCGTATTTTCAAAGAAAACTCCAAATGTGTTCAGAAAACTCCTTGCAAAAAGGGGCAAAACTGGAAAGTGTCAGATTCAAAGACGAAAACGAAGGATGTTGAAAGGGCTCTAGAAATATATATTTTCCACTGACACTTTCGTATATTCCTTCATGGCAGAGGTTTCATATTTTTCAGAGTGTCCTTCACCAGTAAAATGGCTCACACAGAACATATCAAATTCCGTAATATTTTGGAGAGAATATACCAACAAACCTGATCCAAGTTAGTCCTTTCAAATGAAAATACTTGAGATTATAACAAACGACGTTGTTGGCTCGAAACCTAAGGATGATGACAGTTATAAACAAAAAAGTTTTCATGAGAACAAAGGCAGGCGTATAAGGTTCTCGCTAACAAGTAACATATGAGAGCAATCAATCATCATTATTATTCATCAAAACTATTTTTTCTATAAATTTTTTATTTTTGGCATGTGAGTCTACCTGATGAAGCCAGTCAAGGGATTTCTGAATAGAGAGCATAATCTTCTGTAACAAATTAGTGATGACTAACGAATTTCCATTGGAACTGGGTGAGAAATCATAGAAACACGAATGTAGTAAAAATCCGTTCCACTGTCAAGAGTCCAATAAATTTTTTTCGCATTTGTTTTGGTATAACCATCGTATCCCTTGGCACATATTCATATAACCCTATAGATTCAGAAACAACTCTTCCAGGGTAATCCACACATGATATAAAATACCCTTAGTGTGTTCAATTTGAAAAATTTTAGAACAAATTGAAACGCTTGTAACCGTTTCTTTTATAAAGTTTTCATGGATTTTTATTAAATATCCATCTGTTATTTGAAAAATGTTTTTTTATGTAACGGCTTTTGTTCGAATTATCATCGGGCAATGGAAAAAATACACTCACATAACTCCATCATGAGAAATCGAAACTCCCAACGAACTTATTGTTGGAAATGGGTACTAGTTAATGGGTCTGCTCCTTTACATTTTTTCGAGCATAACCTGGGAATCGCTCGGCACATATTCAGGTATTCCTATATTTTCAAAACTTCATCTAGAGAACCTGAATACTTTATTTGAGTTTCTGTTGAAAATGAGGGCTGATGAATGGGATCGCTATCAAGCTTTCATTTTAGCATAAATTTTGAATCGCTCGGTATATCCTTCAGACACAATTTTATTTTTTGAACGTTCTTCAAGATAATTTCAAATGAAAAGAGCAATATATGCTTTTCCATTTAATTCGTTGATATCTAAAACTTTTCGCTTGTTTTATTGGACACACACTGTTTATACCCTACTCTGGAAAGTTATATTCCAACATCCCTTCAGCCAGATGTCGCTTCCAGCTCGCTGGTTTCTCAACCCTTAATGAGATAATGAACTCTTCAATGCTCAACGGTGATATACAATTGGAATTATTTCCAATCCCCTGGCGTTCGAATGCAATCTGGGTGTGTTTATGGGAAGTCGTGCACGTTTTTCGAATGGACTACATAGCGTTGGGTGGGGGCAGAGGTTAAAGGGGTGGCGGGTTAGCTCTTCCTGGCAATCAGAGACTGCGCTATTGTTTTGCACTGATGATCTGAAAAATTGAAAAATTCTCTCGGTGCACAAGTCTGCATGGATGTGGAGAGATTGGTGGGGAGTGTCAAAAATGAATACAGCGAAATACTTTCGATTATAAGAGAATATGGTTATTTTTGTTATCTTCCTGAATTTTATAGTTCATCACTGGTATAAGTCTGCATGGATGTGGAGAAATTGGTTGGGAGTGTCAAAAATGAATGCAGCGAAATACTTTCGATTATAAGAGAATATGGTTATTTTTGTTATCTTCCTGAATTTTATAGTTCATCACTGGTATAATAGTTAGTTCGTTCCAACCACACATATGAATGAATCGTAGAATTTTGTACAGAAGTGTATAATTCATAGTAATAGACATTATAACTATTTCCATATAACACAATGCGGAATACAGTAGAGCAGTGGTTCCCTACCTTTTCTTAGTCCGGGACCACTTTATATTATTCTTGTTAGCAGGGACCACTATGAAAGACTTACATAGTGGTACATATATACGTACATTGTAGGTATAATAAAGATAACCTGTAATAATCAAACCGTAACTTTAATTAGAAACTCAATAGGATATTACAAAACAAGAAATAATAATATTTTTAGGATGAACTTTTGTGGTTTGCATCTTCTTCACGAATTCGGCTATCCTAGGACTGACTAATTTTGTTACTCAAAGCTATACGCAAATCATCACTTACTTTCGAATGATTCTTCGCCTTGTTCCTAATTATCAATAAAGCAGAAAATCCTTGTTCACATGAATAAGTTGTAGAAAAAAACATAAAATAGCTCAGGGCGATTTCTCGAAGTTTAGCATAAGAAATTGCCTTTTTACACCAAAACGACTCGAGTGAATTCAATTCAAAAGCATCCTTGCAGTTTCTGTCATTTTGGAATTCAATGAATTCCTGTCTGTCTTCAGTAACTTCTCCAGCGTCCGTACTAAAAGGGTTACGAATCAGTTTTTGATCAACTTTAGTTAGGTATATTGTGGGAAGTAACAATTTAACTCATCAATCAACATTATTTGTAAATAAATCCTCATGTTTTCTTGTATATTTGCTTCAATAGTGTCATACTTTTTGACTTCCACAAGTGCTTTTAACGTCGCAAATGCAGAATAATTATTTTCATCATGTTTACGTAACCACAACTGAAGTTTGCAAATGAAAGCGCGAAGTTTATCATCAAAAAGGAATATATTTGCGACGTTTTCTAATTGTTTATTTCCGGAACCTTGCAGTTGAATATTCAATTTAAGTATGTGAAATAATCCACAGGATAAGCCAAATTCATTTGACATGCTGGATTAGTGAACTGTTTTAACAAATTCATTTTTTTGTCAGCCAGAAAAATCTCAACCTCTGCTCTCAGTTCATATAATCTTCCCTACATATTATCTTTCGATAGCCATCGAACTTCTGTGTGAAAGAGAAGTGCTTCATGATCAGAGTCCATTTAAGTGAATAATTTTGAAAAAAGGCGTGTATTCAGGGCCTTTGATAGCATTTACAACTTTTATGGCCATTTTCAGTGTATCATTAAGGCATTCAGGAAGAGTCTCAGAAGCTAACGATTGGCGATGTATGATACAGCTAAATTTGAAATCATTCGCGGACCATATTTTGACTTCTGCGGACCACTGGTGGTCCACGGACCACTGGTTGGGAACCACTGCAGTAGAGAGAGAAAGGATACGGACAATGACGTGATATTGTGAAGGACAGAAAGATAATTCTATACTTGAATTACTCCATCCTTCTGAACCTCTCTTTATCTGGTACACATTGAGGAAGGAATTCGTTTAAAGGTTACACTTGAAGTATTCTATCTTGCTCATTCCGCCGTTCTCTCTTAGGGCCAGTCCATTAGTTATAATGTCTATGGGCTAGGTCAATGTGTTGTGAATGAAGGACTTGTGACAGAATGTGTCTATAGTGTATCTGCCGAAAAGATAGAATGATCACGTGAACGGCACGCGCTCTTTGAATGTTCCTCTCCCCAATGTTACAAGTCCGATTTACACCACTCAACAAAAACGTCGCATTTCCCTGTTCCCCCATTAACTCTTGGGGTGCTTTTTTATGAGTGTTAATTATTACACCTTTTTCCTCTACAGTTGGATGTCTTTTTTTTTGATCTTTTTCTTGAAGGTGAAAGAGTGTTTCCATCCATATTATTTAATTAACGTAACACACGTAAATACAAAGCACAAATGAGTACAGTACAGTGTTAACAGTTCTTCATTTATTTCAGTTTAGATGGCGTGGCTACGCCGCGCAGGCTATATATAGATGCAGGCATTCACTCTTCACGCGTCCTTGAATTCTGTCTTCTGAACGGCCCGACTATAGTCAAGTGTCATGTTCAAATATTGGCTGCGTCCAACAGCTTACAGCGCTTGAAACCAGTTCACAAAATTTGGCAGTTTTCCATGTTGACCTTGAGGAAGGATCCACTATGAATTTTTGAATTGTTGAAGGGATGCCAATATAAATTTTTGAATAATAATCTTTTAAGTAAAATTCATAATCCTTTGATGAAGGGAAAGGAAATCTCTGCATAAGTTTACTTGAGTATGCAAGCAGTGATCGTTGTTGGAAAGTTCTTTGGAAATCTCCAGTTCTTCGAACAAGTCCAGTCTGAGGACATTTTTATTGTGAATTTTATGTAAAATATTTTTTCGAAGAACTGGAGATTTTCAAAGAACTTTTCAACAACGATCACTTGTCGCTTTGAAACCTATGTCCTTTAGTCCTTTCTGGTGGAGGTCCTACAACTGATTCATCGTAATGTGTTGCAGGTGTCTAATGCAACTCTTATGTTCACGTTTCGTGCAAATTTCATCTTCGCACATTTCAGAGTATTTGAGCTCAGAATTCTGTTTAGGAATTCAGTTGAAACTTGTCCTACAGATCAATTACCCTATATTATTTTGGTGTTAGGGTAATTGATCTCTAGAAAAAGTTTCAATTTTTACACCAAAGGTTCCAATCTCATCGTTTATTGGGAATTCAGTGTCAGAAACGCAATAACAGATCTTTAAATAAAAAAGAGATATTTCTACAGAACGAAGGAAAAATAGTAACACTTTTTTGTGTGATTTTCACACAACTGTTCACAAAACCGCTACACGCGTTTCACTATACATGGTAGTACCATAACACGATTGAAGGAGATATTGTATAGTGAAACACGTATGGCGGTTTTGTAAAGTATGAAAATCGTTTCGAGTATCAGCTAATTTCAAAGAGCTTAAGAAAAGATCCTTCAAATTACGTCATTGCTATAAAATAATTGTGTTTCTGAATAATCGGTATCATTTGATATGGAGAAACGTTGGACTCATATTTATTCAAGTATTTATTTGTACTCCAAAAGTTCGATTTTATCGTTTTGAAATTGTTGGATGAATGAGCATCGTCAAATACTAACATCTATTTCCATACCGTTATTTATAAAAATACGAGTTCCAAGAATCAGTCGGTCTCTGGAAATGAAAATTGTCAGGTTCAAAAGGAAACATAACTTTGCCTGAAGTTTAAAGAAAACTCATCTCAATGAAATTATGACGCAAAGGTCCCAGATGTTCGATGAGATTACTTTGATTTCAGGATAAATTGGAAAAAATGCCGCGATATTGAGAAACTTTCATCGCAAGATGCTGACTTCCGAAGTTCCGATGTTGAGGATCGTACACAAAAATGATCTTAGATCTTATTGCATCATAAAACTCGAAGAACTACTCTTCATTCTTTGGATTCCTCATCATTCGTGATGAGTGAGCGAAGGTTTTTGCTACCGGTGAAAATGCCATCGTATTATCCAGGATTATATAAGGTTGGGACGGCATCACACCCGATATTCCCTTCGATAGTACAAAACAATGTTCAGATTATTCTTGTGATTTGAAAACTGAATTGATAACAATAATTCCATGGTTTTGAAATGTTAATATCAATTTGGCAGATATAGTGAAATCCCATGTGATGTTTAGGTTTATTCACTATGTGACACCATTACTGTTCGTTTCAATTACCACGTATCCAAGATCTCTTTTATCTTTTTGCTCTAGTCTCCACCTTTTATAGTTACAAATTTTCTAAGAAGAACTCTGCAACTTTCTTCTGATGAGTTCTTCTTACATTTGATGTGGAGTTTGGACGAATCTCTTCATGTTATAATATTTCACATTTCTCATGAATAGTGATTACCTATGTTACACACTCTACAGAATATTCAGTCTCAATGTGAGTGATATGAGTGTCATAAGGAATGTTTAATATTCATATGATTTTTTTATTCCACTCATGTTTCTGTTGCACTGGAATCATTTGTGTAATCAACCACAGTATAGTACACAGTACAGTAACCTGTGGAAGAAGTCCATTGTATCTCGAAGTGGAGTGTAGTAGATTTACGTTGCAGAAAAACTCAAAGTCGCCTCCACGATTTAATATTTGAAAGATGTCAGTACGGTAATTCAGTACATGTTTCGAACCTACATAGGTTCATCATCAGCTGATTTTACATTGAATTCTACAATAAAGGAAGAGTAATATAATATTAGTTGATAAATGAAGTATAAAATTTACTTACATGGAGATGAAAAAAAAATAGGAAATTCACATGGTGAAGTTCAACAGGACATAAAAAATATTGTAGTGAAAATTGTGATTAATTTGATATTAGGGAAATTTGGGACATCCCTAACACCATAAATACATTAAAGATTGGGAGGCTTGGAGCCCTTATGCCCAATATGCAATATTAGAAAAATCCACATTAAAGAGAACTTTGGAAAAACACTACCGTTCACAGATTGAATTGAGTAGGGAATGGAGGAGAGTCAGCTGACAGAACTGTCAACTGTCGGAATTTTTCTATTGTCGAGATGACATTTCGAGTCATGCACCGGGTGAACAGATCCAACACCCCACATACAGGCCCTCTCGTTGGGGTGTTGGATCTGTTCACCCGGTGCATGACTCGAAATGTCAGCTCTTTGATTCTCGTTCCGTGTGTGCCAGACCCTGTGCCGCATTTCCATGTCATCTCGACAATAGAAAAATTTCGACAGTTGACAGTTCTGTCAGCTGACTCTCCTCCATTTCCTACTCGATTCAATCTGTGAACGGTAGTGTTTTTCCAAAGTTCTCTTTAATGTGGATTTTTCTAATATTGCATATTGGGCATAAGAGCTCCAAGCCTCCCAATCTTTAATGTATTTATGGTGTTAGGGATGTCCCAAAGTCCCCTAATATCAAATTAATCACAATTTTCACTACAATATTTTTTATGTCCTGTTGAACTTCATTATGTGAATTTCCTATTTCTTTCTCATCTCCATGTGAGTACTGTACATGTACTGAATTACCGTACTGACATCTTTCAAATATTAAATTGTGGAGACGACTTTGAGTTTTTCTGCATCGTAAAACACAGTACAGTGATTAAAAGCTAGCTACCATGTTGATTGCCCTTCTGACTTCCTCTTAATTGACATATTTATTATGCTTTTTCTGCCTGAACCATGAGTCGAATAGTAAAATGAAATTTAGGTTTTCTGTTCAGGATAAAGCACCTCATTCACTGTCGAATATGCTCGTTAAATTGATGGTCAGCAAGAGTATTTCAACCACGCACTCAGGCTTTCTTGATGTTAGCTTTCGATCCATTCTTTGGGTGTGCACATTGACTGAACTAGTTGTTGATATATAATTTCAGCTATTGAGGAGTACGTGCTCTCGAGCGTTATCTTTCTACACAAAGCAGATATAGTTTTTGAATTTTTTTTCCAGTCAAAATCATCCAACGGAAGAATGGTTACAGATGATCGATGACAACAATGTGGCCCGCAACTGAATTACGAGTAGAAGTTTTTTGACGGATTTCCTATTAGCAGTATTCCGTACGAAATATGTAAGACCCTCCAAATACGAACGATGTGGTAGCAGGCGGACTCAGTCTGCTTTTTAATATATTTTTGTAATTCAAGCCGTACAGTTCAGCAGTGCTCGAGATGAAGCTGTCAATGCGCTCTTGATTGATTAGCTGATGGGTCCATCAGCTAGTAAAATAACAACCTACGGGCTAATATATGATGAGTCTGTTGGTGATTTATCTGATGGCGCAATCTATTCTGATTGATATGAATCATTAATGGTAATTCAATTACGTTAATAGATGAGCAACATGATGAATAATTATGCAGCAACTTGAATGGTAATCGAAACTAATGTAGGAATGCATTCTAACAATCGATTTTTTCGGAGCAAGGTGCATTGAACTCAAAAAAAAAGTGAAGAGTTGACTGTTAGTATCAACAGATGCTGCTACGAAATATCCTCGTAAACTATTTCACGGAGAATTTTTCGATATTCAGTTTGGAAATTCCATTGCACAATTTCCTTCGACGAGAATCCGTCAGATCTTTGAGAAATCCCTCAGAAACTCATTCAGGAGCTTTCGTGTGCAAGGGATATCCGGAACCTAAAGTGATGGAGATAATCAAAGAGCAAATGAAAACGATTCTGGTACTTTCTGGAACCAAATTCGGGACGCCTAGCTGAGAAGAAAAGTTCTTCAACACTCTGGGTATAGTGCTGCTGATGTTACTGGGTGAAATGCATGCAAGCAAATGCAGAAAGCGAAAGCATTTGCTGATCTCTATGCGATCCATAGAATATAGACTCACCAACCTCTACCGTTACTACATTTTGATTTCTCTTAGAAATGAATCAATTCATCAGTTTGTAGTTACTACAGATTAGTGCTTTTAGTTATTGTGTAGCTTCTTTAATCAGGACTCACAACCGACACAGGGTCTAGAAGAACGTGATAAACCTCCAAAGAACCTGCATAAATTACTATAGAGGAAGGAATTGTTGAAATGGGCGCCGTGAAATAAATTAAAGCGCATCAATCCCAAGAGGCCGAAGTAATTCACGTAGACCACAGTACAGGACACAGTAAAGTGATTAATAGCTAGTCCAGCAGAATATGTCGGTGATTCATCGAAACGGCGGGTACCATGTTGATTGCTTTTCTGACTTCCTTCGAATCGACAAATATATTGAAATTTTCCTGTCTGAACCATGAGTCGAATAGCAAAATTAAATTTAGGTTTTCTGTTCAGGATAAAGCACCTCATTCACTGTCGAATATGTTTGTTAACTTGATGATCAGCAAGAATATTTCAATCACACATTCAGGTTTTGTTGATGTTAGATTCCAATCCATGCTTTGAGTATGCACATTTATTGAACTAGTTGTTGATATAATTCCAGCTATTGAGGAGTACGAGTGTTATCTTTCTTCACAAAGCAGAAACAAAATGAATAAAAAATTTTTGGATTTTTTTCCAGTCAAAATTATCCAACGAAAGAATGGTGTCAGATGATCGATGACGACAATGTGGCCAGCAACTAAATTACGAATAGAAGTTTATAGTGAAAGGACAAGTCAAATAGCTTCGATAAAGGATGATGGGTCGATACCAATGATGATTTTTGCCTGAGACTGCAACATGCAAATATGTGCATTTGAAAGCTTAGAAAATGCCAAAAATTCAATTGCCCCTCCTCACAACATGATGTGAAAATTTCGTAAACACTGGTCCCATCACCTGCATTCTAAATGTCGCGCTATATATGTTCATTCATCGACCACAAAGAGGAATACAATATAATTAGGAACCATACAACCTACTCACTCTTCGAATATGTTCCATGTGATGCCAATATATAACATAACTATCACATTCCAGACAGAAAATAGAAATATAACCCAATTTTTTTTAACTGAATTGAAGAATTTGTTTTCAGAATATATCTATTCATTGATGAATAATGATTTTCGCCATTTTCTCTTTTTCTTCATAAGTAGATGGATCTGAAAATTATAGTATGCTGGCATATCAAAAGTAGTCCAAAGCGATTGATTAATTCTTTATGTTGAGAACAATTCATAAGAATTGAGTTGCCAACAAAGACAACTCCAAGATATTTCGATTCGAGGTGAATTCTGCATTATCATCTTATAGCTTGCTGTGATTTGCACATTTTCATTTACCAGATCGTATTCGTTAAAACGTTCTATACGTACTACTCAAATAGGCGATAGCACCAAAAGAGTTCCTTCGTCAAATCATCTTTCGAACAATCTGTTCAGGCCAGTCTCAAATTACCTACACAGTAGGTTTCGGCTGGCACCTGTCAGAAAACAACTACTCCCCTGGCTAATACCACGAAGGGCATTGAATTATATCCGACCGGTGCCAGTGCAGGTTTCTTCACAGAAGTAAATCCTGCATTTACTTTCGTCGATACAAATGAAGGAATTGATTTTCAATTATAGGGACGGACACACTTGCAGACCGGTTTCGGGCTATTTGGCCACTCGTCAGTGCAAGGCAGTGCCATCATCAACATAAAGTCGATGATTTCCCATAATTAAAAATCAAACTCCTTCATGAGTATCAAGCCCCGGCCAAAGCTGATGCGAACAACGAAGTTATTACGCCATCTACCAATGGACGAGGTATTCCAAAAGCAAACCGAATTCGCCCATTCCTCCTGCGAGGAAAATGTAAAAACACTTGACATAGTCAGTGGGCATACTTGAAGACTGGCGTTAAATCAAATCATCTTTCGAACAATCTGTTCAGGCCAGTCTCAAATTACCTACACAGTAGGTTTCGGCTGGCACCTGTCAGAAAACAACTACTCCCCTGGCTAATACCACGAAGGGCATTGAATTATATCCGACCGGTGCCAGTGCAGGTTTCTTCACAGAAGTAAATCCTGCATTTGCTTTCGTCGATACAAATGAAGGAATTGATTTTCAATTATAGGGACGGACACACTTGCAGACCGGTTTCGGGCTATTTGGCCACTCGTCAGTGCAAGGCAGTGCCATCATCAACATAAAGTCGATGATTTCCCATAATTAAAAATCAAACTCCTTCATGAGTATCAAGCCCCGGCCAAAGCTGATGCGAACAACGAAGTTATTACGCCATCTACCAATGGACGAGGTATTCCAAAAGCAAACCGAATTCGCCCATTCCTCCTGCGAGGAAAATGTGAAAACACTTGACATAGTCAGTAAGAGATTTGAGCCGGTTCTAAGCCTCCCCCCACCACTATGACGTCATTAATGACTAATTAATGACATCATAGTGGTGGGGGTTGACCTTGAACGGCTCAACTGGTGCATAGGACCTTGAATTTTTTTTTGAAAATGTAATTATGGGATTATTTGTGTGTGACGTCATTCGACCTTGAGATAGGCTGGTAATGCATCTTCATGTGTACTCTAGTCGAGGGAGGGGGGGGGGGGGGGTAATTAGAATTTGCATACGCGGTAAAGATATTCTTCATGTATGAAGAATAGATTGCATACACACGGATAAATGTGTTCTCTGTACTACATTGCATAGAAGTACACATGTACCACAAACACCACCCAAAGTTCACCAACACGAGCCCTCACTACACCTCACGTCTGCACTCCACGAAGTCACAGCCACGAATGAATACCCGAACTGACAAACACCACCCACCCAAACCAACACGAGCCCTCACTACACCGCACGTCTGCACTCCACGAAGTCACAGCCACGAATGAATACCCGAACTGACAAACACCACCCACCCAAACCAACACGAGCCCTCACTACACCGCACGTCTGCACTCCACGAAGTCACAGCCACGAATGAATGCCCGCACTGCTCTCTGAAAGCTCATCGGAGAGTGGAGGGGTAGCAACGTCAGACAGTCTGGTGGGGTACTAGCGATGTGTGCGCATCCGCTGCACAGATAGTGGTGGGAGGCGGCTCACTATCCATTATATAAGAAATGCGGATTTACATGTGGAATCATTATATCTGCAGCAGTTCGTGAGTTAGTTATTCAGTGCCATATCCGCAGCAATTGTGTGAGTGTGTTTTTCTGTTGAAAACTGTTTATATTTTCCATTCATCATGTCCGTTTCCAAAGTAGACTTGCAAAAAATCAATAATGTGATTATACAGGAGGTAGAAGTGTTAGAGCAAAGGGTCTTATCGTCATTACCAATAAATGAAACATATGTAATAAGGAATATGACTCCTTTTTCCACCCGGTTTGGTAAATCAATTTTATTAACTATGGAAGATGTTAGGAATAATAATAAATTATTTAAAACATGGCTTCCCAAACGGATCTCAATGCAATTCAGTGATGATGATATAACTTGCATCAATTCATCGAATGGTAAATATACACTAGTATATTTAGGTCAAAGTCCACAAAGTTTTGCTGGTATGAAAACAAGATCTCTTGTCGCATTCAATTGCATTGAATAGCATTACTAATAATCATTGGTATTAGGTTAATAGTGTTTCATTTGTATATAAGATTATTTGCATGTAAGTTTTGAGGAAACATATAAACATTTTCATACATTGTTGAACACACTCACTTTATAAATCGTAAGACGATACAGTTTTCTGTGAGTATTATTAATGATGACGATGAGTTTATGTTCTAATGTTCTGTTTTCATTTGTTTTCAGTTCAATCATTCAAAGATGTGGATGCAGTATGCTAGTGAACACTGGGTCAAGGCTGAGGATCTCGCTTCATCCATCCAAAGACTGTCTTCCGAACTGAAGGCGTTGAGTGAGAATGCTGAGCATGCAACAGTTTATGACCTGAGTGTGTGCTATGATGAAGAAAGAATCGAATTGTGCCTTCGTGATGCTGAGAACTACAACAGTGGTGCGGAAGTTTGCGACAAATTTCTGGCTGGGACATTGGATCTGAATCATCTTTGTGCTGCAATGATTGAATTGAACCTGAAGAGATTCCTGTACCGTCTTCAACTGCACCTACCAGAATGGATCATTCATAGGTTCCAATTGATTGACGAAAATCGTGAAGAAATTGAAGACGGTCGAGAGAATGACGAATATGAGGAAGAAATAATTTTAGATTGTTTATATGTACCAAAAAGTTAAATAAAACACATAAGTATAATTTTTCATGTTCATTTATTCAATTCCCTTTAATACAATATTGAGAAAATTATTATAAATTAAAATATAAATGAAGAGAAAAGAAAACGAGTACAAAGATATAATGAGAAAAAAATATAATCAATTAAAAGTATCAATAAGTGTCAATATCTGCTGTGAACTGAACCATCCAATGCATTGTACGTTAGAAATGTATCATGCAAAATGAGTGCATATACTTTGGTGTTGTCTGGAAATTTGGCCTTCCTGGTTTCAAATTCAACCTTTATGTCGATAGTTGAGGATTTTGTGGCATTCGGTTGATGTGAACAATCGATTATGAAGAGTGGATTGCTTCGAAACTGTCCAATATCCATTAGAGGTTCACTCATATCTTTATCATAATAACTACGTTGAAAGTTCTCATAAGCATAGTATGCAGACGAATCTAGTTTTTTGTCAAAATCCAAATTCCAACGCTCATATGGATATACTTCAGAATTCAAGTATACCCGAATATTATTGATGTCAGCTGTTATGAATTTCGTGATGTCCTCTGCTCGGTTTTCAGATATTGCGGTATTTTGAAATCCGATTATAATGAAACGAGGTGTTTCCAAAGCATTGGTTGTTTTTATGGCCCATATGTCTGAAGATGTAGCTCGTAATGAAGGGAGTTCATACAAGTCCCACATACGATAGGCCAACTTAATTTTCGCATTCAGACCACTTTTGTTGATTCTATGCAAAAGTTTGAGTTTGTGCTTATCCTCTGGTACTATGTGTCGTATTCTCCATTCGATTTTATTTATTTCCAAATTAGCATCAACTTCACCTATATATGAGTTGTTGAAGGTACGAGCGATTATCAAAATTAGTTCTTGTTTGGCATTCAAGATACTTTTATTGTAATCTTCGGCAAAGCCCATCAGATATTTCAGCGGTAATTTGCCACTGAATACATGACTGGTTGTATCCAATATGTCCTGTTTGAATCTTGAAAGACCCCAGCCTGTAGTCAGTAAGGTGTTAGCGTGCGATTGTCCAAATGAAATCATGGTTTTCATTGTAGAGGTTATTCCAGGTTTTCTGATGACAGCCACTTGTTCTCCACCCATTTCATAACGAATTTCATCAAACAGAAAAGCCATTGCATTATTCGATAAATAGCATGGTTTCGTTGCATCCTCCGGTGTGAATTTTCCCTCTATGTAAATGAAACTTTCTGCAATATCAAGAATGACATCTTGATTATTGATTGCAATTCGAATTTCATCTGAATTCCTGAATAGGGGCGAGCCATATGGTTTATATGTGTGCTCATGTAAACTTATGAGGGAATGATCGAGCACCGGTTCATCGAATATATTCAACTTTTCACTATTTGTTTCATGCACCATTGTTACTTCCTTACTTTCAATCCTATCGATTTCAAGAATTTGAGGTCTCTTACAGATAGGTGGTGACGTGTTGACTGTTTAGCGAACACTTTTGGAATGACCTTTTTTGCGGTTGAGCATTCCTTTTTGGTTTCGATTTGCTCAAATCGTTGATGATTTCTTCTATTGAAACAAAAACCCATAATAGAATTCAATCGATTTTTTTCAATTCCAAAACGATAAAGATCTCTTCTTCACTTCCGAAATCCACGAGCTTATTTTTCTGATCCAAAATACGCACTGTTATATTGTGAATCAATTGACGTCCTTCTGGGCTGACAGGCATATATATAATATTGTGTGGTTCTTTCGTGAGATTGTATCCAGCTTCGACGTCAACATCGAATGAGAAAAGAATGTGGGACTCTTCATTATTTATATATGAACCAGAAATTATATTGCAATCCAAACGGATGAGTCTCACAATCGTTATATTAATCGGTAGTGAGGATTCATGTATTTGATTCTGTGGAAATATTTTATGGCCAAATCCCATCATGCTCGCAATAGAGTTTGGATGTGTCAGATCAATTTCATATTTTGATCGCATTTCACATTTCATCGTATTATTATTGGCATGTAGGTAGAAAATATCATCTGCAGTAATATCGATTGGTTTTTTGTCATGAAACAATCTGAACATTATATTTTTCTGTATAACTGCATTGATCTCTTCTATTTCATAAGCACCACATGGAATTTCAATGGTGTGTAATTGTAGCATGGGTGAGTCGTCACCACTAAGTCTGAATCTGATTAAATTGTTTTCTTCAGTTATATTATTGATTGTGTTGCATCCATAGAATCCCAATAGTCCTAGTCCATAACGGCTGTTTCTATCCAATTCGATAGGTGGAAAAAAGTCTGCACTTAAGACACTCGTCCCGACAGCTTGTAGTTCGAACTTCCGCGACATGACTGATGTATTTTACAAATGACACTTCAATTTATTGTTGTCTACAACACATCTGCAATAATCCACACTTTTTTTTGGGCAGCGCGTTCAAATGAATATTGTTTTTATTGACACCAATACTCATATCCTCTACATTGCAATAGCAGCAGAAAATTTTTCGAGGCATGGGACCATCATTCACATCAGAATTTGAATTAGATTCTTCGTCAGAGTGGTGTTCATAGCAGTATTGATACTTCATTATGTCGATATCATCTTGTAGATGTTTTGGTAATTTTTCCCAAACATTTGCAATCTCATGTGCAGCACAGGCAATTATAACTTCCTTAGGCATATTGGCAAGCATCATGCTATCCATTTTTGTTAGGGTGCGATATTTAGAATACATCTTCAATGAATATCCCATTCTCTTGATAGCCTCACGATCCATTGTTGGAGTTGTATCCATTTTTTATTTGCGAATTGATTCAGAGAGGAACTTTAGGCACAAATGACCACAGAAGACTGTATTGAATTTTTGTTGGCGATCATAGTTATATTTGATTTTCACTCCCGAATATTTTCGAAAGTATCGAATCAATTCCATTGGTGGGGGCAAATCTCCAAAACTATCGAAATATGTGACTTCTTTGCCACATTTCTTGTATGCCACCCAATGTGTTCCAGGACCACTTATTTTATCCAAATTGACAATAGCTGTCTCATACAGTTTTGGCCTTGAAGAAGGTAATCTGTCACGCATAAAAACACCACGAAAGTGTGGAATTTTCATTTTCTGTGCATAATAATTGAGATCGAAATCGGTGAGAGGCCTCAGAGGTAGGGAATCTACTAGTTTTTTGACTTGTATGATTGCGATGGTTTGTATGGTTTCAAATATAATCCCAATCCTTTACGATAAGGTTTAAGATATATTCCACTACCTCGTTTACCTAATGCTACAGCCTCCATTGTTTTATTGTGGCGATTGGCTTCAATGAGAGCTGCTCTGCTTGCTTTTGCCGAATTCACAGCTTTGGTAATTCCTGCAGCTGCACCTGCTAAACTTCCGAGTGCAGAAAGTCCGGCGAAAATCGGAATCAATGGCAAAATCCCACCAATTTTGGGAATTGGAATTATTCGAGGTGTGCGAATTTTTTTCTTACCACCGGCAGCTTTAAGATATTTACGTGCTGCTTGCAATGCCACAGTGATAGCTTTTTTTCTATCAGTCGTCACAAACTGATCCCCACCAGATCTTTTCAATACATTTCGCACTTTACTAACCACTCCAGCACCGAATGCAACTTTTTTTATTTTATTTTTCCTTGATGGTTTTCTCTTAACCTTCTTCTTGTTGGAACTATTACAGCCCATACCCAAATGTCTCTTCGCTTTCATAATATTGGTGACCAGTAGGGCAGCTGCCCTTTCTCCAATATTTGCGTCCTTTGATTTAACCCTATCCCAAGCTGCGTATTCTAGTTCTTTATCTGCTATATGTCTCGCTGTGAGATCTGATGGATGATTCGAATATTGAATGTCGTGTTTTTTGCATGCAATATCTAATTTATTGATGCCAGGATCGTTGCGTGCTAAACGTTCATTCAGTTTCGTACCGGGTCCACAATATTGATAACCGCCAGGTATATGTAATTCGAATGGAAGTGTATTTATTAATTTATTCACAAATCCAAAACCTTCTTTACTCTGACTTCTACTATCGATACGTCCGTATCGTTTGATGGTACACATTTAAATGAGATGCTCATAACATTTTTCCATTTACATAGTCTCCAACCGTGGTACGATGCGCATTGTGAAACAGAAAGAAAATTTTGTCGTTGACAATCTAGATGAGAAATTTGGGTGTGGATTGAATGGGCAGGTATTGTTAAGACATGGCCCACTACTTCCATCATCAGTTCGAGGACTCATTATTGGACCTTCAAATTGTGGAAAGACCAATGCAATGATATCACTCTTAACACATCCACAAGGATTGCGATTCGCAAATGTATATCTCTATTCAAAATCACTCAATCAACCCAAGTATAAATTCCTACAAAATGTGTTGGAACCTATTAAAGGGTTAGGATTTTATACGTTCAGCAATAATGCGGAAATAGTGGAACCCTCCGATGCTAAACCAAATTCTGTTTTCATTTTCGATGATGTGATATGTGAAAAGCAGGATATCATAAGATCATACTTCTGTATGGGACGTCATAAAGATGTTGATTGTTTTTATCTTGCACAGACATATTCACGAGTGCCAAAGCAATTAGTGCGTGATAATACCAATTTCATTGTAATGTTCAAGCAAGATGAGACAAACCTACACCATATTTATTCAGATCATGTGTCACCCGATGTGACATTCAAACAGTTTCAATTGATGTGTGTTAAATGTTGGGAAGATCAATATGGATTTCTAGTCATTGACAAGGATAGAAAAATACATGAAGGTAGATATCGCAAGGGATTCGATAGTTTTATATATCCATGATGATGCTATTCAACTTCAATCGATCATTGGATTGTATAGAGATCACTTCAGTGAATTCGTATATGATAACAAAAAAATATGAAGACAAACATTGGTTCTGTAGCTGGAAATGCGAGCAATGAAATGCATTTGAAACGTCAACTAGTTGAGACAACAGAAGCTGTCAGACAAAAATTCAACTCAATCAAGCATGGTAATATTGAGAATCGTATGGCATTGGAAAAACTTTATGAACCCATAACGAAACCATTGAATGTTTTATCATCGAATGCTACTTCATCGAAAACACCACAGTTATCCAACAATCAAGTGAACTTTCAGACTACTCCATTTCACGCCACGAGTACTCCAATAGGAAAGAATCAATCTTCTGGTAGTGTATCATCTACAGACAGTGAGTCAGACACAATAAAAGATGAAATTGCAGCGAGCCTCTTTGAAACACCGCCATCATCATCACGCATCAGTTCTTCAGATCTCAATTCTCCATCCAATGTAGATGAAAGTCTTGAAGATGTATTGAAAAAACATTTGAGAAATATCAGAAGTAGAAATGTGGCATATGATGCAACATTTGGCGTACGAATGGATCCTATCACACAAAAACTAAAAATGGGAAATCTTCAGGTTCACTTCAATGATGGAAACATAGTATTTTGGAATACCAATAAAACGAGAAAATATCAATTTCCTGGCAGCTCAGAATTATATGATATAATATTCCTCAAGAATCCACAAAATATTGACGATGAACAGATTCGTCAAACATATTCAAAGATATTGAAACTAACGAATGCTCCATTCAAACAATACCAATTGAAGAATGGTTTCAGATATACGAATTCCAAGAAATTTCGCGAAGTTATCAAACCTATACTAGACTCAACTCATTATCCAATGAGGGATGGAACTAAAATTGGTGGAACAGTCAATCGAAACAAAATACAGAAAATATATAATCCCAAACCAGCGAATTATGTCTACTGGAACTCACCCAAGGAATTGATTGCTCGCTTACGACTATTACTATCTTCAAAGGCAGCTGGTCATACTGGACACAATAATGAAATAATTTCAATAATTGAGGAATTGCGTGAAGAAGGTATAATATATTGAAACATTCACAAATAAAAATCACTCTCGCCTCATTATTCAATGAAGTAACATTACCAGATTTATTTTTCATTTGCACTCGAAAGAAAGAATGGATAATGGAATGAGTGATGTAAAGCGACAAGTCGTCAACGAGTTGCATGGCTCTGTAAGACGTAATTTTCAAAGAAGAATAACTACCATCAAAGGGTTTGCAGATCTATGGCAAATAGATCTAGCAGAAATGCAACCATTCGCAAGAAGTAACAAAGGTCATCGATATATCCTTGTGGTGATTGATTGCTACTCAAAGTATCTATGGACAGTGCCAACTAAAAATAAAACAGGTAGTACCGTAACCAATGCAATGAAACGTGTTCTGAAGCAAGCCAAGTTTTCTCCAAATCATCTACAGAGCGATCAAGGAAAAGAATTCTTCAATAAAAATTTTTCCTCTCTCATGCGACAATATAAAATCAATCATTATTCAACATTCAGCACAAAAAAAGCAGCCATAGCAGAAAGGGTAATTCGAACAATCAAAACATGGCTCTACAAAGAATTTTCGATGAGGGGCAATCACAAGTGGATTGATATTCTTCCGATCATAACGAAGAAATATAACAACAAGGTGCATAGTACTACTGGTATAGAACCTATAAATGTTAATTCAACCACGAAATTAAAATTCAGAACCACCAGAGGAATCCGAAGGAAACAAAGTACACCCAAATTCCAATTGAATGATATTGTACGCATAAGCAAGTATAAAAACATATTTGAAAAGGGATTCACAGCCAACTATACGACAGAACTCTTTAAAATCGTTAAAGTGAACAGAACATACCCCACTACATATATTCTTGAAGATATGGATAGTCAACCCATAAGAGGTTGTTTTTATGAGGAAGAATTATTGAAAACTGCGAATCCTGACGTGTATCTAGTGGAAAAGGTGTTGAGAAGAAAAAATAATAAACTATATATAAAGTGGTTAGGTCTTCCAAGTGAGCATAATTCGTGGATTGATGAATCAGATGTGGTTTAATAATTATATGAAAATGATTTCAATTATCTATATGGTGAATAATAAAGCTCTGGAGGAGTATACTGGTTTTATATATGTATGTTTTCTGCAATAAATTTGATATAACCCAATCTTTGTTTGTTTCATTTACTTATATGGTTCGAAACTCTTTCAATTGGTAACTTTTATATTTGAAAAATAAATGACACAAATGTAATAATATTCAATCAATTTATTCATCATAATTACAACAGTGGTTATTATTTATTGGGAAATTGCATGTGGAAGCCTTTCTGGTCCAATTTCAGTGTACGTTGGAATACGGTCTCCTAGTATTTGGCGCCTTTCGATTTGCTCGTCATGTGTTAGACACCAGCAATGATTGAAGTGGATTTTCCTGTTGGGATGGAGTTGACCAACTTTCTCACATAGCTGCCAGTTACTTCTACAAACAGCACAGATATGGTTCCAACAGTCCATAGTGTAATTATCACACTGCAAGCAACGTTGTTTAAGTGGCACCTCTTCTATCGCACAAGTTCTACAAATATTTCTACAAATGCCCAGGATGATGCACTCAATTTTCTCGTGACACTTGAAGCACTTGAGATGGTTTCCCTGTTCGTTAGTTATTTGTCGCTTGGGCTGTGGCACTGGATTTCGTGAAACACACTCGGTACACAATCCGGTACATGGATTGAAGTATGATTTGGGTCGAGTGATTTGACAATTGTAGCACTGAGCAGCTCCAGCAACCACTAGGGGATAGATGCACACTTTCGGTTTAGAATCCCACTCTTTTGGAAAAGGCATATTGTTACTCACTGGTGGCAATGACAGAACTCAATCCAATAATCCAACCCTCCCTACATATATACAGTAAGAGTTTGTGGAGGGGCGCCCCACCACTACCAGATCGTATAAAACATAGCTGCGGGCTCTAAACTTCACTCATTCATTCAGAGCATTCGAAGGATATAACCAAGATGGCTGAAGAAAGAGCTGCAATGTTAGATGTTCTGGCACATGCTGACCTTAATAACAATTTGGAGGGTGAAGAGCAGGTCGCTGAAGACGTCATCGAACAAGAGATTCCTAATGACTCTGAAGACGAGGGTATTGAATGCGATGCAGAGACCAATCAACCTGGTGATTTGGCCATCGGTGTGGAATTTTGCAGAGTCAAGGTTCTGAATATGAATCACACTTTGGAAAATCCATTGGAGTTGTGCTGTGTGACTGAGAGCTATGTCAGAATTCCCACTGTTACAGGACAAATTGAGAAATTATGCCTCATGTGTTTTAAATTTTATGCTTTTCGTGTAAACAATGGTGGGTGGTATGAGCACGTAGATAAGCATAGGACTCAACCATTCTCTGAATTATTATGGAGTAGGTGTAAAGCATGCAGCACTCTGCTTACACAGTATCGATATATCGAGACATGTATGATCTGCAATAACGCCCCTCCTTTGCACCACTAACCTTGGACCACTGGTCAAAAAAAAACTATCAGCCCTTTTCAGGGCTACATTGAAGAAACAGACAGTAGATAGATATCTCACACACATGAGATAAATGTATGTAACATTTGTAATGTGTTCGTTCACCTCTTGACTATGGTAGAGTACACACACTTATTAGCTGTAATATTGAAATTCTAGTGATGTGGATCCACTGCCGCGACAGAATGAAAAGCCGCGGATACGCGAATGATTCGCGAATGTAGCCACGGTTCCGCGACCACCGCGATAATCCATGGAATAAACTTCACGGAATAAAGATGAGACAATAGCTACACTCTCACTTGGACTAATAACGCGGGCGCAACCGCGGAACTGCGACCGCAGTGGATGTGGATCCGCTGCCGCGGCAGAATGAAAAGCCGCGGATACGTGAATGATTCGCGAAAGTAGCCGCAGTTCCGCGACCACCGCGACAATCCATGGAATAAACTTCGCGGAATAAAGATGAAACAATACCCACACTCTGACTTGGACTAATAACGCAGGCGCAACCGTGGAACCGCGATCGCAGTGGTAATAGATCCGCTGCCGCGACAGAATGAAAAGCCGTGGAAACGCGAATGATTCGCGAATGTAGCCGCGGTTCCGCGACCACCGCGACAATCCATGATTTAAACTTCGCGGAATAAAGATGAAAAAATAGCTACACTCTGACTCGGACTAATAACGCGGGTGCAACCGTGGAACCGCGATCGCAGAACCGCGACCGCAGTGGATTGAATCACGACTGCATCAAATCCGTCGAATGATGATCGTAATTTGCGGAAATATATGTAAAAAACCAGGTCCGCTCCGCGTCGCTCCGCTCCGCTTCAAAAATTTTTCGACCCGCGTATTAAATTATTTCACGGCCGCGATTGAAATTATTCCGCGGATGCGCGATTTCGTTGCCACGGCCGCGGATTCGCGCCTATTCCGCGGATAAAACCGCGGATCCGCGGCCACGGCCGCGGACCCGCGGATTTATTGGTGGAATATGCGCGAATCCGCGGCCGCGGCCGCGGATCCGCGGTTTTATCCGCGGATTATTTTAATTCGCGGCCGCGAATTAATTTAATTCGCGGGTCGAAAAATTTCAACCGCTAGATTGTAAACGCAATAGAAGTTGGGGATATAAATAATACTCTTCACGACTTCAAATCACTACACATAATATTATCAACCATAAGTATCTTTACTTTTATTCATTCATCACATATATATGAGCGTGAATACACCATGATTTCGAGTCTGGTCTAACTCAACCCTCATTAATTAGTTCGTTTTGCATGCAATTCAGGAGAAAAATTCATACTCTGATCAGCTAACCGCATATTGAGATTACCTAAAAACTTATTTTGTGAGTACGATTAATATCTTTGAAAAACTAACCTCAGGAGCAACCACACGAAATGACCTTGACCTAACCTTCATTGATTTATTTTTCCAAATTGTATCATTACGGGTGGTAATACATATTTCGAGCGCCTTTTGTCATGTGTACATTATACTATAACTGAGACGGGAACAACTGAGAATTGTGAGATCTTTTTTTTTTTCGAATCTTTAATCTCATTTTGTCTGTGATATCTGCAACAGAGTTGCAGAGACAAGTATTTATACATATTGTGAACATGTGTGATCCATTAGATCATGAATATGTAATAACGCATATTCAATAGGTGATCACCTAATGAATCTCACTGTGAGATAGCTACTTTGAGTTCTTAATGGTAGCCCTGAAAAGGGCTGTTTTTGTGAGTCTACACTCTGTAGACTAGTCGTCGTCGTCGTCAGTATCAGATGAGATACTGATAGGTCTCCCGATGGATGATGGCCAACTTACAGTGGATGGTAGACTGATTGAGTCTATATCAGAGCCATCCACTTGCATCCTATCAAAGAACCCTTCCGGAAACCCAAACTGTTGTGATAAATACTCGAAGTAACCAAGATTGCCTCGAGTATTGACACTATCGGTTGAAGAACTAACTTCTTCAACCTGGATAGGTCCTGTCGCTGGTTCCGAAGTTGGTACACTCCTTGGCTCCGTCGTTGAATCAGCTCTCATCGACATCGTGAAGAGAATGATATAGAACTCTGGTCTCGCATTGTATTTATACAAAAAAAATGTTGGTGGGGAGAGTGGTGGGAAGAGAAAAGCGATGATATTTGTGAACATTCTAAAAGGTATACTTGTTGAATTCATTATGAAGCAAGCCAATTTTCTGCAAGATATTCATATGACAAGGAAATACATATTGTTGTTGAAAGGTTTGTGTAGAAAAGTATGAAATTCAAATACGCATTTATAATGTAATTACAAAATATTCAGATGAAATGAAGAGCAATGCCCCAACCATCGCATTGTTCAATGTGTACCAAACCAATTTAATGTACACTCTTTCGTTTCATTTCATCTGCGTTCATAAACTATTTATTGAAAGAAATATATAAACAAATGAACTTGAAACTATTGGAATAAACACCTAAAACTAACTCAACCTACTTCATCGAAATATTTCCTAATATAACAAAATATTCAGATGAAATGAAGAGCAATGCCCCAACCAACGCATTGTTCAATGTGTACCAAACCAATTTAATGTACACTCTTTTTTTCATTTCATCTGTTTATTCAATGATTTATTGAAATATATACATATATACAAATTAACTTAAAACTATATAAAAAAATCGACTAGGACTAACTTAACCTATTTAATCTCATCGAAGAGGTCACCCAAGGGAAGGAGCAATTTGGAGATCTTCCCCTTGGTCCGTTTGAATCGGGCATATCTCTCCTTGTGTTGCTGGATTTCCACCCGATCACTCTCAGCAAGACGTTCCGATTCCCGGGCAAGTTCTGACCTCTGTTCGGCAAGTTCAGCTATTTGCCGATCGATGTCAGCTTGTTGCCTGGCAATCTCGTCTTGACGATGCCTTATGCCCGCCCTCGTAGTCTCACTTTGTTGGCAGGCACGTTTGGTATCGTCGAACTTCTTCCTGAGAGCCAAGAAGAAGGTATGCCCAACTCGAACGTCCTCCTCGTCTGAAGAGTCAACCCCTTCGGTGAGCGTAGCGGTGGTGGCTACAGTGGTGGCGGCAGTGATGGTGGTGGCGGCAGTGATGGCGGTGGCGTCAGTGATGGCGGTGGCGTCAGTGGTGGCGGTGGCGTCAGTGGTGGCGGCAGTGGTGGCAGCAGTGACGGAGGCAACGGCGGTAGCGGCGGTCACGATGGCCGCGGGAGCATTGTCCTCCATGGAAGCGTCTACTGCAGGCGGCATGGGAAGTGGCGGTCTAGCCACTATGGCAGCGGAGGCTCCAGCAGGTGTAGCCGGTATGCTGGGTACCGGAGCTCTCGTCGAAACTGGCCATGGCCCAGCTCGAGGATTGGTATCATTACATACTTTGCGATACTTCGCAATGACACCAACCTTCGCTTTGGGCGCCCGTTTGGCTGGTGGCCGCCGGCTCGTCGAGGGCTTCGGTTCTTCGAATTCGTCCTCGCTCTCGATATTCTCCAGCATGTCAAGGAAGCCAGACATCTTCTTCTTTGACGAACCTTGCCTAGCTCCACCTGCACGTTTCCGGCGTTGTACCGTCGCCTCCGTCGTCACCACTTCCTGCGAAGACACCGCTGATGTCGACGGGATCGCCTCCGTCGTCACCACTTCCTTGGAAGGCACCGTTGATGATGGGATCGGCTTCGTCGTCATCACCTCCTGGGAAGGCACCGCTGATGTCGACGGGGTTGCCACCACCTCCTGGGTTGGGGCTGCCACCACATCTGGGTCTCGGAGTTGGGACAGCACCATATTCCGGAAGATCCCCTCGTCCAGCATACCGATAAGGTCGTCCTGGCACACCTCCGGGAAGTCGTCAATGGCGGCACCCTCCTCCATCGGCTCAGGAATGATGCTGTCAATGGCAGCATTAACTTCATTCTTTGAGAAATCCATTTCTGAAACATATAGAAAACATACAATTAGACAAATTCATAAAATTGAAATTGTTACTTACCGATCACTAGTTGTATCAGTTCGGAGAGAAAAACACTCGATGTGGCACTGGTCCGGAGTAGGGCAATGAGACTGGTCGGCTAGCTGCTGAAAGTCACACTGAAGAAATTATGAACGGAGCTCTGCTTTTGTACACTCCAGCAAGCCCCCACCCTCCCACTCCTCTCACATAATTCTTTCTTGGAAGCTAAGTCCCACCCTCCCCTCTCAAACTATTCCAACCCACAATCGCTCTCTAAGCCCCGCCCTCCCCACTACAACAAACCCGACCAACCAATCCCACCATCGCTCTATCGCCACTCTCTTCATTATTTGCATTTAGCTGTTTACTGATTGGGTACAAATGAAACACAGTTTTCCGTTTATGGTAAAGATCAATTTATTTCATTTGATACATAGCATTCTACTTATTGGAACATCATACATATATTCATTTTTTAACACCAGGATTGATGTCTATACCCGGATACCACAATAATGGTCTATCCTTCGGCCACCGCTCCGCATGTTTCTTCTCAAGCGTTGCAACTCTTTCTTCCAATGCATTATATTTTTGTGTCATCGCAGTAGTAGCGTCAGATGTTTTTATTTCGACATCACTCTTAAGATTGTTGTATTTGCGAGCCAATGTTATTCTCGCTTCAGCTATCTTATCATCAAATGCTTGACGGGCTTCACGTTCTACATTACCTATTGCAGATTGTATGGCAGCTTGGAGTGCCATGAGGGTGAGCTCCTTAGTTTCTTTAATTTTTGCCTCGAGATATGATACAGTTACACAATCACCATTTTCGCATGGCTCTCCAGTATTTTTCAATATTTTTCTCTGCATATCATATTGACCGTCTGATGTTAATTTGAATCCAATACCCGGTGGGCCACGAACAGTGCCACCACCCCATTTCCTTTTACGACCAAATTTATCAATTGTTTTGGACATTATACCCAGAGAACGATACTTCTCAAACTGATGGTTCTTCAATGGTTCATTTATTTATATTATCATTTCTACATGGCGACGATTGAGTATTAGAAACAATAAAACAATACATATTCCAAAACATTTAATATTTAATAAAAATATCCATACTTCAATGTACAAAATCACAATACAAAAATCACAAATGATGAATGTTCCGGTTTGAAGGATAAAAACACCGAGACTAATAATTTAGTTATTCATCTCGGCATTCAACAAATTAATAAGTTGGTCTAGGGGGCTCTCCTGAGAAAAAGAATGAACGATTTCAGATACCCAACGAATGTTATCATTCGGATCATTTTGATAGAACTCTATATCGCTATGACCCCATGGAAGAGTTCGAGTGGTATTCGGAATAATGAATCGTTTGTCGTCGTGGTATGATAATGCAACTTTATTTTTCAGTTCAGTATAAATATCATGCAACACGCTTCTAAAAGAGTTCATCTTTCTGAATATCATACCTCCTTGTTCGACAATTTTTTCATAGTCTTCACACGTCAATTCATTCTTTATAACAGATCTTTTGATACCTTTGGCCTTTTTCAGTTCAGTGTTGACAGATTTTACATAATATGCTTTGGCACCTGTACCGTAAAAGCTTATTATTGGATCATTTGGAAATTCGTCCTTGAAATTACCCAGAACTGACTTTGTCACTGGAATATCGAATTGGTTCCCTATATTGTAATTAGATGTATCGAACTTGTTTATATTATTTTTGATGAATTCATAGAAATTTTCTGTATTTACTTTGAGAATAAGAGAGTCGGTATCAGTATAGAGTAAGGACACATCTTCTCCAAATCGATGTTTGATGCATCCGTAAAAAAAGTCATACATGACCGTTTTGGATAGTTCCAGAATGGAAAATCCTAAATATAGTGGTTTATCATAATGAACTTTAACTCTGCCCAATTGAATGGCAACAAAATTGTCAGTAAAGATGGAGCAATTTTTGAAATTTGGTCGCGAAAGGAGACAACTAGCACCCATAGTTCTCTTTATATTTTCCCAATGTGTAACGAGTCTAACATCAATTCTATTGTCTACGTTTTCCATTGTTTTTCCATAAACTGCATTGTTCATAAGCTTGAAGAAGTCTTTCTCAGACTTATTATTAGACCTATTACGCATTTCAGTATTCAGATCTATATAGGGCTTCATCCAACATGATTGCTTGAACCTCAATACTCTATGTGTGTTCATCACTATCAAACCATGATTGAGAGCTTGCTGTAAGTTTCTATAGTGAACAATATATTTTCTTTTATCATTCAAATTTGGAATTAATTTGGGAACTTTTGATTTAGAGCATGGAGGTACCAAACGTTCAACTAAGAATGGAAGATCAGAATGTTTATCATGAAGTTCTTGTGGATAATGAATATCCACTTCCAGTACATATCCATACGAACTATCAGCATCCACATTCATTATGTCAAGATTGAGAATTTCATTGGGTGTTAACCATTGAAATTCACCTGTTGGTAATGGTTGTGACATGCTGTGTCCATATAAATTTGTTGCATCCAAATATGAAATGAATGAAGATGGTTCGTTTGGATTATAATTTGGCAAAAATTTATTGTTTGCTTTATGTTTCCTTTCACTACACTGACTGATTCCACCACGTATACCTTTTTGAAAAAAATGAATCATATCAATGTCGGTCAGTAATTCCAATTCGATATTCGTATATTTTAACATGGCATCCCAAGATAATCCCGGTGCGGTGTAGTATTGTGCCGGATCCAAATCATATTTATCAATACATATATTTCTAAAATTTTCAAAAATGTCACATAATAGTAACACATCTGACTTTAAATATAAATCAGAATATTCACCCAAACTATGGCACTCGAACAAATTCCATACAAGTTGGGCCCTCCTATAATCATTATCTGATATATGCTCACAATTGAGAGTGTCATAGAATTGATTTTTTGTTGGAAGTCTTGGATGATTTAGTTTGTCAATGTCATCAACAAAGCTATAGGGAAATACACCTTTCTTTCTCATCAAATCGAATTTTTCAATTTGTGGAAAATGTTTGTGCATCTCAATACACTGATCAGATGTTAAATTTGCACCTAAGTTCTCCAAAGAATTCGACATGAATTTGAAACTATCTATGAATCTCATTTTCAAATAATTCTTCTTCGACCTCCCATCTTTATCCGTATAGGAGTGTGTAAAGAGATGTTTTGTGAAAGATATATATTTCTCTTTAGTTTGTGGAATAACATCCACTTTCTCTTTGTTCTTATACAATTCCTTTATGAATAAGTGAGAATCGTATCCACTCAGATTGTGAAAGATAATGGGAATGAAATTTGGTAATTTAAAATTCAAATTACATGATGAATGAGCAGCAGGGGACCTCTTTTTCCCTGTGAGATGACAATGATCTCTCACTTTAACTTCACCATCATTGAACGGCTTAGAACAAATGCCACAATTTGTGGCAGAAGCAAACTGTTCCTCTTCTTCAAGAGTTTGTGCAGCCATAGGAATAGGATACCTGAGATGATTCTCATAAATGTTTTTCAAATCATCTTCAATTTTACTGACAAATTTCTGGGCTGCATCCACACCCCTATACGTAACAAATTTCGACAAATCATCATTGTATGAACATTTAATCAAATAAGCAAATGAATAAGGCTCATGTTTGTATGTCTTGATCGAGTACGATTGTTCGGGACTCGGCTTGGTAGTTTGAATCGGATTCAGTACTGATTCAAAATCAGCATATACTACAAATGGTACTTTCATTTGTTTCTCGAAGTTTTCGAATGTTAATATATTTTCAGGCACCATTTTCCCATATTTATTGATTTTGAAATTGGTTGATGGTGTTGTAGTACTCAGGTGATTACAATCATTCATCTTATGACGTAATAGTAATCGCTCATGAGAAAAATATAACAAACATCCATCACAAAAATATTTTTTATGTTCATGGGCAGATAGTTGACTTGAAACTAATCTTGAAAGATCTTTGATCCAACAATAGTGACTATTACCGAAATCATCTGTGATAAGTAACAAATTGACATGTCTCCTAAGTCTTCTCTGAGAGTAACGCAATGGTCCAACAATTTCATACATTATTTTACCCTTCTCGAATTTACTTTCCAAACCATACACATTAACTGAAATATCATTCTTGTCCTCAAATTTTTCAATATCCTTCAACTTAACCGGAAAATTCATACCTGTTACATCTATGACAGTATTGAAATGTGGATATGATGAAACTTCTGACGTTCTGTCGACTGCAGGATGTAATGCTGAAGTGATAGCCCACGCAAAACAGTGCTGATCTTCATTACGAACATTTACCACGGCTTTCCTCCGCTCGATACACACAGGTAGCTTCACATATGAACATCCACTGAGTGGGCTGTATTTATTGATGTTCACCTCCAGGAACATGATTTTTTCACAAGTCCAACCTTAAATCAAAATCAAAATTACTAATACATTCCAATCTAATTTAAAGAAAATGTTTACCTGAATCACGTTCCTGGAATTCAGTCGTTTGAGCGATCATACCATTACGAAATCCCTCGAATAAGGAATTTAAATCAGTGGTTTGGTCAACTGTTCTATTCTGAGAGTTGAATGATTTGGTCTCCTTCAGGTCTTGCGTTTGAAGAAAATAACTCCCGAACACTTCCATATTAACTTTGATTATTTTGTGAATCCTGATAGCTGATTCCAGTAATTCAATGACTTTCTGCCTAATTTCATTGAAGAATAACATGTAATCAGCGGAAACAATGGAACTCTGCACCCTGTATGTAGCAATCCGACACTTGAAGGCACTCTTTATAATTTGAACACCATCACTTAATTGTACACATGCATTATTCTTATGTTGTAAGCTTCTTTTGTGAGAATTCACTTGAGTCAATGGAATCGTCACATTACAACAATTACATGTGTACATAGGTGTTGCAACGTCATCTAATTTCACTCGTTTTACTGATGGGCCTCCTTGGCAACTCTGGAGCTGATGACGACGAAGGTTATCACTACGAGTGAAAGATTTACCACAATCACAGGAATACATAATTTCAATATGATCTCACAAAATCACTCGATGTCAACTGATATTAGGAGAGATCCCAACCTCTTACTAGACACTGTTTAACTCACAATTCCTAACTGATGCGGCAATTCTTATATAATGGATAGTGAGCCGCCTCCCACCACTATCTGTGCAGCGGATGCGCACACATCGCTAGTACCCCACCAGACTGTCTGACGTTGCTACCCCTCCACTCTCCGATGAGCTTTCAGAGAGCAGTGCGGGCATTCATTCGTGGCTGTGACTTCGTGGAGTGCAGACGTGCGGTGTAGTGAGGGCTCGTGTTGGTTTGGGTGGGTGGTGTTTGTCAGTTCGGGTATTCATTCGTGGCTGTGACTTCGTGGAGTGCAGACGTGCGGTGTAGTGAGGGCTCGTGTTGGTTTGGGTGGGTGGTGTTTGTCAGTTCGGGTATTCATTCGTGGCTGTGACTTCGTGGAGTGCAGACGTGAGGTGTAGTGAGGGCTCGTGTTGGTGAACTTTGTGCGTGTATGTGTAGACATGTGTACTTCTATGCAATGTAGTACAGAGAACACATTTATCCGTGTGTATGCAATCTATTCTTCATACATGAAGAATATCTTTACCGCGTATGCAAATTCTAATTACCCCCCCCCCCCCCTCCCTCGACTAGAGTACACATGAAGATGCATTACCAGCCTATCTCAAGGTCGAATGACGTCACACACAAATAATCCCATAATTACATTTTCAAAAAAAAATTCAAGGTCCTATGCACCAGTTGAGCCGTTCAAGGTCAACCCCCACCACTATGATGTCATTAATTAGTCATTAATGACGTCATAGTGGTGGGGGGAGGCTTAGAACCGGCTCAAATCTCTTACTATAGTCAGTGGGCATACTTGAAGACTGGCGTTAAATATAATCGTCTTTCGAACAATCTGTTCAGGCCAGTATCAAATTACCTACACAGTAGGTTTCGGCTGGCACCTGTCAGAAAACAACTACTCCCCTGGCTAATACCACGAAGGGCATTGAATTATATCCGACCGGTGCCATTGCAGGTTTCTTCACAGAAGTAAATCCTGCATTTACTTTCGTCGATACAAATGAAGGAATTGATTTTCAATTATAGGGACGGACACACTTGCAGACCGGTTTCGGGCTATTTGGCCACTCGTCAGTGCAAGGCAGTGCCATCATCAACATAAAGTCAAATAGCCCGAAACCGGTCTGCAAGTGTGTCCGTCCCTATAATTGAAAATCAATTCCTTTATTTGTATCGACGAAAGTAAATGCAGGATTTACTTCTGTGAAGGAACCTGCACTGGCGCCGGTCGGATATAATTCAATGCCCTTCGTGGTATTAGCCAGGGGAGTAGTTGTTTTCTGACAGGTGCCAGCCGAAACCTACTGTGTAGGTAATTTGAGACTGGCCTGAACAGATTGTTCGAAAGATGATTTGATTTAACGCCAGTCTTCAAGTATGCCCACTGACTATGTCAAGTGTAGTTCCTTCGTTACTGCCGCCAATACTTTCAACTTTTCAGAATAGTGTTATTAATTAATATATACTGTATTTTCATCGTTTTCAAGATAGAAAATTCATTTGAATTCTCTTTCTCAATACACTTTTCTTCCTTCGCCCCTTCACGAAAGGCTACCTTCAGAAGTCAAAACTTGTGCGAACTGAAGATCATCGAGGTATTACTTGTCAATGTGATTGCTATCGTTTCTATCCCTATACCTAACGGTTTCTATCGTATAGATACTCACTCCAATCTTTCAGCCATATAAAATATTCAGCGAACAGAATATCAGTAATTTAAATGTCATTCCTTCATGAGGATATCGATCAGAGAAATAAAACGCAATTTTCGTGTTATTTTTTGTTTGGCTAATATAATTCAACCTGAATATAATATTAACACACAGACTGAGTGAATAAAAGCCGACCTCCCTTTGAAAACAACATTAGCAAATTTTCGATCGCGGATAAAAAACCTTTTGTTTCCATATAATGAACGAGGTAATAAATTCGAAAGTAGGTTTTATAGCAACTCACCGCCAACACCTGTTTTATTGTCTATCTCCGGGTTATTCAAAAAGTTTCCGACTAGAGCTGGCCCATCGTCGGTTTCAACGGTGTTATTATCATGAAGAATGAAGTCGAGTTCCGGTCAAGGGATGGCATTGCCGTCGTCATCGCCAACTAGACCCTCGTCATTGTTCTTGAGGGAGGTTTTCATTGTTCTCGTTTCGCTGTATTTGACTTCTATTGTGAAAAAAGGTGACGTATGCGGCTCGTATTGTAGTTGCTTGGTCATTAACTATGATTTCTGACTGGATGGACTGACGTTGCTTTTCTGTGCCCTTCACTCTTCACTTTAGTTTATGTTTTTATCGTTCCAAAACTATAATAATTCTCAAACACGATATTAAAGTATGATGTGCATGCCTGTCCAGGCACCAGTCCGAAAAGCATCGAGAAGGCCTGAAATATATAGATAGTCTAATAATAACATTATATTATTTTCTAAATGATGTAAGAAAGACCCAGCCGCTCGTTTCTACAGGATCATTTTTTTCCATGGAAACTGTTTCAAATGATTGATCGATAGTAATATATAACTGCCATGGTTTTTTAAAGAATCATGGAAGCAATAACCACCTTTCACTAAATATTTTTCCTGATTGATTCAACGGCATTAGCAAAAACTCTCAAAAAAAATAGGTGGCTAGCTCTCAGTCATCTGCAACTCTTGAGTTTGCAAGAGGTAAACGTTCGTTATTATTTTTAGATTGATCTAATTTGCAGTGTGAGAAATGGCTGCAAGTATAGGCTTCAATTTGAAAAAATTACTCTTGCTCTAACTCAGAGCGATAGGTGATTTCACGGATGAGAACCGAATGAGAATATAGGCTGAACAAGCTTCCATAAGTCAAGCAGAGAGAAGATTTCGTTTAGAACCTGCTAACCGCTATGTGGTAAGGATAATAGTGGGACTACTCACAAGACAATATCCGTATGAAAAGTATGGATATCTTTGGAAGTGAAAAATCATTGAGTAATCAGAAATATCATCAGTTTGGCAATAAACTTCTCCGTATATTTTCGCCCATCGTACTCCGTCTCGATTGTTTTGAAATGAAATTATTAGGAGAAATTCGTACTGAATTTGACCATTTTTATGGCGATTACGAATCCTTTACTTCGAAAGGATACATTTCATCAAATTTAAAATTTTCTTCTTGTCAATTGTCAATATTTGATTCACCTAAGACAATTATTGAAATTCAATCGTTATACCGAATACAGAATCTTTAATATAGGCTACATTTCGACTGACTGGGTTTCATGAGGAAAAACACTGCATCAATAGGTTCGTCGACAGCCATCCGTTCAGATATATCTCTAGCTACTTCGACAGCCCCCCTAGACCGTGCATTTTCATTGAGAAAAAATGAGTGATTTAATCGATGCCTATGGATCCATGAAGACTTTGTAACGTAATATAAGTACAATTATGAAGGAGAAAAAATATACAATTGGGAAATTGCATTCCAAGTATACCCATCCATAAATCTGTATCGTCCACACAGAAAGTTCTGAACAAATTCAAAAACAACTTGGCTTCATACATGAAACTCCATAATTCCTACTGTTCCATACAATCTGCATTAAACGATCTGTACGAAAAATTCCGTCTGTTATAATTTGAATATCACACCGAAGGAACTGAGCATCTCCAAAATGATTTGCATATCATAAATACGGATTTATTTACTGTAAAATATTCCCGGTTAATAATTCTCTCGCGTTCGTAATAGAATTATGAGTAAAACATTTTACGGGCATTAGATATGCATAGGATACACTCGGCAAATTCTCAAATCGATCAGATAATGTTTCTGCCCCCTCCAGACATATAGTTCCGTTGTTTACTCGACAAAGACTCCTGTCACAAAGCAGAATTTTGAGTTAGTGTGCATTCCATGTTCAACGAGAGTTTCATTCAGTTTATCAGCAAATGAACTCTTATTGTATTGAAAAAATGATTGGGTCGAACAGTAATCAGTTCACGCTATTTAATCGAGTTCCCCACAATCGGTCATTGAAAATGAAATCGTATGAACATTAGAATCAATAAAAATTTGAACAGAATCAAATTTGGAATTATATTCCCAAAATTATGACTCCATGAGCTCGAAGTTGAAAAGTTCAACCCTCCTGAACTTGATTTAGGTGGATCCTAGACACATGAGAAGATGAAGATTGAGTATATAAAGAAATGAAAAAGTTGATGAGGTCACAAACTCTGTGACTGTTGAAGTTCCGAAAGTCGAAAATATTGTTAGTTATTGTTTAATCAAAACACTAATCAACAAAGAGCTGATGACATTAGCCATAGAATAAATAACAAAAGTAAAAAACTAGGATTTGGAAGCATCCACTACTAATGATTGAACATGAAAAAAAATCCCGTTGTTTGATCTAAGACTTCTCAGATGATAACCTCGAGTGAATTTTCATGAAAATTTTTGTTATTTCCATCAGTTACATATTAGAAAACAGAATACATGTATCTCACAGAAGGCAGAGATAGCTATTGTTCGAGCTCATTTCCGCGCCAAACAGGTGCTTTCTTCCACTTGTAGGGAGTTTCATGAAGTTTGTATTATTGCAAAACGGAATTGTTGATTAAAAGGTATGACATCCTCGTCGTAAAAGAGAGTACCATTTTAATCATGCCCGAAAAAACGTGTTTATATTCTTCATTTTGAATTATTTTTTCGTCGGTACAGAGTTATTATAATACTAACATTCTGAAAGAAATTCAGAAAAATCAAACAGAGCGAATTCCAATGGAGATAGATGCAAACCTCACACCATACACTTGAGCCATATGCAAATTTTGAGAAGTACCACTTTTCGAACAACGATTCCATGAGATTTTCTACTGTTGGTGCCTTCTTTGGCAGAATGATATTTGATGTGAGTTTTTATTCTAGCACTTTTCGAATAGTGAAAAACACCTACCATTCGATTGCAATATACTTGATAGGGAGGTAGTAAGTGAAACGCTGAAGTATAAAATGTGCAACATCATCAATTCTTTTATACCGATAAAACTATTTTTCCATGACAGTGAAATTAAAAATACTCATGTTCGTTGATTCTATCTCAAGGAATAGTTCTTTTCAACAGAAATTTTTTTTCTGTAACAAACTGTGTCCACAGGTAGTTTCTCTCTATTACTGGTTGTTCGATTGGTATCGACCAAAAAATATATTTTATTTCAACCTTTCTCCTAGTCATTTGTTAAGGAATCCAAGAGCTAAAAATAAAGTAAAAAACTGGTTGGCGCGTTAATTCTCGAAACGAAAAAGTAAGTTCTTGATAAATTCACCCTTGCTGTGTTAGAAATTATAAAAAGTAACATAGTGGGGATCAAACCGTTATCATGTCTTGAATCATCAAATTTTACCACTGAGTCACGGCGCTTGGGGCCGATACATTGATGCAACATGAAATTATCGTTTGCTTCATCCAGAGAGAAAGGATTCGAGGACGCGAATTGTATTTTTCTTTTCCTGCAACTAATGCTTTTTCATGGTGGGGAAAGGGGGGCTACTACTAATGAGCCGCCCTGATTAATTTCAGCGGAAAAAGGATGTTATGGCGCGAGGTTCTTGTTCGTCGAGCCGTGGTTGGTCCATCTTTTGGATGAGTGCTTTCCACCAATTCCGGATTTCTACACCGAGATGACTGAATGCATCGATGTTGAGAAAATAGGCATCTTTCCTCAATTTTCGTTTGAGCCAGTGTTTCTTCCTGTGTACGATCTCATCCTCAGACCATTTGATGACGAGTTGGTTTTTAGTTCGTCCTCGGGTTTGTCTTAATTTGCTTCGTTATTCCCGATTTTATGTTTTTTCCCCGTCGTATGTTTGCACATTCTCACTTCCAATAGTCTTCTAGTTTTTTCTATGTATCCGGTAAACGTAGTTGCTGATGTCGCATTTTTTTTTGATGGTCGCGTTTTTTTTGATGATCGCGTTTTTTTTGATGGTCGCGTTTTTTCTGATGGTCGATTTTTCGTTAGCTGGCTGCTTATTGTGTTTCCTGATCGAAAACAAACTTTGAGGTTGTATTTCATTCCTATTCTCTTGATCGTCTCTGAGAGTCCTTTCAAGTTAAGAATGGGAAGAACTTATTGTTTCGATGTCTTCCTCGTATTCCTCTGGTTAGTGCCGGCCAAAGTGTGATCCACTAATGTCTTCGTTCTCATGAAGACATCCCTTATGTTCTTTAATTCCTTGTCGAGACTCTCTTTGGTATTACAGAGATTGACTGCCCGATCAATCAGAGTCTTGACGATTCAGATTTCGAAGATTGATAGTGGTTGGATAGCACATTCAGGTATTCTCTAGTATCCTTTTTTTCCTGTAGATCGATGTTTTCCATATATTAGCAGTCCTTTCCACCTCCACATCGTGAAACAGCAGTTTGTTCTGGAATTATTTCTACATTATTAATTCGATGGTGGGTCTCACGTCGTTAAGATTGTTTTGCAAAGCGTCCAATTTGGTATCTCCGTAGTTCGATACAAAGAAAATGTCGTTGACTTATCTTAACCAGAGGCGGAGCTTCTTCTCGGAGTGTTCGAAGGTAGATATTTCAAACCATTCCATGTAGATGTTGGTCTCAACCGGTGCTAGTGGTGATTCCATTAGTAGTCCTTCATCTTGGGCAAAGAAACGATCTTTTGACTGGAGGTCGTAATTCTAAAAGCAACATTCCAGCTATTCCACTGTGCCTCCTACTGGTAGTGTTGTTCTATTTTCCGAACTGTCGTCCTCTCTCGGCTTCGTGTTGATGATATCGAGGGCCTCGCTGAAAGTCTGACAGGAACCTTGGTGCACAGGCTTCCACATCAAAACTGACCAGCTGGTCTCCTTCTATGAACTCGACTCCTTACAAGATTTAAACGAAATGGCTCGAGAAGACGAGGAGTTTCCCTGTAGTGGCTGAAGGAGAGGTTGCAGAGGTTGACGTTCGTCTAATGGGAATCGGGAAGACCATAGAGGCGAGGTGGCTTTCTGTTATGAGGCGTTAGTGAGAACCTCTCCTTGCCTTAAAAACATACTGGGGATGTTTTCAATGTAATGTATACCATCCCCTCTGTCGATGGAGTGGGGCCCCTGGATGCAATACTGTATATTCCTTTCTGCAGCATTTTCTCGATTTTCATCTTGTAATGAGTGGTGATGGACACAGATCGATGAAGACCTTCTCCAACAATGAGAAATTCAACTCAAAACTTGCTTTCAACAATTTGATCAAATTGACTCACTTTTTATTTTTTTATTTTACTGTTTCATACTCAACATAATTTTTTTTGTAATCAAAATGATATTTTTGATCAATCAAACTTTACATTTCACCAAGATCTATTACGTATATATGGATCTGAGAGCCTCATTTGATTTGATTGTTGTTCGTTCCGTTAACCAGCTGACGAACGTCAACCCTCAGAAGCTTGTGCGAGTAATGGATCAACGAGGCCTTAACTTTTAACGTGCGATTACCCAGCACGGTGGCCCGGCGAGGATTTGATTCTTGTCTTTGATTTCATTATTTGTAATTTATTGGCTTGATTGGAATTTTCTCCATCTCATGAGTTTTTATAAATGGTTCCAATGGAGTTAACTATATAGACAATGGAAGGCCGTACCAATACCACTCAGCAAGAAATATTGTGAACCACATTCGAGCGAACGTTAAAAGTTCCTTGTACGCACAAGGAATTCGTGAGCGTGTTTGATGAGAAAAAATTGAACTGAATGAAACATCTCATTTCAATAACTAGAATTGTTTGACAATATCAGGAACTGATTTGATCAATATTTTCAAATTATTTTTTGCTTATTCATCCTGAAGTAATGAAAACGTCTCATAAATTCGCGACTGCCTATATCATTTTTATATGTTTTGTGCCCTTTCCACCATTAGCCATTATTTCAGTAAACACACATGTTGTTCATTTATGTATTACCGAATTCAAACGAGAATAAAGAGAACTGGTTCTTTGTCAATAGTTACAAACACATTTTCTGTCAACCATTTGCAATTACCGATAACTCTTAGAAGTTCTCGAGAGATGTTTATGGGATGAAGAAAAACATGAGCATTGTATCCGGAAACACACGATGTTAGGCATTGCGTTTCGTAAAATTCTGAAATTAATACTATATTATGAAAACCTATGGGAGAAATTCATATCTCCTTTGTATTTACTTTTGGTTGTTTCCTCGTCTATGGCTAGATGGCCTAAAGACAGCCCAATTTGCTCGTTGTTAACTTTAGTCTTTACTCAGGTATAGTGTTCTCGAAGGAAAAAGATTTTTAATTTTGAGAAACCATTGACTTGACGAGTTCACGAGGCCAATTAGACCGAAACCTGGCTACAAGTGTGCCCGTCTTAATAATTTTTGTGTGTATAATCATATCACTATATTTTCCATACGGATCGTCCTCGACATAATCATAATGAGCATGTGCTTGAAATTCAGCATAATACTATGTACCCGCCCTTCGCATATTTCCACAACACGAGTGATTTTGGAAAAAAAATCCCGTTTCAAGCATATAATCTCGAACGTGAAAAAGAAATTTGACTCTCACATCATCTAATTTTTCCTCAACCCCATGAAACATATGTCTGTTTCAAGAAAAGAAAAGAAAATCATTTGGCCACGAAGGGTGAAAATAAACGAGGAGATTGGAACCTTTGGTGTAAAAGTTGAAACTTTTCCTAGAGATCAATTAATTACCCTAACACCAAACTGATATTTTTGCACTCGACATTTTTGCGAAACGCGCGTCGATTGCAAAACTATCAGTTTGGTGTTAGGGTAATTGATCTCTAGGAAAAGTTTCAACGAAGTGTAAATCAATATGTCTCATTCAATATTTGGCCTCTGCATGCAATCATCTATAGATTCGAAGAAAAACCTAAAACATTTGCAGCTATGAATGAGCCAAGTGTCTACCCGAATAATAAATGACGACCTGACTTATTTAACACTTCTCGGAATAACTTATCTGAAATCAACCTCCTTTTGTTAGTTATGCGTCAGGAAGGAAATTCGGCGGCCCTTTAAAAGGATTTTATCCTGGAACACAATTAAACGCCGTATGCAGACAGACAGATTGGGTAATTTCCAGCCCTTCAGAGCAGCAAACTGCTATGAACAAATCCTATTAGTATAAATTGTAGACCTAGATGTCCCGCAATGAAGCGTCGTATATCTTCAACGAATCGAGCCGTTACAATTATACTGGGTGGTTAACAATGCGGTACTGGAGAGGCAAATCTCTTGTCGATTGAGTTATATGTGACACATCATTCGAGAGATCTCATATAGAATATCTTCCAGAAATTTGGTACCTTTCCAGGAACTTGGATGAAATTACCGCCGTTACCTCTCGTATTATTTTCTGAATTTTATCTAGAGTGTCATAAAGTACCCTGTCTGATAACTCACTTTAAAATTCGTATATCAGATAAAATCTGACTGAAAACCATTTCCACTGAGACCAGGTTATATTTTTTCCGAAGCTGTCAAGTCGATTTGAATATTTCAAATCACACGAAAAACGGCCCCTTTTTCCCAATCAATAGTTTATGATATCGTCTTTATTGTTCGTAGCTGTCGAGTCATGACTTTCGTTTTTACATACATATGCTGAAGTAAAAGTTTGAATACATCATCACGTCTATCTATTTATAGCCTCATAAATCGTTAACTCCTTATGTGTGAGTTTTCTATAATTTACAATTCAATAAACTCAAAATATAACCATCCTTCTTCAGTATTGTCTTCAAATGAGTTGAAATATCAGTTGCAATGAAAAAAGACTACTAGGTACTCTAGAGAATAATTCTCTGAAATTCACAGACTAGTTGAATATATCTAATCACTACCTGACAACTTTCAACTGAAACTAATAATAAGTGAAAATTTTTACTTAGAAACTTGACGGTTGGCGTAAGTACTCCTCCACCATCTTCTTTCTTTCTTTCTCTTCCTCCCCTTTCCCCACCGTACTTCTCTCTCCTGTTACCCGGGCACTCCTCTTACTTCACTTCGATTTGTTAGTTCATCAGCATATGGACAGGGTCAAACCCCCACAGTAGCTATTCGGTGTCAGTCTATTCATCTTTGACTAATTAATTTATTGATTCATCTAATTTGGGATTCAAAAATATTTTCGCATTTATTCCATTAGATGTAAGAGGTGGTTGCCGAAAAATTTTGATTTATATTTGAGAGCGTGTATCCACACTGGGAACATTTTTACTGAGGGAAGGCAGTGCTCCAACGTGTTAAATTTAGAGTTTTTGAATTTTCTTTAAGTTCAATATTTGAATATAAGATCGTAAATAAATCAGGGTTGATTGCCATTAAATCTCTCTGGAAAAATTGGATATCCGCCTTTATTTAATTGACATAAGGTATATGCCATGCGTACTGGCCGCTTTCGATTTCAAATCAGCCAGAGAAATGTTTTGCCACAGACTTGACTGGAAGCAGCAGTGCAGATCTCACATTGATTACCTTGCGTTTATCAACCGACACTCTGACTGGTTTGACATTTTTTCCCTTCATTTCCAACACTGCATGAATGATTTTAGTTTCCGCATAATTCACAAGACATTGCAATTTTCTGACAAACCAATCATAAAAATTTTAAATTCGTAGACATAATTCAGAGAATCTATGCATTGAAAAATATAATACAAAAATACACTTCCTGTTCTTCTACCTGTTTACCAACATACACTTGCTGTTAAGAATTCGTTGATGTTGTGTTGTGAGTGATTCACCACTTATGATCATCATTCGAGAGTAAAAAATATAAAATTATTTTCGCCTTTTGCAGAGGCGATATTATCTCAATAATAATAATGAATCGACTTCATTCTCAAGAAAAGGCAGAGTTATTTTTCACTCTCAAACGGTGATCTCGTGATGTGAAATTTGCTGAAACTGTTTGAAAGATTCGTTGCTTGTAAAGGTAGAAAAGCAGAAGAATTAGTTGATTTTGGATTGATGATCTTAGTTTTTTTTTTATCGATTGAATGAGTTTCAATGCTAGTAAACCCTTAATACCCACTGTATGATATCAATATGTCGGTATATGTCAACATACTCGTTCCACAAAAACCCACCACACACCATATCATATATTCGCTGTCGCATATAAATCTCAGAGTAGGACCCATCAGGCGCACTTGACCTCAGCCGTTTATACCGGAAAATATTGATTGATATAGTGTCGAGCGATGACAGTTTCGGAATCGAACGTCAGAATATATTAATGGCGAACAATAACTGTCACGCCAACGTTAGTGCCATTGTAGCCCTATCATCAAGAGGAAACTCAGTTGAATAGTTGGAACAATTACGTAACATGATTGAATTGATCATTTGACGATTGTCACCTGGGGCACTCTCACTAGAAGCAGTAAGTAACATTGATTACCTGGAGATTTCAATATCTTCGGAATCTGTTTCTGGATCTAACTTAGTTTTTTTTTTTGGTTATCGGTTAGAAAATACCTGATTTTGTGTCACGACTCTGTTTTCTATGGTACGGATTTGAGAAGTTTCTGTCGATTATCCCAAATGAGACTTGCAAAAATTCACTTCAGTTGTAACTAGAAATCAGAAGTTAAAACATATTCAAACGAATAAACTGAATTATTGTTTAACTGGAAATTAACATGAAAACACTTGTAAGTTGATCATTTGAAGGGATATATTCGAGTTTACATCGGAAATATGGTTCGTAATGCAAACATTGAATCTATCTTGATTCTTGAACGGAAATCGTTTTCTTTAATCTGTAGATGAATTCAATACTTCTGATGCTGAATATACCGAACACTTGATCAGTTTTAAACAGCAACCTAATTAAAAAATGTACTTCGAACAGCAGTACCCAGTTACAGGAAATGCTATTATTACAAAGTATATATGGAATAAATATTAAAATATTGGAATGTAGAATATATAAAAGTGAATGCTATGACGAAGTATATATAAAATATTCGCTAGAGAAAAATTTAAAAGCGGGAAAAAATTTAATTTATAACACAAAAAAGATTACAAATCTTGCAATGTATTGGTATTGAAAGTGGTTGTTGAAATACTATACGGCGTTCAGGGAGTCGAAACGAATGTCCCAATATACACAATATTATTGAAGCTACTGCACATAAAATGCGTGGTGCTTCGCAATAGAACTTCAGATTCTGCCAACCTCTGATTCCTGGTACTAATAAATTGATCTCGGAAGAACAGTACTGTCGATATTGTTGGATATTAATTTGAGCAAAAATTTCAAACCGAAAATAACTCTTTTTTCTTCCAAAGATGTCTTATAAAACGTGACAACAAAAGTTATGATCAATACTTCTACGAGAATATTGTCCATCAACTTCTATACTTGAATATTTCAGGAACTACCTCTGCACGCTTTCAATTGATGTTTGATGGTCGTAAACTGGATTCCATAACCCAGAGCCATATTCCAACTTGGGTATAGCGTACGCAAAATATATCAATTTTGAGGTGGCAGCACTTAATCTCTGCCACGATTCAAAATATTCTGATGAAACGATAGCACTATCACCGTTTCTAAGGATGCAATGTTTATACTAATTTCAGCCCCGCAGCAGATTTCTACGTCGAAGGCATGTGAAATTTCGTCTGATCAAGTGAAGACTGAAGGTGGCAAATCCCCGTTAAAATATGCAAATTCCAAAAATTGGATCCGAGTTTCAAATTGCTTGCAGAAATTGAATTTAGTCATATAAATTCAGACCCCTTTGCATCGGAAATGAAAATGAGGGATGTAATATTTCATTCGTGATTTTGGGAACTTCACACTGATTGAGTTGAATAACGTTTAAATGATCATCATACGAAAACATACCAAAAATTCATACAGGGCAGTAACATAAAAAAATTCATGATTCATTTCCAGGATGAATAACTGGAATATTTCATTTCATTTCCAACAACAATTTTTTTAGAACAATTTCATTCTCGATATTTCGAAATATATAGGAGAAAATATATCGCAAATATTCTGCTGATATAAAAATACGGTGAAATTAATGCAATTTCGATTATATGAACGGAATGAACTCATCAAAGTCACATTTATATTCATCGATAAATTATAACTAAATATAGTTACATAAATTACATTTCTCAATTCGTTTAAACGTAATCAAAATTTCATTTTCTTTCTTCAATCAGCATAATGAACAATGACAGGACTGAAAGTGTCAAAGCTGTCGAATAAATAACGGTTCCTCATGCTGCGAACAAATGTCTTCCAAGTGTCAGGGATTTAACAGGTTACCATTTGTCATATGGAAATACATTTTCTGAATATTTCAAGTTAATGTGAATTCCACAAAATGCTCTGATCAACTAACCCACGAACATTGGAATATTTTGTGTTCTCAAGTCCAGCTGAGTGTCACTGAGGAGACTAATAGCGGGTCGAAACAGATATCTGGCATTGTATATGTGAATACAATTCGAACATCGAAATGCTGATTTCTGCTGAGGGTTGCAGCTTTTTCTGCAAGTGCACCGGAGACGATTCTCATTTGCGGCGGCTTATTTGTTACGGCTTCTCCGTGAGATTATTACTATTTGTCGTCTACACAAGCCTAGTCGGGTCCGTACTCCCCACTGGGTCCGAGAATCGTGAGCCCTGAGCAGACGCAATGAAGGAGAATAACGGCCTTCTTCATGCGGCCGGCTGAAATATCTGGCGAATTTCAGCATGTTGGTATGGTCTTGAGCTCCGAGAGGTTCGTTGGTCTGGAACCACCGAGAACACCTATAATCAGAATCACTAATCTGACAGAATAGTCAAGGTGGAGCCTGCGGAGTTCGTAAAGTAAATTCTGTTACTTCGTCCGCTTTTCCTCCTCTTTTCGGAGGACAGTCGTTTCGGCTGGGGCCGAAAACTCAATAACGAATATCTTCTTACTTCGGTGGTCGGAGAGGACTATATCAGGCTTATTGGCTCGTATTTGCCTGCGGGTGGGGAATGGAAAGTTCCAAAAAATTCGACATCTTTCATTTTCCACACGGATTCAATATCCTCTGGAGCTTACCTGTCTATTTTATACGAGTGCCGAAGAAAATAGTCTAACACTCGAAAAGCCGAGTTATGATGATGAATATGGGCCTAGATCGCATAAACTGAACAAGATGACAGCAAATGCATTAAAGTCTCGGGCGCCTGTCGGCAGGCCCTGCATCTAATATCAAGGACCTCTAACCCCCTTCACACGGCTCCGGTAGACAAGGGTGTTGAAGACACCGTCTTGCCACGCCATCATTAACCCTTCAGGCTCCGACTTCAGCTTACCTGAACTGAGGAAGGCAAATGTCAGCTTAACAGACCAGATCTACCGTAGTTTCTGCCTATACTTGCCACGGAGAGCATTTTTCTCCGATTCTACCTATTGTGTGTGGCGTAGAGTTCAAGGTCATCCATATACAAAATATGAGTGACCATAAGCCTCCGTTTTCCAGGGGTTTCCTGAGCGCAACGGACAATGGCATCAGTGAGTTGCGGAAGAGAAGGGGGCCAAGGGAATCCCCCTAAAAAACACATCTTCTTATGATGACCGGCTCTGTTTGGACCATGAAACTTTTGCTTCATTTTATTGTTTAATTTCGAATCCGATTTGACATTCACGAGAATCTTATATATGAAGCTATATAAAGGTAGGAAAGGCCCAAGTAACCGTTTGGGGATAGAAACGGCATTATCCGTTCCACTATCACTATACTAATGGTACAATGCAATATGTACTAACAGTAACCTCCAGAACACTTCGTAATAATTGTTCATTATCCACATCGTTTTCTGCGATTGCTCGATCAAGCAAGGTTTATAGTGCTTTCGCCTTCACACTTCTCATTTTACTTTTCCCTATGAGTTTCTTACGAATAAATTATTCACTTATGATTGAGTATCACAATGTGCACGCTCAAAAACGTCAAAATGCTTATCACAAAATTGAAAATCTTGCCCACATAATTCAAAACTGTACTTGCAAAACCCAAAACACTTTTCACAAACAAATATCTCGGCACGTGGCGAAATATGTAGCACAACTGAAGGAATAAGTAGAGGAAAAAAACAGCTGCGCCTCCCAGGACCAATAAGATGATAATAATAGTAATGATAGTAGACATATGTTTTTCTTGTCCCCCCAAACGGTTACTTGGGCCTTTCTGACCTGTATAAGAATTTCGTAAATTACACTCAGATTAAAAATTACTGTTAAATTAAAAAAAAATGAAAACAAGGGTTTATGGTGGTGAAGAGGGTCGATAACTAATCAATAATAACATAGCAATGTTGAAAAAGTTATATTGATAATAAAAAGGTTATGAAAAATTAAGCCTGATCATTCATTTTCATATGTATACGAACAACTTTGGAACGCTGTAGAACTGTAATGAATGAAAGAAATCATGAAAAAATATTAGTGAAAATTATTTGCTAAAACTTCCCCTATGACTGGAGGAAAAATTGTTTCACCGAGAAGAAAATTTGTTACAATTTTTTTGAATATTTTCGTTAATTACTTTGTTATTTTTGATTTTGCAATCCAGAGTAAAGGGATTAAAATGGTATAAAATCAATCTACTACAGAAAATATTTTCATACATTTTCTGTACGATGAATAGATTTGAGAATACGGTCAACTTTGGATCGCTGTAAAACTTGCAATGAATGGACGAAATCACAGAAATCTATATTGGAAATTATTAAAAATGATTTCATGTATTTTTATTGTAAAATTACTAGGAAATAATTTGTTCCAAAATTTTCAAATATGTTCGTTCATAACTTTGTTATTTTTCATTTTACGATGGAAAGTATTGTTGATGAAGTTGTGAGAATTTAATTTTCAACGAATGATGTCCCTTCTTCTGTAGGATGCATAGTTTAGCAGATTAAGCACAAAAACTGTTTGTACCCTTTTTAAAGATGGCGACCGCGGGACAAGGGTTGCAACCCCACAAACTTGTATTTAGGCTAACCTAAGCCCCTCCACAAAACAAAACAATAATATTGTGTCCTCTGAGAACCGCACGCTTAGGTCTTGAAAATGTAACATTTCCATGGCCTACATTCGAACCAAAGAAGATATATCGAAAGAGAGAAGACGTATCTGTTACTTCACTCTTGAGATGGAGGATCAATCGAAACAATGAACTGAAATGTTGTACTGAGTTCCGATTGAAGTGGAGTGAGTTTCATTTGGAAGCAAAATCGTGGCGTTTTTTTTGAGGAATATTAAGCAAGCTTCATGCACCGTTCGGCAATGAAAAACTCCCTTTTTGACAAAATAAGATATTTCTATTTCATTTTCTGCACAATTCCAAGGAGAACAAATCATTATTCAAATAGAAATAGAAATATCTTTATTGACCAGTTTGGTACACAATAGTACATATGGCAAGTCATATTTTTTCAGTTACAATAATTGTATAGAAGCACGTATTACACCCACAATCTATCATATACTACATCATATTATTTACAGTTAAAAGTAAAATGATTACATAACAACATACATATATCTAACCCACAATACAATACATTCAACAGTTACGATCATGCAGAAATTCTTCGCAACTGTAGTAACATTTGTCTAGTAAGAGATTTTTAATGCTCCTATAGAATAATTTCTCTGTTTTAATTTTTCTAATAGCTGACGGCAGCGCATCATAAAGACTAAATGCTTTATATAGTGGTGAGTCTTTAAATTTGGAGGTTTTGTGTTTAGGCACCTTCAATAAGTTACCATTACGCGTTGGATATTCATGACATGATGAGGTTTTTTCAAGAAGTGACTCGTTTTTTTTGGCGTAGCTTACACATTTATATATGTATATGCAGGGAGCTGACAGAAGCCTTTCTCTTATAAATACTGGTCTACAACTCTCTGAATAATTCATGTTAAATATCAGTCTCACTAGTCTTTTCTGTAATACAAAGATCCTGGTGAAGTTTTTTGCACTTCCCCAACACATTATATTGTAAGAAATGTGTGAATACGCCATTGCATAGTAGACACTGAGCAGACTTGACCTGCTTTTACATTGCTTAATCTGTTTTATTGCAAAATATGCTTTGTTTAATTTACAGCATACACTATCGATATGAAAATCCCAAGTCAGTTGTTCATCCAAAATTGTACCAAAAAATTTTGTACCAGTAACAACATCAATATCAAGTGAGTCGCATATGTGATCTGGAATATTGGAATAATGGATAGACCTTAACCAATTATATTTGAGAAATATCAAAATATGCTGGGGTATTCCATCAACTAGCATAGTGCATTTGATGGGGGATTATGACGAGTTCACTTTTGTCCTAGCAAATACAATTTTCCTAGTGGCACAACCAACTACATTTCCAGTCGTGCAATCTCGCACTGCACTTGTAACCAGAAACTCCACTGATATTTTCAGGATCCACCTTTTTCCTGTTTCCCAGAATGTGGTTGACCCTTACATAAGATCCTTCCCAACTGTGGAGCGGCTCATATTCGAACCGGAAGAAGATGAAGTAGCATCATCCAATGTTTCCGATGAACGGTCATTAATCAAATAGACTTTTTTCGGTCCTCTCGAACTTTTCAGATTCTGATGACAATGAATCAGCTATATTGAACGACATTCAGGGTACCTTTTTAAGTGTTTCGTCCTTTCTTTATTGTTCTTCTCGGTTCATTCTAGTCGATGGTATTTGGGTATATGGGTCCGCAGTTCACTGGCAAGAAGCTTCAGACACAATTGTTTCAGCTTGAATTCACTGCTGTCGTGATTTCGAATAAGACACTGTTGAGTTATTCAGGAGGTACTATATTGAATACTACCTTCTTATACGTCAGATATGAAATATACTCATCCATAAGTAATCTTGGTGGAACATATCTTTTCTGAACTTAATATTGTCTGAAGGATACTGAAGGTTCTGAATAATTAATCCATGACTGAGTATTTATGCATCCTGTTTAGATTTCATTTGGGATTTGAATCATGAAATGTTAGGAGTGTCTGAGAACACTCACAAATAATTTTAGAATTCATGTGCATTTTTATTGAATATATCGCGGTCTGGCGTATTCATCGATGAAATATTTTTCTTTAATGTAGAAAATCGATATTCTCTCTCAACTTCAAACACAGTGGATGATTCAACTGTGGGATTGACAGCTGTACATAGGGTATAAGGTATTTGTTGAAGTACAAATTGTTACCCACTTGACAGATACATTTTCCTTGTACCTAGCAACCATCTATTGAAAAAGGGGACCACGCCAAAACATCCAACTGAAAATCACATTCCATTCTTTATTATGTTTCATTACTAGTAGATTAGTGCAAAATAGTGATATCTGTGGACTCACAATTTTTTTACACATTTCCAACACATGCCTCAAGATACAGTGTACCTTACCATCTGATAAGGAGCCCATATAATTCCTTTGAAATGTTTGAGACCTATTAACATTCTTTGCGCCATTTCTATTTTGGTCTCTCTCAATGCACAAGTCTCATAGGTAATATATCAGGTTTTTTAGAAATACCAGAAGGTGTGCCCCAAGGCTTTATATTCGGGCTGCTATCATTTGTTATTAATACCTCTCTATTCTCTTACTGTCTGCACTATACCGTTATTCACAGCTACACTCAAATTTACATGGAATTTGATCTTGATTCGGCGTGCAGGAAAATTAATAAAGACCTAAAATATCTGGAGATACCAAAAACATCTTATCTCAGAGTTAACACTAATAAATCGCTCGTGATACTTCTCAGGCGACCTGCCTCGAGAAAGCGTTGCCTGAATATCTTTCTTGAACATTTTCTCTCGCCTTTCGGAGACCAAATAAAGAATCTTCTCTCTCCAATTTTCAACTCAAATTTCTATAAAGCGCGGCTATAGTGGTCTCAGAACTATTGAATCGAATAGAGATTCGTTTCATGAAAATACCAAAAAAATCTATGTGAAGCGACTGTACTCTCCCACGCGAATTACACAGCCTTAGTATACGGACCTGCTTTACTACAGAATGACCGAAGGAGGTTTAGAAATTTCATGCCTTGGGCACAGAATATCGGAACTACACAAAAGCGAAAGTGAAGTCCGCACCTTTGATGTTGAGGGGGCAAATTTTAGTAACTGTTCCGTCTTTAATTTGAATATTATAGTACAGTTTGTGAATTTTATAATTGGGAATCATAATCTCATAATGATGTTGAAATATGATTAATTTTCGGTATGAATACTTGATATTTTCCATACTATTTATTTTCCTTAGTTAATAGCTCTTTGAAAGGCAGAAACGAATGTTTTTGGGTATACGGGTTTTTTGTTTTTTTTGAACGTTATTGTTGAACGCGTATAGCGCAGTGGAATGGTATTCGAGCCAATACCAAAACGTGTGTCGAGTGAGTCGAATCGAAAGGTCCGTCGAATCGAAAGGTCCACATCGATTAATTGTTGATTCCGGTAATTACGGCTTTTTCTGCACTTATTTGTGGAGATTGCATCCTTTGAAACTTTCTACACGGTGTAGTGAAACTGGTAGGCCTACCCCTCCAAGCAGCCACATAAGAACACGGTAAGGCTATTTTTCACTGTTTCCCTGCACCCGAATTTTTACTAGGCTTTTTTTGGTTATTTCAAAAAGGGTTCGTCAAAATATTGGCCCTTCAGAGTCCGGATACTCATCCGAAGCGTTTGATTTCTGTCTTTTTGAAATAAAATTTGCATTTATCCCACTTATACTAACTTTTGAAAAATTCAGAAGTGTTTTGATAACTTCGTTGGTAGAAGCGAATATATTATTTCGTTCGAGTTGGAAATATTACAATTTGAAATAGAATTCATATACGAAGAATAAATATTCGCTAGAACTGCTTTTTTGTTTCGTTCGATGCTATTACCTGTATTTTGCGAATAATACAAATATCTCTCGTCTCGTCAACTTTGTTTTGAATGAAAGAGTATACATTTAGTTGACTGCAATATTGCTTTTCTTGTCGAAATCAGTTTGTAGTTGTTATTGTTTTTTGTACTTGTCACTGATTAGATCTTGCTTCGTTATTTTCGCGGTTGATTGGCAGTCAGTGGCGTAACAATTAATAATCAGTTATCATTCAAAAAAGAAAATATTTGAGGAAATTGTTGTTTTGCGTGATAAAAACGCCGGAACCAGCAGTGGACCATTGTTACAGTGTGTTACAGTAATTGAAAATCAGCAGCTTGTTTTTCAACTTCCTTTTAATTTCTACATTACATTTTAGATTCAATTGAGGTCATTGATACAGGAACATTCTTTATTTATTCATTTATTTATTTATTATCGCTTTTATTGGTAGAAATACATTACGAAAAAAGAAAAAAGAAAAAATAATCTACCAAAAGGCAGAGTTAGCTCGAGTTCACACCCAACAGAGGATGGAACAAGTGCTGTCTTCCACTCAACCTTAAATTTCGTAAAGTGTGGGAGTTTTTTTGTCCAATTTTTGAAATTTAAGCACATTCACAGTTGATCAAATACAAATTAGTTATCGCAATTTACTTTAATTACTTGTTTCGTTCACTTTATACTGACAGCTAAAATCAAACAGTTTCGTGCTTTGAGAGACACTTGGTCACAGCGTTTGGATGATCTTAAAGAATCTGCCGATTTGGCCGAAACTAATGATAGTATTAAAGAAGAATTTAAAGCTCGATACGAAGATATAAATATAATATCTACAGAATTTCAAAATAACCATTTGAGTCTTACTGGAATTCTGGCAACGCAAGAAGGGGCTTATTTAGATGCCGAGCATGTGATTAGACGGGAATTTGAAAAGAAATATTATTCTATCAAAACAAAATATTCTAGGTTATTTTTCAACACAGAACCAGTAGCTTCTAATATAAATCCTAATGTGAAATTACCAAAGATTGATATTCCAAAATTTTGTGGAAATGTACAAGAATGGCCAGCCTTTTTAGATTTGTATGAATCACTCATTCATAATAATGGTTTACTTAGTAAAACGGAGAAATTTAGATATCTTTTAACCTCTTAGTCCAAAGGAGCTTTGTCTTGCATCAAATCATTGAAAATAACTGACAACAATTATGATACTGCCTTTGTTACATTAGTGGATAGATTTCAAAATCCACGTCTTATAGCTAGTACTTATTGGCAAGAAATAATAGATTTTCCGAAACTACATACCGAATCGGCTACAGGTTTACGTAATTTACATGAATGTTTTCATGAAAATCTAGATGGTTTGAAAAATTTGAATCTACCAGTAGAGTCGTGGAGTTTTGTACTATTCCATATATTGATTAAAAAACTTGATACTACTACTATAAAACTCTTTGAAATGAATTATGCTTCTTCAGACATTCCCACCTATGAAGATCTTGTTACTTTTTCGAAAACTCAGTGTACTGCATTAGAATCAGTTGTGTTATACTCTCAAAAAAATAGTCGAAGTTCATACAATGCTAAATTCAGTTCAAATGGCGAGTTTTCTCGAGACGATAAAAATGAAAAAAATCGTTTTTAGTTGCCAACAATCACAAGACTACAGGGATTTGTTCACTTTGTAATTCACCTCATTCAATATATAGATGCCCCTTATTTTTGAATAAAACTCCTACTGATCGGTATAAGTTGGTCAAACAAAAGGGTTTGTGTTTGAATTGTTTACATCCGTCACATCGCTCTTCTGAGTGTAGAGTTCAAGAAACTTGTCGTGTTTGCCATCATAAGCATCATAGTTCAATTCATTTTACAGGCAGCACTTCTGAACCGAGTGCTGAACCAAGTAGTTCGGGTTCAAATTCGGCGATTTTACAAAGAAAGTGGTACTTCTAATAATACTTCGAATGTATCCTCCAATCATTTGAATTTTCTTCTTGGTTCTGTTAAAAATAATACAATAGCCTTATTAGCCACCGCAGTAGCTGAAATCAAGGACAAATACGACATTGTTCACAGGGTCAGTCACAGGGTCAGGGTATTCATTGATGGTGGTAGTCAAGTTAGTTTAATGACTTCTTCATGCGCTAATCGTTTAAAATAATCTCGGTCTCGTTTGTCAATAGTTGTTAGTGGAATTGGGCAGTCTGCACTGGAAGCCAAATCAGGACTTACATTTCAGCTTCGACCTGTAGCAAGAGAGTTCCCAGTAGTCAGCGTAGAAGCTGTAGTCAAACCAAAAATCACCTCACATATGCCAAGTTCTCATTTTTCTTTCGAAGATTGGGCTCATTTAAAAGATATTCAGTCGGCCGATACTCACTTTAATATTCCTAGTGGAGTGGATATTTTGTTGGGAGCGGAGTTGATTTCCGACATTCTGCGTAGCGGCCAAGTTCGTGGAGATCCTGATCAGCCTATGGCTATGGAAACAATATTTGGCTGGGTAGTTACTGGTAAAATATGTCTTCAGCCTTCTACAATAAAATACTCATTTTTAACGCATGGTCAAACTTCCTCGTTAGAATTTACTTTGAAGAAATTTTGGGTATTGGAAGAAGTGCCTCATTCAACATGCCTGGATCAAGATGAACAAAAGTGTGAAGATTTTTTTGTAGCTTCTCATTATCGTGATCCATCTGGAAGATATATCGTATACTTACCTTTCAAGGAAGAAACACCTTCTTTTCTCGAAACTCGTTCGATGGCGTTAAGGCGATGTTTTGGTTTGGAACGTCGATTATTACAAGATAAAAAATTATATTCGGCTTATTCATACTTCATGAAGGATTATTTGGAAAATGGACGCATGACAAAAATGGATAGTTTGACGAAAGATCCAAGTAAGGTTTATTATATTCCCCATCATGGAGTACAAAAGCCTGATAGTACCTCAACAAAGTTACGTGTCGTTTTTGACGCATCTGTTTCACCCCCTGGTGGTGAATCTTTGAATGAAAAATTATTGATTGGACCAAAGTTACAACAGGATTTAGTTAGTATTTTACTTCGTTTTAGGATACACCCTTTTGTGATAACAGCTGATATTCGACAAATGTATTTGCAAATACTCGTTGCTCCAGAACAACGGGATTACCAGCGGATTGTGTGGCGTTTCGATCCCAATGGTCAACTTGATGAATATCAGGTGAATACTGTGACTTTCGGAGTTGCAAGCTCGCCCTATTTAGCTATTCGAACTCTGTTGCAGCTTGCCAAGGACGAAGGCCATAATTTTCCTAATGCAGCCAAAATTTTGAATTCGGATATATATGTCGATGATTTGGTCACTGGAGGAGAGTCTCTAGAATTTGTCAGGTCTCTCAAAATGAGATAATTGGTCTGTTGAAAAGAGGGGGTTTTGAGCTCAGAACATGGTCGAGCAATCGTGCCGAACTTTTGAATAGTTTTCCCGTAGATTTTCTACATCAGTCTTCGCTATCGTTCGACAGTGAGGATAATTCTGCAATTAAGATTTTGGGTCTGCAATGGCGACCAACTTTGGATACATTTTCATATAGCGGTGAAATCATTGAACGGACTTGTTCAATGATTTCAATAGAGTCACCAAAATTCAAGATCTAATTGAGCCCAGTTGTTGGCACCATGTGAAAGGAATAGACAATCCTGCTGATTGTGCCTCTCGTGGTTTATCTGCCACAGAATTGGCAGGGCACCAACTGTGGTGGAAGGGCCCATCGTGGCTTACGGATTCATTTGAAGCATGGCCTATGGTAGAACTGGAACTCGCTAATTTGGGTTGTCTTAAGGAAGAAGAAAGGGCAATTTCGTTGACAGGGTTTACTTCGTTAGATTCTGTAGATAATCTTATTGAAAAATTTTCGCCTTTGCTTAAAATTCAAAGAATAATTGGCTATGTTTTTCGGTTTTTTCATTACACAAAAACTAAAAATAAAACTTTTGATGTTTTTAGTCAGCAGGAATAGACGAGAGAGAGGAGTAGATCACTTCTCATTCTTGTTAAAAGAGTACAATACAAGGTTTTTGCTGAGCTGATAGACAGTTTGGCACATAAAAAACCCATTTCCAAAGCATTTCGAAAATTGTCACCGTTTCTTGATGAAACTGGATTACTGAGGGTGGGTTGTAGATTGGTAAACGCTCGTATTCCTTATGATAATAAGCATCCCATTCTACTTCCTCAGGAACATAGACTCGTTGAACTTCTGATAAATGAATATCATCAGAGAACTTTTGGATTTTGAATGCCAAAAATGCTATTAGATCAGTTATATCGAGATGTATTCGATGTTTTAGGGTTCGTCCTAATTCATTAACCCCTTTTGTGGGTAATCTTTCGGCTAGTAGAGTTTCACAAGTGAAACCTTTCTCGATTGTTGGGGTGGACTTTGCTGGCCCCCTGAATATTACCTTGTCAAAGGCCCGTGGTTGTAAGAGTCAGAAAGCCTATATATGTGTATTTGTGTGTTTCGCTACTAGGGCCATTCATCTGGAATTAGTTTCCGACTTGTCGTCAGATGCATTTCTGGCGGCTTTACGTAGATTTCTAGGTAGAAGAGGTCACCTATCGGTGATAAACAGTGACTGTGGTACCAATTTTGTGGGGGCAAACTGATTGCTGAAGGAGATGTTTCAACAAGCTGTAGATGTCGAACATATTGAATGGAAGTTCAATCCACCTTCTAGCCCTCATTTTAAGGGTTTGCACGAAGCTGGGGTAAAGTCGGTCAAAGGACATTTGAGCAGGGTCATTGGCGAACAAATCCTTTCTTTCGAAGAGATGTATACGATTCTTGTACAGATTGAATAAAACTTGCTACACACAGAAAACTAATTCAAAACAAAATCAGTACTCCATGAAGGTATAAACGGTTAAATGTTTTGATGAATAATTTGAAGAGCCATTCCACAATTTTCTAAAATATATCTAATCATCATCAGTGAATAAAATACCCTTACCTACCAGGTAAAGTAATCAACCCAACTAAATCTCACAAGTGACAGTGACAAATATCATTCATATTAAAGGGTGGCTGCGATCGAGCAATGTGGCTTTCCTTCGCTTCTGTATAGTTCTGATTTCTGTGCCTTGGGCTTATTACTTATATGGCGCTAAAATAAATTAATTCATTTTTAGCACCATATCTAAACGAGCAGGAGGGCGAGGGATCTGATCGAGCAAAACCGTTTGACCGATGGAATTGTAAGGAGTTTTATCAACAGTGAGACTGAATTGTGAGGGGAGTATTTTATTTACCAGTAACTCAAAGGCGGAACAGTCTTTCGAAGATAGTACTGTAGCTTGGCTGGTCGATTAGTAAGGGTGTTGATTGGTTAGATTGCGGCATTGATAGAGATATATCAATAAGTTCTAGAAAATGACTCCAGCATGAGAGTCAGACAGTTTAATATTTTGCACACGGATTAATTCCCGAAAAAACTATTCTTGATATTTCCACCTTGCCATTTCGATTGTTCACTGGACCTAGAAGTATTTTCAGGAATTAGCATTGTTTTACTATGTCTTTATACTTATCGCATCTTATGCAGACTCGAAAACATTAGTCATATTTTACCCGACTGCCTTTTTTTCTGTCACATGTTATTGATTTTTCCGGCAGTTAGCATTTTCTGCGGGTACAGTTCTGCAGATTCGATCTTGAGTTTGGAATACTTTTTGAATTCATTCGTTTGTGAGGCCAATGTTTGTCCGTTTTGAACAGGCTTCTAATAATTTTCGATATGAGATATGCCATGAATATTGATTATGTGGAACAGTAGAAATCAAAGAAATTGCACTGTTTTTAGTCGTTACTAGCAATCAAACACTTTTTAGTAATTAATTCTTTCGAAAAATGTTCAACAAAAGTGATGAATGTTGAAGGTCTTTATAACACAATAAATTCATCAACCCTTTCAGTTATCGATTTGAATTTTTCCTGACCTCTCACTTGAGATATTTACAGTCTTTGAATAGAAAGTCTATAAATGAATTCTCAATAGAATCATAATTTTCATTCTAGTACATCCTGCTGATGATGTTTGGAAGGTGAAATGGAGAAAAAGTTCATAAATTTTGCGAAATTATAGAGTTGTAAAATACACTTCCAGCTGCAAATTGCGTTTTAATTTAATGGAGTTAATGTGTCGAGATGGAACATGCAAGCCGTAAACAGGAAGTTTTATGGCTGGCATTATATTTTATTCGTCGTGTTGCCACCCCTTGAACGCCGTTAAAATAATGATCATATTGAAGGTGCCTCGGAAAAAGAAGGCAAATCATACCGAATACTCCAATAGTCGTGCTCTTTTCGGTGGGAGAAATAAACGGAGCCATTCGTGGAGGATCAACAAACAAACATGAAACCAACCCCATCTACACTACTCTCTCTTTTCTCGAGCAGAATTTTCTATCAACAATAAGATTACCTTGTGATTGTTGGTGATTGGTTGGTGTGGCCAAGCGGTCTACGGCGCTGTCTGTACATTAAATTTGGCTCCTTCGTTGCCTGTTCAATCCGGGGTCGGGCCAGAATTTTTCTGGCCGGCTCGGTGCGATAGGCAATAGTTGGTTGCCTAGATACCTAGTCTAGTAGGTGGATTGGATATCTGGATTGAATACACCAACCGACCCGGTAACACTGTGGGTTCTTCCCGACCGTGAAAATCAGTAGGATGCCCTAGAGCGCCTTCTGGGCGCACTCGAGAGAGTATTTTATAAAGGTTTATCAATACTCATGGAACATCTATGAATTTGTATCGTGAAGTTCCAGAGAATAAAATTTCCAGTGCTGAATACTATCACAGTTTTACTAAAATGGTTCTGATTTAATTCTTCTAGAGAACACAGAATACGGTAAACGGGGATTAGTTCGTGTTATTAGCGAAAAAAAAAACAGAAGTTAATTCGAGATAGCGTTTGGAGTTGTACGAATTATTATTAACTTTTATCTAGATCTAGGCTCTATTTCACTTCCAGACAGGAACCAATTTTAGATACTCAGACACTGTTATTATTTTTAACAGATAATAATAGATCATTCTCTGTGATTGTAATGGTACTTATTTCAGTATAACGTAAAAAAAATATTGGAAAAAAAAGGAAAATTCTAACTAAAATTCTACTAAAATTGTATCTATAATACCTACATAATTTATAACAGTGCTATTCGCTGTGCATCTTTTACATTTTGGAATTATTCGCATTTTGATCCATTGTGTATTCCAAAATTCAATTGAGGTATTATGTGAAATGCTCTACGGAGATCTGAGAAAATGAAATGGCTATAGTGTAGCCGCTGAAAAGATAGAATGATCACGTGAACGGCACGCACTCTTTGAATGTTCCTCTCCCCAATGTTACAAGTACGATTTATACCACTCAACAAAAACACACACACACAAAAATGTAACACACGTAAATACAAAGCACAAATGATTACAGTACAGTGTAAATAGTTCTTCATTTATTTCAGTTTAAAAGGCGTGGCTACCCCGCGCAGGCTATATATAGATGCAGGCATTCACTGATCACGCGTCCTTGAATTCTATCTTTTGAACGGCCCGACTATAAAAAAATAGTTTCTTGACAATGACAATAATTACATTTTATGGCGAAGGTGCATCTTACATAAATAAATTTGAAAACTTCGTCAGCTGGACCGTATATATATATATATAAATTTGGTAACTGCCTTGGGCAAAGAAATGCAATGCCACGAAAACTGAGAGATGGAATGGAGATGCGGATATCCTTGTGTTCCTGTGGGACACTGCCATGTTGGAAATTAACTTCCAAACCAGTTCTCCAGTTAATCTCAAGTCATTCCTGAAATTTTCATTAGAGGCCCCGAATGGGTTGCACATATCTCGCAACTGTCTATTGAATCTCCGACTCACTTGCCTAGGAAATAAAAAAATCCTGACTACGTTATTCGAAACCAGGAATAAACATACCTTCTTCGTAGCTCTTCCAAAATTTTCATAAATATTTCCTGCTCAAACTGTTCCATATATATATATAAATATATATATATATATAAGTATATATATATATATATATATATATATATATATATGGAGAAATCACAAAGAATATTTCCCTCATATATAAAATGTTCCATAAGAGCAATGCAATTATCGAAAACTTATAGCGGTGATTGCATTGTATCAAGTCACCATAACAACTCATTTGAAACCGTATCGCTAGACATCAGTAAACAACCCAAATGAATGTCAGATAGACCTCAAAAATAGAAAAAACATTTCGCGTTTTGGTGAGTGCTCCTTACAATCTCTAGAGGAAAGTATAAATGAACAAATAATAACATTTCCTTGAGAATTTCTTTATTCGTGAAATATTTCAATGAATTACATCCGTGCATGAAAATGACCGGATAATTTTGCATTCAAGCGTGATATACAAATTGCATTCGGTTATTTTCATATTTTGTAAAAGAGTCCTCGTCCTTCGGACTCGGGCACTTTCGCCAAAATATGAAAATTAACTAGCAATTTTTAGATATCACGCTTTCTTGCAAAACTATCGGTAATTTTTATGCACTCGTGCAATTATAACCGAAAGTATACTATTTGGACTCAAAAATGTAATATCAATCAATTCTGACAAGTTGACAGATTTTTTGTTTTTGAAACAACATGTCTACTAGGTGAAACATTTGTATCGACATTATTTTCGGAGTTATTTCCAACATACTTCCCCCTTGCAACTGTGAAGATTGCAAATATAAAACGACGAAAACATCAAACTTTCAAGAGGAACTAAAACGTTTCGGAATTTTCACTACACGTCCGTATCGCATTGTGATTGTCTTCTCTGGCACCGTTTGCTGTGAGACAGTTTCTTGTCCAGGAACAATATCTTCAACGGTTTCATCTTGGTTGAAATCTTCCTGTTCTTTCGCACTTATTTCCAAAGGAAACAAACGCTGAAATAGTCGAAGTAATTCACCTCCAGCCAATTTTACTCTGGCAACTCTTGATATGCTGTCTCGACAAGAATATGTTTCTATTACTTTTGCCAATGGCCAATTTACTCGTTTCTTGTTGTCCATCTCGACGATCACGATATCTCCTGGTTGAATTTTTGTTGTTTTCCTATGGCCATGATGAACTAGTTCTGCTAGGTATTCTTTCATGATTCTTCCTCTCGAATTATCCCTCACAGTTTGCAGATAACGATGTCTTTTCAATAAACATTTTCTATCTATGGAATCCAAATCAGGAATCTCGTTGTTAGGAATACTCTGTAGAAACTGTAACGGACTAAAAGGAATCAATTCATCATCATTTGAAATATACGTCAGGGGCCTAGAATTTATAATCGTTTCACAGTCACAAAGTATCGTCATCAACTCTTCGTAAGTCACACTGGATTCTCCCAAATTTCTTCTAAGGAGCTCTTTAGTGATTTTGACTAAACGCTCCCACTATCCACGCAATAGTTCTCACAATTTTTGTGTACTTATAAAAGTATCGAAAACAATTAGAAAACTTTTCATTTTCCTGGACTATAGATGAAATTACGCCTTTCTTTTCAGTTGATAACACATCCTGAGAACAAATGATTTCTGATCGAGGCCATAACTAGGAACATTTTAACAACCATTCTGGTCCTTGCCACTACCTATTTTCGAATGGAAATTTAGCACCACAGCCCCTGGACGGTGGGTCAGCTGCATTCATTCTCCCTGGTACATGAAACCAATCATTCGGATCACTAACAAAACAAATTTCTTTCACACGATTTCCAACGAATGTGTTCCAATTTTCTTTGGTTTTAATACATGAAAGTGCAACCATTGAGACGGACCAATAGAAGGTTTTCATTTGGGAAAACATTTCGACTTGTTTCACTGACTCACATAACCTGACCCCGATCATGGTAGCTAATAATTCCAACCTCGGTAACGTCATTGGTTTTATGGGAGCAATTCTTGTCTTTGCTTGTATCAAATGAAGATTTACCTTATTGTTGTTCTCTGACCGTAAAAATATACAAGCCACGTAGGCCGATTTACTGGCATCACAAAAGACATGCAAAGTATTTAAAGTATCTCTGTTTAACATATTAGTTAAAGTTCTAGGTACTGTAAATAAACTCAACCATGAAATTTGTTTCAACCAATTTTCAAATTCTGTAACTATATCGTCAGGCAGTTCCTTATCCCAGCAGAGGTTATATTTCCAAGTCTTTTGCAAAATGAGTTTTGGTATCAAAGTTACTGAACAAACAAATCCAATAGGGTCAAAAATTCGTTGTGAAATCGACAATAATCCCCTCCGTGTTCTAGGAATGGATATCACTCCGGCTAGAGGATCAATATCACAGAATAAATTATCATTTTTGTAATTCCATGATAAACCTAGTACTGAGCAAACATTATCTTTACAAGTTACAATTGATTAGTTTCTTACCTCCTTTCTTCTGTGTTGTGAAAATTGTAGCTGCAGTATTAAGTTCATGGCAATCATACCGTTGTGATTTCACCTTACTGACGCTGAGTGTTTTTCCTGTATCTCTTGCCGGTACAAAGCTGGTGCCTGCCAACTTAATCCTTCCCTCACTCTCAACTTCGGCTTTCAGAAAATCTGATAAAAAGAATCAAATGATTAGTGGAATCTTTACCATTAGTCACACTAGAACCCTTTTTTGAAATGGAAATACGATGTCTCTCCCAAACTCTAAGGACATCTTCTGGAAGAGCTGATTCTACTAGTGGGTACAGCATTGCGGCATAATTGTCACTAGTGACACCTAAAGTTTCGAGAGCACGCAATTGTGTTTCGAGCTTGTCAAAAAAATTGGCTAAAGACATACCTGCTTTTTGTGTGATGGACTGTTTCAAAACGAGATTCAGAAGCTCCCTGACATAAACCTCTATTAGGAATTTATCCCTAGCAAACCTAGTTTTGAGCTGGTTAATGGCCTTTTCGTATTTGTCTCGAGAAGGACGAAAACTTTCAACTAACTCCCTCGCAGCAGACCCCTGTTCCGTAGCTTGAACTAGATATTGGAACTTATCACCATTATCAATTTCCGGATCTTCGTGGATTTTCTTAAATTGGCCCCAGAAACCGATCCAATTCTTCACCTCGCCTTCAAATTTCTTCAGTTCGAGTTTTGGCAATCTGAAGTTTCTCTTGCTATTTCCTTCGTTGACTGAATTGACATTGCTCATTGTATCTCCTTGTCTTCTTTCCTTGCTGAGATGAAAATTAGCATTGGTTTTACATCTGATCATTTCTTCTTTATAGAATTCAACTGTAGTCCACTTCTGTTCGAACTCAACATATCCAATATTTGCAGAACATAGTGTTTCACGAATCTGCTCATCGAAAATGAATAAACGGTCGCTTTCATCATCTAACTGATTCAAACATGCCATTATATCTTCTTTCCTGGATAGTTTTTTCTTGAGCAAGCTATCCAGCTGGTTGCACGTTTTGTTGAACGAAATTCTTAATTGAGTCCTCTGTCTTTGAAGCTGGTTTACTTTCTCTATTACTGGTCCTGTCACGGTCGTCAATTAATGTAAAATATGGAGAAATAACAAAGAATATTTCCCTCATATATAAAATGTCCCATAAGAGCAATGCAATTATCGAAAACTTACAGCGGTAATTGCATTGTATCGAAAACTTAGAGCGGTAATTGCATTGTATCAAGTCACCATAACAACACATTTGAAACCGTATCGCTAGACGTCAGTAAACAACACAAATAAATGTCAGATAGACTTGAAAAATAGAAAAACATTTCGCGTTTTGGTGAGTGCTCCATACAATCTATAGAGGAAAGTATAAATGAACAAAAAATGACATTTCCTTGAGAATTTCTTTATTCGTGAAATATTCCAATGAATTACATTCGTGCATAAAAATGACCAGATAATTTTGCATTCAAGCGTGATATCTTATACAAATTGCATTCGGTTATTTTCATATTTTGTAAAAGAGCCCTCGTCCTTCGGACTCGGGCACTTTCGCCAAAATATGAAAATAAAGTCTTGCAATTTTTAGATATCACGCTTCCTTGCAAAATTATCGGTAATTTTTATGCACTCGTGCAATTATAATCGAAAATATACTTTTTGGACTAAAATTGAAATTTGAAATGTGATATCAATCAATTTTGACAAGTTGACAGATTTTTTGTTTTCAAAACAACATGTCTGATAGGTGAAACATTTGTACCGACATTATTTTCGCAGTTGCACACACACACACACACACATATATATATATATATATATATATATATATATATATATATATATATATATATTATGAGCTGTTTTCTCGGGTTTCATTCCGTGTTCTGATGTTTTACTGATGTAAACTGGTTTCAATCTTGTGTGAAATATGTATAGGACCTGAGAATTTCGTTCCTACGTATCCGAGTTATTCGAAATCCTCAATTCAACAGTCCCTTCGGATTTGTAGGCACTTCCCAATTCATGAACCTCATTATAAAATGGATGTCCTGAGAGGCATTAAAGAATGATAGTCAACAAAGAAATGAAAATTTCATTGCCCATGATGTGTCTCTGAGGTAGAAGTGCTAATGGGGATTTGGGTAGAGTTTTTCGACTCATATCCGGGGAAAAGAACTCATTAAAATCTCCGAGTGGTCGTGACAGTAAAGTTCATGAGAGTGTCCCCACATGACTTGCCTGGGGCAGGCTGAATTGTTGAATGACCATACAATCTTCGTCAATCTTTTTCCTAGGAGCAGAGTTGCCAATTGGAAAGTATAGAACCACATCGAAGTTGCTTCCGCTGACGTGAAAAAAGAATTGGAATATTCTTTAGTTTTACTGGATATTTCCAATTTGAACCCCTTGAATAATTACAATGGTGTATCCCAAAAAGAAGCAGTAGGGCCGTTAAAATTGTGAATTTCTCAAAATGGAACAAACCGAATGATGTTCAATTTTCGATGAGGGATTTGATGGGTATCTTCTGATGAGCTCCCAGAAAGTGAGTGATATAATCTGCTTGCTTGCTGAACTTCATGGTCGGCAACAAGGATGAATCGTCTGCCAAAATAACACTGTACATTCTTATTACTTCGGTATCGATGATTTTCTAAGAAAAATCATAAGTCGTGTACAGTTTCTAGTCAGCCCCGTATGTTCTTCGTTTGAATTCGTATCCGAAAAATTATTTTTGTCATGTAGCGCTTCAAAAAGTTTATTTTCTGGAAGAAATTCACCCTTTTTGGACAAATCGTGGCTTACTAGTATGAAAAGTAAACATAATTAACATAAAATTCAAAAACATATTAGGATGAACGGATGAGTAGGCGATTCGAGTCAACTGAATGCATATGATTTCCCGAGCGATTTGCGGAAGGAGTAGTTCGTACAACAGAAGTGGATATGGTGGCCATATCGCACGAAGACGAAGTTTGAGCACGATGGTGTAGTATCATATTGATAATCAATTTAAGATATAGAGTATTCTTTCGATATGAAAAATTCTAAGGAAAGAAACTTTATTGAATTCAATATTTATCGACAAAGTAGATATTTCAAAACTTTCTTCATAGTATCATATTGATAATCAATTTTGGATATAGAAGATTTTTTCGATATCCATGAAAAACTCAAAGGAAAGAAACTTTATTAAATTCAATTTGAACGATACGAGTTCAATTAGTAATGTCGAATTGACAAAAGTACAAAAAAAATTGGTATTGGTGAGACTCGAAGCATTAACCAACCAGGCCATATGGACAATTTCAGTTAATTATTGGTGGTGGTTGGTGTGATGTGGAGAGTAGATGTAAGTCCTCCAATTCCATAAAAATAATCATCAATTGTGACAATTTGATATTGACTCAATATACTAGAGAATATTCCAGACATAAGTTCATTCATTTATGCTTAAATGAAACGACTTGGATTTTGTGTTTGTAGTTGAACAGCTCATAACTTTGACGTTTCTACAAGGTTGACCCTGGTAACCAAGTATTTTGTTCTATATATATATATATATATATATATATATATATATATATATATATATATATATATATATATATATATATATATATATATATATATATATATATATATATAATAGAGTTCGGTACACTCAGATAGATCTTCTTAAAATAAATGAATTCGACTACTGATGATTCAGGAACAGCTACTAATGATGTCACACACATGCGCTTTTACTAAAGAGTACGGAAAATTATGTCATTCAACGTAAACTTTCTTCGACCTCAATATCTTGTCCTGGTCAGGGGTTAAGGAGAGGGGGACTTCCTGCGGTTGCACTGTATATTTGATTATACTTAATATCCTTCAATAATAAACATTGAGATTGGTTTCATAAGATCCGAGATGTAGGGGTTCGAAAGTGAAAAAATTAACAAAACGAGAAAAAAAAGTGAAAATACAAAATTTTACAATATTTCAAACTCTAGAGAATTTCAAAGGTGAATTGATGAGCCAAGTGCAAGGATAGTCTCCGTTTATGATATTTTTCCAAATGCTGCCTATACTGAAGTGAGGAGTCAGGGGGTTTCCATAACTCTGTTTTTTATCAGAATAAATGCAGTTATAAGGCTTTGAGCATTGAACTGTACATTATTTGTTGACAGTTAGATTATTCGATCCGGTTTCCAATTTTCAAATTTAATTAAATTGCCGTAGAAAACCCTCGCCGGAAACTGTATTCGTATATATCGTCTCTAAATAAACAAAATGTCAAAGCCAAGTCAAACCAAAAAATTGAATGATATTATGAACACTGTAAATATTACTTCAGCCAGGTAAACCGAAACGAGCGGGTCCAATATTTGCTTTTGTAATGGAGATCGGCTACACTCTCCATTATTGACGTACTGTATCCACTACAGTTTCCATATTCACAGTTTACAGTTCGAGAGATAATGTTTGTTGATTTTACAAATTAAATTCGAATTTTCCATATCGCCGGAAAAGCCCGCGATCAAGTCGAGAGTAGGTAGGGTCGAAGATTTTACCGGAAAAAGTTTTCTGAAAGCTTTTCCAGCAGTAATTATCGAGGGTGAAATTATTTTTGGGGGATTTCTTCGGGATTAAATCGTTGTGCAAGACTATGCCAGGATGATCCAGGAGTATTATGCTGCTACTCTTTTTGAAGGTATGTAGATTGACAAAATTTAATTCGAAAGCGTTTCGCATTCAGACTCAACCACCTAAGGGTTGAGTTGAAAAATGATAGAATGGAGTGACAAATGCAATAAATTTCACCCCATATGACAACGAAATGATTTCAGATTGATGATTTTAATTAGCCACCGATAATACTAACATATCCTTTCTTCTTCGCCTTGCTTGGAGACCGAAAAAATATGATTAGTCCGGTCATAATCAAGCCAGGGTCGAAAGCATTCCTGATCTATACTTCATTTCATCAGAACGAAGAATGTTATATCCATTTTCAGATAATTTGTTAAATATATTTTTGATTTTTCAACTTCTACTTCTTCCAGTTCCGAAGATACAGTGTGTTACAATGAAAACATAACAGAGTCGTTTTCGAATATAAAATGTAAGGGTTTTAAAAAAAGTTTGGACATGTCGATTTCTAATTAAAGGGGGACACCTTTCAGACTAATCAGATAGTTTGTACGCACACCCTCGAAGGGGTACGTCCGACGACCCTTATTTAGATAGGGAAAGTAGGTCGAGTGGCACCTTGTTTTAAAGGTCTTTCGAATACCTTTACAACTCTGTTGAAAAAAAATTTTTTTTTTACGATTGGTAACCAACCCCATCCCCCGAAAAAATATCCTCGTAATAAACAAAAAATACGAAATCACATGGACACATATTAGCAGGTTGTTATAAAAAGCAAAAATGTATTTTTTTATGATAGTTCTGAACGTAAATTGTACCTTGAAACAACAGCTTTGAACTCAATACAAATACCTTTAAAACTTCAAATTATCTCGAAAACTAATCGTCACAAAAATTTTCTGTTAACAGAGTTGTAAAGGTATTCGAAAGACCTTTAAAACGAGGTGCCTTTCGACCTACTTTCCCTATCTAAATAAGGGTCGTCGGACGCACACTTCCGAGGGGGTGCGTACTACAAAAAAATCTGAGTAGTTTCAAAGGTGTCCCCCTTTAATTATAAATCGACGTGTCCGAGCTTTTTTAAAAATCTTACTTTTTATATTCAACAACGGCTCTATTGAGTTTTCGTTGTTACACACTGTATATGGAAAAACACGAGATCTCAAAAACTATTATTTTGGCTATATCTTCTTTATTTCCAGAGCATAAGAACTTTCGATGAGCTATCGGATTATATTCATAGTACTTTTTTAAAGCCGACCGTAATTTTGGTGTGGCAATATGCATGCTTGGGCAATGTTCATTTCATATTGGGAAATAAAGATATTCTGAAATTGTTGAAACTTTTGGCAATTCACGATCATCGTCAAGTGAACTATTGTTTTTTACCTATAATCACATTACTAATAGATGGATGGATATCCAATAAAGGAGCTATAACACAATCTGCAAAATCACTAGATCATAGTAATTTGTAATATTTTCAAAGAGCAACGATGAAGAATAGGATCCAACACTGAAAAAATATAGAGGAATTATGACTTAGGTTGGTGACCAATTTTGCAACCTTGCGCCATAAAAATGTTATGTGCAGAACCTAATCTGAAGAGGGGCATTTATGAATGTATGGAAATGAATGAATGATTATAATTCGTACATTTATTGTGTCGATGATTACAATTTTGAACATTGAATGCTTAAAGCGATTCTTTCAAATAGATTTACTCTCCTAATCTGTTTGTTTTTTGAGAGGTGAACCTGAAAGTTCACATGATTCAGTTTTATTGGAATGAGGTTCAAATTGTTGGGTGTGGCACACGTTGGGCAACATCCTGGATGATACAACAAATGATTTGTTGGTTAATCGAAAGTGTTATTGCAATGCGTGACCGGGATTTTGTACTCTGTGCTAACGAATAAAATTCAGCCAAGAATTGAATTCCAATTTTATTGTTTTATATGTATAGCTTGTCTTATGTGTGTTACTACTTGTTTGTATACATATAGGTAGTCTGTTTCAATTTGTTGATCTTAAGGTATTTTGAACTTTTATGATCGATAAATAAGAAATTTTGCATTTAACAGCTCTGTGATCAATTTGTTTATGAAACAATGGCAGTGTGACTGTTTCTTCATACTGTCTCGCTCTTATCATTTCTACCATTTCCAACTTCTTCCTTGAGCAATGAAGGTGTTTCTTGAGGGACAAGTTAATGCTACAGACATCATCATCAACGTTCTGGATTATCCTATAAACGATAAAGTTGTTGCGGAGACAACACTTTTCTATGTCTGTTCAAACTTAGTATAATTATCGAAAAGAGAATCACTGTGATCTCATTTAAATGGACAAATTGATCATTTCAGTTCGAGTTGGAAAAGCAATCTGTTTCGCATCAAATGTGCGTGAAGTGAATTTATTACCTCATTTCTTCAGACTACTGTTGAAGTTATAAGGTAATGATGATTTTATTCCGGCATCGCCTTCTTGACTGAGGTACAGCTAATCCAATTCAACTTGGCACGATAATTGGTTCCACATCCGGTTGCGCACTGGACTGAGAGTAGATTTCTTATGACTGCTTGTACTGCACTGCGCAATACGTCATCATTTCGTTGCCAAGATGGAAGGACAAGCTGTAGTTCTCTCCAAATTCTTTGTAAGTCCCGTTATTTTTAACACTGCTACTTCGCTTACCTCCTATGTTTTAATAACCAAAACGTTCGGCGTTCCTAAAAATTCACTTACAAGTGAATGAAGATGATGGATGACAATGGAAGAATAGTGAGTTTTTGATAATAGTGGTCCGCTTTGTAATTTGTAATTGGCCCAATAAAGCTTGTTATTCGTTTTTCTATAGACTATACATGAATAAATTAGGGGACACTCTGTTTATTCTGATAACTACCCCTCAATGATTTGAAATTAAAATGAATATCATCCGATATCTCATTCAAAGCTAATTTCTATAATTTTCCCAACAAACACCAGATTTTTAGATTCCGATCGAATGTTGCGAAATTACTGTAAAATTTGTTCTTAGTTCATAATCGAAATACAAATAAATTATACTGGGAGATTGCAGACCAGTGAATGTCAATAAGGTTACAGTGTATACTCAAGTACAATTTTTCCTTTTGACGTCGTGAGGTTTTCAATATAGAAATGTTTGAATGATCTTTACGTGGACGATTTTAGGCAAGACGTTAAAACTAGGGGTTAATTGAATATTACTGCAATTTCTTGCATTCAATCCGATCACTAACGAAATTTTTTGAAAATATGTCTCTTATATTTTTTATGTGAAGACCTTCATCAAGCCTGCGGTGTTCAGACTATCAAGTTCATTGATATACAGCAAAATGGGTGGGCCTCGAAATGATGTTAGTGGGTTGCCTTGTTCTCACATCCATGTGTTCAGCTGTAACTGTCACTCCAATAAGAAACTTGTGTATTTTTCCAAATGATTTTTATCACGGGTAACATATGGATGTTTCCTATAATCTTCTTTTGCCGCTAGGACTATTCTCCTGTTTCCTGACCTCTGCTCTTAAGTGAGAGAATCCACTGAACGATCTCTGCTCATCACCTTCATTTCCTAGGGAATGGCCTCTCCTTGTGAAAGCTTGAACGGAAAACATTCTATGTTGGAATCTGCATATCATTCATAGACGTTTGATTCATTTGATCAAGTGGCAGCTAATAACTGTAGTAGTGGCTGAACTGTGACGGGATCTTTCGTTTACCATTAGAATCATTCGTACACAAAATTCACATAGACAAGGCCACCTTACAGAAATCTAGCCTCTTGCAGTCGAGTTCGACAGTATTCAAAATTTGAATGCATTTGGACAAAATCAATTCTGAATTTGATTTTGTTTTGTTTCAATTCTATTTTACGTTTTTGTTGTTTCCGTTCTTTCAACATTTTTATCGTTACTGTTGCTATTGTTGAGTGAAGTTCTCTGGTTACTTATGATATGATGAAACATTTTTGCATTTCTTGTGGTGCAGAATCTAGTATTATTCACCACGATATACAATCTAGCTATCACCGTTGTTTATAGAGATGTGGTTGTCAACCATATTGTTACGATCTTTCCTTTGGGTTCGTTTATTAAAACTCTAAACCACACTGAACTTCTTTTATTACAACTCCTCATCATAATACAATACAACATTATCACTTAGGTTGATCCGCTAACTTTCCAACGCTCTGTACTAAAACACTCTGATAACCTCTCTTTGATAGAAATTCTACACTTCGACTTGTGCCCTTAGCAGTAACAAGGCTCTCTCCATTAAGCTCCACAAAGCTAGAAATTCTGATAACTATCTCCGAATGAACTCTCCACTTAGCTCTGAATAACTCTGCCGAATAACCCTGCTGACTCTCTCTCTGAATAAACTGTCTCACTGAATAACTGTACCGCGATGATGCGTCACCTTTCATACCCGCGTAGTATGGAGAATCTTCGAGAGAGGCCTCGATGATGTGTATATAATTCTCCACGCAATTTACGGGTTACTGGAAAATGACATCGCTTTTCGACCCCTCATATAATTCTGCGTTCATGACCGTCAGAGCCGGCGCTAAGACATTTTGTAACATTATTCCCCCCTCAATTTCGATCGTCCCCATCAAATAATATCTCTTTATTCCCATTGCAACATTTTAGTCTCTCTAGGTGTACGACTTTCATTTTTGTTCTAGGTCTACGTTGAACCCTGTACACCACATCATTCATCCTGTGACGAGGGTTGTACAGCCACACTCGATCTCCTTCTTGAAATCCGCCAGTATTTGCCCTCCGATAGTGCCGCGCCTTCCTCCTGTCAATACGCTCTAGCATCTCTTGTTGTTTAGTGAATGGAACTCTTTTTGATGGTTGTTGAATCGATTGGACTTGGCCAATATTGACTTTCTGTTTGACCAAGTCACCCCATCCTGATGTTTTTAGCTCGAAGATGTCACTTTTACTTTTAATACGACACCTGGTGGCTCTTACAGGGATGACTTGTTTTGTCTTCAGCCGGGCTCGTGCGAAAATCGAATTGTTGGTGGAATCATCCGATGGTCGGGCGCTGCATTCAAGGTCGTTATCCACTGTAACACGAGATACTTCCTTTGATAGACAGACGACCCTCGGTGACCTTGACCTCGCAGGTGATTGCGAACTTGGCGGCATCCTGACAGTTGAGTTGGATTTTGGTGGCATTCTCACCTTGCAATATTTCATGAAATGCCCTGATCTTCCACATCTATAACATTTCCTCTGCGGAATTCTCTTCCTGCAGTCTTTTATAAAATGCCCCGGCTTTCTACATCTATAGCAAATCTTCTGTGGCATTTTCACCTAACAGTCTTCCATTAGATGTCCTGGTTTTCCGCACCTGTCGCATTTTCTTTTCTTCTGGGTGCTCATTCCACTTATCATTAACTTGAGTTTTTCCAGAACCTTCTCGAAAGAATCAGACTCTGCGTCTGAGAATTGTCCAGGATCTTCTATTGATACCGATTCCTGACGTGGTAACCCTGTCTCGGCGATTTTGGTTCTTGAGAAGAGCCCTCTGTTTTTCTAGACCTCTCATTTCATTTCCCATCTCATATCTCATTTGATTTCTCATCTCATTTCTTATCTCCTCTCGCACTATATCCACTTTCTTATTGAATTCATCGTCGATTTCCTCAACGTATTCTTCCAGTTCTCCTCCTAGATTTGCTTTTAGTTCTTCCTGATCTGCTTTCAGTTATTTCATTCGTACTTCGGTGTTGTGGAACACATTCTCGAAGAACTTCTGGAAGTCTGCTTTCCGTTGTTTTTCTATTTGCTCTAATTCATTCTTTTGTTTGACTAGAATTTTCTGGAGTGATTCTTCTAGATCTTTCTTTACTTCTTCTCGTTCTTTTATTATATCTTGCCGCCGCTTTTCTTCTAATTCTTTTTCGTCCTGTCATCGCTTTTCCTCTTCTTTCTTCTCCTGCCGACGCTTTTCTTGTAATTATTTTTCCTCTTGTCGTCGCTTTTCCTTTTCTTGCTTTTCCTTCTGCCGTCGTCTTTCATAATCCGCAAATGGATTGTGGATACTTCTATTCATGTCCTCCATCGTATCATATGACGTACTCATATTCATCATAAATAGTTTTCTATATCAGCAAAATTCCACTTCCGATACCACTGTCACGATATTTCCTTTGGGTTCGTTCATTAAAACTCCAAACCACACTGAATTACTTTGATTACAACTCTTTATCACAATACAATACAAAACAATCACTTGAATTGCTCCGCTAACTTTCCAGCGCTCTGTACTAAAACACTCTGATAACTTCTCTTTGAAAGAAATTCTACACTTCGACTTGTGTACTTAGCAATAACAAGGCTCTCTCCACTAAGCTCCAATAAGCTAGAAATTCTGATAACTATCTCTGAATAAACTCTCCACTTAGCTCTGAATAACTCTGCTGAATAACTCTGTTAATTCTGTCTCTGAATAAACTGTCTCACTGAATAACTGTCCCGTGATGAAGCGTATCCTTTTATACCCGCGTACGCCTATGAAGACTCGAGAGAGGCTCCGATGATGTGTATCAAATTCTCCACGCGATTCATGAGTTCCTAGAAAAATGACGTTGCTCTTCGACCCCTCATATTATTCTGCGTTTATGAACGACATAGCCAGCGCTAGGACATTTCCTTTCCTCAATCAACTTCTATCGTCAACTCTATTTGAAGCTTCACTATCTTTCTTTCGACATTTCAGTCAAACCATTGTTCATAGAGATATATAGTAAGCCAACCATTTTTAAATATGGATTGAAGGGATGGATACTACGGGAAGATGGCACTAGTGATTTCGTTCTGAAGTCATGTCTTTGCTTTCATTTTCCTTACAGACGTCCTAGCTTGAATCCCATATTCTCTTGATTATTATACATAGTGACAAGAGATGACAATCAATTCAGAAACTGAAGTGGATTTTTGTTCATATCGTAGGTCATTCATATTTTGTAGATTATTTCAATGCCCAAACATTCATTTCCTGTATGAACTTCTATTGCCAACTTTACTCTGAAGCTTCATTGTCATTCTTTCCATGTTTCAGTCGAACTGACAAAGAAATCTGCAACGAATCTAGTTGCCAAAGAAGGAAGCTTTATCGTGCATTATCAAGTGAAGGGGAATATCGACATTATGGTGTAGATGGCGTAACAAAAATGCTTCAAATCCTTTTTGTGCATACATTGACAAACTATTCTATTTCTACATGAACAATGGTCAAACTGACAGACACAACTCTACCTATTTTTCCCTTCAGAGTGGGCAAAATTGTCGTGAATTGCCAAGCAAACGGAAATATCGACATTATACTAAATATAGTGTAACAAAAACGCTTCAAATCGTCTTTACCCAGGCATTGACTAACTATCTCTATAAACAATGCTACTTCCACAGATCAATTATTTCTAGTATTAGAAAATACATCATCTCTTCATCACATATTACCGGGACCAAAATTGTTGTCAACTAATGAGTTCTCTTCAATATTGTTTATAAACGTTCTGAATTGAGTAAGAGGATCTGAAAATTTTTGGAAATTGATGTGCCAAACTTATGAACTTAACCTATAACCACAAAGCTCAAAGGAAATATGACTACCAGATTTACGAAGTGTACCTATGCTGGAAATCTCCCGAGGGGATTTCCTCAGTTGGAATTGTTAAAATAAATAATGCCAGATATCGACAATTTGGGCAGTAGACGTATCAGCTCAGAGTCAATGCATACCTGCAGTCATATTCTACTATTATATCCGGCTACAATGACAATATGTTCTTTATCACAGTTGTAGCCCTTTCATATTTGAAGCCGAGGTCAATTTTGTACCAATTTCTGTAGGCTCTGGCATTATTTGGTATTATTCGCATTTCTATAGTCAATCATATTGGACATTCTTATAACCTATAGTGGAAATGGTTATAAAATTTTGAGCTACTGTATCAACTTCTGTTGTGAATGTCATGATGATAGGCAAAATAAAAAAATGCAAGCTCACTCCCTCAAGGATGAAAAATGTATTGGAAAAATATAAGCTCCTAGTTCATACCATTAATTCTGGGATGAAACTAATGACAATGAGAGTTATAACAACTTTTTGTAGCTTTTTTATAGAATAACCTCACAGGTGTTGAAATAATCGGTTTTAATCAGCATGGATGTCAAAGGTTGAAGTTCACCAGTACAGCTTTTCATTCATTCCATGAAACTTAACTAGGCATATGGACGCAGAATAAGCCCTGCCACGACCAAGGCATTTGACTGTGCCGATAAAGAAATGGTTCTGAGAGAATTGTCCAAATTAGGAACCAATGGTCAAGCTCTGAGATGGATCAGATCCTACCCATATGTCCGACGATTATTATCACTCTTATGAATATCCTTGGAGAAAGTACTCTAAATTGTGATTGTCCCTTCACAGATTTTGTTTTTAGGTCCAATGTTGTTTCCAATTCATATAGAGGACCTCATTCCAGTGGATCCATCTGTTCTTTTCACCCTATATGCGGAAGACACATTGGTGCTTGTCTCAGAAATATCGGACATATTATTCGAAGAGAAATGTAGTACTTTCAGTAACTTTAAGGAATTGTTCTCTGCGAACTTTCTCTTTCTCAATAGAAACTAGATGTGTTCGTTTTCTCAACCAAAATAAGCAAACTGGCCAACTGAATTTGATTATAGATGGTGATCTAATGAATCATGTTTCATCCTTGAAATTTCAGGAATTCCTCATATAGGAATCCCTAGACTGAAAAAAAAATAGCAATATGGCGCCATTTGCAAAAATTATTCTCCAAACTGATAACACCGGAATCTGCGGTCAGTTCTGAATGAAAAACAGCTCATTCATTTCCTTGTATTATGCACTGAATCGCATTTGGAATATGAAATGGCTTTTGGATATCATTTCCACATTCAATTATTTATTTTCCAAAAACAGTTCATTCGCTGTATCGAAGATCTAGTTGTTATTACTATTTTGTAAAATTTACAATATTGTTGCTACCATGTTGTACATTTCTGAATTATGTTTTCATATTATTATGATTTGTATTCGTGCAGAACAAATAGATAGTAACATTATTTCGATAACATAAACCAAAACGATCTTTATATTCCATTTTCCTAGAATAATGTTCAGTTCAAATTTCCTTCAGAATGGGACAACGAATTTTCAATAAACAATAAACAAGCGGACAAAAAAATGTGCTCGACTACGGATGAATTCAAAGAGCATTGAGTATACAGAGTGGTACAACAAAAAGTATGCACCTAGCTTTCCTTCTCAATTTTGAATTTGAAGCAAAACGGCTTGGAAACGTAGAGTTTGCTTTCGAACGGGACACAGGTGGGTGTCAAAACCCTAAAACTTCAAATGGTAGTGGTCGAGCTATTTATCATATTGAAGGGTACACATTATCTTTCCGATGACACCCTATTCGTTGGAATTCACCCAAACATTCAAAATCGGCGTTAAGAACATCAACCTGATAATTTTGGTAGTGATAATACAAATAAATCTGGGATTTGAGAAACAGAATAACTACAAATATTTCTTTATTACTTCATTTCAATGGAAGCCAGATTTCAGAACGAGGTGAAATTTTTTACTTCCATTTTCGAAAAAATAATTTTGCTAGCCTTACTGCTCGCTTGTTTGAGGACATTCATTTCGATGAAATGATTCGTATGTAGCCAAGTTAGTTAGAAAGTTCGTTGATACCTGATTCGTCTGTAATGTGAAACACCAACCGCAGATCTTCATCAGAACAATATTTCAGAAATTACATCTCCAACAACTCTTGTCGAAGTAACTTTACGATAAATCAATTCACAAAACTCGTTCACTTTTTTTTACAAAGCACCGTTACAAAAAACAAACATTGAAACCTAGCACTAATTGTAAATGTTTGATTCCTAATACCCAAAACTCATTGGTAGTTTTCATCAATACCAAAATCATTGAATTGAAGTTCTTAACGCCGTTTTCGCATTCATTCTTGAGGTGAATATCAATGGACAGAGTATCATTAGAAAGATAATTTTATGCCTTTTTACATGATTCATCACTTGACCCCACATTTCATTTGCAATCTCAGTCGTGACACCTCCTCGCTAGGGGGTTGAATTCATTTGTTGGAGAAAATGTCCAAAATGTGTCACCCTCAAATTCAAACTCTACGTTTCGGAGCATTTCTGCTTTGGAATACGAACAAAAAATAAAAACTAGGTGCATACTTTTAATTTTGTCATTGTTATTGTAATATCAATAGACTTCATCGATACTAAGTACAAAGTTACCTCCAGGATGAAACCTGACACCTGACAAGTGAGCTCTGACGATGACTTTTCTATTCGAAAGCGCTCTGCTATGATTTTAATAAATATATTCCTGCACGAAATACAGAAGTCCTTTTTCTTTCGAGTACTTTTTGTTGAACCACTCTCTTTTTCTCTTTCTCTCTCTCTCTCTCTCTCTCTCCATATATAGTTATCTTCCTAGGCTCAGGGTGGGAACTAATCTGTCTGTGACCAATTCAATGCAAACTTTTGTATGTAGAAAAAACCATAATATTTTTCATTAGTATATTCTTTACATACATCGTGTATTTCTGTAACGAATCGTGAATTGTTTGACTTGGATAAAAAAAATTCATAAACTTCGGCTCACTCAGACTTCAACACTCAACATCATCTGACCATTGGAAATTGCTGGCAATGCACTCCACTGAATGGTATTCGAATGGGATCAAGTTTCTATCAATTAGCCTGGCCTAGACCAGTGGATGAAACGACAACGTCGTCACAATACGACCATCACAATGATATTTCGAACATGTTGATGAAATTATATTCGTTGCACATGGAATGCTAATGATTACAATTGAATGAGTTCAAATGAGTTATTTTCGAATGGATGTATATTCTTAGCAGAGTTGGCATGAAAAAAGGGAATCTGCATGAATTTGCATTTGATAAGTTCCTTGCCTTAGCTTTCAAGCTAATGACGTATTCTTTGCTTTTCCGCCATCAAAAGTATACTCTTTAATTTGAAACTTCTTCATGAAGAAGCATTCTTTTGATATTATTGGAATACGACGCTTTTGATTGTCATTATTTCATCAAGAGGGAAGGAAGTCTCATTCGAATGACTGATTTGAAATATGAAAAATGAAGTGGAATATTTTTTCACAGTTCCAAGTTTTGGATTATTCAATGTATAATAATGGAGTATTGTAGATTCCAGGTTCGAAAGAAGTGAAATGAGATATATATCGGACTGAATTATTGACTCGTACATAAATACCCTAACACTCTTGAATAATCAATTGCACAGTGAAACACGTGTAGTGGTTTTGTAAACTGCAAATCATACGATGAAGTGTTTTTCAATTGCGAATAGTATTATTTCCTTAGTAGAGAAAGGGGTGCGACTTATAGCGCAACATGCGCTAATTGCTTTCGGCGGATAACGATATATTGGCACAAAGTTATCGTTTGTCAGGCTGAAGTAGGTCAATTTTATGAATGAGTGGTTTCCTCAAATTCTTGATTCCTCCGATTGGGTATTCTTCTTTGTGTGTAAACTTGCTTTCAGATCATTCAATACTCTGTTGGTTTGTCCAAACGCGCTCCGCTATTCCCGATATCGTGGTTTCTCCTCGTTGTGTGTTTTTGTGGTGTCCTCAAATTCTAACCTCCCATGGTCTTCTGGTTTTTACTACGTAGGATTTACCGCATTCGTATGGTATCCGGTGAACGTAGTTGATGACATCGCTGTATCTACTAGGGGGTTCAAGTTTTCGTCTGCAAGCTATTTATTGTATGTTGTTCCCGATCGAAAATGGACTCTAACGTTGTATGTCTTTCCGATCTCCATGATTTTCTCTGAAGATCCTTTCATGTGGAAAATGGAAATAAGTTTTTCTCTTTGGCATTCCTTCGATTCGAGCGGGTCGATATCTTGTCCATTCATTTCTTCGAGTAGCTTTTCTTCTGGAGATCCTGTCTCGTGTTATTCAGTTTCTTGTCGAGACAAATCCCCGCTAGTGGTGATGATCAACGATCGTTCAACTGGAAGTACACACAACACAACATTCCATCAACTCAATTATGTCTTCTGCTAGTAGTGTCGTTCTATTTTCCAAACTGTCTTTCTCTCCCAGCTTCGGCTCCAGTGCCTTTCTGAGTGCCCTATTGGTTCGATTGATTTATTTGACGCGGTCATTCATCCTTATTTCTGATTTTCGATTAACTCCTCATTCATCTTCAAAGTTTGAGGGTTATACATTCGGTTGCTTCACCATGTACATTAATTTCATTATTCGCGATTTATCATTTCGAACGAATTTGTTCCATTTTATAATTTTTTTGCAACATATCTATAAAGTGATTACAAATGCAATAGAAGTCCGACCCAACCTCAACTCAGCAAGGAACATTGTCAACCATATTCAAGGTAAAGTTTCGTTAAATTAGTTCATTCAGTATTTCAACTAAGTGCTATGAAAATTTCTTCGTGTCTCATTCCTTTGATTGCTTCAAGTTTTTCGAACCCGGACTCCAAACATAAACACCACAAAGTATAAGCATTTTCCACAATTTTCGTTAATTATTCGCTCCAAATCATTTCCAGTTGCTTCTAATGGCTTCATTAAATGATTTCCACTATCTTAAGAAGCTCCGAAGTTGTCTGAAACAAGAAGTTCAGTTTACGCGGACTCATTTCCTTGATTTTAATGGAGTACTAATACAGCTCAAATGTTCTATACACAAACTTGCCGTGAATTTTCTATGAAAATTTTCTCTGAAGTTTTGTAGAGTTGATATTTCCTTAATGCATTGTACGAATTCTAGAAACCAACTAACAATACTCAATTATTCTTGGAGTTTTTTATCCAGTGAAGTTATTGTGAATCACTAGGAAGCTTGGAATCATTATAAGTTTTTGCAGGCCAATGTGTCAATTCCTTTATTCTGTCATGAAACGAAAGTAATACAAAAATAAAATGTCTCCTGAGGCTTCAATAAATTCAAGATATCGCCAGAATATTTAGTGACATAACTGTCGTCAAACTTAAAGCAGTCCGTTTCGTCTTTGACCAATGAGTAATAATGACCAGATACAACGCCAGACCACAGTGAACAATGACTGCATGAAGATTTTAATAGTGGTCAGATTGAAATGATCATCTAATTCGAATCTTCATAAGATTTTGGTGCTTCCGCCAGAGGTTGAGTCATGTTCGAAGAGCATCTGTGTTATTATTAGATTGACTGGTTCCTCAGCTATACTTGTTGTCTTATAAGAGTCGGTTAGTTTAGCGCATATTTGACAATACAGTTGATCATCACCTGTTGGAAGTTCTATTTTCAGATGAGTTAACAATACTTGGCACGGACTGGTTATCAGTCGTATCGGGAAATGCTAGTTGAAGTTCCAGAAAGTCACAAACGTTTTTACTACCTCTTAAACATGTACTACAACGTAAACAAGTGAGGATTTTTCTATCTGAAGATCTGCGAACACTAGACGATATAGCCTGTACGGAATCATTCAATCCAGAGTGGTCAGGAGTTCTGCTATTTTTCTGCTCACGAAGAGAATTCAACTAGAACCCCAAGAATTCGGAACAATCCTCTTGTTTTCCTCACGAGTATCTCTTGGACTTCAAAGATTCCAGGAAATCAGTTGGTGGGAAAGATGAAACATTCTTTCGAAACTGTAGCTGCATGAATAGGTCTTTGAGTTTGGTGAATAATCAGGAAACATTCTCTTTCTCTTCCATCGTTAAAACCTCGTTCTTGAAATTCTTCGTCATGAACAACACTTGTGAAATGCTATTCACATAGCAAGTGTTTCATAAATTGTCTAATACTATTTTCTTCCCGAGATTTTCAGGACAACTGTCTTCGGATTCGTAAGGAAGAACATGTTCCACATAATCTGCATCAGAACCATTTCGCAAGGAGACACCCTACATTTCATTCTATGAAAGTGAGGACATTGGCAGATCAAGATCTTCAGATGATGTGATGCTGCAGGTTTTTCCGGGTTTTCCTGCAGCTGATAAAGCAAATGCGCCACTGAAATTATTCAAGTCGTTCCGGAGCGCCAATTATTTTTTGTTGTTATTTCATAATTTGTATTACTTTCGTTTCATGACACAATAAAGGAATAATAATTATATAATAATTATAAAACATCTTTGTGGGGTTGTGACTCAGTGATTGATACCTGTCGTTAGTGAGCTTTCGAAAACTTATTCGAGTAACGTTTTCATAGACCAAATTGGTAGTCACGCCTATTTCATGCTACAGTTACAGCACATCGTTAACTCACCTTGTCCTGGACAACTCATTACGTTTTTTAGTGCGCTGTTGGATATATCTCAGTTTTGATGAATATTCTATTAGAAAAATACCGAAACAACCCATAGCTGGAAATATGATGAAATCGAAAAGAAAAGGTAATTGAGATTAAGAGGGTGATAATGGATACATCGTCATCAAATCCAGAGAGTATATGGTTTTGAAGAAGCATATTTTATGATATGCTATCGAACAACAAGAGAATTGTTTGTGCAGGTTTTCTGAGTAGCAAATGGAAGCGGTTTCTGCCGTTGTTCCGAAACTGGAAGAAACAGTATTGAACGATGTTCCTATATATCGTTTAGCAACCAGAATTTAATGAGGATATAAGAACACCTTTATTATAGGTGAGTCCCAACCTGTTAAGGAAGGGGGGCGCAATTGCTACAGGACGTATATTTTCCAGTAGTAGTGAGCTAAAGATTGAATCATATGAAAATCCAAAGGGAGTCCCAGGTGCATTAGAACAAGATGCATATCGTTTATAATAGTTGAGAATGTTTTTGAATTAATTCAATTACTTACAGCTTATCCAACCTGGAACAAACTTAGCTATTTTTCCAGTTGCAGGCTGGTAGAGCAGACCATGACGAAAGAAAAAACACCCACTAGGGATATATTTCAAAACAGTGAACACATATATTAGGTATTTTTAATCTTATTTACTACACAGGATTTCGGGGCATATATGTCATTAGTTCTGTGCCATGATGGATTGGATAAGCTAGCTGTACCTGATACTTCTGTGAGTAATTTGTACACATAACCGTACATATTATTTATTTTTTACTCAACACACTCTTTACTGACCTCACTGATGTTATTTTATGCTTGAAACTATAAATTTGTACTACCTGAAGTGAAGGGGATTGAAAACTAAAGAACAAATGACTTTTTTAGAAGTGCAATAGATTACAACTTTGACATTATCAAAGCTGTTGAAATATGGTTGCAAAAGGGGACTAGTGACTAGTCGAAATTGTTGATACAAATGTGTACCATTTGGCAAGAGCTAACAGGTATTTGCAGATAACGAACAAAACTACTGGCGAAAGAGTTCTCATTGATTTAAGAAGGGAATACACTCCAATAAAACCGGAAAAAGTGTACTGAATCTAAAGGTTCAACTTATTCAAAAGCAGGTAACGAAAAATGTCTATTATCGTATTATACATACCCCTTAATTGCTCAGGTAATATGTACGAGTTGGTATTTGACTTTGTACAGGAACAGGTAGTTAATGCTGCAGATACATATATTTTGGGATATTTCAACTTTCCCGAAATTAACGGTCCCAACTCAAATTTTAACGCATGTAATGAGGAGAACATTGAAAATTACCGATTTCTCGAATTTCAATTATGTGTGCACCGTCCAAACTGCTCGAACAGATCATATACAGTAAAGTATACCAATATGCTGATAAATTCTTAATATCCGAGCAGCATGGTTTCATGTCGAATAAGACGATCCATATAAGTTTGTTTATCTTTGGAAGTCGGGTAGTTGAAAAATTTTGATTCCAGATGGATACGGTATTTACCGATTTCCGGAAAGCAATTGACCGTGTAAATCATGACGTACTTCTGAAAAAGTTGATATGGTTCGGATTAACGAATAATTTTGTTGGAATGATAAAAATGTATTGAGAAAATAGGAAATATCTTGTCAGACACAAAGAAAATGTATCATAAAATTATCATTCGTAGTCTGGAGTAACACAGGGTTCCAATTTGGGGCTACTCCTTTTCATTATGTTCATAAATTATCTCTCTTCGGTTATTAGGAACTCAGAACGCTTCCTCTTGGCAGATGACTTTAAAGTATATAAAAAACACACTCAGTACGGGCTTGTGTGATGCTACAGGAGGACATGCATTGTATTTATGAATGGAGTTTGAATAACAAATTGCATTTCGAACTCAGTAAATGTAAAGTGATGAGTATAACTCGCACTAAGGAGCCAGTTATCTTCAACTATGATATGGGGGATATGTATAGAAATTAAGGATCTTGGATGACACACTGTGGTTCTTTCATTTGCGGAGCATATAGGAAAGAAATATAGTTTCAGCCGACAACAAAACATTAGGGTATGTGATGAGGCAATCTGAAACTTTCATAAATATTGCCACAATAAAACTACTCTATTTTGCACTTATAAGGCCTGAGTTGAAGTTTGCATTATTAACGTGGTTGTCAGAGTATGCATCCCAATTACATGAAAGAGAGAGTACAGAATACATTTGTGAGAATATTGTATTATAGAAAACACCTGTGGCCTGATTTTGACACAGTTAGATCAACTAGTTTGAGAAATGAATTCAAAATAATGTCCTTTGACCAAAGAAGAAATCTAGCCGCTATTATGTTTATGTACAAGGTTATCAATAGTAAATCAAATAGTCCCGAAATTCTTTCACTTATCCCTTTTATTTTACCTAGGCTCCGTACTCGTATAGTACTTACGTTCAGTATACCATATTGTCTCTCAACATTAGGATCTTTTCTCGTAAGTACTATGGAATGATCTAGAAGTTACAAAGGATTAGAAAATTCAGATTTTTCTCTACCTCCCAAAGTCTTCTATACAGTCTTATTAATCACATTCTGGACAACTCCTTAATGGATTTTTTTTCTATATTCTGAATATTTTCATTGTGAATCAATTACAAGCCCCTGCAATTCATTGGGGATACATTCAGAGTAACCTACACATTTTTTTATTATCAGACATTAATAATTTCCCAGAAATTCCTTTCTTCTTCTTGAGTGACTTCAATCATGATCGAATTCTGTTCGATCTCAAACTTATTAACTTTTTTTCCAGTAAATCATATGTTATTGAACTTTCAATAGAATGATTCTCGCCCATATACTTAAACTGAAGAATTCAAAAATATTGGTAGTTCGACTCATTGTTATTAGTTCAAGAGAAAAACTGTTTTTGGATCTACAACTTTTGTAATACAGATGCTCTCCATAATCAATAATTCATGTATATCAAGTTAACGAGACACTTTAGTAGTAGTGGAAAACTAATTAGTGGGAAAACGTTTTCTCTCCTATTGACAGCAAAAAATAATTTTATGGACACACATCAATCAGCAAAGTATTACTTCTCCTGCCTAGGCAGAAAACAGTAAGGACTTTCCTACCTAGGCAGCAAAAGTAATACTTTGCTGATTGATATGGGTCTGGAGGAGTGAGTACTTCTGAGTCGCTATCACTGTCCATAATATGAATGTACCGAATTTTGTTTACAAAACTGTCAGAAATTCCATAAGTTGTCAAACTATAATTACTATGAACATATACATTTCCATTGTAACCAACTATTTCATTACTTGCGATTCCTATCGAATTCTGTTTCAGTTTATCACTACACGAAAAATGAAAAAATATTGTGAGAATAATCGAAGGAAAAATGATATGTTCAACTCGGAAGTAGGATGACTGCCTTACCTGAATTCCTCGCTTGTTCCTTAAAAAAAACATGATGTCTCGCTAACTTGACGTCAAGTTAGCAATACAACATGATAACAAGAGGAGGATTGTACAAACCACACCGATCATTCCAAAACAGAAAATCACTCAATAATATATTCGAACGAGCTTTTTGGACGATCCTCTCATTTTTGCCCTTCATTCAACTACAAGAATTTCCAACTAAAGTGACTTTTGAATATTCGTGCCACCATTTTCCGTAGTCCAAATTGCATTTATTATCAAAAATCAAGGTGACTCTCGAATAAGTTTCCATGACATTATTCAGCTTAAGATGCCTAGAAGTCCTGGTGATTCAACTGATTAGATTTTGTTTAGATTTTTGTGGCGAAAAAAACAATCGACGCTTTTGAAGGTTTCCCCTATTTTTTCGGTAGAGGGCGTTATGTTCCCATTTTTCAAATTTGATGACAAGTGTCAAGTTAATTGTCATATTGTCATGTCAGTTTGAAATTTTGAATAATTTTGATGTTTACGATGTTTTATCGTGTTTATTTGTTAATTTCATTGCTTTTAAATATCGAAACGTTGTTACTGGTATCTCATTGTCCACCCATTATCCTTTAGGTTGCGATCTCTTCTCGCTACCCAACCAAATAAAAGTGGAACAACCCGACTGCACATTATTTTCACTTAGTGCAAATTTAGCTTCAGACAAGACTGACAAGAGCGTGTTGGCGACATCTGTACATATTGTACGGAAACCTCCAAAAGCTCAATTATCCACCAAAAATCAAGCAATCCAGATTTCGCCACTTTTATCCCAAACTTCTACAGGTATAAGTAAACACACCAGGGTTTCCAGGCATCTTAATTCAGCTACATATGCAAACAATCCGTTGTAGTCGACATATCGACAAAAATATCACAGTTACCAGCACGATTCTCACTGACCAGTGATCACAGGGAACTGCTATTTTTGTTCAAATGGTTTTCATCAAGTATCGGCCAGTTCAATCCAATTTTTGACATATTAAACTATGAAGATGTCAGTGAGTAATTCGGGCGTCGTGAGTGTACTTAATCACTGACAACTTCGGCTTAGCAAACAGTGAATAAGATTTGTCGTTTCTACAAAAATAGCGTAATTACTCACTAATTATTGTAAAAAATTCTTGCCGTCTATGAATTTGAATCCTGGTAATTATTTTGTTATCTATGAAGTAAGTAATTCGCAATTTTGCGATAGAGTCAAAGTGAAAACCTCACAGGAAAATGTAATTTGAATTTCAGATTCTCGATGCCACTAATCATTGTTTTCGAATCATTGAATCATTTTAAGTGTAGCCACCCACTCAATATGATATCATAGCAAGAACGTCTGAAATCTGGAAAGATACGGAGAACTGCATATGCATATTTTCATACTGAATCATAGTGAAACCGTGTTTATTTTTCTGAAAACAAATCAAAATCTCCGGAAAGGCTATGCGAACAGAAAAATGTACACACGACTATCCTGATTTATGAAGGAAACTCACAGTTGGCAGCGGGCTTGCAGTTCCATGCCAATGCTGATACCAGGGCTGGGATATATGCAACGGGGTGAGGCATCGCTTCAACGACCTAATCGACCGAAAATCAATGAATTGCTTTTCATTGTTTGTTTTTTCTTCTATATCTGCTTGTGGTTCATATCAACATTGAAATGTTACATTTTCAGGCATAACGTTGCGTTTCTCAGAGGACGCAATTTTTTTTTGTTGTGTGTGTGTGTGGGGGGGTTAGGGTTGACCTAAATCCAAGTTTGTGGAGTTACCACCCTCTGATGATGATTCTCGCGACCGCCATCTTGAAGAAAGGGTGCAAACGGTTTTCGTGCTTTATATGCCAAACTATCCATCCTACAGAACATTCATAGGAGCACATTCTATTGAAAATTATTCTCTATAACTTTAACTGCTGTAGTTTTCATCGTGAAATGAAAAAATAACAAAGTTTTGAACGGAAATAGTTCAAAATTTTGAAAGAAATTCTCTTTTTGGCGCAATGATTTCATCTCTAGTCATGTTACCAATAAAAATACATTTGTACATTTTTATAGAGGGGGTTTTCATCGAATAATTCCCACTATGAATTTCTGTGATTTCGTTCATTTTAGAGTTTTTCAGCGCTCCGAACTTGACCGTATTCTCGAATACTCCTTAGGATGCATGTATGTGCAAATGGTTTCCGCGCTTTATCTATTTATCCTACAGAAAATCTATATATTTTTTTGTAGCAAATTGAATTCTCTACGTCTTACTTTCTATCGCAATATGGAAAATAACAAAATCGACCATTTTCCCCATAATAAAATTTGATTTTTTATTTTATTAGTAACTTCAATAATTTCTAATCCAAGTGTACATTTACGAGTTTCCTATGCTGGTAAGAAGGGACCGTTTAATCGTTTGGGAACAAAACAAACACATGCCTGCTATTACTGATATTATTGTTATTATTATTATTGGTCCTTGGAGGCGCAGCGGTGTCTTCCTCTACTCATAATTCCAGTTGTTCTACGTATTTCGCCACGTGCAGAGGTATTTGATTGTGTATTTTGAGTTCTGCAGGTACGGTTTTGAGTTCTGTGGGCCAGATTTTTCATTTTGTGATAAGCACTTTGACTCTTTCAAGGATGCACATAAGTAATTGTAATATTCAATGAATGATTCATTCATTTGTAAGAAACTCATGAGATGAATTGAAAAAAAAGTGTAAATGCGAAAGCAGTAAAATCATTGCTTGATCGAGCAATCGCAAAAAACGATGTGGATAATGAAAAATTATCACGAACTGTTCCGGAGGTTACTGTACATATTGCATGTTACCATTATTATAGTGCTGGTGGAAGGAATAATGCGGTTTTCATCCCTGGACGGTTACTTGGGCCTTTCTTATCTACATATATAGGATTCTCGTAAATGCCCAATCGGATTTGTGATTATCTCAAAATCCAATGAAATGAAGCAAAACTTTTATTATAAAGTGATCTGTTCCCACCTTGAAAGTATATGAGTTTGTATCTCTATGAATTCGATTATTTCTTTGACGTCATCGTCAAAAAGGTCATCAATCTCATGTAACTTTCGGAAAAAATCGAAATATAAATAAACATCAATTTGACATTGTGTCATGAATGAATAATTTGCTACGAAGGACATGGTTTCATTAATCATAATCACTTTGAGCACGATTATTTCAACGGCTCTAATTAACCAAGCAGAAATTAAACGAAGACGCAAAGTACCGGCTCCAAGGGATATACTAACGAATGGCAGCTATAAATATCATATCACATTATATAATCATCGTATCACTTATACCATATATGAATTGAATCTCAAGTATTTATTTCATGCATCCTGAATATTCATACACTTATTAGTCGCAAAAGCTGAGATCTTCTTGATAAGAAAGGCGAGCAGCGCAACGTCAAAGTGAATTTGAAGTGTTGACTGCTACCGTTATAGTTAGGTTTCAGATTTGGGATGGTTTCTAGATAGAATTTGATCTGTATTAATGTTTAGAGATTGGGTAAGAGCAGTGTGTAAACATTGAAAATTTGAATGCGCACAGATTTTATTAAAGTAGTCACCAGACCAGTAAATGAACGATAAACAGTAGTTGTAACTTTCTAGGACCATGAGTTATTTTTCTTTGTGGTTTTATTTTTATGTGATTAGTTATTTGATAACTTTAGTGTTTTTATAATCGATGTACATCATAAAAATATAATTTTTTTAATGATTTTTTGTATTATGAACCTTCGAAGATCAAAAAGTACCAAAACCCAATGAATGAACACCTTTGCCTAGTAAATGGACGGCAAACACCCAGTTAATGATCAAATGCATAATTTGTTCGAAAATAATGATTATTATGTTTTATACAACGTTATTTGATTTTATAACAGAATTTCAATTCAAAAATAAGTTTGAAAACATAATACATAGTGATAGTATCAAATTCAATTGATATCAACATTGAAGATACCACGTGTGTTACACCAATTAATGAACTAAGGAAGAGATGCTGTTTATTTGCTGGCACTCTCGCCCTGTGAATGAACATTATAAAAAGTCCCGTTCATTTACTGGTTTCAGGTTGATTTGAAAACAATCTCATCAATTATTGAAGCACTTATTTCACATTATCATTAGGTTCATTTTCGCTCATTTTTATATTACTGCGTAGATCGCCAGTAAATGAATGACTGTTCATTTACTGGATAAAGTCGTTATTTTGAAACTAGCCAATGAACACCAAAATTCAACTGTAAGCATATGAATGGTATAAACTTTCAAAAGAGTAATATAATCTTTCGATTGTTTTATTCACTATCTCGATGTTAGATTTGATAATATGTTATGGATAAAACTATAAAATACATCTTTTCGATGCGTTGATCTTACCTTAACAAAAATGGCGCGCACTTGGTCTTATCTGACTTGGTACCGATCTGGCGATTTTATGAGAAATCACTGTTTGAAGGTATAATTTTTCCAATGTATGAACGAAATGGTCCACGCCGTTGCCGCATTCACGAGCGTTGACTTCAACTTCTCATAGTTGAAATAACCTTAATATAGACGAAAACTAGTCGAATTGTTCATTTACTGGGTGGTGTTCCTTCTCTGGCTTGTTGACCCTATTTAAACTAAATCGATCAAATTTTTGCACCAATATTTTTTGAATACAATGTGAATCCGCGGAATACGGATTTCTGAAAACCTGTCGGTAAAAGACGTAAACTAAACAACAAGCATTTGACGAACAACTGTCAATAGACAATTTCAGTTCGTCAAAAGCCAACAGATAGCGTATTGCTTAGCTGGACCTTCCAAAAGCTCAAAGTACTTTCTTCTAGTTTTTTTGGATTTTCAACCTACCGACATATGAAAAAATATGAATTTGTATTGGAATTATACAAGTGTAGAAGGGCAGATATTCAATCTACCTCGATAAGTTGCTACGATAATTCAAAAACAGTTCCTTCTGAATAGAACACGTTCAATAAGTCAGAAACTTTTCGTTCATCTCAGATTTGCCTATCAAAGTACAGTAACTGATATTTATTATTGATAATTTTAATAACACGATGTCAGGAATTCCCCACATTCACAAAAAGCGAACATAAAAATGAAACTAGAAGTGAATACTTGCTTTCCGAAATGTCAACGATGAGTACTTTGATAAATATTAGTTCTTATCGAGGTAGATTGAAAATCTGCCCTTCTATACTTGTGTAGATTCCAATACTAAATAATTTTTTTCAGATTGTGGTAGATTGTGAACTCAAAAAAAAACTAAAGGAAAGAATCCACCCCCCACAAAATAATGACGTTCAAACAGTACTTGATCGAATTTCTTTCCATTTTGCAGAAACGTGAGTGCCATGTGATATGAAATTTGTTCGCATCTAGTGGACACGAATGAATTCGAAAGTCAACGTATAGGAGGATAGGAAGTTTATTTTTAATTTTATGCTAGTTTATAGTTCTGCGTTCGTGATATTTTGCCAACTTTTGAATACATCGGTCTGCCATATTTCTGAACAGAAGTGAATTATGTGTTTTCATTCTGTGCTCATGGTGTTTCGGATCAGAATAGTATAACATAAATGTCCAGCGATGATTGAAAATGTCTACGACTCGTCCGTGTAGTGGAATTAGTGAATCGAAACTACTGAATATGTCTGTGCCAGACTTGTTGACACATCGAGTTTGTGTGCACAGAAGTTCAATTGAAATGCAATTTCACCTGACACGGACTTTGATACAGGCATATATTCTATTTACCACTCCAAGGCATGCGAATTCTATACAGTGCTTCTCTTCATTATCCCCCTCTATTTTTTGAAAGGGTTAACTCAAAAAATTTCAACTTGGGATAATGATATTGATGCATGAATACTGTATTTTGACATATGAAATTTTCAAATAGCGACTAGGCAACATCTGGAAAAAAAAATCAAATGGAAAGGGGGGGCTTGTGATACATCATTTTGAAGCTCCTGACGAATACTTTACAAACACTAGAGTATGAAGTCAATATTTTCACCTACTACAAAATGGGGAAACATTCAATAATTGCTGAATGCATCGACGTTTAACTCATACTTTGAGGAAATAAGCAGAATTAAGTTCAGAAGATGCTCGAAATGCTTGCCCTAAACGTCTTGACATAAGAACAGCCTATCCGATATTTCATGTCGAACATTTTCGAACACAGCAACGTCGATATTTCTACAAATTGATATTTATTCATCATATTCAATATTGAAGCAGGTTCAGTTCCGTACACCTTTTGCTTCAATTGCGCCATGAAAAAGTCTAAAGGTGTCAAATCTGGCAAGTGGCCAATCCAAAGACCATGAAAAGTATTATCCAAATAGTTTCTTATTTGTCTAGAGTTATGTTGGTGCTCCATCTTGTTGGAATAATAATATCCATATCAATTTCATTGGGATTCACTTCGACGATTTCGGTGATTAGAGGATCAACAGTAGTTTCCAGTATATTCGAATACAGTTCCACTGTTAGATTTTGTTCAATTGACCATTTTGGAGATAGTTCACGAGGTAGAGCTTATCCAATCCATCTTGGCACAAACTCAGATACTTTTCCAGTTGCACACTGGAAGTGTAGAGCATGACGAAAGAAAAAACACCTTCTAGGAATAAATTTTAACACACTGAACACATATAATAGGTGTTTTTTCATCTAAGTATACTTCACAGAGATTGCTGGGCATATATATTATTAGTTCTGTGCCAAGATGGATTGGATAAGCTGTACCTATCTGCTTGTTGAATGGAAAACTAAATGACAATATTTGAACTGAACAATGATGTTCGTTGTCGTACTGACATTTTTGTTTTTTTTATTAACGAAAAACAACCTATCAAACCCTATCGGGTTGTTGAGATAGCCTTATAGCAGAGAAAAACGAATATTTCTACAAATATCGATATTAATGTTTTTGTATTCAGGTAATTATTAAATGTTCCGCCATATTGTAGTAGGTGAAGATATTGAATTCATATTCTAGGATTCTAAATAATTCGTCATGAGCTTAAAAATGATGTATAACAAGACCGCCCTTTCCATTTTTTTTTTCAGATGGCGTCCAGTTACCATCTTGAATTTTTTGAATTCCACTCCAAAATAAAGTATTGATGCATCAATTTCATTATTGCTGGGTAAACATATTTCCATCACGCTGAAGTATCTTTTCCACTTTACAAACATTCACTTAAATCTATATTCTCCACATTCACCAAACATTGAGATTTTAATAAAATATTCATATAATATTTGCATTTATTTGTATGTTTGAGAACCTTTCTTTCAGCACAATAAAGTCTTTCTACAGAGATCGGCTTGAGAAAAAGTTTGTATAAATTTACTTTCTGTGGATGGCGTCCCATTAACAACATTTTAAACCAGAATTATTCTCAGTGTCATATATTGATTCAAGCCTCCCTGACCAAAGCTAGCCGTTCGCAACATGTGCCTTGTATTGGGCATTTCATTGGGTACCTCTTTTTATGGCCAATATGAGATTACATCATAATGACCTCGTTGACAGTGTAAGTGGTTTTTCACGTTTGAGATATCTCAAGCGATGTTAAAAAATAGTATAATATTGTATCTTTTCCTGAAGAAAGCAATAAACCGTGTCAAAATATTGGAATTCGTGATGACTAAGAGGTGCAGAGAAGATATTTGAAGCATATGAATTCCAGGATCAATTTTTAGTTCAATAGGGACTATACTTGGGAGGTTCTGTTCCCAACTCCCAAAGTCAGAGAGCTCAACAGTTGAAAAATATAATAACTTCTCTAGGAAAAATCCTTCATTGGTCTGTTCTAGACGTACTTAGTAAATGATTGAATTTCAATCCATGCCCTCCTCAAGGGCCCATACAAGTATTGTGAATCCGGCAGAAATTAGGTAATCAACCATAACTTTGGGAGCTTGAAGCTTTTGCTAGAAGTTGGCCAGCAACTTCAAAAAATTTGGTTAATTTAATACACTAAAATGAATACATTGATGAATATATTTCATTGATAAGAAAATACATCGATATATTTCTTTTCTCAATCTTACGATATCGCAGAAAATGTTTCGGGTGTTATATCTCAAGTTCACCAAATTTAATCGGTTCAAATGTGTCCACATCCATGATTTTCGAAATTTTTCTCAGAAAATAACTTGAGTGTATGATAATTCGATGAAAATTTTCAGACCACAAGTCAAGGGATCCCATCTTAAATTATTATAAGTACACGAAAACATTTGCTTGAAAGCAAAATGTTGAAAATCATGGCAATGCACGCCTTCTGGTCGCTTGAGGTAGGTGTAAGAGGGGTGTATGTTGAGATTATTTCCAGAAAAATAATGTAAACTTTTAAATCGAACACAGGAACAATATAGTACCTGAAAATTGAACCAAAATCCAGGTTTAATTTGATCAGTTTAATCGGTTAAACAGTGCAATTTTAATCGCTGTAAAACTCAGTCTAGCCTTCAACTTTTTCATTGGTTATCCGCATTGGTTAGAATAATCGGGTGTAATGAGTGCAAACATGTATTCATTGCACTTCGTACCGTATGCATGAACGTTTTTTGCATTTGTACAGAAAATATTAATACTGATGAAATGAACAGCCAGTTCAAAACTTGCTCCACCGGTCACGCACCACATCTCTTCACTAAAATTATATTTCATATTACCAGTCGATTGTGTGGAAAAAACATCGTGTCATCCAATAATTTACCAGAGAGCGTAATTCTCCAAGCGTTCACAGGAAACGTCTACTACAATTGACAAGCAATACATTACAAGTTTGTTATTTACCGAACAAGTTACTATTCTCCAAAGGATGCCCTAATGAATTCTATTGTGTTTTTCTGGGACTTTTTTTTCGTTTCCCAGTCCCCGTTCTTCCATTACTTCTCATTGTGGTTTGATGATTACAAAGAATATAATATATAGTATCTACTTTTTGGTCCTAAACTTCAAGAGACACTTCACTACTTTACTCAAGCGGCTTTGAAGGCTAATGAGATTATTATTAGGGCGGCCTATGCCACCACTATGCCATTATATTATGTTCTGGAATGAACATGAGTATTCGCGGTTTTCCATCATAGTTTGTCGGCTCGGCTGAATGTCATTGTGAAAAGTTTTCTGGAAATAAATTAAAACTTTTGAAATGAAATATGTAGCTTTCATTTGCACGTTTCCTCTTTTTTCGACATGAATGTTTAATTCCCACTGAAATGGAAACACCTCAATTTAAACTTTTAATTGAATGAAAAATATCATAAACAAGATTTGTTTGGGAATAATCTAATTCTGTTCAGTGTGATTTATTCAAGAAAGTTTCAGGCCAATCAAATTGAACGACTACTATTCCAGTCAGCGGGGAGCAAAAAAGGCCTTTGCCATGCAAAAGGTGAAGTGATTCTGATTTTGGGATATGTTAATAAGTTATGGACCCTGATAAAAAAATCAAAATTTTCGACATTTAGGTGAGGGGGGATACGCCATCTGGGATTAAAGGTTGACCCCACACAAAATTTCAATCCAAATTTGAAAAAAAAAAATCTCCAACAACTTTTGTAACCTCACTTTTTTTCGTAAGTCTAACGAGTGGCGAGTTACAGCGGACGAAATGCGTACGTTTTTCAGAATATCGTCCAACCCAATCTTTTTACGATTTTTGTAAAAATGAATTACATTTTGTTTTTGGGGTTGGCTGTTGATATAATTTACAATATAAGGTAGTGCAACAACTATCTGTAATTTTTTTCAGCCCGATGTGGACTTTGTATATTACTACTACTTATCCTTTTAAATTTATTGTTGAGAAATCAATCGAAATAAATATTAGTAAATGACAAAGTCCATATCCGACCAAAAAACTTTGCAGTCGTCGTTGAACTACCTTATATTGAAAATTATGTAAATGGCCAACCCTGTTCTTTGTACTCAGATCAATTTTCTCCTCCTGAAATAACATAACCTAACCTCGTTCGCAAAACGCGCGTCGAGTGCAAATGACATCAGTTTGGTGTTACTGTATAGTTGCAACATGCTTCGTGATGGCAAATATCAAAACAGCAATTTGTTTCATTTGTAATCTGAGTTTGAAAGGAGGTGATAAAGTTTTAGTGAAAGAGAGAGGCCTCCAGACTTTTCTGGAGTCCAGTGTGAAACGCGGAAATCGTAAACACATGCGCATATGACGCATGCCTGAAGAATTAAATGAATGAATAATTATCCGTCACGTATCTCCGTAAAAAAGCTGACACACCTTCAATGGCGTCGACGGCACGGCCTCGAGCCATCTGCGTTTTGATTTTGAAACCCAATGTTTCCTGTAGAAATTACCCCCGATTTCGAAAAAAGATGAAAAAATGTTATCAGGTAGAAAAATTATCTCTGAACGCCAGTGGCTGTGACACGACGTCATCCCTCTTCAGCCAAGGGAAAATCAAATTCCTTCATTGCTGAATGAAATCATAAGTCTCTTCAAAGATCCGAATGCCAAAGACCTCGAAGACGCTGTAGTACTGTTTCTCATTGCTTTGTATGGTGCAAAGGTGGAGACGGAAACCACAGAAGATATCCGGTACCAGTGGTTTGCCAAATTATCAATGACGAACAAATTCAAACTGGCTTCTTCACCTCACACGAAGGATGCGGCACGGTACCACACGTTCAGGACTTATCACCAGGACAAAAATGGTGTGAAATTCTCAAAAATCCAACCGACTGGGGCTGTGAACTTGTTGCGAATGGGCTCACTCCTGTAAGAACCAGCTCCCGACGCCCTATTTTTTTACAATTTGGAGAAGGGATGTGGTGCCGCATGTAACTGCAGGAAAGTTGGGCCAATGTGCTCCATTGTGTGCGGATTCTGCAACGGCGAATCCTGTGAAAATGTACCAGAAGTTGTCCCTGAACAGCGACAATGAAGATTACGACATACCACCTGCCGTGACACAGATTCACACGGCAGACAACATAGACGACTGTGACATTGACAATGACGAAGACACCATCAATCGACCCGGGCCGTCAAAGGAAGAGAAATGAACGAATCAAACTAGGTCAAGAACATTTATAGATTAGGCCTACTGGGGATACCACAATTGAAAACACCTCGTTCTTAGCTCTACCTCCTGTTGTTGTGAGAATGAGTTGTATTTACATAATCTAATAATATATTACAATACTTAATTAACGAATAGTTACAAATCAATAATTAGATAACAAATTGCTACAAATCATTTCTCAAAATGAAAGAAACGCGGAGTTTTACGATTTTTTGGAAAAATATTCACGTTTCATTGTATCTACACACTCTTCTATTCAATTATTTTTTCTATCGGTAGATCTACGGCTTATTTTTAGATTTTCGGATTGATCGCAATTTGATTGCAATTTTGGGATCCCCTCAAAATATTTTTGTGTATTTTCGTTTTAAGAGGCCATCGATTTTAGATATGTAGTATGTAGATGCACTATATATATATATATATATATATATATATATATATATATATATTATAGGTTATATTACTGAGGAAAACCAGTAAGGTAAGACGCAGTTGATGGAGATAATTTTCGAAAATAAGTGAAGTCTGAGCTGAGTGGTCGGAAAAAAGTCACAAACAAGGGAACTCAAGAAAAATATTCCTGAAGGATTCTTAATTATGAACATGTTTTGGGCATGAAGTGTCAGTATTTGGTTTGCAGGAAAATTGTAGCCCGATTCGAATTGAAACTGTGTCATTGTTAACAAATTATACTTCATCAACACGTCCTTCGTAGACCACATGTAGTTACGCCTCTGGTGTAACACGAGCCACTGTTTTTTCACAAGCAAAAAATTTCCTTTGCATGAACCCGCTATCTCATCCATTGTCAAGTCATTACGTTTCTCAGTGCAATACGAGTCACATCTCAGAAAATAAACTCCAGTGTTTTGTGTGTGTGTGTGTAATTGTGCATAATGCCCAAACGTGCCCTTGATGTAGATACGTATCAACGAATAAAAAAGAAGATGAGAAAGTTGGAAAAGATGTTGGAATCAGTATCCAGTTCGGAAACTTCTTCAAGTAAGTGGAAAATTCGCATGCCCTATTTCTCGCAACCTAGACGGTTTTTTCTGCAGCGTTTTCATTCCCAATTCTATCTCGCAATTCCAATACACCGAGGGTACTAGCACATAGGTCCATTATAGCAATGTTTTTGTTTTTGCAGGCATTGGCTATACTATTTTTTTTCTCCAATCATGCCTGTTTGTGCAGGCATGACGACTTTGTGTGCACGGTGAACTCGACACTGTATTTGCAGTGTTTTGTTCTTTTATAATGTTTCTGTTTTTGCAGACATTATTTCGGCCCTTCCTTTCATCCTGTTTTCACAGGTATAGCAATCGAAAAGGAACGTGCATTGATGACGCAGTGTTAACGTATTTTGATTATTACACAAGATAGATGATCATGGTTATGCAATACAATTTCGGTTTGCAATACAAAAAAAAAAAAAAAAAAAAAAAAAAAAAACTGTTTTCGACTTCTTGTTCAATCTGTCTCTGTATTTGGTATTTTTATGGCTCATTGTACCTTTACCGAATACCGAATGACTGTTGATCTGTCACCTTTTTTAGGCGGCAGTGCGTATGAAGATTTTTCGGAAGGAGATCAGGTGCCCAATACATCTCCAACAACGGTAGCCCAAGTCCATCACCCTATTGCATGTTCGGAACAAGAAGTTTTGGAGGGGGGGACCGGGCCAACTGAAGATTTGGTGGCTAACATATTGGGGGATGATCCAACACTGGTAACGGCATCGGGTCCTCCCCTTAACCAGGGATTAGTCACGCGATGGTCTTGTTATTTGGCAAGTGGTCTAGACAAAGAGGTACGAGCGGAACTTTCCTCTAAGTGGCTGATTCCAGAGAACTGTCAAACCTTGTTTGGCCCGAAAGTGAATCCTGAATTGGATGGAATCCTCCCAACTTTAGAAAAGAAAAAAGATGCAGTTCTGGCCCGTATCCAAGATAAAATGGGTTCGGGTCTAGCGGCTCTCGGCTCGGCGTTGAATAAGCTATTGGAAAGGGGAGTATCAGACGACATACTATCCAATGTTACACCAAATTTAGTGGATGCAGGGAAACTTTTCTGCGAAGTTCATTTCCTGATATCCAACCACAGAAAACACCAGTTTCTTCCGGCACTTGACAAATCTGTTAGGAAGATAGCGGAAGATTCCAAACATGACACGTTTCTATTTGGATCAACCTTCCAGGAAGAGTTCAAATCTGTGCAAGCTATTCAAAAAACCAGTCGTGAACTGAAGTTGCAGCCGAAGCCCACGAAAAAGGTTACTCGTCCTCAAAGCAGACCTGATTTAAATTATTTAAACTTCAAGCGTCAGGTGAATCGCACGAAAATGAAGCCGAATTTTCAAGAGAATCCACGAGACAAAAGAAGACCGATGAATCCTCCAAGATCATATCAGCGACAGCGCCAACTACTTTAACATCTTCAGCAGAGGTATATATGAAAACATGTAATTATGCAGGTAGGATCAAATTATTTTTAAATCGTTGGAAAGAAATCACTGATGATCAAGTCATTTTGAAGTGGGTCACTGGTTACACCATTCCACTGGTTAGTGAGCCTCATCAAAAACGGCCTCCACGCACGAATATTTTTTCTGCTAACGACATATTAAAATTGAAATCTGTCATTGTTTCCCTTCTGGACATTGGCGCCATCTGTCGGTGTCATCATGAAACCGATGAATTTTTATCATCATATTTTTTGGTTTCAAAACCCAATGGTGGTTTAAGATTTGTATTGAATTTAAAAAAATTAAATAGATATGTGGTGTCCACACATTTCAAATTAGAAAATATTAACGTTGTTAAACAGATAATTACTAAGGATTGTTTTATGTGTACCATCGATCTGAAGGACGCTTATTTCTCAGTACCAGTCAATAAAAAAAGTAGGAAATATTTACGATTTGACTTTTTAGGTAGTCTTTACGAGTTCACTTGTCTTCCGTTCGGACTGAGTTCATCTCCTTTTGTTTTTTGTAAAATTTTCAAGCCAGTCATGAATTACCTCAGATCTCGGGGCCTTTTGTCTGTTAATTATTTGGATGATTTATTGCTACTGGGTGACACACATGCAAAGTGTTCTGAAAATGCAAATATTACAAAGAATCTTCTTGAATCACTGGGATTCTTGATAAACGTCGACAAAAGTAATTTAGTTCCAAGTCACTCTTGCAAGTTTTTGGGATTTATTTGGGATAGTTCTAGCCTCAAATTACATTTACCGGATGTGAAAGTTATTAAAGCCATTGAGCACATTAATTTCATAAAAGTCAGACCTTCATTTAAAATTTCACAATATGCACGTCTCATTGGATATATTATCTCGATTTGTCCTGCCTTCACCTATGGCTGGCTCCATACAAAACGATTGGAAAGACTCAAATGTAGCGCTCTGAAACGGGTTCATAATGATTATGATGGAAAAATGTGTCTAAATGATCAAGCTAGGGAGGACCTCGAATGGTGGTTACGCCATATCCCCAATTCGGGAAGTAATCTTCAACGCAGCCAGTTTCACTTGCAAATAAGCTCCGATGCATCTACCACAGGGTGGGGTGTTTTTTGCAATGGAAAGACTGCTCACGGATTTTGGCGTGAAGAGGACATGAAGCTTCACATCAATCATCTAGAATTGATGGCAGTCTTCATTGCCTTGAAATGTTTTGCAATCAATTATGTTGGCTGCAATATTCTACTCAGAGTTGATAATACTACTGCGATTGCTTGTATCAACAAAATGGGTAGTACCAGATACCCAAACTTAGACTCAATCGCTAGAGATATTTGGAAATGGTGCGAAGTTCGGAAATTGTGGATATTCGCGTCTTATATCAGATCTAAAGACAACATTGAGGCAGATCTTGGGTCCCGCTCGACCAAAATCGAAACTGAGTACTGTCTTAGTGATTATGCCTTCCAGGAAATTGTTAGAGAGATAGGAAAACCCGAAATTGATCTCTTTGCATCCTACTCGAATGCAAAATGCGATACTTATATTTCATGGAAACCTGACCCAGGATCTCTAGCGGTAGATGCCTTCACCATACAATGGTCGAACTACTTTTTCTTTGCTTTCCCACCATTTCCACTGATCTCGAGAGTTCTGAATAAGATCATTGCAGAAGAGGCTGAGGGAATTGTTGTGGTACCATCCTGGCCTACGCAACCATGGTACCCTCTATTCCTCAAACTTCTTACGTCCGAGCCAATTTATTTTCGTCCTCACAAGGATCTTCTTTTATCTCCTTTCAGGCAGAGCCATCCAATCTGGAGGCAGATTACCCTGGTAGCAGGAAGATTGTCAGGGAAGCCTTCATAAAGCAGGGAGTACCACTTCAGCTTATTCGAGTTTATGAGTCTTCTTTGAGCTCGAATACAATGACACAGTACAACTGTACTTTCATGAAATGGTGGAAATATTGTAAAATTAATAAGATCAGTTTTCTTGACCCTAAAATTGATCAGATTTTAATATTCTTAAATAATGAATTTTTGAAAGGGGCTAGCTATAATACCTTGAACTGTCACCGATCAGCTATTAATTTTTTGTGTCAAGTGAAAGACGAAAACAACTTGCTGAAACGTTTCATGAAAGGGATTTTTAGGCAGAGACCAGTTTTTCCTAAATATTCTGTAACTTGGGACCCTCAGAAAGTTTTAGAGCACTTAGCTACTTTATACCCTTTAGAGACCTTATCACTTGAGATGCTAACCTTGAAATTATGCAGCTTGTTAGCTCTTATATCATCGCACAGAGTTCAAACTCTGGCGTTGATAAAATTAAAAAACATAGTATTCGAACAAGATGTTATAAAAATTTTTATATCTGACATGCTAAAGTCATCAGCACCTGGCAAACCACAACCTGTCTTGGTTATACCTAGGTTTCATGAAAAACCCGAACTTTGCGTTTGGAAAACATTAAATTATTACTTGACGGTCACTAACAATACAAGAGGCAACATAGAATATCTCTTTCTCACGCATAAAAAGCCCTTTCGACAAGCGTCATGCCAGACTTTATCCAGATGGATCAAAAAGATTCTATTTTGTAGTGGCATTGATACTTCTATTTTCTCGGGTCACAGTACACGTCACGCATCAACGTCAGCGGCATTGCGTTCCGGTATAAATATCGAAACGATTCGAAATACTGCAGGTTGGACTAGTAGATCAAACGTATTTGCGAAATTCTATAATCGTCCATTGATAGATAACTCAGTCTATGCTAAAGGTGTTATGTTTGGAAACTGAATATTGATAGTTCTGTGAATTATTCACTTAGATGTTACAGGGTGTGTTATTATGTAAAATTATGTTATTACATGGAATTTTGTATAAAAAAAAAAAAAATATATATATATATATGAATATATAAAATGTGAACACTTTAAACATCTACATGTGGTCTACGAAGGACGTGTTGATGAAGTATAATTGTAGATTAAACGACTTACCTGTAAGGAAGTTCAATCTAAATTATACGAAGCAACACGTCCGAAGTAGACCACCCCACCCTACCCCTTATCCCCCCAGAAATTTTTGGTATGTGGATATATATGTATATATGTGTATATGTGTGTATATATGTATATATGTATATATGTATATATATATATTTTTTTTTCTCTCTTCTCGCACTTCGAAAGTAATGACTTGACAATGGATGAGATAGCGGGTTCATGCAAAGGAAATTTTTTGCTTGTGAAAAAACAGTGGCTCGTGTTACACCAGAGGCGTAACTACATGTGGTCTACTTCGGACGTGTTGCTTCGTATAATTTAGATTGAACTTCCTTACAGGTAAGTCGTTTAATCTACAATTAGTTGTAAGATGAGGTTATTGGTATGGTTTCGAACCAACAGCATTAATAACTGTCACGAAGTGTGAATAACGGTTATACATCGTGTTATTTTATTTATTTCAGTCAGTACTTTTTACCATTTTCAACAATGGGAACCGCGAAGTTTGTTTATGTGAATGATTCCAAAATGGTTTACATTCGACTTGGTGGACACTTGATTTGTGGATCATCCATAATTCATAACACACTATTGGGTTTAAACTTCATACGTGTCGATTCTATTTGTGGTATTAACGAAAATCCTTCCACTACACAGGGTGATACATATTGGAGTAATGACCTTCGTATAATTTTTTCGATCATTCGAATCTTCCAATAATAATCATTTCAGTTATATATTGTGACGGTTCTGAATGATTCCAATGAGGAAATAGATTACCCATGCTTTTAAATGTTCGGGTCGGAACCTCACCTTACCTGATCTCACAAATAGTTTTTTTTTTCATGCTTTTTTTGATGGAATGAACTTTCCTGGAAGCAGGAGCTTTTGAACGCAATTTGCGGATTTTTCCAGTCAGAATCAAAAGAACCTATAAATATTGGAAGTGTTCAATTCGATTTACCTATTTATAGAATCATAATTGAGAAATCTTTGAGGCCACACCCCAGCTGAGGTAAGGATGTTCTAACACATCTAACCACTGCTCGTTTTAATTTCAACTCCAGCATCTTGATGCCTTGCATGTCTTTTTATCATGTGCATTGAATTAACCCTCACATTGAATATGGAGAAAGGAACCCACTTTAAATTTGGCCAGGAAGCACTCACCATATACTCGATGAGGACAGTAATTTCTCTTGTAGAACAAGCCCTTAGTGCAAACAGTAGCTTCTGATGGTAGCATCCCATATGTATACAGGAGCAGGTTGTCTTAGTTGACCATTGAAACAGCTGAAGCAGTTCCCTCCACAGGATCACACACAAGTAGAACCTTTTCATTTTCATCGTATACTTGTGCCTTCGCCTTGGAAACACCTTGGCTACATCACCCGTGTAGAGAACTCCCAATAATCGATCTCTTTGTGAAGGTACTTTCGGTACTTGAGAGAGATTAGCTTTTTGTTAGTACGATCTACAATCTGTAAACCCAAAGTATACTTTCGGTACCCGTCCAATGCAATCTACTCTGTACTCCATTGTACTACGATGGAACGAATACAGGAATAGACATATAATCACTTTATGAAACGAGCTTCATTTTACTCAGCATCCTCTTCGACTAGAGCTATCTTCGGAATCTTGAATACATTCATAGGATACTACTAATATCTCTGAGACGTAACAATATCACTAATATGTATCAAATTGATACAGAGTGGTTGAAATTATCAAAAAAATGCATGGATTATGTAAATCTTTGAATAAAGTTGAAAAATGATTACATCGAATGTTGAACCTCCTGAATCTCACATTATAATCAAAAATGATAGATTTTCCTGTTATTCTGTTCCTAAAAATACCCAGGGCGATATAAAAAATCTTGTGGAACGTTCGAGATCATTTCAGGTGTGATTTTTCTGATTTCATCACATCAAATGAAATCAATACAAATATCTCCCAATTTCACGTGGGACTTGCTGGCGTTTCTCTCGGCAAAATACTATGAACGGCTTAAAGAGTTGTTTTGAATTTACTGCCCATAACTGACTTTCTGATAGTATCTGGTGTGATATAATCGATATTGTCCATCAGTTCAGCTCATCGTTTTGACTGAGCCTTTCGATCATGAACAATACATTCAGGATCTTCAAGAATTGTTCGGTGCGCCTATCTTTTTCTGTCCACATCTTGAATTTCCTTTATTATTATGATTAACTTTTGACCAATTGAATCAGTTACAGGAAGCTATTTATTTGCCCAGCAAATATTTGTGTACTTGTTTTGTGGAAATAAAGGAATCCGAAATATGAAAATGAAGTGAATTTTCAAAATATTTCGTGAAAATGACTTTGTGAAAATTTTATGTTCTGAAAACTATACATGAATTTCTGGTTCGATGCAAAATATCCGTAATCGTTCGAAAAGGCAGAATATCAATACTCCCAATACATTGGAACAATTAATGCTCTCTATATGCTTGTTTTTACAAGCCTAATTATATGAGAGTAGTTTCTGGTAGTTATCAGTTATTATTCAATATTCTGAACAACAATGTAATATCGAAATAATTTTCTGTTATCATCATCATCACTATTAACTCTTTGCCAAATATGGTAGGTATGCACTTCTGCGTTGGCGTCGGATTAGCGGGCTTTATTCAATTAGGGCAATTCGAGTTGGCTTTGTTGCAGAGGTTTTCTAGCTTACTTACTTTTTGTTTTGCACGGATTCATGCAGACTGTGTTTCATCCGGATAATTTCCACATGCCAGTTCAGTACTCTCGGCTTTATTAGTCGTGTTTTCGAGTTAATATGAGATTTTTCATTTCATGATGAGCGTAGAATCGTGACATGTGAGACGGAAAATCGAGTTGTCGAGACGAATACGTACTTATAAAACACTCACTCAGATTAGACTCTGGGAGACGAATGCGAGATATGTGAAATTCTACTTTTTCATGCCAGATCGATATTTTCGATGAAGACAAAGGCGATATTGAAAAAATGAGGTGCTAACTTTTACAGATGTATGTCGCAATATTTGAGTCAGAATGTCAGGCAAAAGAGAACTTTTCTGAAATCTAGAAGACATTGAAACAGTTGTAGAAGATTGATTTTCATTCTGTCAGATATACTGGCTTCTTTTGTATCGATACCTAACAGATATCAAATGATATCACGTTGTTACGATGCACAATTGTGCGGTATCAGGTTGACAGATAGATATATTTAAGCAATCAATACCATAGTATGGCATTTCCACTGGGAGACTAAGAAACTGTGATGGAGATATTTGATTAATATATACAAATTTACTTGTATATTTAATTTCTCGATTATTTCATCAACAAGTCAAATATTATCACGGATTATCCCAATGAAAATATATTTTTTGCCACAATCATCCCTGTCGAATTAATTATTCAGTTTCGATATTGATATTATTCAATTATTCCTACGTGGTATAACCAGGGAAACAGTTCGACAGACAAAACTCAAAATATAATTTATTTCCCCATTTCTGACCTGTATAGTTTTCCATTGATTGTTTTGACCAGATGACACGTAAAGTATTTAAATTTGCCAATACTTATTCAGATATTTCTGCAGTAAGGAAACACATACATAAATGTTAGAATGATGATGAATACTTCTGAGTATCCCTACCTGTTCAAGTGACTATGTATGAGTAAATATATTTTTCTTTCCTGAATAGTGAATGTGTATTGATAAAGATTTGCATACTCCATGTTTTCTTCACCCAATTAATGATGAAGAACGGTAAATATTTTATTTGTATTGAACACAATACTAGTAATTTTTTGTATTCCTTTGAAAAATTCTACAAAACCTAATTAATGGTATTACCTCGGATTTTACCATAAATATAAGAAAACTATGAACATTTCATTTATATTTATATTGAACATGATAATTACAACTAATCCGATTTGTGAAAAATATTAATATCATTTATTGTGCACTTTGACAAGTTTATTAAAGGTCTCACTGATCTGGAAGTGGAAGGAATATATACATTTATTTCATTATTGCTACTCTCGATAGGGTTCAATATTGTATTGGAAATGCTGATTTGATTCTGAACCGAATTTTTAATGTAACCTTCTGCCGCTGAATTGGATTTTGAATTGATTGAAAATTTGTGTCGTTATAAAAAATCTGTATGACAATGGATCTCATCATAAATCGGATTATGGACATATATTATAGTACGGGTGTAGAAAAAATATATTTAAGCAAATTCATATCGAATTTTTTTCTCCTAATGGTCATTCTATAAAAATCAACAACTAACGGATAAGCTTACCGCTCATCATATTTTCACTTGTGATACCACTAGTCCGAATTGTTCCTGGAAATTTCTTCGATATCACAAATAGTTTTGAATTCATTCCGAGCCGTGGGCAAAGGATAATTCTCTCGAAATATTCGTGAGCAAGAAAAAATTTACAAGAATAATTCAAGTACGCGTGGTATTCGGTATGAACATTTCACACCCTACCTAACTAGCGCAGTTTTAAGTAGGTACGTACGTTTGTTACAATGCAAGCATTTCAATGAACATGTTGGTCAAAAGGAGTTTCACTGTAATCAAACTAATCATTACATCTCATCACAATAAGACTTTAATATCTGGTACGGTAAGTCCGACTTTTTCTTATGGGAGCATCACGATGATGAGCCATTAAAGGTCAGTAAACACACTGCATCGATTGCACCATAGTTCAAGAGGTTACTAAACACCCATTAATAAACCCTCAACTCAATGGTCCATAACATAAAGTCGCTGCAATCGATTGTTAGTTCGGAAATGAGCACTCAAGATACTTATAGTAAAAATTACACCTTCAGTAAATATAAGCGCAACAATCTATTTACATCAAGTGGACTCGATTCGAAAAATAACGAAATTCCTTACAAACATTGAGGAAAGTATCACGGGAATATCCCAACACCCTAAAAGGCCAATAATGCAATGGAACAAGACATCAAAAGATCCGTACTGGGAGCAACAAAGAATACAATTTTTTTTTCAAACACAGTAATAGAGATCATAAAAAAAATTGTATTTTCATTAGTCTGCTAAATTGCTCTAGGGCCGAATTTGAACGTTCACTCCTGCTCAAACAAATTATCATTCTCTCCCTGAGTAGAAAAATATCCACTATAATTTGCTAATTTTTTACATTTTCCCAAAAGTACCCAAATGAGCACATTGGCAAACGTATACCAATTAAATCACTTACTTTTCTACATCTTCTACTTCTGTCAACACCTATGTCTGTATTTTTGCATTGCATCTAGAAAATCCGAATACACTTCCAGTGATACGGCCAGGAAGAAAAAAAATGGCTTCTTTTGAGGTGATAGCTAAACAGTATGTTCCTTAAACACATGCTAATATTTAAAGAGGTAATTCTTAGACCCATTCTGAGAAAGAAACTTTCTATGGACGTATGTCCTGAACGCCTCAACTTTTGAGATACAGGGTGGTAAAGTTTTCAAAAATAATCAGTTTTTTAATAATAACTGAGATAATTTTGTAGACATCTTTGGCATATTTGGTACATATGTTCCATGCCTCAAGGCGCATTTTCTGGTGTACAATTTTCATTCATTTTCTCTGCCAGTGGCGTGCGTACGAGTTTTGAAATGTATATTGTTGGCGAAAAAAAAACTACGCCACTGCTTTATCTTAAAATAAAAATTATTTTTAAAAGCTCCATACATTTTCGAGCATATTTGATTTGCTGGGTTTTCTTTGTCCGACGCATGGTTTTCGCTCAAAAAATTAAAAATCGCTTTACTTAAGGATAAATTCCTTAAAAATCTGATGCGGTATCGTGCATCGACTGAAAGCAAACTAAGAGATCAGATTTGTTGCAAAATAATTGAGGATCCAAAAGGTATTTGTTTGTTGTCAGATGCACTGTTCTCAATTAAAATTAAGTCATAACGCAGCACCGCTTAATAATTTTGGAAAACATAAATTTAGTTATCCTGGAATAAATGACGTGTAGCTGAATTCATTTACTGCACCTCTTGGAAATATGGAGTTTGTCGATATGTGATTTCTTTCAAAGATGAAAAGCAGAAAAAACAGCGTACCCACCATAGCAATATAAAACGAATTCTCTGTATGTACAAACGTCAGTAGCTGATATCGATGTTGGTTTAAAGTAAGGTGTTGGTGTTAAAAACTGTCACAGCGCGTTTTGATGATTTCGAAGTGTTATTGAAGTTATTTTGGTAGTCCGCTGTTTTTCTGAATATCAGTAAATATGGTAAATTATACGAATGCGAAAATGGCGCAAATGCATTAGGTGTATGGCCTTGCCGATGGTAATGCAACAGAAGCCAGGCGCATTTATCAGGAAAGATATCCTAATCGTGCCTTACCAGATAGCCGAACCTTTTCAAATATTCATCGTCGACTTGGGGAAACTGGTATCTTCACGAAAGGGACTCCAGAAGGTAGACCTCGTGTAGTAGGAACTCCTGAAATTGAGGAAGCGGTGCTGCAAGAAATTGAGGAACATCCTGAGACGAGTACGAGGAAGATCGCTAGGACTCTGGATATTTGTCATCAAATTGTTTGGCGTATTTTGGTTGATTTTTTGTTATACCCATACCATATTTCAAGAGTGCAGGCATTACTTCCCAGATATTTTCCACAGCGTGTGAACTTCAGTCAGTATTGCACTAGATCCGCAGTTTGAGACACAAATTTTATTCACAGGCGAAGCAAATTTTTCTCGGAATGCCATTCAAAATTTCCATAACAATCATGTGTGGGCTGAAGAAAATCCCCATGCAATAACTGAAACCCATTTCCAACACCAATTTTTGGTTAATGTATGGGCAGGAATTATAGGTGATCATCTAATAGGCCCATTTTTTCCTACCAGGACGCCTTGATGGTCGTTCTTATTTACACTTTCTCGAAGAAGACTTACTTGGGTTATTGGAAGATGTGCCACTTGCGTTAAGGAATCGAATACAGTACATGCACGATGGCGCCCCTGCTCATTTCAGTGTAATTGTCCGAAACCATTTAAATACAGTTTATCCTAATCGTTGGATAGGTCGCGGATGACTTCAGCAATGGCCAGCAAGATCCCCCGATCTCAACAGTTTAGATTTTTTTATGGGGTCACCTTAAAACTCTTGTGTATAAAACTCCCGTTAATACTTTAGAAGATTTAAGAGAGCGAATAGTTGCCTCGTGTGACACTATACGAAATACGCCGGGAATTGAACGGGTGCGTAATTCCATGCGTAGAAGGGCGGAAGCATGCATACTAAGTGCAGGTGGCCACTTCCAACAATTTTTATAATCAGTTTTGGTATTATTACTTATCAACAAATTTATGCTATTCGTTTAGACTTACTGTCACAAAATAAAATAAAACTCGTTTTTGTGAAAATTTTTTTTTGCAGACTATGTTTTCAAATATTATTAGGGAATGGGTACTGCGTTATGAAGCAATTTTCAGATTCTCATTCATTTTAGAATTGATCTGATTTCTTAATTTGCTTTCTGTCGATTTTTATATTTTTGAGTGAAAATCATGCGTCGGACACGAAATACCTGGAGAATAAATTTTCTCAAAAATAAATGAGGATTTTAAAAATGATTTCATTTTGAAAAGAAAGCATTGGCGTAGTACTTTTTTCCCAAAAATATTCAATGCGAAACCCGTAGGGACGACACTGTTTGGAAAAATACAAATTTGTGTACATCAGAAAATGCGCCTTGAGGCATGGAACGTACCAAATATGCCAAAGATGTCTACCAAATTATCTCAGTTATTATTAAAAAACTGATTATTTTTGAATACTTTGCAACCCTGTATCTCAAAAGTTAAGGCGTTTAGGACATACGTCCATAGGAAGTTTTTCCATAAAATGGGTCTAAGAATTACCTCCTTGAATATTAGCATGTGTTTAAGGAACACCCTGTATACTCTTCGTGATAACCAGAATCGAATCAGTTATACTTACAAAATAAACAGTCAATAGCACAGGATTTACATGCCAGAGGGATGAATGGCTTCACTGATGTCTCTGTTTTCGAAAGAAAATGTGTCTTTGACTTTTTCGGATGTCGAATTCCTTTAATTTTTTAATTAGAGCCACGACACTTATACGTATAATTCATTCCAATTGCTGGAGATGATGTTTGCCGAAATATTTTTCGTGCACCAACCCTCGTCAATGAATGCCAATGTGGCCTGATTGAGAACATTTTTCATTATGGCCTTCTATATGACATACGACCCCTCGTTGTAAACGATGTCTGAATAGATAGTTTCTCAGATTTAATAAAAGCATTGGCTAGAGATCTGAGCTATTGAAACGAAATACTACCCACTTCACATTCATTTTCCATGAATCATCAATCAATCAAGCGTGATTACTGAGTGGAATGAACAACTTCAAGTCTTCATAACTGCATCAACTTTCTGTGCATTGTCTAATGAGTACTTTTTTGGGGATGAGAGACTGGCCGACTAACGAAATCGGCTAGACTTGATTTAGCGCTCTCCATTTTTCTTTTGACTTTTGCAGGTTGTCTGCCCTATGGGTGGTTTGGATACCAATGTCAGAACAGACTGATGGCAGATTCCTTTCAACGTCAAGCTCTAGATGAATATATTGACATTATCATCGGCGAAAGACTGGTGGATTGAGTTGCTCAATCAAGCGTTTTCCTTTGGACCTTCAGATGAATTGGTTCAGCTTGTAACTAATCATATTATCGATGTGGCGTTCCTCCTCAATATCCTGGATTACTTTGTGGTCTGGTTTGCAAATGCCCTATAGCGCTAGACTGGGCATTGAAAGAACATTTTTTCAACGGATTGTTGGCTGAAGTTTACGTTGGATGGAGCCGGCTGTTCATCCGTCCTAGCTCTATTCCGTCACATACAGCATCACGAATTTCGTAAATTCATTTTGAATGGTCCATAGATTTGAATACCGGCTAGCCTCTTATCTGGAAATGGCTTCTCTTTGGATATGAGGAGTAAATCTACGTAAAAAGAAAAATTAATGGTAGTAAACATTCATAACTTTCACTTATTGAATAAACAACCATTTATTCATTCTTTTTCAATCACGACGAATCAGAAAAAGAATAATTAACGATCATACCAATTATAACAGTCACACAGAGTGGCACAGACACTCTTTGTGATAACCGGGATGGAAAAAACACAAATACAAATTTTATTGAATTCCACATTCACTCAAACCATCAAATCACCAACATTTTTGGGATAATTTACGCTTGCACGGAGTCATAATAATATTTCTCACTTGGTCTCCTCAGCAATAATTAGAATGTTTCAATACTAGATCATTCAGATTTATCGAAGTATATTGAACAGATATAGTGTGGATTTATGCAGCCCAAAATAACAAATATCAAATAGCAATTATAACGTGCCAAATATCAAGTAACAAGTGGCGAAACTGTTCCCATTTATGCAGACCAAATTAACAATTAGATGGTGCTCAGGCCCACAGGTCAGTTTAAAGCCATGAACTCATAATGAACAACAACTTTCAAAGTGATCAGTGAAATGGAAGAGGTTGAGAATTGAGACGTTTTTTGTGTTGTTATCATCAGTGTTGAAGGTTGAAGATATGTAACCCAAGAATAATTTTATTCTTGGGTTCCTTGTTCCTTTGTCATATGAACAAGAAAATTGCCGAACAAGGTCCACGACATTATAGTCGTCAATACCTGATTCAAAAATAATATTTTTCTACAAACGTCAGTAAAAGTATAATTTTTGACGCATGCTGTCAGTGTCTAAACTGCCATTTTTTGACAATGGTGTTAAGAGTGAATCATTTTTAGCACTAGTGCTGAAAGCGATTCATTTGTAGAGAAAATATAAAAACATAATTCAAAATGAAGTGTTAATTCAATTGAACGTATAATTAGTGAAACTATAATTATGATAAGAAACTTCATGGGCAGTCTCATTGGTTGATGTAACAGAATTTATTTTGGTGAAGCTTGTAGCAGGGCAGAGAACAATGTTATACGCACACCAAAAATCGCAGCAACTTTCTGCGTTAGATATATTTCATCCGGGGCTCCTGCTAGAAATTTATCGATTTGTTCCCTTGTCAATACTTTTGACGATTTTGGTCGATATCCTCCACCCTTTCGCTTCAAAAAAGCTACAAGCTTGTAATATCTGCTAATGTCATGATTATTTATGTTCATCATCAACATAGATTAATTCGACCAAAGCGTTGAAGATTTGAATATTTTGGACTTTTCTTCAGAGTATGCAAGAAACACTTTTTCACTGGCCTCCTTGCTACTGACATTTTTCTGATCACACCATCTCAAGAAACGATCGTATGAAAACTCGTACTGTCTCTTTAACTTACTAGGCAATAATTCAAAAGCAGCTTTATTGGCAGCTTCTTTAATTCCCGGCGGTGGAAATTCATTCTCTGGATCACTTTTCATCGAGGAATGAAGAAACGAGAAAGAATAATTCGTGATTTATTGACGTTAGTTGTCAACAAAGACAAATCAACAAATTCTGTTTTTGATAACCTTGGCAACTTGTTTCATGGATAGATTAGATGAAATTGGATTCAAAACTGATAATCTCGAGGCTATAATTTCATCAATTAATTAATGTAAAATAGGTATGCGTTAATTTAGACTTCAAATGGTGTTTGTAAAAAAAATAGTGTATAATATACCTGCTGAAAGTGATATTTAATTTTGTTTGAAGGAAAAATTCCCTTCTCACAAAATAACATATCACTTATATTATAACTATTATTATATATTATATATTATAAATAACTATTTCCTACGTGAATAAAATATGGTTTGTTTTGACAGAAGTTGAGTTAGTTTTCGTGTCAAGCTCACTGAATGGACCATTCTATGGTCTTCTGCGTTCAAATCACGTATAAAGATAAGAATTGACCATCTTTTTACTTGATATTTGTTACGTAATAATTGATATTTGATATTCGTTATTTTGGCCTGCTTAAATCCACACATGGTTTCTCTTCCTGAATAATTGAAGAAAATGTCTACTTTGGCTGGGATGAAGCTGGTTTTCCTGGCTGAATCCTCTGTCCTGAGTCTTCTATATATCTTTTTCATAATGGTATGAAAAGAGAAGTCTCTGTCAGTTCATAGAATCATATTTCGAGAAGAAGGTTTATTCTGTCACACGGAAAATTAATTTTCAGTTGATACTAGGCGAGGGTTACTTTTCAGTAGTCAACTTAACAATTATAACACTATCGCATAGTTGATGGGTATATAATCTCCAGTGCTTTCTATTTTGCATCACCAGAATCACACCGGAGACAATCGAATCAAATCAGTAGATCCCCTGTCAATTTTCTTACTGCATCCAGACTAACTCGATTCTGGAGAAGCACCAATAACGAATCCCTTTCGACTAACCAATGGGATCCCGCCATCACCAATTTGACTTGTAATTTCCTACGCAATTTTGAATTCTCAGGATATCTCATTAAGGGGGGCGTTGCGTATAAGTTGCTCTTGGCGGTGAGCCATCTTTCAATTGGCCGAGCACACGAATGTATTTGAGATATTTATTTTCCCTATGAAGAACGAATTTTCTGCGACGGTCGTTTCCAGACGAAGCAAGCGGTAATGAGTTTTCTGCAAAAAAGCGGAGGTTCCTAATTTTCTCACATTGGAACTTCCACGAGTTTTTATATCAACTGAACGCCATTTGTTCGTCTTGGAGTGGGGAAGGAGATGAATTACTACCTCTAGATTGCATTGCAATATTAACGGAAAACAATTTAATAGGTGGAAAAACATGATCATTTTCATTTATTGCCATGTATGAAAAGCTTGTTTCCATATCACTAGATGTGTACCCTAACAACTGGATATATTTGTTCCCAATGGTCATTTTAAAATTCGTCACTTTTTCGGAAATCGTAAAAACAATCGATCAGTATTATTTGAATTTATATTTGAAAAATTGCGTTTCATATTTCCTTTTGATAATTATGGTATTGTTTTTTCCAGGTATGTATGTGTGATCATTCTCACGAAATCCAAGGCAAAATGATATCAGATTGAATTTTGGATCAATGGAGACGATGGTATGTAGTAAACCACGAAAATTGATATGCCGTATTGAAAAATATCATTCGATATTTATTTCAAAAAATGAATGCCATCCATGCCTTCTGGGGCTGAAGCATGACCTCCCCCTTCCGTTGTCTACCTCCAAAGGTTGAAACTTGTATCAGCTGGGAATTAACGAGCATGATGAATGAAAGTGTGACCAAGTAACAGACTATTCTTTATGACAGTGGTTCTGAACTACGACACATCTGAAACAAGTTACAAAACTCGGGACCACCTCTAGGAAATTCAACCGTTACCAATATAAATAAAGGGATTTTTCAATAAAAATAAGGTTTGGATAGAATTTTCAATACTCAATCTAATAACTACAGCAAAAGTTTGTTCCGTAGTTTTCTGGGTTTATTGGATTTATTGGAAATATAGACTGGTATTCTCTCTTGAATAGCACTGAAGTTGATGTCATGGTTGATCTTTTTTATAAAGAAATTAATGAAATTATTACGAGACACGTACAATCTAAAATGATAAACAAACACTATCCAATCTGGTTCTCGTACAATACAAAGAAATTGATAAAAAATAAATCTGAATTACATAAAAAATGGAAAACATACAAAAACGAAGAAGATTACTTGAACTTTTCAATTATGCGTAAAGAAATTAAAAAACAAATCAATTCAGATTACTCCGCATACAGTAATGATCTAGAAAATGATATGGCGACGAATGTGAAAAAATTCTGGTCATATATTTCCAACAAAAAAAATAAACAAAGAATACCATCGAGCATGTCACTGAATGGAAGAAAACTCGAAAATTTTCAGGATGTCTGCAATGGCTTCTCCGAATTTTTCTCCTCAGTTTATGAAAGTGATAACACTCCATCGAATATTGCCCTAGATTTAAATTCGGCACAGAGTACAATCTGCATTGACTCAATAAGTAAAGAGAAAATACGACAACAAATTCAAAAACTTGACATATCAAAAAGCTGTCGCCCTGACAATATTCCTCCTATTTTCATAAAATCCTGTGTGGAGACACTAATAGAGCCATTGTACATAATCTTCAATCACTCACTGAAAACAGGAATTTTTCCTAAAAATTGGAAATTAGCCAATATGGTTCCAGTATATAAAAGTGGAAATCAGTGTGTGATTGAAAATTATAGAGGGATATCGCTTCTATGTATATTTGGAAAACTATTCGAAGGAATAATAACAGACGAACTTTTTTTCTTGGCAAAAAATCGCCTAACAAATTTTCAACACGGATTTTATCGTCAGCGCTCCTGTTGACTGGGCTCTTGCCGTTAGTACAAGGAGCGTTGGAATATATGGAGGACAACGTTCAGGTGGATGCCGTGTACACGGATTTCTCTAAGGCTTTTGACAAGGTCCACCAAAGTACCTTGCTCATCAAGCTGGAGAATTTCGGTGTGCACGGCAGTCTGCTGAGGTGGATTTCATCCTATCTACGTAATAGGTGTCAGATTGTGAAACTTTATGATAATATATCTGAAATTTCTCGAGTAACTTCCGGTGTTCCACAGGGATCACACCTGGGACCGTTGATGTTCTCAATTTTCATTAACGACATTGGCTCGTGCTTTCAAAATAGTCATTATTTATTATAAGCCGATGATTTGAAAATTTATTCTCCGATAGAGCAGAAATCACAACAAGTATCTCTCCAACAAGACATCGATCGTTTATCTAATTATTGTCATAACAATAAGTTACATCTCAATCCTAATAAATGTTCTTCTATAACATTTTCTCGAAAAAAGCAGAATCTTGATTACATTTACGAGATAGACGGTTTACCCCTGAAAAAAGTTCAACAAATAAGAGATCTAGGCATTATTCTTGATCATAAATTGTCTTTTGAAAACCATATTGACCATGTAGTTAAAAAAGCACTGAGAAATCTTGGTTTCTTAGTCAGAAACTGTAAAGATTTCGAAAAACCTGAAACTTGTATACTCTTATATAACTCCATTGTTAGAAGCCACCTTGAGTATGCAACAATATTGTGGAATCCTTTTTATCAAAAATATATAAATAGAATAGAACAGGTTCAAAAGAGGTTCATACGCTTCCTAAACTTCAAATTCAGATTAAATCAAAGTTTTCCTCCATATACTTCTAGCCTAAAAATATATAAAATCGACGAACTAGAAACCAGACGGAAAATTGCTTACATCATTTTTCTTAGTAAATTGTTGAACAGTAAAATCGATTCAGAATATTGTTTGGCAAAGATATCGTTCAAGGCAAATGTTTATTCCATGCGCAAAACTGATGTGTTCAAGTTGTTTCCATCAAGTAGTAATTATTTCTTAAACGCCCCAATATCACGTATGCAACAAATATACAATTCCACTTTTTCATCTGTTGACCTATTCCACTTACCCCTTTCAAAAGTAAGATTTTTTTGTAGAAACATAATATACTCTAGGTAGGGTTACTGTATTTTTGTTTGTTAACAATTATCTTTAGTTTAATCTAGCTCAACTCATTGAATGTAATGATGAATCCTGTAATTTCTGTGCAACTCTATAATTGGGACTTTTGTTCTGTTGAGTTGACAAAGCTGTAAATAAATAAATAAAAATCAAAATCCGAAAAAATTAGAACTAATGTTGGAATCCATACAAATGATTTTTGATACACCCCAAAAAGTTGTTGCGTCAACTGAAAAACAATTCCTTCTGGACTAATTGCACTTGTTTTATCCAGAAGGAACTGTTTTTCAATTGACGCAGTAACTTTTTGGGGTAGATTGAAAATCTACTCATCTAGAAAGTCCGAAAACTACGGAACAAATATTTATACACCACAAAATAATGACGTTCAAACAGTACATCAAAAACTTTTTTCATTGGCAAGGATGAAATTGTTTCCTATGCTTTCCCATTCCAGTTTTGAGTTTAATACCAGTGAGTCTGATATGTCCCATTTATTTCGGCATTCGCAGGGCCCACCAAAAAATTTACCATCGACCCACCAGTGGGTCGCAACCCATAGATTGAAAAACCCTGTCTTATACCATAGCCAGAGTTCATTTCAAGGTATTCTAGCACGCAAGCCGGTCTATCTCTGTGCACTCAAGTCGTAAAAACAAGGTATTGATTTCGTCTAATCACTATTAGAATATTTTTAGCTGAAAATCACGGTCAGCACCCCAAGTTGCGTGTCTTGATCAAACCAGATTCTGAAATTTCAGTTTCAATTGAAAAATAAAACTTATTGAAATTAACGTGATGTAATGCCTTGAAACCAATAAATTTGAATTTTTTATATTTTTTAATTGAAGTTGATTTTCGAATGTTGATTTCATAAGAATTCACAAATCCAGTACTAGGACAATTTAGCAGACTAATGAAAATACAATATTAATCCACTATATATTTACGAGCTATTTGGGATTTCATTATCTATATTATTGTACTCTTCGTTGCTCCGAGTACGGATCTTGTGAGGTCTTGTTGTTTTATTGCGTTAATGGTCTTTTAGGGCGTTGATATATTCCAGTGATACTTATTTTCCTCAATGTTTGCAGAGAATTTGTTGTTTTTCGAATTGGGTGAACCTGGAATGAATAGAAATTTGTGGATATATTTTCCCCAGGTTGAATCGGGAGTACTATTACAATTATTTTCAGTGCTCATTTCTGAACTGAGAGACTTAACAGATGTCCCTGTCGTCATCGTGTTAAGATCTAATGGTTCTTCATGACGAACATGTTTATTGAAATATAGGTCTTATTGAAGGTAGGACGTGAAATTTTTCTACCGAATACCACACGTACTTAACATTGGGCATTTTTTCTTGGACACGAGTATTTTGAGAAAATAATTCGAGAACTAGTGGTATTACAAGTAAAAATCCGTACTGATGACGTGATTAGTCGAATTCGATACCTTGTTTTTCTAATAACTGATATTTTCCGATTGAAATGTAAATTCCGATTTCTGATAATACTCAGACAATCAATCGACTTTAATCTTAGTGGATAACTTTGGGTTTTGGAAAAATAATCTCTGATTACGACGTGAGATGTCATAGTTTATATTCTGTTCGGACGAGTTCGGAGGATCGGGATATACCTTCTTAATGATAGAACGATTTTAGTAGACATTAATTAATTTTTCAAATGTAAAACAAAACTATGAATAAAACAAGCTGGTGAAATTCGTAAAACTTGTTTCTGCACTACACGTGAAGAAGCTATTGAAAAGTAAAAAACGTGTAGCGGTTTTGTGAGGTATTTTTCATTCACGTTACAATTATAACTTCTAGAAAAATTGCGACATTTAACCTCTTTGGCGAAAGAAGAAAGGCGTAGACTTGAAAACATTCTCAACTTGGGAAAACAGTCCGGTGATAGCGATTTGAAGTGATGTGTTTATTCAAATACTTTCGTTACTGCCAATCCAATTCAGTCAGATTTTGTTGGATTCTCAATGATGGGAATGTTTCCATTATAATGGCGTGTTCTGAGTCAACTAATATAAACACGAGAGCGTTAAATGGTTATTTTAAAACCACAGATCTGTATCGCTAGCCTAGAAATTTTATACCGATGTGCTAATTTTACAGTGAGAGTCGATTTAGCAAATTTCACCAACAGGGAGACTAAATCTATCGATCGTCTCAAAGAAACTCGCAACTTCATGGAATTGTAGGATATTTATCCTAATCTTATATTCTGCAGGAGTTCAATGCATGAGTTGTGTACGTGAGAACATTCACTTCTACGGGTTTCTGATATACCTGAAATAATTCGTTGAAGCTCGTGCATTGTATTTTCGTATGAATATAATTTTCATCTAGTTTATGAAACCGGAACAGACTTTAAGACTTTGAATTTTCTTAAATTAATGTCATGAATTACGATTCCGTCAATTTTCATTTCTAGGAGAAACTATTTTGGACATAATTTCAACCTTGCCCCTTCCACTCCTTCGGCGGGGTGAGATCAAACCCTCAAATCTTAAAAAGTATTAGAGGCCAAGCGATACCTCGTTTGAAATCCCTTCCATTACTCTTTTCATTGCATTTTATATTCTTGAATTTGATGCAGTAGATACTGAGAAAAAAACTTTCCTGAATAATCTTTCCCAAACGAATGTTATTATTTTGGTCACTTTCGAGACTGATTATTATGCATTGTGTAACAAGCACGGCGTTAATAACGAATTGCTTCATTACTGAAGAACTTAGGTGAGCTCACTTGAAGGTTGACCATAAATCAAATGATCTTTTGAAAAGTGTATTCAGGCCGGTTTCAACAAACTTCACAGTAGCTTTAGGACTGACCGGTGTCAGTGCAGAGTTCTTCACAGAAGAAATTCCCGCATACGTTTCTGATGATACAAGTGCCGGATTCGATTTGTGAGAATTCCCAAAAATTAAGTGGATTCAATTAATTGGTTGGTTCGAATTTCAAAATAGTGGATTTTAGTCCGTTTTCAGTGAACATGCCAATGGGTAAAGAGTTTTTACACAGAAAAACACATAGTGTGAAAATCTATTGAGAAATGACAGAGTGTGCTCTTTTTCTATACAACATGTTTTGGAGTGAGTATTTTGCTAGTGCAATATAACCGATGATGGGACGAATTGCCCTGATATATGTCTGAGACATGCATATCATTCACAGGAAAAAGTAAAAGTATTCAAGACCATATTTATAAAAATAGTCGCATGTCAACGAATGTTTCCAATGATATCTCTTTCATGTTCATTTCAACTCAATTATTTCGTTTTTCAATTGTTACTTACTCGAAATGAATTGGGAATTATACCGAGAGACATTTCACAAGTTAGTTTATTTTGAATAGCAGAGTTGCCAAATTTGTTGATCAATCTGGCAAAAGTGGACGGATATATGATTACATAAACCTATTGTACTGGATGAGCGGACTTCACATATCAGTATCGGTATCTATAGGAAATGAACATTTGTCTCTGGCAAGTAATGTTCGTCTACGTTTTACTGAAACCGTATAGAGCCTCAAACGTTGATCATATAATATTTTATAGTAGGTAGTTGCAAAAATTAGTTCATGAGAATAATTTTCAAGCACATCAATTGATCATACGTATGTATTATCGGTTATAGTTGCACGAGTGTATTAAAATTATCTGGTCATTTTTATGCACGAATGTAATTCATTGGAATATTTCACGAATGAAGAAATTCTCAAGGAAATGTTATTTTTTGTTCATTTATACTTTCCTCTATAGATTGTATGGAGTACTCACCTGAACGCGAAATGTTTTTCTACTTTTGAAGTCTATCTGACATGTATTTGTGTTGTTCATAGTAGTAGTAGTAGTAGTATTTATTTATCCTATTCAAAAGTATAAAACTATTTTTCACAATATTTTCATACAATAACAAGAAAGACACATTGAAAAAAGGGGGAGAACTCCCTTACAGTACATACTAAACGTTAAATAGTTGAACAATACACATTAATTATTCGTAAATAAAGAAAAAATTTTAACGTTGGAAATTAGAATATTACACTATACAGGGTGTTCCTTAAACACATGCTATTATTTGAGGAGGTAATTCTTAGACCCATTTTAAGAAAGAAACTTCCTATGGACGTATGTCCTAAACGCCTTAACTTTTGAGATACAGAGTGGCAAAAAATTATTAAGCGGTGCTGCGTTATGACGTATTTTCAATTGAGAACAGTGCATCTGACAACAAACAAATACCTTTTAGATCCTCAATTATTTTGCAACAAATCTGATCTCTTAGTTTGCTTTCAGTCGATGCACGATACCGCATCAGATTTTTAAGGAATTTATCCTTAAGTAAAGCGATTTTTAATTTTTTGAGCGAAAACCATGCGTCGGACAAAGAAAACCCAGTAAATCAAATGTGCTCAAAAATGTATGGAGATTTTAAAAATGATTTTTATTTCAAGATAAAGCAGTGGCGTAGTATTTTTTTCGCCAAAAATATACATTTCAAAACTCGTAGGTACGCCACTGGCAGAGAAAATTAAGAAAATTGTACATCAGAAAATGCGCCTTGAGGCATGGAACATATGTACCAAATATGCCAAAGATGTCTGCAAAATTTTCTCAGTTATTATTCAAAAACTGATTATTTTTGAAAACTTTGCCAATCTGTATCTCAAAAGTTAATGCGTTTAGGACATACGTCCATAGGAAGTTTTTTTCTTAAAATGGATCTAAGAATTACCTCCATAAACATCAGCATGTGTTTAAGGAACACCCTATATATGCATACATACATACATGGATAAATAAATGGTTAGAATTTATCAAGTGTGTAACAATTTTTTTCAAGTAGTATTTTTTTCAATCTATACTTGAAGCTTCTCAACGTTGGTAAGTTCTTAACTGAGTCATCCAGCTTATTGAAAAATTTAGGGCCGAGATAGAGAAAACTTTTCTGGAATGAGGTCGTTCTGTGAGTGTTGGGTATCAGATAATCTCTAGAACGGGTAGTGTAACAATGTTGCCGGGTAGAAAATATATGTTTGTTATGTAAACATAACTACATAACTCATAGATATACAAACCGGCAACTGTGAGTATTCCATGTTTTTTTAAAACTTCTCCACATGAGTCCCTCCATCCTATTCCAGCTACAATTCTGACGGCTCTTTTCTGAAGAATAAACACTCTTTCAGCAGAAGAGCTTGTACCCCAATTCAGGATTCCGTGTCTCAACTGACAGTTTATAGTTGCGTAATACAGACTGGATAATACTTTCTCACTACAGAAATTAGCCATAAATCTGAGAGTATAACAGTTTTTTATTGGTTTATTACAAAGAGTATCTATCTGAGAAGTCCAGATAAGTTTATAATCCAGAGTTAGACCCAACAGTTTGGTGGTTGTACACGATTCAATTTGTCAATCTTCGTTTTTATATATGAAAAAATTTTCTTGAACATTGCTCAATGTGAATTTCATTAGCGTGTTTTTTGATATGTTGACTTCAAGGTGATTATTTTTTGCCCATGTTTGAACCCTTTTTACTGACGTCTAGCGATACGGTTTCAAATGTGTTGTTATGGTGACTTGATACAATGCAATTACAGCTGTAAGTTTTTGATAATTGCATTGCACTAATGGGACATTTTATATATGAGGAAAATTTTCAGTTCAACAGTCATAGCAAATAATATAAGTCGACAGTTTCATCGAAGTATGATAATTCTTTCAATTGGAATTGGTAAGAATGAAATGAAATGAATTGAAAAAATGCAATTCATGAACTCACCAAAGAATATGATATAATAGAAACACAGTTCGAGAACTGCTTGAACTGAACCCTCAACAGGAGGTCTATCACGCCAGTACTAGGTAATATACCTAATCCATATATAATAATATACGCATCCTCCGAAATCACGAAAACACATTGTAATTAATGGTTCAAACAAGCCCTATCGATTTAGTTTCTATGTTGTTTTAGTTACACAAATAACTGGTATACGATTTCAATTTACTGAGGTTCAAATGAGCCACATAATCCCGCGTGAACGAAATTACGTTTATATTTAACTAACAAGATCGCAGACACCATTACCCTATTTTAAGACTTGATTAACGGCTCTGGGGAATTTTATTTCAAGTTTAACATTGTTGTAGTTATATCATGATGTGATTCCGCACAGGAAGCAATAATAAACTACAAAACCGATTTCATTTGTGTACACTGCATAGTTTTGTTTTTCAGAAACTTTTTTATTAACAATGTTTCGGGCAAGTAATTTCCGATATTTGATGAAGACCCATGATAACGTGATCAAAATACACTTTATTGTGCGATTTTCACTACAGTTTACGAAACCGTTACGCAGCTGTTTCACCACACAAGCTTCTACAAGCATGTTTTTGTACCAGTGTGGAACAGGTGAACATTTTTTAGAACATCCCAGATCATCGAATATGCCATTATCTTCACTGATATTATTCATTTCATTCACAAGCATGGATCACCAGCTGATTTCAAGTGCATGTGCATACGTATTTTCCAAATGTAAAAAAAACGGTTGCATTTATTGTTCGTTTTTTGTTTTGTTATATTTGGTGTCCGAGAAACTAATGACCGGCCTTTAGAGTAAAATGTCCGACTTTATAAAGCATTAAGTCCTGCTTATGTATTTCACGAGATGGCAACCCTAATCACGCAGCTGCACGCATTGAACTTGAAAATTATCCACGCCCGAGAATGTCGAGATGAAGTTTTTTTACAACTTTGTACTTCACCTTTTTTCACCTCGCTCTCAAATTGACAGATTAGTGGAATATACACACAAACAAGCATGTAATTAACTCACCCTACCTTAATCTGACACACTCGAGAATTTCTGATGATTTTTTTTCCAATCTGAAACTTCATCTTTGGCGGGTGGCCGTAAATATATGGAGCTCATATTTGATGAAGTTACTCAACCTGGTAAAATGTTATCGCCCTGTATACTATTCTGCAGCGCTTCAGTAAATCCAGAAATCTCCGCTTGGGATCCTCTACTAGATGGTGTTGGTGTACGGAAAGGTTCAATTTCATTTGTCACTTCATTAACTTGATCATACGAGATAACTATCATTGAGAAGGTTGCTTTCCATTTCTTTCTTCCTAAAAGTCTTTCAATTTTTCATCACACGCAGTGGATATAGAACAACTTGTTTTAGTACTGGAGGAAAATTACTCCTGAAGATCATAGATCATAGAAATATCTTCAACTTCATATCTGTTTTCACACATTTTCCATGAATGTGAATGGCTCAAGATGTTATACAATTAAGAGATACCCGGGACCTACAGTTTATGGTGTGGACTTTGACCCACTGTGACTTCGTTCCTGGGCGGTAGATAACCGAATTTGGAAAATTCTGGTACCACTGGGATTCGAAGCTTGGTTCTCCGACTGAGAGCGCGACATAGAGATTTCATGTTCATTTTCAATAGTAATAACCCAAGGACATTGATAATTGTTCGAAAAAATTCTATAACAGATATCGAAATGGGCAACAAGCTTGAGAAAGTTGTTATAAATATTTTGACAATTTATCAATGTTCGAGGGTTATTCGGATAGAATTTTTTTTGCTAATTATTGAAAAAAATACAAAGCCAAGCAAATTTATCCTGTTACGGTTTTGACCGCAGCTTATTTAAACTCTGTACCATTTTTCGTTCACAGCCCAATCTTTTAAAATTCACGCCAACTCTTCCGCTTCCCGATTTCTATCTCAATGATAAATTCTAAAAAAAATCTAACATTGCAAAAGTCCATAAATGCTTTCCATACAATTTCTTTACTGTAAACGTTTTTTCTGGTATATTCGATTCCGTGATTTCTTTAATATTCTAGATGGTATTACAACCAAATGTTGACATTTTAAAATATTAAATATTTGAAACGTGAAAATCGAAATGAAGCAATTTGTATGTATTCACTGCAACATAATAAATTGAAAACAGTCCATGGGATATTTTCAGTATAATGATGTTCTGATTGGTTATTATGATACTGTTGATAGGTAATTAACTGATCTCCCTGGATTTCTACTCGAGGAAAAAAAATTCAATAGAAATAAACCGAAGACATTGATAATTGTTCAAAAAAAATTATTAATAGATTTCGAACGCTTTAGAAAGTTGTTATAACATTTTTGATCATTTATCAATGTTCGAGCGTTAATCGCATAGAATTTTTATTGCTGATTATAGAAAAAAATCCTGATAGGTTCCACATGGTTTTGACCGCAGTTTATTTAAACTCTGTACCATTTTTTTATGTTCAGAACCCAATCCTTTGAAATCGACGTCAATTCTTACGCCACCCGATATCTCTCTAAGTGATACTTTCTATCATTGTCAGAGTTCATAAATGCTTTTCATACAAATTCTTATCTGTAAAACGGTATATTTGATTCTAAAATTTCATGAATATTCTCGTCAGTATTACAACCAAATCGTGATATTTTGAAATATTAAGTATTCGAAACGTCAAAATCGAAATAAATCAATTTGTATGTATCCTAACACCTTGATGAGGTGGAAACAGCCAACGGGATCTGTTTTCGGTATAAGTAATGATGTTCTGATTGGTTGTTTTCAATCAGGTTACTTTGAATTAACTGATTTCATTGGATTTCTACTTGAGCATTGATAATTATAGACGAGATAATTTAACGACAATCGAACGCTCGTTCCTTGGAAACAGCCCGAATATAATTTTGTCCCTTAGTATTCATTTCTCTTCATTTCCGAATTAACAATTGACGTGCCGTGGGTACATATTTTCATGAAAAAGACTGTTATTCCCAGTTTCATGCTATTCAAAACGAGTGTCTAATATGCTGTGTTACTTATTTGAGTTGAAAGGTAAGGCCTCGCTGATCCATTGCTCGCACAAGTTTCGATTTCTGAGGGTTGACGTTCGTCAGCTGGTTAACGAAACAATTTACAATTGTCGATTTTAGTTTTTAAGGTCAGTTAGCGAAAAAAGGCGGACCAATCTCTATCCTATATACCTCTTAACTCTTATTGGGAATTACTGGGAAATATTTATTCACAAAAGTATGAAAAAAGCAGAAAATGCATGAATTTCAATAGAGCCCCTTTATGTGAATGATATCAGTGCATATCATTCACTTTTTTTGTGTGGTTAGTTTGTGCTTTCGGTCAAAACTTTGTGTAGCTATACCAGAAATTTAATATTATAAAAAAAATTATTGATTTGAGTAAATGAACATAATCAGTAAGTATATCAGTCATATTATGGAGCAATTTGAGACAAGCGTTCAAAACTGATTGACCCATGCACAGAAAACGTTCGTAGTCAGCAGAGTGTGAGCTGAAACTCTCGTGGGTTGAGCTGAGTTCGTAAATAAAGAAATCCGTGAGATGTCCCAGAAAACAAGTTTATTGACTGATTGTGCGAAATCCACAGTGACCACAATAAAAAATGACTTTTTGTATCTAAAAAGAAATGTTTCGTTGATCATGTAACAAATTACATATTTTTCAAATCATCTTACCTAAAAAGAAATGACCGAATGCCAAGATTGTAAAATATTTAGCAATATTATACATAAATCAGACAAAATCAATTCAGAGTTCACTTATCTCAGATACAATAAATCAGCTGTACTCTCGTGATTATTTTAACGAAAAGCCTCGATATTCCCCATGAGGCAGTAAAAAGCAGAGAAAAAACAAAGTACTGAAAATGCAAAAAACTCCAACAAATCGTAAATTTGTTCGCACGATAGATTCAAATAAGCATATGAAAAGGTAGGCAACTAGCAATACAGGATTCAATACAGGTAGTTGTCTAAACAATTTGTGACTGTAGCAATTATTTTCAACAACAATGAATATGAATAAATGTTACAAAATGAAGGGTTATAATTTATAATTTTGTACAGCGTGATCACAACTGAAAATGTTACGTGAAACTATGGTTTCAGCACAACTTGCCCCCACAGCTTATGTGTATGTATTAACTACAGAACAGAAGCTGGTAAATGATACAATTTCAGATGTGATGAGTGGAAAATGCCTCTTTCGTTTTTATTATTTTCCGGGTTTACTAGAAGGTAAGTATGGTCATGAATCTTCTTTTTAATTCTGAAAGGTCCTTCAAATAATAACAGGAATTTTTTCATTTCAGACTTTATGGAAGATGAAGAATTGTTAGCTTTGAGAAGAACAAGGTCTCCTATCTGAAAATCAATGAACTTTTTGCCTGGATTTCGGTAAGCTCTGCGTGCAGCTTTACTCAAAAGAGTTGCTTCCGCAAGAATGAGTTTTTGTTCTAGTGGCGATACTTCCTTTTGGTCCAAAGATGCTCTGAAAAAGGCTGGAAGAAGTTTTACTCTCTCCTTACCAAGCTGAAGCTCACTTGGTGAAAATCCAGTAGACTCATGAACGATTTCATTCAAGAATTCTGTTAGCTTTGTGATTTCACAAGCCCATTTTGAGTGTTTGTCCGAACAATAGGTCCGGAACAATCTACCAACTTCACGTAGAGTACGTTCTGAAGGGTTCGAAGCAGGGTGACGAACAGAACTGTAGACAAGCTGGATACCAGCATCTTCTGAAGATTTCTTCCACAAATTAGAAGTGAATTGACTTCCCCGATCCTGTAAGATCCTTTTGGGCTTTCCATGTGTGGGAAAATATTCTGCAAACAGACGACGTAACATAGAACGAGAAGTTGCTTTTTTCAGAGGATACAGGACAACATACTTTGTGAATACATTGACAATCACAAATATGTACTGTGCCCCACCACGACTCTTAACAAGTGGCCCATACAAATCCATTGCAATAAGATCATCCTTACCTCGTGAAATAATATTACTCTGTGGTGGTACTGACAAAGCAGAAGACTTGGCTCGTTGACAGATGTCACAACTTTTTACAACAGATTTTATCCTTCGATGCATATTACTCCACCAAGTCTCTTCCCTCATACTCAACCAGGTCTTATGAACACCGGGATGTCCAAGAGCAGAATGATATTCTGTAATGAATTTCGTAACCAGTTGATGTGGAATACATAGCTGGTAATTATGTTCATTGTCACCTCTTTTATATAAGATATCCTCATGAATGACAAATTGTCTCTGAACCTTAGGATCAGTATCTATCAAATCTTTGATTTGTTTCAGTTTTTCATCTTCCATCTGGTGTTTCTTTATGTCCTTCAGAGTTGGTAGAAAATCTCTGGAGAGCATCAGTTTGAAAATCTGAAAACATTTGTCAGTCGGAACGGGCAGTCTACCGCAGGCATGCCTGGATAATGCATCAGCAGCCACATTTTCGTGTCCCGGTAAATATTTGACATCAAATGAAAATTCTTGCAACGCTAATGCCCATCTGGTGACTCTTGGGGATAACAACCTGCAGGAGTTTATATAAACAATGGCTCGGCAATCAGTATGCAGAGTAAAATGGGTACCGAGCAAATATACTCTCCATTTTTGTATCACCCACAGCACTGCGAGTAGCTCTTTCTCAAAAATGCTGTAGTTTTTTTCACGATCTAAGAGAAGACGTGACGCACAAGCCACTATCTGTCTTTTTCCTTCGACAACTTGGAAAAGAATACCAGATATCCCATCATCACTTGCATCCGTCATAACTTCCCAAGGAAGGTGAGGATTTGGGTGGTAAAGCATCACATCTTTTTTCAACTCATTTTTCAGACTATCAAATGCCTCAGATTCTTCTTTTTGCCACCTCCAAGTGGATTTCTTTCGAAGAAGGCGAGTGAGCGGTGCTGACAAGTCTGCGAAACGAGGCGTGAACATTCTGTCATATTGACAGAGTCCAAGAAATCTCTGTAATTCCTTTTGATTTCGAGGAGGATGATAATCGGAGATAGCTTGTATTCTATCTGGATCAGCTTTCACACCCTCACTGTTAAGAATATATCCTAAATAAGATATTTCTTTCCTAAAAAATTGACATTTTTCAATTTTTAGGGTAATTCCTGCGCTGGACAAACGTTCTAGAACCATAGAAAGATGTTGCAAATGTTCATCTATGTTATTGGATAATACCAGAATATCATCTACATAGACAATAAGAAAATCCTGAAATTTTGGGCCAAATATCTTATCAATGCATCTAGTAAAAGAGCTAGTTGCATTTTTCAGGCCAAACGGAAGAGAACAGAAGCGATAGGTTTTTGTACCTACCATGAATCCAGTGTATTGTCTGTCCTCTTTTCTGATTGGACATTGCCAATATCCATGAGTAAGGTCTAAAGTGCTCATGACCTGTTTGTTCGAGAACAATTTGATTATTTCATGAATAGGTTTTGGATGTTCGAAATCTGGTTCCATGACCTTGTTCAGATATCGAGCATCCAAACATACTCTGACGTTTCCATCTCGTTTCAGCGTTGTCATTAAGGGAGATATGTACTTTGATGAACACCTCTCAATGACACCCCAAGATAGCATTTGTTGAATAACCTTTTCAACAGCATCTCGGTGCGCCACTGGAATTGGGTATGGTTTGACAAAGAACTCTGAATTATCCTTCAATTTTATTTCGTGTTCATACTCCGTTGTTCTTCCAGGTATATTTGAGAACACATTCGAGAACTTTTCAAAAATTGACAACAACTTTTGTTTCTCAAATGGTGAGAGATCACAATTGCTTACTATTTCATTAAACATCAAACCTATTTGACATTCACCCTGTTCAACAAACGCACATTTCTCATGAACACTTTTGTTTACTAGAGTGGAAATTGCCATGCTATCAGTACTAGAAACATTGTGAACAATAGAAATTTCCGGAATATTCACCACTTTACTACCATTTTGCAATGTAACCCTATTTTCAGATAGAAACATTGTACCATTGTGAAACCTAAGAAAGTCACAACCAATAATCATAGGATGATGCAAATTATCGATTACTAGAAATTCGAAAATGAATTCTTCACCTCCCATGCTGAAAGATAGCTGTGCTTGAATAGAAACCTTTTGTGGTTTGGTTTTGAAAGCACCTATTACACGTATTCCTGTTACAGGAAAATATGGAATGAATTTGTGAAAATTACTTAATTGTAACCAAGCATCCATTGAAATGGCACAAACTTCACTACCTGTATCCAACAAAACTGCAAATTTACAATTAAAAATGTTAATTTCTATTAAAGGACAACGATTTTCCATGGGTGCATGGTCATATTCACATTCTTCCTGAAGAAGGTCATCTAATGGGTTATTATTTGTGAGAAAAAAATGTTTTTCGTTTTTTAATACTTTTTGTTTTGCCCCCACATCTCCAATTAAATGTGGAGGGCTTCCACGTTTCCCGAATCATCTTCCTCAGTCTGTTCAATTTCCAGGTTAGAAATACCTTTAGGTTTCTCATAATATTTTTTATTTGTGAATGTAGAGTTTGAGTTTTTGTTTGTGCTGGAACCAGAATGGAGATTATGATTCAAGTTTGTGGAATATTTACTATTTTCTTGAATACCTAGAAATTTATTTGGTTTTGCTTCATTTTTGTAATATTCATCCGCATGTCTTAATCTTGTCACTGCTTCTGAAAAAGTAGTACAACCCAAAAGAATACAAGAGATACTTGGAGGGAAATGGGGTGCAATGAAATCTATCAAATCACTAGGGGAATATTGAGGTTGTAAATATTTTGTCTGTGCCACCCAATAATTGAAATGGTCAACAAATAAACCACCTTTAAATCTATCACTTTCTAGTTTATCTTTTATTTTTCTTTGTGTTTTTGTTCCCCAAAAATGATTGATAAATTCTGCTTTGAAATGAGCATAGTTTGTGAACGTGTGAGAGAAAGCATCCCACCATAACTTCGCTGAATTTTGAAACGACCTGCTTAATAATATTTTCATACTATTGAAAGGTATTTGCGAAGTGTTCACAGTATTTTCAATGAACTCTAAAAATTCTAATGGTTGTAAATTACCGTCATTATCGAACGTTGGGATGAATTTGCTAAGATCACCCAAATTGAATTGAGCCTCTGTTCTCATATTCAGGTTAGAAAAACTAGTTGAGAGGCTTGGAATATTGGCATTCGGTACACCCTGTACATTTGTTTGTGAAGAAAGATGAGATTGTCTTATAGGAACATTCGAACTATTTATCTGTCTGTAATTTTCTAGCTGCCTGATTGTATTTTTAACAGTATCAGAAATTAAACTATTCAAATCGGAATAAGCTTGAAAATATTTAAACTGATTTTCTTGTACATTAGCTTCATTTTGATTTTCCGAGGGAAATTGAAAATTTGGTTTTGAAGTACTTGAAAATGAAAAGTTCCTTCCTAAATTATTCGCTGTAACGTTATTTCGTTGTGGGGGTGCCGACATGCCACGATTTGGAAACCTCAAGGATGCTCCAGCAGGGGTTGAAAATTCATCTGAAGGTGGTTCATTTCTCATTGAAACACTTTTAGGTATAGCCCCTGTACTAGCTGATTGTATCACTGGAGTGACTCTCGGATCCATAGTTTTATTAAAAAAGATGTTACCTTCTGTCCCACTATTTGTGTGCTCTGAGTGAGATAAAATTGGTGGCCTTCCGTGATGTAGACTTGCATAATCTAGCCTTTTGTTCTTCCGTAATTTATAGGCGTTTTGTTCCTGTTGCATAATGATTTCTAATTATATTTTTCAGCTTCGTCGTTGGGCGTCAAGATGAGCTGAAACTCTCGTGGGTTGAGCTGAGTTCGTAAATAAAGAAATCCGTGAGATGTCCCAGAAAACAAGTTTATTGACTGATTGTGCGAAATCCACAGTGACCACAATAAAAAATGACTTTTTGTATCTAAAAAGAAATGTTTCGTTGATCATGTAATGTAACAAATTACATATTTTTCAAATCATCTTACCTAAAAAGAAATGACCGAATGCCAAGATTGTAAAATATTTAGCAATATTATACTTAAATCAGACAAAATCAATTCAGAGTTCACTTATCTCAGATACAATAAATCAGCTGTACTCTCGTGATTATTATAACGAAAAGCCTCGATATTCCCCATGAGGCAGTAAAAAGCAGAGAAAAAACAAAGTACAGAAAATGCAAAAAACTCCAACAAATCGTAAATTTGTTCGCACGATAGATTCAAATAAGCATATGAAAAGGTAGGCAACTAGCAATACAGGATTCAATACAGGTAGTTGTCTAAACAATTTGTGACTGTAGCAATTATTTTCAACAACAATGAATATGAATAAATGTTACAAAATGAAGGGTTATAATTTATAATTTTGTACAGCGTGATCACAACTAAAAATGTAACGTGAAACTATGGTTTCAGCACAAGTGTTGCTCATACTGTACCAGTATCAATGCTATAAATCGCCAACCACTATTTCCAAGGAATATATTATTTTAACACGAACAAAATTTAATGCTATTTGACGGTTATAATTCATGATTGAAATATTTTTATGTTAGATATGCAGTTATTTATGTGATCAAAATAACTAATGAATATCGACGAATATCGGACGTCGCATTGAATGAAATGTTAACATTCAAATGTTCAACAGAAACCGAACATTTCACCGTATCAATGTATCAATATTATCAATATCATCAATAATTTGAATTAGCGGGTGCATTCCTGGTTTTGTCACTCATGAAATTAATCGAACAATATTGAATGTTCAACCGCAGCAACAAACATCTCCTTGAAATTGTTCGGACGAATATGAGTTGTTTCAAATGATAGTTTTTTTCTAATGTAACAGGTGATCTAAATGGTGGCGAAGAAATGCGAAGTTGTTTCACCATTCACTTTTTCATCACCTCTTCATCTGTAGACAGATAATTATAACCTAATGACATCGACCACAAACAAAACAATAGATACAAGATAGTCATGGGGCATGCTTGATGACTGGCTTCGAATCAAATATTCTAGGGGTGGGTACTTTTTCGACCTGACTAAGAGTCCATTGAAATAATCGGTGCTGAGAATGTACACCACATCCTATCATTTGCTAGAGTGAAAGCACATCCTGAGCACCGATTATTTTAACGGACTGTTAATCAGGTCGTAAAGTACCCGCCCTAAATGAACAATTTGTTTATTTGGTCCATATGGATATGCGCTTGGTTGGTACCTTGTCTTAGGGCAAATGGAACGATGATGGCTATTTTGCATGTCGTTTGCCTTGGTTAAGCTATGAATCTCTGGGAAGAATTTTTGAGTTATGATGGCATTACCTTGTCCCGACCAGAGGCCACATAGACCGAAACAGGTCCGCAAGTGTGTCCGTCCTTATAATCGAAAATTAATTCAGACAGTTGTATCGCCAGGAGCATACGCAGAAAGTTCATCTGTGAAGAAAAATGCACTATCGCCCGTCGAATATAATTATTATTATTATTATTACATATAAATAAAGGCTGGGGACAAAGTCCTATGCAAGCCTAAAAACGAAGGATATCAACAAGTTAATACAATGCATGCAAAAAAAAGATAAATATATGCATAGAAGCGATTAGGAAAATAAGCAAATGTCTATTTTGAAACTGTTCACTGAGTCAGAATTCATATCATCGTTGAGTAAGTTATTCCATGTTTCGAAAATACGATTCACCAAAAAATATTGCCTCTGCCTCGTTACGAATTTTTCCTATTTTAATTTGAGTATGTGACCACGTAACCGCGAATCATTGTGAAAACAAAAAGTTCTTTCTGATTGCCATAGTTATACTTAGCTATACGGAAAGATATGATGAGGTCTCCACCGAGACGACGTTGGTCAAAAGCTAGCAGTTGTGCCATCCTCAGTCTTTCGGAATAGGTTGGACGCACTTCACCAAAAGAAATACGTGTGGCTCGACGCTGTACATTTTCCAACAGGTCCCTATCGCGCACCAGAACAGGACACCACACTGGACCTGCATACTCCAAGATTGAACGAACGTAGGTTTTGTAGAGTTTTATGGAACTTGAATATGATAGATGGACGAACGTTTTGCGGATGAGGTGAATCAGTGTGTTGGCGCGTTTTCATGTGGATATTATATGTTCAGACCAAGTTAAGTCAGTGTTAATAGTCACTCCCAAGTCTACATGTGAGGACACTGTACGCAACGACTGATCGCTTATTGTGTACGTATGGAGTGGATTGTTCTTTCCTTGATGAAGTACGACGCATTTGTCGACGTTAAGAGGTAGAAGCCAATCCTCACACCACTGACTAATCGAGTTGAGGTCTTCTTGAAGGGAATGATGTTCGACTAAGGCATTTCCATAAAGTTTAGTATCATCGCCATGAAACGACTTGCTGGACTTTATATAAAGAGCAAGATCACTTGCATAAACAACGAAGAGGAGCGGGCCAAGAACAGATCCCTGGGGAACTCCACTAGTGACTTGTCTGTCTGAAGAAAAAGAGTGACCCACTTTGACCGTGAAAGTTCTATCTGTCATGTAATTTTCAATCCATAGGTTTAGTTGGCCTCGAATACCGTGTGTGTCAAGTTTGTGCATTAGCCTCCTCACTGGGACCCTATCGAAAGCCTTGGCAAAGTCAAGATAAACGATATCTGTCGGTATTTTCCTATCATAAGGTGTCGTCCAATCGTTCATGCACTGTAGTAGATTGCTGGTGGTTGATTTACCTTTGACGAAACCATATTGTTCTGGTGGTATGATTGCGTTTTTTGTTAAAAATTCTGACATATCTTCCACGATGATGGATTCCATTACTTTGGAAGGTACGGATAAGAGACTAATGGGCCTGTAGTTGATTGGATTGAGTTTATCGCCTCTTTTCAAAATAGCGGTGACAGATACCTTCTTCCAAGCCCGTGGGATGCGAGATTTTGCGAAAGAGGCTGACATGATTGCTTACAAAGGAAAGCAGAGAGTTTCGGCAAACTTTTTGAGAAAAAAGGGGCTCATTCCAGCCAAACCAGGAGATGAATTCGATTTAATGTTCAATAAATGATTTTAAATGTTTTCCGGAGTAAACGTCACATTCGTCAGACTATCACGAAGTCGTTCTGCTATAATTTCCGGTAATTGGTTATCTCGGGGCCAGACGTAAAGGAGCTTGTGAAAGAATCGGCCAAGATCTTTGCTGATTCGATGTCTGTAGAACACAAGGAACCGTCAGGTTTTCGTAGGAGCGGAATGCTTACTCTGGTGTTCAGGTTAGATCGTATGAACTTATACAGTTCTTTATTGTTTTCAGAGTCTGCAATAGATTCTTCGAACTCACGACGTGAGGATAGTATTGTTGATACCAAGTGTTTTGAGAAATTTTGATGAGCTTGGTAATCTTCTGTGGCTTTTGATCTTTTGTATCTTTTCCAGAGTTTTTTTTTGTGATGTATGAGTGACATTATTTCGGCATTGATCCATGGTTTGAGAGGGTTTTTCCGGCATACTTTGTTGCGGGAGTTTTTGTCAACAGAGGCAGTCACGGTGGAGTGAAATTTTTCCCAGAGAATATCAACGTCATCACATGCGTTGAACAGTTGTGTCCAATCGATGATGGAAAGTTCGTCGGATAACTGATCAAAGTCGATTATTTTGAAAACTGCGGTTTCGTACTTGTTTGGCATGTGAATGTTGAGCTGAACAGTTGCGTAGATTACTGCATGGTCCGATAATCCAATGGGTGGTAGGATTTCATGATCTGTGACGATGTTTTCATCGTTGGTAAAAATGAGGTCAAGAACAGATGGCTCGTTGTTGATTCGGAATCTAGTTGGTTCAGTGATGAGTTGAAAAAGGTTTGAATCGGCAACGAAATGCATTGAATTACTCGTGGCGCTCTTTGTGTCAGGTATATTATTAATGGGCCAAGTAATATTAGGGTAGTTGAAGTCACCGGCAATGATGAGGTTGTCAATGGTCGATAGTTGTTTTAAGTAATTGATCAATTGGACGTTGGCTTCATGGGGTACATCATTAGGTCTGTAGATACATACAATATTTATGCTGACATTTTCCTTGGTAAGGCTGACATGTAAGGCCTCCACGCCTTGGATCACGGCAATATCCTGTTGACCTGCAAAATTGGTTATGATCTCATTGCATAAATATATACATACTCCCCCACCGACACGATTTGATCTGTCCGCTCTGTAGATACTGTAGCCTCTTATGTTGACCAATGAATCTGGATCGGTTGGTTTAAGCCATGTTTCGGTTAGGAGTATTATGTAAGGTTTGAGATCAACTATGTCACATATGAGTTCGTTGAATTAAGCAGATAATGAGTCTAAGTTAGTGTAAAGAAATTTTCAGCATAGATACGGCAGTTGTTGGTTGTTGTTAGAGGTTATTTAGTGTCCGAAAGTTGATGGAGGTTATTTTGGGAATGCCATGTATATATTTGACGGTAAGATTTTGTTCTCCATTTGCTTTCCTCGTGTCAAGTTCCCCGCGCAGGTCCTTCAGTAGCTGAACTTGGGAGGGAGTTTGATCACTTATGATGGACAGTTTCGAAGTAGAAACTTTCTCGATTAAACATTTCTTGTTCCCCAAAATAGTTCGGGCATCGTGTTCATTTGGCATTACCAACTTTATCATTCGGGGGTACTTGTAAATGGTGATAGGGTAAGCTGGACAGTTTACAGTATTCAGTACCTCTGTCACTACAGATTTATCGTGCTCTTTCTTAGCATTTATGTCTCCTCTTGCCTCGGGGACCCCTTCAATAGACACGTTTTTAGCTCGATTCGGTCTGTCCAGTACCTCTTGGATAACAACATCAGAGGACTGCACAGACTTAGAGTTTTCGACAGCAGTAAGCTTTTCATTCATTGTCTCGATTTTCAACTTAACATCTACAAGCTCTTTACGCATATCGTTTTTAAATGACTCTATGTCGAAGGAAGACTCAAGATTTGCACTGCAGGAGTTACATAGAACCTTCAAACATTTAATTCGACGACGAGTGATACGATCGTCTTGCGGAAGGTCCGTACAAGCGACGTGAATCATTCGCTTGCAGCCGTCGCACTGAAGTTTCGTGCTCGTGCTATCTGAAGGTAGTACTGGCTTCGTACAGTTCACGCATGCTGTTCTGTCAGGCATGGCTGATAAGGTGTTGCTTCTTACCAAAGGTTAATAGTAACAATCACAATTTCATGGGTAGTTTCTTGGAGACTGAACAATAAGGCACTATCTACTTTTTACACAGCACTGTTCACTTGTAAATAAGAGTTTGAATTAGTAGTAATTTCACGAATTTCCAGAGAGCAAACAAAAGTACGTGTACACTCAAGAGTGTCTACTACTACTAATCCAACGCCCTTCGTGATATCAGCCAGGGAATTTGTTTTCTGATGGTGTATGTCCGTTAACCTACTATGTAGGTGAGTTGAGACTGGCCTGAGCAAATTGTTCATTTAGGATAGTGAAAAAAATACACGCTCTCTTCATTTATTCAGAATTATTTTGAAACGCTAGTGGAATGATCAATGTAGAATTCTCATAGACCATGTCCATGTTCTTTTCTTTATCTGTAGGTTCACTTGGAACTTTGTTGCCAGTATCCTTTCATGCTTACCTATTAATTCTTCAGATCATTCAGCAAGCTGGTCCATTTTTTGGGGGTCAGAGATGAGGAGAAACTAATGTGCATTGGAATTAGCCTAGGCTCTACACTAGCTTCCAAATTTTTTATATAATCTCGGGCCGAGTTTCTTTTGTAAAAAAAAAACAATTTCAAAATATCAATCTAAATAGGTGTCAAAAATAAAACAGCATACAATTGCTGATAAAAACAACAAAATAATGTACTTTCTTTGGTGATTAAAGTAAAAAAATCTCAATTCAAACATATTGAAATCAACAAGTTCGAAAATCTTTCATCGAAAACATGAAACAACACGAGATCGGCGACATTAATAAATGAGTTTATAAAATTAAACCTGCCAGTTCAAAATTATGATTTGGTTCAGAACTTTTGGGTCAAGTCTGTTTCTTCTTGAAATCGTGAGCTGTCCCGTTTTTGAGAAAATTCTTTCTGATGGCACTGACGTCCCAGGAATACATAAATATTTTTTTGCGAGCTCATACAGCTCAGGTAAAATCAATTAATGTTTCGACCAAAATTCAAGAGGATCCTTCTTTCTTTCCAGTGGTGGCATTCCCAAATACTGTCTTATAGTCAGTGCCACATTTGAAGATGGGGTGGAGAATGTTTTAATTTCTTCATCTTTTTATGAAAATGAAACCAGATATCAGTGATATCACTTGTATTGGACACTGTCGGTTCTGATGGTTGAGTTTGATGAATATTTTGATCATTCAGGGCAATAAGTTGACCAAGTTCTTCGGTAACCCATTTTTGCGCATTGGACCCATTGTCGACTGAACCAAATCCATATTTTTTGAATCTTGGATCTGAGACATACATAGGACAATCTTTGTCTAGTGGGTGATTTATACGTTGGATTCAACGCACGGGAATAGTTCAAAAACCCTTCGTTTTCAACAATGGATAGGGGTTGATAATCTTTTGTTATCATCCTCAATGAATATTAATCAATTTTTTCAATATCGGATTCTGACAGTTGATTATCTGCTCTAGCACCAAAGAGTTTCAGTTGTTTAGCTGGACGTTTCTGATCTGATTCTACTGCGACCCTCTTACTCGTTTCACTCACAACACCAGATGGTCCTGGAATAGGCACAAGAACAGGAGGCCCTGGTGCAGGTTCCTCCTTTGCTGATTGGATTGAATTTGATGAATTTTCATTCTGAATGTTTCCAACATTCTGAAGATTCTCCTGATTCTCATTATCAATAGGTTGTTCCGTTTTTGTACCTTCTTCCTGCATTATTGAGGGATGGAGTCTAACCAAATGCTGTTTCAAGTTGGTTGTACCGCTAGAATATTTGATTTTTTTTACATGATTTATAAGTAGTCGTCTTATCATTTTCATTTTTTTTGGAAATGATCCCAAACAGATGACTTTTCACAACCCGGACGCATTTCATTTATTAATGTTATAATGAAAATGATGTATGTAAAATGTAAACAATATAAAAAATAAAAATATAACAAACATCAACTGACGACTGACGTGACACATGACAAGTGTTTGATGACAAGTAACAACTGACAAGTGACAACTATTCAGATTCCAATGATAATCCGATTTTTTCAATCACTCGAATCGCTAGAATTCGATTATCAAAATCAAAATTATCCGATTATGAACAACACTACTGAAAACAGACCAGAGGTCCAAACTCAGGGGTTTCCCTTCATTCCTGAGTTATGACCCTTCATAGTTCGTAAAAAGGCATCATTCGCTTTCTTTCTTGCACCAGATGCCATTTTGAACAAATTATACCCTTTTCAACTTATAACCAACTCTTCTCTAATTATAACTATTCTTCAACATAAACTAATTCTTGAAAATGATTTTGAGCCACGGTTTATGATGGAACAAATGTTGAAGAAGGTGGAATTAATTGTGAACGGCACCCGATGAATGAAAACGTGTGTTGCGATCGTGATATTGTAAAAAAAAACTAAACTTTCAGGTACCATAACAACTGACAGCAAAATATCGAAAAATGTACCAATGCTCAAATGCAGTGAATATTGTTCAATACGACGTAACTGTCAAATTTCAATATGATTCGGCAGGAGGTTTCGCTGTACCGTACCAAGAAATGGAATATCGAAATACGGGTATTACGTCGATATGGCATGAAGCTCCGTTGTATCGAAGTGAGGCATAAGCTGCTAGGTTTCTCTTTTTCCACCATTTCCTCTACCAAATCTGATTTGTCATAAATGAAACAACCTAGCCAAATCAAATTCAAACGTTATCTGGGGCCTGTTTCATAAAAGTACCAGTCTTGTAGCTACAAGAGAAAGACAATGCAGGTACAGTAAAAAACAATTATTTATATCATCGTCTTTCTTTGTGTGCAACAAAACGACTCAGCCAAACCTCACGTAAACCTAGCTTAGTCAAACCGAATTCAACTCAACAACAGATACAAAATGAAATTGGGTATATGTATGATACAATCACTCACTGATGCAAAGGAGAAAAGTGATATATATATATATATATATATATATATATATATATATATATATATATATATATATATATATATATATATAAGCATACCACTATCTACCGAGCGTCCGTACATTAACAAATTACTATCTTCCAAGCGTCCGGCTCCAACAGAGCGTCCATATATGGACGCTCTGAAGAAACTGTGTTGAATCTGAACTCAGAGCACCAGAGTAGTTCACATATTTGAAAATTCGTTGGACGCCTTCTTGATAGTTGTGCAAATTTTTCGAATACTTTTGTATATTATTAGTTCATCAGGTTTGCCGCCAGCGACGCAAGGAGCATTTCTGAATATTCATTGAAAGGTATATATTACTTTCGGACCGTCGATTTCCAAGCGTCTTTCAATTTCTGAAGAAGAGGCAACGCTGAATAGGGGCTGATTTCAGAAGGCAGCGTGTTTTAAAAAGTGCAGTATTTGTTGACAAACATTCGTTGAGTGAAGAGTGAGTGATATTTGATAAACCGATTTCAGGTTTTCGCGGGAAACCACACCATTCCTAGCTTCTTCAAAGGCTAGCCACTCGCGCCAGCAAAACGTCAGGAAGAAATTCCAAAAAACGACGACCTCCAAACCCGAACAAAAGTAGTGATACAGATGGCTTTTCCTTTAAGGATATCATGCCAGAGTGGTGATAGGATGTCGTGTGTGTCCAATATCCTTTACAACTATTTGGTTTGAACCTCACAACAGGGAGAACAAAAAATTAATTTCAATTCGTTATTTACAACCTCTATGGATTGTGTGATAGATCATTCATCAACTAGCCCCCATGAATTGAATGAATCGAAATAATTCATAATCGGTATTTTTGATACATGGTGGTAAAAAAAAATTGGTTTGAAAACCATTTGTTTTTCATTCCGGATACGCGATGTAATGTCATATACAGGGTGGCTCATCGAAAATATATCGCAAGGCATTAGAGGCTGGAAAATTAATTTCGATAAAATCCGAATGCACGTCAGAAGGACAATTTTTGACAAAAAATTAAAAATTTTATTTGATTCAACTCAAAAACATACCGTATTAGTTAAGTGAATGTGCACACTGTTGAACGCTCATCTTTGGATCTTTCGGAGTGCTGTGAACTTTGGTTTTATATGCTCAAAAAAAACTAAAAGACTCAAGTCGGGCGACCAAGAGGGCCACTCAGTTGCACCCCTTCGTTTACCCAGGGACCAGGAAACGTGCCATTCGAGTAATTGCGTACATTCAGCAAGTAATGGGGGGAGCTCCGTTTTGTGGAAAAATATTTCTTGTGCATCACATGCAGGGTCATTCTCTATGATATTTGTCATTCTATATGATATTTGTAATTGCGTACATTCAGCAAGTAATGGGGGAGAGCTCCATTTTGTGAAAAAATATTTCTTGTGCATCACATGCAGGATCATTCTCTATGACATTTGTTATAAATGAGTCGATGGCAATTTGTAGTGAATCCAGACACAGGACACACGATGAAAACTACCTGTTATTGAATAATACCAAGCTAGATAGGGTCCCATCAGAAAAACAGGGAGTTCTGCCAATAATCTCAAGCCCTATGAATGTTGTCTTATTAACTCAGGTGGTCAGTCAGTATACTCAATAACGATCGGAAATTCTGAATCGATTGAAACGTCGCGTCGTGCTGATACTAACAACTCAGACAATGGAAGTCTGCGATAACAGTAGCAAATTTACATCACTCCAAAAATAAAAAAAAAAATATGCGAAGGATATGCACAGCATTAAAAAACAAAGACACCTCTCGAATAAATTTATTGGAATAAAACGGTCAGTATTTAGGTGAAATAAATTCGGTTCTTGCAATTTTCGTCAAAGGTAGTGTTGAAATTTTGAAATTCGATATTTTCTGAACGAGAAATATCTTATTTGAAGAGTTATCATTTCATTTACTTCTTTCTGAATGATTCGAGTGCTAACGCCTAACGCTCCACTTAGGGAAAGGTTTGGTTATGCTTTTGTTGCTGTTGTTGTAAAACTCACACCTAAAACTCCAGAAAATTGCATGTATTCATACAGGTTTTTCGAGTTGCATGATTTTTTTTTTGGTGCGATAAGTTGCTACGTCTGTTTTCGGGTATGTTGGGCCACAAAAAATATTTAATATCATTCAGTGTCTCAGAACTTCGTATTTTCTTATAAAAATATTGGCGTGGAATCATGAAAATTTTTTTGCGGTCATTATTATATCCATCCGTACACTGGTAACTGTAGTAACCTTTTTTAATTAAAAAAGACTACCAATTCTAGCCCTATACAGTGTCATCCCCAAAGTATGCACCATATGGGAAACTCATTTATTAAGGGTCTTTCGACAAAAAGTTATTCCTGATAAAAGTTTGTGCATCCCCTGAAACCGAATATGCACCAACAAAATACGGTAAAACAGACGTTATATACGAGGAGCCTTCAAATATTTGATTTTGAGACAATAGTAAAGTACTCTTATTCTGAAATATCTCGGGAAATGTTATTTGGAAAAGTTGTTCAGCATCAAAAAATACATCCAGGTTTGAAGGCATGGCCATCTGAGTGAAGTTTAATTTTTTACCCACTTTTCTCAAATGGGGACTACGAAAACAAAAATTTGTTAAAACGATAAATAGACAGCATCCTGTATACAACGGTTTATTTTAGAAGGCTGTAATATTACAAATCACACAAGTAAGGTGTTAACCACGGTCAATTTTTTCGAAGAGTTAAATAATTTTTTAAGTTTTTGGTGCAAGGTTATTTTTATTTTTTGTTGACACCGAATGTTACTGAAAATTATACAGTATTCTAACAATAACTTAATATTCGATAATATCAAGTCACAAAACGTCAAAATAAAATAGGTATTTTGGAAAAAACTCATTGATTTTCTGGAGATTTTCTTGTCCAAAATAGTTATGAAGAAAATGGGTAAAAAAGTAAAACTTCACTCAGATGGCCATGCCTTCGAATCTGGATGTATTTTTTGATGCTGAACAACTTTTCCAAACAACATTTTCCGAGATTTTTCAAAATACTCTTGTCCCAAAATCAAATATTTGAAGGCTCCTCGTATATTACGTGTGTTTTACTGTATTTTGTTGGTGCATGTTTAGTTTTAGGGGATACACAAACTCTTATCAGGAATAACTTTTTGTCGAAAAACCCTCAATAAATAAGTTTCCCATATGGTGCATACTTTGGGGATGACACTGTATATGTTTGGCCCCCCTCTCAACATACATTTTGGCTGCTCATTACAAACACAAGTGAACACTTTGCCGTGTACCCTTTTATAACAGAGTATCTCCACAAATAAATTTTTCTTAATATATTTATTTATTTTTTATGAGTTGGAATGTGATTCTTTGGGCCATTTTCCAGATATGTGGTCATGTCATGATTTAGTAATGTTTGAAGAAAAATATATAATTTCTTGTAGGGACTGGTATTGAGTAAGCTTAATACAAAGCTAAATAACGAACAACATGACCACAGGTAGTGTGGCAATTAATACTGATGTTTATAAGCTGTGGAAAAATTCAGTTTTACATAAATTGTATATATTTAACAAATCACATATGAGTGTATAGATAAAAATAACAAGTACATAGTGAAATTAAAAAAGTATCAAAGCAAAATATCAGAGCTCAGAAAGTCATCCCACGAGTAGCATCTTAAAGTTACCTATTGCCGTTATGGTTTAATCTGGCATCATCGCCGGGCGCTTACGAATCGGAAGGACGAAAGTAAAATATATAAAGCGGACGCCAGCTAGCGGAAATTCTTGAATATATTGGACGCTGAGAGGGGGCTCCATGAAAGGACGCTAAGGAATGGACAAATGAAAATTCCAATTATTTATAGTCGAAAAACAAAGTCCAAACAGTTTCCATGACACGTCGTGTATGAATCTTGAAAATATTCATCTGTACAACTACAGGTTTCTTGAAACTACATGACGGACGCTCAGAGATTGAGTTGTGAAAAGACGCCAGGAAGATAGCTGGATGTATATATATATATATATATATATATATATATATATATATATATATATATATATATATATATATATATATATATATACACTTCGGAATGGTGTTGAACGGTTCAAATTACATAAGATGCATGATCATTTTCTCAAAACTTCGTTTGGCTTGCAAACAAGGATAATAGCTTATTTTCATTTTGATGAACTTCCCACATGATGACAATTTGACAATTTATTTGGCGAAAGCACGTCGAGTATGAGAAAGTAAGTTGAGTAATTTAGCTTTGTTGAATAATAGTTTGTTCGAATATAGACTTGATTTCTGGGATTCATTTAGAAAACCCTATAATCATGATGCCAACTTTCATACTCCAAAGTCAAGGTACGGGTATGAAAGAGGTATTGTTTATATTGGTGGCTCGATCGGTATTTCAACTGTAGGAGAAAAAAATTTAGACAAATTTTCAATATCACTTAGAAACTTGATAGATCCACAAAAAAGACATTTGATATAAATTTCAATGAAAACAAAAATATTCAGTTCTAGCTTGAAGTTCGACCATCGACCTACATTGCATTGTGTAGCGATGTATTATCCAATAGGAAGGAGAGTGACCCCATCATGTATAAATCGTTTTCTTACACATATGCACGATTGACTGAATTGAGTTATTCATTACCATCATAACTAATGTGGTGGATGTGACAGAGTTCAATATTGAAATTGTCGAAACAGGATTTTTTTTCTATGTGAATATTACTTGATAGGTATTGAGTGGATCTAAAAATGAATATGAATGTAATATATCTGATTGCTCGATTCATTTATCGCCAATTAGTATCAGGATAATGTGAATGAGAATGTCAAAATCAAGAAAAATCTGTCTCCGGAAACGAGATCAAGGCATATTTTGTACTTTAAAATTGCTTCGTCAACAGAAAAAAACTTCTGTCATTTTGTTGCGCATTCATATCGAGCGAATTCATCGCCTTTTTTCGTGATCTACTATTATGTGTTTTGTACTCAGCATCTTCGACTTCCTATGATTTCATTGCAGAAGTTCAAATGTTCAGAATCCTTTCACGAAACTATATAAAATAGTACAAACATTCTTCAATATTTTATCTGCACTATCGAGAATTTTCAAATATACAAATCTCAGTGATTCTCATTTGTGAATTCGCTGGAACGTGAATTATTTGAAAAAAAATCCTTCGATTTCCTGATTCCCACTAACACAATGATAAACTAACGCGTTCTTATAAAATACAATCAATTAATAGATTCATGATTCATGATCGATCCGAATTATTCTAGCTGTTGCCCGTAATTGTTGTTTGGAACACTCAGTAGTGAGCCGTGACTTATGCTAACAAGCACACAATATAAAGTCGCAAAAAAAAGATAACAGCTGATACCACGTACAACACCCGCATTCCGATATTCATTTCTGAAATTTGTTAAGTATATCGCTGGGTAAATAGAGATGGGGTGGTCTCAATCATTAAGGGCATAGCTAGAATAATTTGGATCGATCATCCTTAGAGGTAATTCGATCAATCCATTAGTTAATTTTCGCTGTTGCCCTCTGATTATTTGTAACACTCAGTAGGATGTACAAAGATGAACTCAGCGATCTTTTTCGATGATTCTGCAGAATGATTTCTATTTCAGGCTGTATTATTGTGGATCACACATCACCTGCAAAATATTCTTGTATGAATTAATTGAACAAAGAAAACCTGTAATATCGGTACATGTTGATAATGAGTTGAAAATTGTTCAATATGAGTCGAGAATATTGCTTTCTTGAAATCATCTCTATAACTTCTGATCACTCTACATCAAACTATGCATGAAGTACCAGTATATTTAGTATTATCCGATGAAAACACTGAAATATCGATAGGTTATTTCTCCGAATAATTTTTATCATTCACTATATTGTTATTATTATTTCTTAGTATTTTTGTAGTCAGGTGAATTCATTGAGATCCGGGTAGATCGGTCTAATTAGACTTGCACCTAGTTTTGTATGGTCTCTCCAATCGTGAAAAAATGTATTTTTAAAATCACTGACATTGTCGATATTCCTCTGCAGTCATTTTCCCATTTATAGTTACCATCAATATTTTTCATGTGGGTCTTCATGAATTTTATTTACTTTTTATGTCTGGCACTGATAAGGTATCGAAGTCAAGAAGCAATCAGTAAGACATACGACCATTACTGCTTTTGTTCTTCTTCCATTTTCCAGTAAGACAATCGTCAATTACTGAAAGCTACCATATGAGTCGTGCCAGGCATAGGTGAGAAATAAAAATCAGATATCATCAGTTAGACATACGTCCAGTAATGTAGGTAGATGTTTCATGGTACGGTGATTACCAAAGTAGTAAAATACATTTTTGTCACAGCGACATTTCGAAATGTGATTACTTAATGAGCCGATTTACAAGCACAAAATTTTCAAACAGGAAAATATGTTCCAAGGTTCGAAGTTTTTTCGTTCTCAAATGAACGCAGGAAAAATATCATTTGCAATTATTCAAGAATATCAGCTGTAATCCAAAAAATGACAGATGTTATTAAAATTCTGTCCATTATAATTCAGGAAATTTTGAATGTGATTCAGATGGACATATCCTTGAACCTGTAAGAATTTATGCCGACTCGCAAGCTTTTTTTGTGACAGTTTTCATGAACGAAATGTTTGTTATTTTTGACAATTTTGCTTTCGGTTCGTATTCGCTGTGTGCGTTACATGACGCGACATCTGGTGGTACAAATGTGGCAAAGTTCTGTGCTACGTGACACGGGGAGTGTATGGGGAACGAATAGAAATTGAAGAATAGTTTTCAATTTTAGTCTAAAATAATCAGTTCTGAAGACAAGACGTTTTCATATGAGAATATTTATCGAGTCTACAGAAGAAAAAGTAAGTTCGACTTTCAATTTTGTGTGTATTTAGCATAATACTAAAATTTTGTAGGTTATGAAAACGTAAACATGAGAATGTCATAATGACAACAATAGCATTATGAAATTGACAGATTCGATATTCGAATCATGTAGTTTGACTGAAATTACTTGGGCATGAATGGAGTGTAAGAATGATTTATTTTTTCAATTTGAAAATTGATAGATGTACTGAAATTAAGTCATTATATATATTTTTCAGTTTCATAAGTGCAATATGGACATGATTATTAGAACCGGCTTCGAAAGAATAACGCGCTCGATCCTATTCCAACCAGCTACAGAATCGAAAGGGAAAGCTTTAGTTGAAGCTGGCCATGTGGTACATGTCGAAGAGTTCAGAAAGAACGGGCGATGCCATATGATTCAGGCAAAAGTGATTAGGCAGACTTCAGTTGGAGCTTTATATAGTAAGACTGAATGTACGTATCACTGTTTCAAAAAATCTTTTTCATCTTATTAACGGCAGATTTCAGTGATTGTGATTTCCCAAAACATTGTTCTCTTACTTATTGAGTAATTGAAAAAAGCTTGTAAGTACTCATTTCCTCTTCGCTCTTTTTATTTCCAAAAAATGAGCACTGCAAATGAGAGTAGTGGGTTTGGGATTCCAATTTGACTCGAAACCACTGAAAGTAATTTATTATTTATACAAATATAATCTATTATACTATTTTTTCTGCATCATGTAATATTAGAAAAAGTTAGGTTAAGATACTTACTTGTGTTTTCTTACGGCGTCAATCCACTTTCTCCTTTGAACTGATTTATGTTTAGCTGTTGGAAAACAGTAAAATTTATATTCACAATTTTTCGAATCATTCGCACAATTTTTAACACAGCATCTATGATAACCCATTATATTAAATGTATATAATATGCGATTTCGACGTATTCCACGTGTATATTTGTCCGTAGTAGCTCTGTGAAGTTCCACATTTCTCCACCCCGCGCGCACGATCGTTCGGCAGTTCTCCCACTATTCTATTGCACACAGCGAATATCAGTAAATTTCGTTTGTGTTTTCGTAGTTTTCATCAAAATGAATGATCATGGCAGTAAAAAGTTTCTTTTGCGATTTGGAAATCGTATATCTAGCTCCTCCTAATGATGATATTTTATGATATCAGCTGAATTACAGTTGACTAATCCTAATCGAATTGTCATTTTCTGAAACAATTACAGTTGACTCATATGATTCGCATTCGATATTTTCGGAGAATCAACTGATATGATGAGCGATTGATTTTACTGAACCTGATCCGCTGAATGATATTTCGAAACTGTAAGATTTCCATAACGATAACAAATTATTGAGAATGGAGCAAATGAAATAGCTTCACGTTTCGATGCATATCCAGTTCTTTCGAGCGAATTGTTTCCTCTCTGCAAACCGTAATGAATCCCAGAATAATCCCTTTGCCAGAACTCGCGAGACGAAGTCTAGCTCTAGCAAAGCCTTCGAGCACTAGCATAACGGTGACTTTAATTCCTCATTTCAGTCTGATATTGCAAAGGTATCTGATTATAAAGTCTCCCGAGGGTTCATTAACGCACGTCGGGAAGATCAAGACGTAACGGTTGGACCACGAAATAGTCGGGAGGCTGGGAAATTGTTGTCTTTCGTCAAAACCCTGATGGCCATCCGGAAGAATACTTGGGTTGAAATAATTTTCAAGCATACATCGTCTTCTCTGAAACATTGATTACGGACCAACGACTTGATACTCGAATCTTTCGAAAAGAGATAGTCAAAAAGTGTGGCCTGAAGATTCTGCTATAGTTGTCGTTGATGGTTTACTCAATGATGTTATTTATTTTGTTGAGCAGTTTGATAGGGACAAAGAAGCACAATGAACCTAATGAGACCTAAGTGCTGTGGAGCTAAACATGGCTCCCTTTCTCCCACTTACCGGTATAGATACAGGGCCGGAAATGAAGACTGTCTGATGCGGAAGTGAGAACGTGTATCTATGGGTTGAGAAAATGATGCTTTATAACCAATGGTTCACAAACTCCTTGGTATGGGATGGAGAAATGTAATGTAGGTTGGCAATGCCTCCGGTCGGCTGGTTCTTCCACTGTACGAGCTGAGAGTTTGCATGTAACCGATTGGTCCCACCCGAGACGAATATTTTTGAGCTTTCTACGAGAATAATGAGCCACCATAATATACAGCGTGTCCCAACGAAAATTTCCCCCTTGCCCCTAACACTCGACAAAATAAAAGTTTTACCGAAAATTCAAGAACACGTCCATCAATATCGAGTGGAAAAAATTTTCATGCGAAAGTAATTACTGCAACTTCGAGGGGTCAAATGACTGTGAATTTGAAAGGGGTTTGATAACTACATAATCTTCTCTTTACTTTTTGCACCACAGGGTTGCAGTGGTACGAATTGTTTATGCATTAATAATTGTACTCGATACTAAAGATGTTTTAATAATTTTTTATTTCGCGGTTGGTCCGCAGATTTTACATAACTCCGAAATCGCATGAAAAATGTAAATGAACAAATGGATCATTTATTAGAATGCGGAGAAAGTACAAAAAAAAATTCAGAGATCATTCAAGACCCCCCAAAGACCCATTATAAAGAAAAATTTTCGATGAAAGACTATTTTTGAAAAAAATTTAAACAAATTAATGAAACGGTGTCGAAATGGTGCGGAAAAAAATTTTACAGCTTATTAAATCTTTTTGCCAAATAGGAAAGAACTTCGAAACATATGGAGTGATAGCTACGGGTTTCCTCATTATCTTGAACTTTGAATCATTGGGAAATGTCACTTTTTGCCTGAGTAATGAAACAATTCGTCCTCCCGCTTCGAAGCGAATGCATAGACAACAGAATTCCTATAGAAAAAGCGGCAGCTGAAATGTGGAGAGTTTGGGGTCCCTTTATCTCGAAAACTGTTGAGTTTTCGGAAAAAATGATGAAGGTCATTTTTGTAGATAATGAGAATATCTTTAATTTTTGTAAGAACGAAAATTTTTCAATTCGTATATTTAGCAAGATATTGGCGGAAAACCCATTTTTCTGGGTTTGGGGCGCCATTTTCGGCCATTGCCATGAACGCAATCGTGTTGAGTTTTGGGTCCTTTGAAAACATCTGTGACGACCTGCAAATTGAGCCACAAGTGAAGAACGCATAGACTTGTTCACAGCTTTCCCTAGTTTCGGATCTTCAGTTACTGGACTAATAGGGAAATCGGCTTTTTAGGCCGACCATACCACGAAATATCGGTCATCACCCGAAGACGATTGCGGATGCCAGCAATCGAAGCGTCGTGAGTATACTCAACTTGAAACTTGGTTTCCACATTTTTTTATACTATTTCATTCATTTCTTCATTCGATATCTCAATTTTCTGGTCACAATATTATCGCATTTATTTCTTTACTTTAGATTTATTTTTGACTAATATTTCATAATCGATATCTCATTTTTTTGTTACAAAATTATTTTCTTTGATCCATCAAAGCTTTAATCTTACTTTCGACCAAAAAAATTCATTTCAAACTTTTGTTTGGCTTTGATTAACTGATTTGATTTGTATTTCTATCCTTTTGTTCTTAGCAACAGGTTGCAATAGAGTTAATAATATAGACAATAGAAGTTCGAACAATTACCATTCAAACATTATGTTATATTATATTTGAAGTATTTGAGACCATAAAATAGATTGGTATTCTCAAATGCCCACAGCAGAGATGAATATCAAAAATCAATATTACGCTATAAGGTAGACACGATTAAATTTCCACAAAATTTATTGTCTTCGCAAAAGACAATGGCGAAGACAATAAATTTTGTGGAATTTAATCGTGTCTACCTTATAGCGTAATAACTATGGATTTCCATCAAGTAAAGGCCACCTCAATCCAAAAATCAATATTCCAACCTAGGTGGGGTTAGTTGAAAACCACCACAAGAAAGCCAACGCAAAACTCAGTGTGACTAATTCACACTCAGTTGTATTTGAATGAAGCACAATTACGGTAAAAGGATCAGATCAATTATTTCAACTTCACCCATGCGTCAAAAATTCATGATCAAAGAACCCACACACCCTCTATGTAACATCTCTTTCTATAAACCGATATGAGCAGATCAGGATTCGTTAGCATTATGGTATTGTGATGATAGATTAACACCCATTACAGTGAAAATAGATAGCCATAAAACAGTGTTTTATGTCAACCAATCAAAGCCAAGAAATGCTCCTGACTAGCTTAGTGCCATGTATGGCCTCATTGTTTTCTGTCATTGGAGTTTTGTTCATCGACAATATATTCATATACTCTTTCAGATCATGCCTGGAAGTACTCTCCATTAACAAGCCCAATAATTTGTCTTGAACCTGAGCAGTGAAATCGAAGCAGTAGATAAGTGCAATGCGGACTCTTGGGCAAAATGTATTGAACACATTGTCATATGGATATAACACCCATTGTTTCAAACATTGGGGACAGTTCTTAGTTTGATGTGATTAATATATTAATTTTGTGTCAATGTTGAGTATTCAGTCATGTTTGAATGGAACCCTGGTTCTTGACATCAACGTATGCAGAGGTTTCAGTTCTATACTAACAACTTCGGTGAGAAAACATTGGATGATGAATAATTGAAATCAATTGGGATTGACGCCAGGCTTCGAGATCAGTTCACCAACGCATGATTGGAGATCACATATTCGGACAGATAAAATTAAATATCTATTTCATACTACATTACCAAGTCACCGAAAAATTATTCAAAAACATGCCCCTCGACTAAGAATTACTTTACTAGATTAAGTCGTTGATGAACACAAGTCCCCACGCAAACTATTCATGTCATCGAGCTCCAAGAGGGAAGATACTGTCTTCAAAGAATTCGTGTTTATCTTTGCTGAGATGCTGAAATTAAATGGAATGAATTTATGTCACTCGTAGAGGAACGGAGGATTCATACTGATGAAAATGTTATCGTCCCTGCCTAATGCTCAGAGCCGAAGGTAAACGATAACGTGGTTTCCATTCCATCGCATCTGTTATGAATGAATGAGTTCTACGGCTATAACAGATGATAGAGAAATGATTCAACAAATAACTGAACTTCAAGTTTGATGTCAATCAAAATATCGATTCAGGTACAATTGAATGAGAAAATAGAGATGTTATTGCTTTGAATTCGACATTCCATGGGCGACTTGATCCATTCGACTACAACTGTAACACAATGAAATTATTTTTCAACAAGTGAAGAAATGAAATTGAAGACATACAATGTACCTAAATGTTCTACCAAGATCAATTGTGTAATAGCCGTAGAAAAAGCAGTTTGTGATTCGATTCTACTCACTAGAATTGCGCTTCTCTAAAAGCAAGACAAGCTTATTTCGCATGAGCTCTTTTCTGGGCATCAATAATGCGACATTTTCCTAGGTATATCAAGTACTTTACCACTCTTGTCTGATCATATTTAACTGAAATCTATGTTGATAAAATATCCTCTGAGATTTTCACTTGTAATACCACTAGTGCTTGAAGTATATCCGAATATTTTTCCGAGCTAACGAATATTTTTCTGAGCCGTAGGCGATGGTTACTTTTTTTTAAATATTCGTGAACGCGTCTTATTTGAAAAGAAAATTGAACACCATATTGAGCTTCAACGAATTATTTGAAATTTATGTTCAAGCCTTTCAAAGTGCGTCGGAATAGGCTTTGGATTACATTAAAGATTCAACAAATGAATTGAAAATGCCTAGTTCTGTCACAGTAAATTCAGTTTAGTGTGTGAGTTTTCATAAAGTTAATCTAAGGGCCGGTCTTTTCATCTTCCGATAAAGTCTCTGGTACCTATCTATCGAATAAATTTCTCAGAAAGAATTATCCAAGGGACAACTTTCTTCCGTCTTTTCTTGGTATTCTATCCTTCAGATACCTATTTGGGACTTGGAATTGTACCTAACTTCATGTTGCTGTCAAAACTGTACCCTTATAAGCATCTTATAAGTGTCTGGCCTTACAACAGAAAACAGAAAACAGCATATTTGTTTGTGCTAGTGTTAACAGTGGACAGAAAATTTTCAAATATTTCGTGTTCTCGGCGGTACGAGATGTTCTTTTCTGGATTTTGAATATGGGAAAAGACAGCTTTAGGAAAAAAAGTGGACAGGGCTCCAAATTTCACACAACACGAGACCCGCTTGTTATTAAAATTGTGTTTGAATGTCAAACACACCTTAGAAAATAAAAAAAAAACGATTCCAACATGTGGAAATTAAAAGATGCGACTTGGCAGAAAATATCTTTGGAATTCTGATGTAACGTTCTCGGAGGCAACAAATAGCAGTGATAACTGTATTGATGATTCTTCCAGCAGATGATTTGTGGATGCCTCCAAAATCTCCTAGTGTTATATAAAAACTTCCAGTGCTAAATATCTTAATGTCAATAATAATTTATTCATGAGTGTAAGGGCTCTATCAGGATTCCAGAAAAAAAATATCGATATTTCACATATATAAGTACTTATAACACATAATGAAAGCTTCAGTTGGAAATAAATGGCATATTATGTATATTTAAAAAAAAGCAGTTAGCCCTAGTCCTTATTAGCAGAGGTAAGAGCTCTCTCACACGAAACCTCAGTAAAAAAAGATCCAAATAAAGAAAGTATTTTGTCTTATTTAGCTTTTTGTGGGATTCCGGATTTCTTCATTAATTTCTTCTAATAATATTGTGACGGTTGGTTTGGAGAGTCGAAAACGTTTGAAAAATGTTTGATTATCTCAATAGTTGAAATGGTCTGTTCGGGGTCTAATGTTATATTCCCGCATTGCATTATTGATTATTTCATTCAAATCGTCGTGTAACAGCAAATCTATATCTTCAATACTACGTCTATCATTATTAAATTCACAAAATCTCTAATTTAATTTTAATCTCAGCACTCTAACAGCTTGAGGGACAGCTTTGTCATAAATTATGCATTGCATAATCTGCCTGCACACTCATTCATACATAAAACACAAAATTATGTTCAAAACAGTATTGTTTTGTGGCATTTATCTTACAAATACCGCTTTATACGCAACCAAAAGTTCCAGACAAGTTATCCTACAAATACCCTGTATTTATCTATCAGATAGGTCTACTTGAAGGTGAAAAGACGGTAGAAAAAAAATATCTGAAAGATACAGTTATCAAGGACTTTATCTGTAAGTGAAAATACCGGCCCTCAGTCATGAAACTACCAAAGTAATTACACAAGTGCTTCGAAATTACCGATAATTTTCCATGAAAGCATTTTGTCTAAAAACTGTATGAGTTTATTTTCATATTTTGTCGAAAGAGCCCGACTCCGAAGGAGGAGGAGCCAAATATGAAAATAACCGAATGCAGTTTTTTACTGACAACATGCTTGAATGGAAAATTATCAGGTTTATTCTGATGCACGAGTGTAATTCGGAAGAATATTTCCGGAATTGAAACAACGACGTTTGAAATCCAGTATTTATGCCATGATGAAGATGACAAATATACATTTTAACAATCGTTACTATAGATACACGGACCGAGCGGGTAGTTTTCGATACCTACCGGGTATTTACCAGCCCGAAAATGTCCCGCCGATAATTTATCGCTGTAATTGATCAAAAATGTCCCGCTTCATATGGGATTTTCAACATACGATGGAAATATTCGGTATAATAAGTTTAACAAAACCGCGACAAGTGTTTCGCTGTATGATAGCTTCGAGTAAATAATCACCTGTTGCGGTTTTGTAAACATTATTATTGCTTTCCCTAAAAAAACAATCATCTATTTGAAAAACTATCGTCTGACGAAACATATGTCGCGGTTTTGTTAACTGCTAATGTATCAGTTTCTTTCTCCTGAAGATGCTTACCATGTAAGCGAAACGCGAATCGTGTGGAAATGATAACAGTGTAGTGTTGCAAAAAGTTCCAGGTGGAATCATGTTTTGTTTCTTTCAAATTTGAAATGATTGTTCTACTGGAATGTATTCTGTCAATTTGGAATTTCATATCTTTTTATTCAGAGGCGTACGAAAATATCGGATCAAATTAATATCACTCTAATATCATTCGCGAGGAATGCTATCCTGATGGGACCATGGAAATAGCCAATTTATTTGAAGTGAATAATTTGATACAGTAAGACTGGAGTCGTTTCCAGTACATGGCACTGAAAAGAGAATTCCAAACGAAGTGAAAACATTATTCAAACCTTAATGATATATATTTCAGAGGGTGGGATGAGCAAAAACAATTTTCCGGTCCCTGTTCATGTTCAAATATTATTTTTCTTCGAACGCTAATATTGGAGTTCGGGTAGAAGTTTTCAATTGAGAACACTTGTGATGTTGTGTCCTTGGCTCAAGTCTCATTATACATTTCCAATTCTCTTTGACTTGTTCGAATGAAAAAAGTTCCTTCTGGAACCTGAAGTGAAGTTGGGAATTTTCAACTTATTATTTTTTAAATGCTTTCGACTTTTGCTTCGGAGTTTTATATTTCAGAAAAACCGGCTCGTTGAAATCTGATAAAGTCAAGAACTTTGCTTAATTGATTCGAAATTCACAGAAAAAATACTGGAAACTTCACCTAAATAAATGCTTAAAGAGATTCGATGGAGTGTCCTCAAATTATTGTGGTTGATTACCCCTTGATTGGCGTAGAATGCTTCGTTTCATCGTTTCGATAACACGTTTTTTGGACCCTATAATCATTTAGTATATGGACGTGGTGAAGTGTTGTTAGGGTAATTCTGTGTTTGTGTGTGTTATTTTGAATTGCAACTTGATATTTTTCGAAACATACGTGGTGTGGAAAGTAACTCGTGACTGATAAATAGGTATGAAGTGAAGCTTTTGGGGTTGCAGCCGGTTGTGTTACAAAGAAAATTATTTGTTATCCGTCAACCTTTCGTCAATCTTTATTGCCTTCCGTAATACGTTTATGATACATAACAATATATTATGTTATAATAAAATGGAATGGTTACTCACTAACGTGAGAATGAATGATGAAAAAGAGGCAAAATTGGTCCATGAAGATATAATATTGACGCATAATATGAATTAAGACATATGTAATAATTTTTTTTCTAGATTACGGTGGGAAACTCGAAATAGAGGGTGATTTTCTTTATCTTTCTCGTATTTTATTGAATACTTGTGAATTTTGCTAATACCATTCAAATTGGTTCTCTTGTTCATGGAAAGATCATTATTATTCTATCATTTTTGAAAATACACGCCTAGAAAAACTGATTTCACTATCCAAAATTTCCGTAATTCATACGATGAACTCTACAATCAACATGTTCTGCTAAAGTACGAGAATTAACATTCATTCTATAGTCCCTTATATGTTATGCTCTTTTCGACTTTTTGTTCATTATACTTAATACTCTTCAAAAAGTGTTATTGGAATTGATAGTGTTTTTTCACGAAATAGTAATTGGTTTACTAGATGCTTTGGATAAGAATTTTGAATCAGGATGTTTAGCAATTTGGATAAGCCACGGTTCCTCAAACTCAGATTAGTGATTTTCTCAACTCTGCTCCTGAGATATTTAATCAGATGCATTTTTAGTTTGTATGGATGGTGGGACTAATACTTTAATCTGTTGCTGGATATCGATTTACTGTACCATCAATACAAAATAAAAATTCATCTGATCAAATTTCTCGAGGGCAGAGTTGAAGAAATCACTCTCCAAAATTTGAGGAACCGTATCTCATTCAAATAACGAGACATCCTGATTCACAATTCTTATCCAAAGCATCTAGTAAACCAAATGCTATTTTGTGAAAGGGCAATATCAAAATAACAAAGAATAATATCATACTTATCAATCAGTCACGAGTTACTTCCGGATTTGTATATTAAATATATATATATATATATATATATATATATATATATATCAAGGAACTCGCAACCGAAGGTATGCAAGTAGACACAGACATGTTTATGCTTGATCTCCTTTCAGCAAGCCAGCGATATATAAAGCTTTTTCAGATGAAAAGATTCATCATTCAAGAACTTTTCGATGATAAATAACAACAAACTCTGTGTTCCTTTCTTGAAAAGCTTGGGAGTTACAGGGGAGATTGTTGGATAGTGTTTCGGGTGCCATTGAGTTATGGAAAAAATGCTCTAACTGATTTCGCAGCCATTTTGATACCGAGATATTGGATTAACTGAAAATTTCAAAAAATCATTTCACCTGACAAGACCTGGTAAAGGATGAGATTGAAACCTTTGGTGTTGAAAATAACCTCAATGCAAACCTCGCCGAATAAAATCTTTCAAATGATGAGAATCATGAGGCAAGTTGCTGTTTGGAAAGGTTTGCTACTGATGAGCATATAATTATGAATATAGATTTATCAACTTCTTGAATCATGTTTTTCGATTGAATATCTGGATAGGTAATTAATCGGATTCAATTTCCTTGAGGATTTCATCCAATCAGACCGCACGCCAGTAACCTCTTTTAAAACAACTTTGGGAACAGGATTATTTTTGGAATATCCCTTGACATCATCACTGGGCATATGGATAAATAAGGGAACTTTCTCTGGATAAACCACACACATCACATTCGAAAAATTCAATTCTGAAGATATTTGAAGCTCTTTCAAATCGAAATCCCAAAAAAAATAGGCGCTGCGGAGAACTTCATGTGAAATATAGAATTTGAGGTTGGAGAAACTCGCTGTATACTCTCAAACACTATAACCTATAAATTGCAATCAACAGTATGACGCTTGCATCCTTGAAAACAGTACATCAAACCTGATAGTGGCAAGTTCGGCCTTTCACTCGAAGTACTCTGTAGCGCATATATATATTTTCAGGTTACTAGTTTTTACGCTATTTCTCTTCTCTTTCGAAGACACACTGTAAAAAATTAGCTCAAAAAATATGTCACTGCCGCCCAGTCTAAATATAGATACGAGGTGTAGTACCATAACACGCCTAAAGAAGCTCTGGTATAATGGAACACGTTAAGCGGTTTAGTAAACTGTTTTTGTGTGAGTATCACACAATAATGTCTTTTTCATTCACGTCACGACTTGTCTTTTGTTTTGCAACATATTTCTCGCAAAAATCTCAAGAATCATTGAAAGTCAATCAAGATTCAATGAATGAGCTTTGTAAATTTCTTCAAGAAATCTCGACAAAAATAAAGAAAATCATAGTCATAAATATCCAATTTTTCCTAATCTTAATCGGGGTGAAGATATAATTCAGGACAGGACTAATTTGTATCCTATAGATCAACGGGAGTTGGCAGGAAATTGTTCAATAATCCTTATTTTCAGAATAGGCTTTCTGTTTTGATATTCACTGTATTCCATGTGTTTTATATTAATGAACTAACCTGAATCTCGTCCTAATGCTGGTTTCCATTTATTTCTACGGATTTTGTTTTTGGTCTCGATTCAAGTCTCCTTTATTTTATGAACAATAACTTGAATCAGTGCCATCAAGTCACTCTTCTGGTAAACCATTCACCTTTGAGATACGAGTGTATTTCAACGTAAATGACCCGAGTAGTGTTCTCTATTTTCGTGACTAGATGAAAAATCAAGTTTCATTGAAATATTATGCCAAACCATCATTAGTGGGACAATCAGACCATCTATCCGATTGGTGATTTCAAACCATTGCTATGCCAATGGCAATTCTTAATATATTTCATCAATGGTATATCGACGTTTGTGTAACTAATGGAATCGATAGTTTATAAAACCGCCACACGTGTTTCTCTACATAATAATTTCTCCAAGCGTGTTATATACCTGTAAAAGCCTATAAAGAAGACGAATACTGGGTTATCAAAAATTTCTCATTTCCAAAGTTTTCGAATTAATGAAAATATAATGTAATACTCCGAGTGGAACAATATTTTTATACATCTGATGGAATTGGCCGATAATGGATGGAAATCCTTGATTGCGTGATTTCCACTAGACAGTCTGTCTGTTCTGTCTGTCAGTTTGACTGCAATGTTGAAAGGAACTCCAAAATAGAGTTGACGATATGAGTCTATGGAGGAAATGGAAGTTTAGGCATTGAAATTTCCCCCAGAACATGAATGATCTACGATATTGACCACAAATTTCCACTTCTATTTCTGAATTGATTGATCTTTCGGTAAGTATTCAAAAAAATGTGTGATTATAGCTACGATGTCCGTAAGAGAAATGAAAGAAAAGACATGACTTGGAAACGAAATCACTGGTGTCATCTACCCGTACTACCATTCAAATGATATTTCCATATGGTTGACTAACTTTATCTCTATTATATATAGTATTATATTATAATACTCGTAGGTTATCAGCTGACAGCTGTCACATAAAAAAAAATCGTATGAAATGTCAAACTACAACAAGCAAATTACACACCTATAAAGCATATGCCAACAAAATTTCGGTATCGACACATACTCTTGGGCAAGTACTTTGTTTGAGAACCGTTCGAATGGTGCATTTCAACTTGCGAACCCATTCATAACCAGTCTGATCAAACATTTTGTAATATGTGACTGTGTTGAATTTTTTTGTAGTTGTAGTTTTTTGTCTTGGTCCAAAGTTTATGTATAGGAAAGTTACGAAATGTCACGAGTTTATGGGCGAAGCGGCACCTGAGGCTAGGGGCAGGGTTCGGGAGAATCGAGGTTGGCAATTCTGGGGTAAATTAAAAATCTCTATAGGTGGTATAACCACAAAGAACCAAAGATAAACAGAAAAGTGCGAAGGAATTGTCACAGAACACACAAATATATATGTTTTATGTGGCTGATTACTGATTGTCTGGTCTCTTGGTGTCTTTGTGGTAAAAGTAAAAGATTTGTTGCGTTCTCACAGCATAACTGCGTTGCGTTTTGTATTCTGTCTTGTCTTTGTGAGTTAAGGGAATCATTGTTCAAGTATTTTGAGTCGTTTTTTCAATTTCCATTACAATAAGGAGTTTCTTAGAGTAATATTCTACTAACTTTGAAGTGTTTCTATTAGGATAAGTTGTTGGTTTTTTTTCTTGAATTCTTGTTCGTTTTAGTTGTGTTGTATAGAAAACTTTTTGATAATTTACTATGCCGGGAAACAATTGCTAGATAACGGACTATTCAAACACTTGGGGAACGCTATTAGGCTCCAATAAAGCCTTACTTTTCAAAACAAATAATTATATGTTTGTGCAGTGTCATCATATATTGAATATATCACAAACTGACAACTAACACATGATTTATGAAGCAGCTTTGAGTAATGAGAAGTTCTACCCTCACTTTTCAATGGGAACGTTTAAGCCCTAGTCATAATAAAGTTGGGTAATTTCCATCTCTTAATATTCAAAATTGCTGCATAAACCAATGTTACTTTCAAATAATCACATCAGTTTATGTAGTGATGCTATTTTCAAATGATTTCATTCATGAATAATCATGGTACTCATTTTGTATGAATGGACTATATCACAATTGGTTGCATGATTACAAAGCGATATCTTTGAAAAGGCATTTTGTTCATAAGTTCATTTGGATTCCTATAAAAGTTGAACACTATACATTAGATGACGTAGATAACATTCAAAGTATAATAAAAAGCTCAAGAATTTTCTTGGCCTCGGAAAAATATCCTTGAAAGACTGGTAAACCCAGATTCTTTCCATTTACGAGTAATTATCTTACTCACTTACGAACTACTTCTTGCTGCATGAGGAACAGTCCAAGTTTTTTTTAAACAAATGTATTCCTTTCGGATTTTCACCAACCATACACATTCATCAATTTTTCATTTGCTTTCGTTCTCAATTTTCACATATATCGAGATCGAGTTGAGTTATCTGTCAAACACAAATACGAAGAGTATGAATATCCACACTTTATCTCAACTGACATTTAGACTTGAACACCATAAAGTTAGATTTTCAATATACCTACCAATCAGATACCAGAAACTGAAATCCACTTGTATATTAGTATATAGTGGAATTTTACCTTAACCTCATTGACGCCTCGGAAATATGGAGGGATCGGTATGATGACATTTCGTAACCTTCCTCCCATATACCAACGTTGTCTTGGTCGTACTATCACTGCGCAAGTGGAGGAGGAGCTGAGTTACTGCCAACATGGATTGAATGAGCTGTAATATTGGCGAATGTGTCTATCAGGTATTATATCATTGAAGGAGTATGTAAGGTTTAAGGTTCAGAAATATTTCATCAAAAAACGAGTTCGTTATGAATGTAATTGTGAATTGGTTTATCAGTTTTGCGAATACTGAATAATAGTATTTTCTAAAGCTTTCAGAATCTAACTCAAGTCAGTACGACCCCTGCCAATGTCTCTGCCATCAAAATTCGGCACGTCACGATCGCGATGCAAGGCGGTTTTCGCACCGAGCCGGGAAAGGAAATTCGAGCTCGAAATCTGATTACGAAAAATTTGAATGTTTGTCGCCGGATATTATATTCAAACCTAATAATTGCGGTGTCTGCCAGCCCTCCTTTCTGAATTGGCGCACGCGGACGCGGCGTTAAATATATCCATCTAACGTGTTATGAGTTTGAATTATGCAGCGGAATCGAATTGAGACCGGATTAAATTCTTGGGATGATTGTCGTAGCCAAGAGTTGAATATTAACGACCGGTTTCGGCAAGACTGAGGAAAAATTGAACTGGGGAAGTTAGATGTAAGTTTGACTGATCGGCCAGGAGGATTGAAACCAAAACCAATTAGATATCATTGTAACGTAATGAATAGATAGCGCAAGAAAAAAGAGTCTTCTGAGTGCTTTTCAAAAAAAAAGTTAGGAATTATAGAAATTAATAGGGCATGTATCGTAAAGTAATCCGGTAATACCGTAATAGGGGAACAGAGAGTTTGATCCAACCTGAGAATTATGTTTTGTGTTTATGTCGGGGTTGAATTCAGAAATATTAATGATTTTACTTTTTCATGCCTTCGAAACCCTAAAGTGAGGCAATTCATGTCTCATGAGTTCAGTTCAAATGGTGAGTATTGATACTGACTCATGAGGAACCAAATCCTATATTTCGAACTGAAAAATAACGTATTCCAGATGAGTGACTATTTTATAATTTGATTTGATATTCCAAAAATGAGCAGTTTTTACAATAAGTGTGGCTCGAATCGCTGGAGGAAAGTCGACGCTCGTAATACACTGCATCAATTTTTGAAACTTGTGCGATCAATAATAATGGAGCCTTTTACTTAGTACGGTGTGACTGGAGAGTAAGGTTGAGGATGAGGTTTGAAAATGTGTCCAAGTAATCGGACACCCATCTATATTATAGCCACGATGAACAATCTGAAAAAAAGTACATGCTTTGTCAAAAAACTTTGAACTAAATGATACTCCATTAGGTGTACAAGAGCCATAACCATAAAAATACATATGTGTCTGAAGAACAGAGTATTGTTCAGAAAATTGTGGACAAATCACATCGTTGAAAGATCAGACATTTCTGTATAATTGAGATTCCAATGATGTGAAAATTAAAGTTCAAATTGGACAAGTATGCCACAGATTGACAATGACAGATGAAGAGAGTAACATGAAACATAAAATAAACGAAAAAATGTGTGTTGTGATTGAAAGGCAAATTGACCAAGGACTGAGTTCAAATTAGACTGATATTTCTACGGGTTCGTTTTGAACTCAGATTTTGGTTTGCCTTTCGATCAAAACACGAATTTTCTTCTTTATTTTATGCTTCACGTCACTGTCTCCATCTGTCATTGTCAATCTGTCGCATACTGTCAAACATCAGCTTTCATTTCCATACCATTGAAATTTCAATGGACTTCATTGATACAGACATGTCTCAGTACATAGTTGCATTCAGGATAATCCTATTTACGATTGGTGGTCTCGGTAGGGTAGAGATTAGCACGTCCACCTTCCAGCCTTTGATAAGGTGTGGAGGTGTGGACGGAAGGATTAGTAGTCAAATTATGGAGGGCAAACATGCCATTACACATAGTGGAGCTGATAGATATCTACCTGGTTAATAGGCCTATTCTAAAAAAAAACAAGATCTGTCTAAATCCGCAGAAGACGTAGGTAATCAACTTTTCGAGAAAGTTCACGAACATGAAAATCTTCGAAAAGTTACACAAGTGGAAGTACAAGAAAGTACAATTATTTGGCAATTGGAGCTGCAATTAAATGCAACTACCCCCTCATTGCACATGATTCCAAACTTAGTGTGGACAACAAGCTGCTGATATACAAGCAAGTTACCAGACCAGCTATGTTGTACGCCTGCCCAGTGTTCTGCAGCCTCGAGGATACTCTTTTGATTTGACTCAAAAGGATGCAGAACATGGTTCTTTGTATCATCATTAACAGTGATCGATACATTCAACTGGAAGGGTTGCGAGATGTGACAGAAATAAAAACGGTTTGGCTAATAAATTTCTCAAGTTGTTCCTACCGAAAAGCCCACTATCATCGGCATTTGAGTGCATCATAGATAGCGTCTCAAGCATGGGCTAGTCTATGAGGCTCTGGATATTTTAAATGGAACGGATTGAATAATCTGAACAACAGGACATCCCGTCAAGGGTGACGAAATTCCTTCAGTTGTTTTTTCACAGTTTTTCCAATACGTTATCTTGGCCAGATATAATAAGCGATGAATTATATCCATATTCCCTTAATAATCTATGTACAAATTCGTCCTAATATTGGGTTACTTTTTTGAATATAGCAAATATGCTACCGTGACCTCAGACACCCAAAATATGCATGGCAAAGCCAAAGCCTGGAGGGCTTTGTCATCCAAAATAATTGGCCGACTTCGGCAGAGTGTTCAGCAAAAGAAAAAAATGAAAAAATAAACAGTAAAATTTTTGCAATTTGTGATATTCCATAATATGAGTCTGCAATCCTGTAATTCATTTAGTTCATTGCATATCCCAAAAAGTGAAATAAATGATCAAATTTGTATTTAATCTCCTTTAGGTAGGTATCTATTGAGAATTATACTATTTCGAGCACGATATCATTTGTACTTCAAGGAAGAATACATTTCATATTCATGAAGAAACTTGTTAAACCATATGGTGCCCACAGAGGACTATTTCCAAGGGGAGACATTTGGGGATGCGAATTGCTCTCAGGGGAGCTGCTCGAAATCCCAGATTCATGTTCGAGTGGTCAGTCGCGTTTACTCTTCGAAACAACAAATCATCCGAACGGCATCCTGAGCCGTCTTTTGTTTTCGGGAAATATCAGTTTTATATTTACACGGGGAGAAAGGCCCGTTTGGGTTCGAATTCGATAAGCGCAATGTCGTAAATAAATAACAGAAATGATATCGGAAATGAACGGAGGTTATCTTTGTCAGAGGACGAGAAACGCGCGAAGAATACTTGAAACGATTTTGATGGGAGAAATATTTTGCTGTTTCCTAAAATGAAATTTGAACGTCCATGGCGCTCTAGGACAGGCATTGATTGATCAAACCGGGATTGAATAATGGCCGATCCACCGTCTCGACAAAATTGAACTACAACAATGAGTCGCACCGGACGAGGTTATTGGAGTTTTGTGCTTTGTGAAAATTTGAAAGGGGCCAATCTGCTGCTCTGCGGAGATGGGTTAGCAGCCGTCACTTTTGAATTGAACGAATTTCTAGTTTTTGAGTAGCAATGAGGATTATGAAAGGAGCATGATCACTGAATCGATTCAGGTGGCCATTGAAAAAGAAGCAATATCACGAATACTCAATAATTGACACTTCCTAAACGATGATTACAAATTTTCCAATCCGATGACCAATAAGGATTTTAAAGACCTTGGGAAAATACGAGGGAAAATAATGAGTAGTTATGAATGACTTACTTTTCAGTAGCCACCTGAATGGCTCCTATTATGTAGGTTATTTTGAAACAAGAATGTTTTCATTCCATTATTAAACAACGAAAGAAAGAGTGGACAGCACCATACATGTTCATTATGTGGTTTTCTATCGGGGCCCGATTCTTGAATTATTCCAGTACAAACTCTCAATGGTAAGTATCTGGTTTCCTCATGAGAGTGATATTTTCGTATTCTCCACCATTCTCATAGGAAAACTTCCTCAAACATTTTAATGGAATTACGTCACTTGGTATCATCCAGTGGAATTTCTCTGTTCCCATGGGAATCATGGGATTATCGTCATTCGAATTGACTATACTGCATCATATGCCATATGCGTCTATTATAATGGAGGACTTTATCAATTTGGCTATAATTGAAAATCTTGTCAATGCAGAAATTCTGGAGGCAAGACCGCCGAGACAGTTTTATCAGAGAAGAGACCCATTCGAATGTTTGAGTGAAAGACAGTTCATTAAATTATTTCGTTTGAATAAGGATGTAGGAAGAAGGTTGTGTGAAATATTAGATCCATATTTACAGAGACCAAGAAGAAGATCATCAATTGACAAACAAACAAAGGTAATTGATTATTTCATTGTATATACCTCTTATACAATCTTTATATTCATTAGGTTCTTCTTGCATTACATTTTTATGCATCTGGTAGCTATCAAGTCAACATTGGAAGCAATATATTTGTGGGGTTGAGCCAGTCTTCAATAAGCCGCTCTATCAATGAAGTCACAGCAGCTCTTAACGAACCACTTGTTTTCAATGAATGGGTTTATTTTCCAAACATCAGGCAGTTGGAACGTACTAGACAAAAGTAACTCTGGAAAGTGATTTTATTGGGGATAAAATTGATTGTAGGTATTCTTATTTTACAGTTTTTATGAAGCATATGGTGTTCCTGGGGTCATAGGCTGCATCGACTGCACACATGTTGCAATTGTTCCTCCGAAGCAAGAAGACGAACAGTATCCAGAACATATTTATGTGAATCGTAAACATTACCATTCTATCAATGTGCAATTAGTGAGTAAGACAAACACACGTCCATCATTGAAGATAATCAGATGGTTCTTATTGCTACATTATTCTCTTGTAGATCTGTGATGAAAAAATGAGAATAATAAATGTCAATAGCAGGTTTCCTGGAAGTGTCCATGATGCTCACATTTGGAATCAGTCAAATGTTAGAGACGCAGTAATGAATATGAGAAGAACTCATCCTGGATTGTTTTTGATTGGTAATGTACATCTCAAGGCATTAATGTGAATGATATATAGAACATCTAACACTATATGGTCTTCAAAATATGAGGGATGGTTATGGAATTTTAAAAACAAAAGCTATTTATGATACAATTCGTAAAGTGAAGCGTGAAGTTTGTTGAATGAGGCGCAACACAACACGCGAGTACAAAAAAGCTCGTTACGAAAATGTATCATACAAAATTTTTTCTACGACACTCGTTATATTGAAAAATTATAGCATGGCTATGTTATGAAGTTCTAAATTTTCGTCGTATTATCAAATAATCACTCCCGAGTAAAATTTGACGCAAAATACTGTCTTTTTCAAAAATGAGTAAATGTATGAAGTCTGTAAAAAGTGACTTTACGCACAGTTGATGTTTTTACGCACAGTTGATTTTTTTACGCACTTGTACTAAAAAGTGCCACTTTACACACTGTGAACAGTGTCTAAAATCTTAGTTTACGGACTGTCGTAAAAAAAAACATTTTACTAACATTGCAATCTGAACCACATATGAAATTTCCACCGTCAATACTCAGACATAAGTTTTCACCCAGTATATGTAACACAATACACACATATATATATATATATACATCAATTGTAGTATATATGGAAAAGGGTAATCTATATATATATATATATATAGATCTATATATATATATATATATATATATATATATTTTAGGTGATTCTGGATACCCCTTGAGGCCCTGGTCACACCTTTTTCAGACCCTCCACCGAATACACCAGAATCAGAGTTCAATAAAGCTTTTTGTCGAACACGAAGCATTATTGAAAGATGTAATGGGTCATGGAAGGCAAGGTTTCGTTGCCTTCTAAAAGACAGAGTCCTGCATTATTCTCCAACAGTTTCTTCTATGATTATCAAAGCTTGTACAGTGTTACATAATATGTGCATTCATGCAAATTTACCAGCGCCTGAACTAGAAGAAGGAGATAATAACAGAGATTTTGGAATTTTTGGTTATAATTATGAGGAACCAAATGAAGATATTAGAATTAACCCTGATTTACGTGCTGCAAGAAACCTTCGTAGAAGAATTGTAGAAAGTTATTTTGATGCTAGGCATTGATATGTACCTTATAGCTTTCATTTTATCAGTATTATATATCTGAATTATTGTTAATAGTATTTTTCTATACACCCAATTGTAAAACTTCAATTTCATATTGAATCTTTATTATCTGAAAAGGAAATTTTAACTTAACATATTTTTTTTATCATGGTAACTGGCAAACGATTTTAACATTTTTTTAAATCAAATTCTTATAATTAGTTTTTCAAGAATCAAAGTACTTTCTCAGTGATTTGTCAATTGATTCTAATGCAGTGGCAATCCTTTTATTTACTTCCAGATTTCCTTCTAACATAAATAACTTCTTGGCAAAGTATTCCTTTTTTAATTGAAGTTTTTCTTCTGCTACTTTTGCCATTCTGTCAGATATTCCTGCACTTTCTTGCAATCTTCTAACAGCCATATTATGATTATGTGTCTTTTTTTCTTGAACTCGTGGTTTAACTTTCATTGTTGGTGCATGAGTTTTAGGAACATTCTCATTTGCAGAAAGTTCTAATATATCATCAGAATTCAACATCTCAGACTCCATAACCCCTTTATCTGTCCGAATATAATCATGATCTTCCTATAAACATAACAAAAAGTGTATGAAACATTATAATTCCCCTCTTACCAGTATCACTATTGATTCTGATATTTGTGGGTCTCCTTCAACTACTGTCGTGTCCATCATTTGTAGCACATTCTCATCTTCTTGAGACAACACAATTTTTATTGAGGGACCTCCTCCTGTTCCACCCATATAATTTTTGGTTGCACATCTTTTTTTCTTAGCTTGCTTTTTTATATCTTGCCAAGCCTAATAATTCAGACAGTTGCAATGATGCTAAGTCACCTGACAATAATGTAATTACCCTTCTCCACTGAATCCAATCTTTTTGAGCCCCCGGTATGGAATTCAAGTTGTTTGCAATGTTTGTCCATGTTAAACGGGCTTCCTTGAAAGTAAAATTTGGAGTGAATTTTCCCTTCCTGAATTCTTCATCGTTGTCCATAAATATTATTAGGGACCTTTTTTGTTCCTCTGATAAATTACATCCTCTTTTCGACATCTTTCATAATTTTTCGAAATTAAATAAACAAAAACAAACTACAACTTTGAGGTTACACCGGTTAAACTTCTTCTTCTTATTCTACAACCCAATACATTCTAGGCTCATCTCACACTTGCCAAGGTTCCCATTAGGAGACAAATTCACGTACGAGTCAAGAATTGAGTTTTTGTTTCCCAGTGGTAACTTCTGGAGGATTTTCGACTCCCACGAGAATGTATCCGGTGAATTCGAGAATCGGGCCCCTGGAATTTCTCTGTGCTGTCGGTTATTTCGAATTCGACTCTCACTATTGGGATCCAAGAAATTATGGGATAAAGGAGTATGGTTGAATTGGGGCACCACTACATCAAAGTGCTCTCAGATTTTCTGCATCACGATTCGTTTCTGGGCTGCCATCTTCAACTTAATTTTTTCAAGGAAGTTATATTTGGTTTCAGGTGTTTGTGATACGTTTAATCTAGTTCCGGATACCAACGTAGTCGGTTGATGAACTACCACCTGTCAGAAAATAATGATGCTTCGAAGGAAAACAGCATTCCAATGACGCATCGCAAGCTACTTTTGCATGTTCAAAATATTTATATATAAGAAAATGTTTCCTTCTGCACTATCGAATTCCATTTTCTCATTCATTTCTCTCGGAAACGAAATATTGATGCATTTTTTGTTTCTTATTCCAATCCTTGAGAAAAACTCGTGTGAAACAAACAAAACTGAAATTGAAATTTCCAGAGTTTCAAATGAAATGTTTGGACTTGGATAATTATTAATAATAATGAATGCTTTTATTGCAATGTCCAGCAACTGGAAGATATAACAGATTCTTCTAATTATCAATTACATCGCAAAAGGCAGAGTTCACACTCCTTTCAGTCAAACTCAAAGAAGCAGCGCTCTTTCACTCAACCGTGTAGTTAAAGAGAATAGGTATGAAATGAATTGCTGTTAGCTGAAATATGAACGTCAATCAAGAAGGCGTATTGAGTAAAAAAATTGAAAGAAAGAACACCGACTATGCTTATACGTATATCTATCCACAATCACATATAGAAATATATATACGCACATATATATATATATATATATATATATAAAATCCCGGTAATACTTCGGTCGCTATGAGCACCTTTTTTTTGAAATTTTTTTTTTGTGGAAGTCACGTAACTCGGTCTCCTCTACAAAAAATGTAAATGAAATAATCGGCGGTCTCTTATAGTTTCGGAGATACAGGGCCTTTTTAGTGTAAAACTTCACAATTTTCCACATCAAATTTCTGTTGTTTGAACTCACAAAATTCCTCCTTCTTCTGATCAAACGTTAGTCACTCTCTTCTTTACTCGTTTCTAACATTTTCAAGCAGAAAAAAACATTACTTTTCCAAAAAATGCAATTATTTTCAAACCATAACCAATTTGTTGTGATGTCATAGTGCAATGACAGTCGAAAGTGATGTATTTGCAGTGTTGCCGCTCTCATTGTTATTGTTGAGAACTGAATGCATTAAAGTTGACTTTTGGAGAAAGTTGGATTTTTCGAGAAAATAATGGTTTTTTCTGCTCAAAAATGTTGAAAACGAGTGAATAAGAGAGTGACTAACGTTTGATCAGAAGAAGGAGGAATTTTGTGTGTTCAAACAACAGAAATTTGATGTGGAAAATTGTGAAGTTTTACACCAAAAAGGCCCTGTATCTCCGAAACTATGAGAGACCGCCGATTATTTCATTCACATTTTTTGTAGAGGAGACCGAGTTACGTAAGTTCCACAAAAAAAAAAATCAAAAAAAAGGTGCTCATAGCGACCGAAGTATTACCAAAATCCCTTTAATATTCGTGTGTGCAGTCAAGAAGGAATTGACTGCACACCCGAATATTAAAGGGATTTTTTTTCAACTTAGACAGTCGTCTAACCTTCTCACACATATATATATATATATATATATATATATTTAAGAATCCTTTAAATATTCGGGTGTGCAGTCAACAAGGAATTGAAAAAAGTGAACTCTTTATTCTGTTCAAGCTTTCGAGTCTTTATTGGCTCTTCATCAGGAACCGAATGTGAGGTTAATAATCCTTTTTTAATGAAAACATGAAGGACAACATATCACAAACACATCGACCTAATGGTACAAATATAATATAAAACTTTAATTAAAAGATATGAACAATCATACATGTAAAAGAATTGAAAAATGGGAGAAGTTGTTTCTCCTAACAGGCATTGGAAAAAAAAAAAATATGGTTTCCAATGCCTGTTAGGAGAAACAACTTCTCCCATTTTTCAATTCTTTTACATGTATGATTGTTCATATCTTTTAATTAAAGTTTTATATTATATTTGTACCATTAGGTCGATGTGTTTGTGATATGTTGTCCTTCATGTTTTCATTAAAAAAGGATTATTAACCTCACATTCAGTTCCTGATGAAGAGCCAATAAAGACTCGAAAGCTTGAACAGAATAAAGAGTTCACTTTTTCCAATTCCTTGTTGACTGCACACCCGAATATTTAAAGGATTCTTCTTTAACTTAGACAGTCGTCTAACCTTCTCACACATTATATATATTTATATATATATATATATACACGCACATACACACACACACATACGCCAACACATTTACCTAATATATTAAATGGCAGTAGGCCAATAGACAGCGAGACCTATGTTAACTGAAAAGTTTTAGTGAGGAGGGCATTCTTTGATCTTTTTTTGAATACCATGTCATTTTGCTGCTTGATTCGATCTGGAATCAAGTTACACATTTTTGGTAGATTATAGGAAAATGAAGATTTGAAGTGAGATGTGTTGTACTGGGGAATCGATATTTTGTTTTCATAACGAAGTTCTCTGTGGTGGATGTCCGATCTGTATTTATTTTTTTTATACAGATATTTAGGCTTCTGAGTACTCACGATTTTATGATGTAGAGTGCTAAGATGCCAGAGACGCCTGTTTTCCATATTCAGCCAACTCAATTGTGGCAAATGGTAGAGGTGGGGTTTTTCCTTGTTATTCTAAATATAAGTCGAATACAAGAGATTTTTATTCGTTGGGGACGATTTTTATCAATTTGTCTCAGGGCAGGCCCAAAAAAACAGTCTGCATAATTGAGTTGCGACAGTACTAGAAATTCACAAAGGATTATTTTCGTCTTTCTGGTCAACATTTTGCGATTGCGATATATCATTTTGAGATCACAGAAGGCTTTTTTTACTAGTGCGGATATATGTTCTGAAAAATAGAGATTGTCGTCCAATACCAGACCAAGGTTTTTCTCGCAATGTAATAACCGTACGTATTCATTATTAATTCTTATTAGTACAGTATCAAATTTTTCCCTACGTGATTTTTTCCTGCCGAACAGTAACGCTTCAGTTTCGGAACTATTGATTTGTAGGCAGAATTTTTGAGAGATTGTGCAGAGATTGTCCAGGTCTTCATTTATTTTTTCACAAGCCTCCTCTAGTTTTTCTCCTTCGAAATCTAGATAGATCTGAGTATCATTAGCATAAAATAATGAATGGCAGTGTTGTTAATATGTATGGAATTCAGATGTATAGATTTTGAAGAGTAGGGGACCCAAGATCGAACCCTGTGGTACACCTTGGCTTACAGGAGTTAAACCGGAGACAATAGATCCAAGAGCCACATATTGGCTGCGGTTATGCAGATAATGACTCATGAGAAGTATAGCATTTTCAGAAAAACCTATATAGTTCAGTAGGGATAACAGGAGATCATGATGTATTCTGTCAAAAGCTTTCGAGTAGTCTCTTCTGCAACAGGAGTAGTGATCAACATTATTATTACTAGAGTTCCATTACTCTAGTCGCATCACTAATTGACTGGTATCGATGAGTGATTATTTCACTATCGAATTACATACATTCATTATACTACTCAAGCATAGTTGAATATTCATATAGTAGTTGATACCTGAACTATCAGCCAAAAAATGATTAGGACGTGCTGAAACTTTTATCAAGTTTGTCATCGTCCTAGACAAAGCCATACGCTTGGAATAATTTTTTTTTTGTTGAGGTACATTCTGATATCAATTGTGTATGCCATTTGATATTTTGAAGTTTGAGATTGTATGCCTTTCACAATTCTCAGGGCTCTTGATTCTCCCTTGAATTCGTTACATTTCATAACGAGAGCACAACAAAGTGGTTGCATTGTTGTAGTCCCCCATCTTAACCTCATGTCATAATGGTCGTTGTATGGTATCTCGTATCTCAGATACAAACAACTCATTATAATGAATTCAATTATTGCATGAATATGATTAGTAGAATGTATCTATGGCATTTGCAATAATTCATTGTCGTAGAATTTGCATTTGATTCACCACACTGTATGAAAAACTAAATTGTTTTTCACATGATAAGTGTATTTTCAAGATAAGTACCTACAGCCAGCAACGCCTCTGGTTGCATTATTCAACCCACATTCGTAAACAAACGAAAATCAAAAATGGCCTAATGAAAGAGGATCGTTTACAACGGAGACCCCAACGGTGATAAAATCCCAGTGGAACGACCAGAATAGATGTTAACTATTGAAAGCATATTAAGTTGATGGCATCAGGAGTAAAGCACCCGCTTTGGAAACATAAAACCTCCGGGAATTTGAAAGAAGACTAGCTTCGCCTGGAGGGGCATGAGTGCAGTTTGTCGTGTAGGGTCGCCTCATGAATGTTACATGACTGTAAACCTGTCCGAGCGGAGGAGGAATTCTGACCCGCGTCACTCTGCAAATGTGTGTCGTCTCGCTGTGAGAGAGGAAGAGCTGGCTCCTGCAATCTCGAGCCTGGCAGCAGGATGTGGGTTGATGTTGAATTATAAACACGCAGGCGACAACGTAATGGGGAATTTGCAATACACGAGTTGGGAACTGGTTTAAAGTCATGCAATCTACATGTTCATTTTTCAAGTTCCTCCTTTTCGAAAGCGAATTGGAGTCTGATTATCCTATTCTAAAGGAAAAGTTGGTGTGTTTGGGAAAAAATATAACTGATATAGGTGTATTTAAAAACGCAAAATAGAGTGATTTTCCAGTGACATCACATATTTTCATATGAAGTAGAAAATAGGTAGATGATCAATAAAGAAATGACATTCCAGAGATCAATACTTTTTTAAAGACGTTTTCGGAGAATTCTTTTCGTCTCCCCAAGCTTTCCCAACGTGAATAATCTTCTGACCATCCTCTTTTTTTATATTTTCTTAACAGGCGACGATCTCTCGAATCCGTTTGTCAAAGTGCAAGTAGCCCCCTTTTTATTTTCTCATTTCATCACTGTCAATCATGTGTATTTTCATATCATTTCAAACAACAAACCATATGCTGACATCTGTTTTCTCACTTCCTTTCTCATCGATAACTCTTACGAGTGTGCATAGAAAATAGAGCCTTCTGCGGGCAAGGCGTAGCCAATGTTGTTGATTGCCCCTGAAATTTAGGACAGCGGCCTGATAATTTTTGGAAGTTTGATTGCTATGTTGAATAATATCTGAGCAACCCAGAGGTCAATCTCACCTGGTCCTGATGATCCTGAAGCTGGATATTATATAAATCAGATTGAAATTTTCTTCTCGTGGACTCTAGATTGCACGAATCTCTGAAAAACTCTCAAGTGATACTCGAAATGCAAAACTCATCAACGACCCCTTAAGCAGATGGAATGGGCTGAGGTGCAGGAACAAGTGTACAGGAGCTTGTGAAAAGTAGTATCCCAGATCTCTTCCCGAGCACTCCACTGCCAGCGGACTTATTTCAGAGCATCGTCTACGAATGTGACCTTTGCTGTAGAATAAACCGCAAATCTTGTTCCACGTTTCATATTTTCAAGTCATATTTTCGCCGAACTCTAGTGGAGATGAAAATCATTCTGAGCTTCATAGAGATCGCGGTGAACTGCCTCTTCGCCGAATATTTTTTTCTTTATCTCGCAAAAGAGGTGAGGGAGAGAGGTAATTACTACGTCGGGTGAATATGTAGTGGTAACTCCAACGGCTTTATTAAAGGTATAATGGCTGAGTAGAGTCTGCTTTGCATATAACAAGGTTTAGATGTTATAGTTTTGTGACCAAAAACCACCTCTTTCGAATTTATCCCAGATTAGTTTATTTTGCCGGCGGCATCAAATGTTGAGTACGTTAAATCGCTTCAGATGCCTGAACTTTGGCTCTTAACTTTTCATTATCTAGTTCAAATTTAATCCTTTTATGATATTTCGAGTTTGAGTGAATGATAAAATCGTTTTTGATTCCTCACCAACACTTTATTCATCAATCAAGGCAATTATTTCAACCAGTGTAGCTTTCGTGCTATAGTGAAAGAGATGGAATGTGTTATATAAATGCAAATTGCATTCGTTTAGCTATTTCACTTTCTGTTATGGTTGTCCTGATGTAGCATGTGAAATGAGCACTGACAGTTTGTCTATGCAACTGATTTGTGAATTTGGTACATGAGGACTGTAACAAAATAAAATTGGTTCCAGACAGCTCATTGCGCCTGCCTCTGCTTTGGTACATGATGGTCCTAAATCGCCGTTCATGTTTGGCATGGGTTGTTCTGTTAACCAGCCTACGCCATCCTACGAATGTCAACCCGCGGATGCCGAAAATTTTGATTTTTCAGGGGTCTGTTATAGTCCCGTTTGCTGTTGATGGCATCCATGCCACTGGAACTAGCCAATCGCACCATTCTAATTTCGCACACTCAACAAGATATAACGGCTGTATTTCATGTCATCATTATTCAGACCTCCAACCACACATGTAATATTTCAATATTGTATTCAATTTTGATCAAACTACATTGAAATCGAAAGTCCACTGTGTTCTACCTTTTTGTCTTCTTGGAAAAAGAACTATAACATGTGTTATGGTACTAGAGGAAGCTATCGTACACTGAAAATACGTGTAGTGGTTTTTCGAACTGTTTATTGAAAATCATACAATAAAGTGTTTTTAATAACGTTTTCATGGATTTTCATCTAGTATCAACCATTGTAATCATTTATTTTTTCATATTGTTTTCATATTCCTCCAATGGAATTTTGTTTGATTTTACTATATTATATTTTATATTTCATTTAATCATCATCGCGATCGTATTGGGATCATTTGAAATCTACCATTTTCGTTCTTCAACCAAAATCCATCCAATTCTTTTTCGTTTTTTTTTATTTGAAATATCTACACTATTGTAAGAAAAGTTGCACTATTTCAATAGGAATAACTTCTACTCATTAATTTCTAAAGTTTTCCAGTCACACATCTGATTTTTTCATCGTTTACTCAATTCCATTATCCTTAGTTTATTGTTTCATTTTGAGCTCTCTCGATCCTATCAAGTTTTTTGCAACATTATAGTATATATTTCCATATAATTATATAGACAATGGAAATCTGAACTGATACGACAATTCCAAATGTTACGACATGTCATTTGATTGATTTGGATTGCACCAGTCCTGTTTGAAGTTTAGGCGATGACCGAATATTCCTTCAATTTCGTCTTTTCTTTTCTTTTTATAGCATGAAATTGTCCACACGGATTTCTAACTCTCCATTTTTGTACTTGTGATTTCATGATTGACATTAAATTATTCTCTCATTTCAACCCAGAGATAAACGGTGTTCATAGAGGTTTCTCTCAGTATTATCAGCGGCATTTGATGTTTGTTGCACACTGAATAAATAGGACTGACTATAAATATACCACTTGTAACATGCAAAACTAAGCGGCTCCTTCATCACAGGTAAGTGTTCATAATTCCGTTCAGAAAGAGAATGCGTTATCATCCCAGTTCCCGTGGAAATCTCCTTAGTACGATACTTCAGTGTTCTGAATGATTTATAAATGAATTGTCCTAGGACAGTTTTGATGAGAATATACAGCACTTGCGAATTCGGCTTATGAGTTCTCGAATGAGGACAAATGTTTAAGAATCCATGAAATATTCACGTGACCCATTTGGTTTGACAGAGCTTTTCAGAGTCAGGAACACACTGGGATTCTATAGACTCTTTGGCAGTAAATTGTTACCGCTTCTTCGTTCTGTGAAGGGAATGTGTTCTCGTTTGTGGCCAAAACGGCAATCTTGTAATCTACCATGAAATACCGATCAAATTGAAAACGTTAACATTTTGTTGATGGATTCAGTGAAATATTCGTCATTTACAGCGGGTCGATGGAATACCAAATAACATTGAATTGATCAAGTCATTCAAATGCAAGAAAACTCGCGTAATCATTCGGAAATTACCAATGACATGAGAATACAACGTATTTCTTCTCCCTAGATATCGTCGACTCTCTTGCATTTTTGAATGATACATCATATAGTTTTACTTGTCTTTGTGTAGATGTAAACTGCAAAGGTCCAAAAAAGTCCAGTCCAGTTTAAATTAACGATCTTATGGTTGGTTCTAATCTGCACCTAAATAATAATTGTCCATTTATCATTGAGGTTGGACTTGCCTTTCTATTCCTACATTCTTGACAATTGTTCAAGCCTTTCTTACTGAATATCTCGTTTCCAGGATCCAAACTTTTCGCTATGATTATTGACTGCTATTTTCAACTCTTCGTGACACTTTGAACCAACCAGTTTTGCTGAGAGGTGAGTGGTATGTGGATAGCGTCGTGTTATTTCTGTCGTATTGTCTACCACCTTTTCGTATTAAACCATATTCATCTATTATGTATGAAAATGTGAAAAGTCGACTGAAATAATAAAATCGACGTTCATTTTTCAGCATTTCGAATTCTACAGCAAATGAAGTTTATTGTGCCTTCTTTACAAGTGAAGTGTCAGCTCTTCTGAGCTCAACTGGTAGCGGATGGTTTTTTATCTTTACTGTCATCATTCGATTTTTCCACAAAGGGTACCAACACAAAATATGGAAACGGAAACTACCGTTCAGTCACTGTTACTAACTTGTTTTTTTGAAGCGCAAAAATTGACATGAATGAATTCATGTTCACATTTGTCAATAAGCCTCGTGAAAATCTATGGAAATAACACATGTTATTTGGTATTCCATCGACCCGCTGTAAATGACGAATATTTCATTGAATCGATCAACAAAATGTCAAAGATTTCAATTTGATCGGTATTGCAAAGTAGAATACAAGATTGCCTCTTTCGCCACAAACGTGAATACATTCTCTTCAAGGAACGGAGATGCGGTAACAATTCACTTCCGAAACGGAGTTTAGAGAATCCCATTGTGTTAGAGCTCCGTCATCCCTGACTCTAAAAAGCTCTGTCAAACAAAATGGGTCACGTAAATATTTCATAGATTCTTAAACATTTGTCCTCATTCGAGAACTCATAAGTCGAATTCGCAAGTGCTGTGTTTTCTGAATATTAAATATTCAAAACTGTCCTGGGACAATTTATCTATGAATCATTCAGAACGCTGAAGTATTGTACTTAGGAGATTTTCACGGGAACAGGGATGATAACGCATTTTCTTTCTGAAAGGAATTATGAACACTTCGATTATCTCCGATTATCTCTGGGTTGACATGAGGATGATAATTTAATGTTATTCAGGAAACCACAAGTATAAAACTAGAGAGTTAGAAATCCGTGCGGACAATTTCATTTCAAAAAATAACAAAAGAAAAGACGGAATTGGAGGATTATTTGGCCCCGCCCTAATTTCAACCAGGACTGGTGCAATCCACGTTAATCAATTGAAATGTCATAAAATATGGAATTGTCGTATTAGCTCAGACTTCCATTGCAATCCAGTGCGAATGGCTAGTTCCAGTGGCGTGGATGGCATTAACAGCGAACAGGACCATAACAAACGCCTGAAAAATCAAAAGTTTCGACATCCGCGGGTTGACATTCGAAGGGGAACGTAGGCTGGTAAACATGCCAAACTTGAACTAGGATAGAAAACCTCAGCGGTACCGACTATGACAGATAGTTTTCCTTCTGAGTTATTTATTCAATTTATTGCTGATGAACGTAAGTATTCGAAGCGTGGTATGTTTGATCACCCACTTGACCTGTATCAATTCTCCTCTTTTGAAAGCTATTGTATTCAGATCACTACAAATCGAAGTGATTGTCGGAAATGTAGTAGATTCGCTGAGATCACACCAATTCTACTGATTATATTCACACAAATACGAAGATAAAGGTGTACCATGCAGTATCAAATATTCAATTATACAACATTCCTCATTTATCAACTTCAGAAATCAGTTGCATAGACAAACTGTCAGTGCTCATTTCACACGATACATCAGGACAACCATAACAGAAGGTGAAATAGATACCACCAAAATACTACCTCCAACGAATGCAATTCGCATTTATGTGAACACATTTCCAGCTCTTCGTCTACAGAGCGAAAGCCACACTGGTTGAAATAATTTCCTTTTATTCAAAAATAAAGTGTTGGTAAGGAATTAAATACGATTTTATTATCCCCTCAAACTCCGAGATATCATAAAAGGAGTTAATTTGAACCAGATAATGAAAAGTTAAGAGCCGAAGTTCAGGCATCTGAAGTGATTTAACGTAACATTTAATGCCGCCGGCAAAAATAAACTAATCCGGGATTAATTTGAAAGAGGTGGTTTCGGTCGCAAAACTATAACATCCAACCCTTTTTATATGCAAAGCAAACTCTACTTAGCTATTAAACCTTTAATGAAGCTGTTGAAGTTACCACTAAGGCTCAATTCTCGCTGACATATTCACCCGTAATAACAATTACCTCTCTCCCTCACCTCTTTTGCGAGATAAAGAAGAAAATATTCGGCGAAGAGGCAGTTCACCGTGATCTCTATAGAGCTCTGGATAGTTTTCATCTCTACTAGAGTTCGGCGATAATCTGACTTGGAAATATGAATCGTGGAACGAAATTTGCGGTTCACTCTACAGCAAAGGTCATATTCGTAGACGATGCTCTGAAATAAGTGCGCTGGCAGTGGAGTGCTGGGGGAGAGATTTGGGATACTGCTTTCCACAACCCTGTATCACTTGTTCCTGCACCTCAGCCCATTTCATTTCATATGGTCGAGGGATCGTTGATAAGTTTCTCAATTCGAGTAGCACTTGGAAGTTTTCCAGAGATTTGTTTAGAGTCCAGTCTTCTACACCTGAAAATTAAATTCTGTTCAGAAGATGAAAATTCAAAATGAATTCAAATACAGATGTATTGATGTGGTTCTATCTGCAATCTGTTTCATATAATATCCAGCTCCGGATCATTTTCCTTTCAAATATTATCGGAGAGAAAATATTTCTGACCAGGTGAGATTGACCTCTGGGTTGCTCAGATAAAGGTTAACATAGCAATCCAACTTTCATAAACTATCAATTGGATGTCTTAGATTTCAGGGGCAATCAGTAATAATGGGTACCCCTTGCCTGCAGAAGGCTCTATTCTCCAGCACACTCGTGGGAATAATCGATGAGAGAGGGAGTGAAAAAACAAATATCGTGATATGGTTTGTTGTTTGAAATGATATGAAAATAGTAATGATTGACTGTGATGAAATGAAAAAAAAGGAGTTGCACTTTGCCGAACGGATATGAGAGATTGTCGCTTGTTGAGAAAATATAAAAGAAGAGGATGGTCAGAAGATATTTCACGTTGTGAAATCTTGGAAAGATAGAAAGTGAAAGCATCGTGAATTCTAGACTTCTGACTCCTGTCACGTCATCCACCGGCTCAGGTGATTCGGAGGCTATTACTCCAAAGCATTTTTTAATAGAACCAAAACATTTTTTTCATTCTTTATTTAAGGTCGGCCTATCATGGTTTTCCGTAGACTTCGTCATAGATGTTGATCTTCTGTCGAAATGAAGAAGAAGAATTGGAGAAAATCTTTCAACACATGTCAGAAGCTCCAAATGGTGCAAGAAAAGTCGAAGAATAAAATTGTTCTGATTCCAGTGGACCACAAAGAGACAAGAAATGTTCAGTGAAAAAAAATCAATGATGAAGTTGTATCCAGCTGAAGAAACAAATATAACAGTATCTGGTCGACCGGTATTAATCAATCAATCAATCAATCAAAAATATACTTTATTGTCGAAGATATAATCTTATTGACAAAGCATTAATAGCAAATATGTATATATAAATATACGGTCACAAGCGTTAAACTTTTAGTTTTGAGTTTCGATCACAAAACTTGGTATATTATGCATAATAGCACGACTAAAAGATAATAAAATAGGTACACGAACTTGAACAAAATGAGTAAATAGGTACATAAAACGAAGTTATATAGACATATATAGAATACAACACCTTAAGAAACAAATTACATAAAATTCAAATACACGAAATCGCATTGTCAGTATTCATAAAAAATTAAAACAATATATAAAAAAAACAACAACATACAAACACCAAGATTAAAATCAAAGTCAGGTTACCACCATTCAACATCACTTGGGACAATTGAATGATTAGAGTACGTCATTGTAATACTCCCGCAGGTTATAGTAAGCCTTCTGTAAAAGTGCTTCTTTCACTTTTTTTTTGAACTTTTTTAGCGATGGTGTGTTTCTGTAGGCTACTGGTAGATGATTATATATTTTTTTGCCTTCGTATATGATTGAGTTTCTAGTTAGGCTAGATTTTGGTATAGGTAAAGGAATACATTTTTTTTTTCTTGTCTCATATTTTCTAATTTCAGTCAGGTCTGAAGTTATAGCGTATTTCTTATGTATCAGGCATACAGTGTCCAGTAAGAAAAGACAAAATAGAGTTAAAATTTTCGGATTAATGAATAGAGGTTTGCAGTGGTCACGAAACTGAGCTTTACAGAGAAATCGAAACTCATAATTAGGAACAGGGAGTAATACCTTCCTAGATATAATAACTGAAAGGGAAAAATGTTGATTATTCATCATTAAATGTTATATTCAGAGCAGTTATCTATGAACTCACATATTATGTCGACAAATAGTTTTTGACTTTGTAATGGAATCTGAAGATCCATTCCGAATCTAAATCATTTTATCGACGTTCTTCGAGCCGGAATATAACAGACTCCTTTCAAGTAGATCATACAATTATAGAAAGTGTAAATACTGGAATTATATATTGGAATACATTTTTTGAGATCTCTTTCTGACTGACTAATTTGTTATTTACGTATGGATCTCTTTGCGACTTTGAAGATTGAATTTGGGAAAAATGTTGAAAATATTTTATATTTCTCCTTGGCGACGTTTCGAAACCTAATCTGCTCCCTTTTCAAGCCTTTCGGAAACATTTTCTTGGAGATTCCAGTTTCGTGTGTGCAAGGCACTGGCATAAGTAATTCATGAATAGCTCTACCAAGTGTTTTGATACTACCTACTTCTCTCTTTAAAAAAGGCATCCAACATTGATCTATACTCAAAGAGCAAGTAGCAAACTCCTTATTTCCGTTTCATAATGTACAAGTAGCCTGATCGTGTTCTCTGTTTTGAACATTGTGATGACGCTGAAGATGGCTGGCGATTCGACATTTACGAAAATCCTATATATGCAGGTGAGAAAGACCCAAGTAACCGTATATGATGAATGCCGATTTTTTACCGGCAATATCCGTTCCATAATAATGGTAAAATGAAATATTTACAGCACCTCCGGAACAATTCGTAAAAAATGTTCATTACCCACATCGTTTTTTGCGATTGCTCGATCAAATTAAAGTTGCTGGGCAACGATTTGGTTTTTTAAAAATTTCCTTTATTTTTAAAATGAATACAATTGCTCGGTAGCTGTGCTGGATCAAACGTAAAAATCAAACAATGATGCGTTCTCGCGTTTATATATGGAATATAATGCAAACTCAGCGTCTACGAGCATTGGTAAACACTTGGATTATAACAATGGGTATATTCATTAGGAATATATGACTCCTCCATCCTTAAGATGAAAATAATACGTCTGTGTTATTTTCAGAACAACGATTTGGTTCTAATTGAATGTCATTATCTCGAGTTGAATATCGAGTTGAAAATAATCTTATTGACTTGAATATCTGTCGTCTGAAAATAAACAGTAATAAGAGAACAATAAAGATTATACATATTGAATATAAAATATAATGTGAAGAATTTTCTTCTGGTCGTCGTAGGCTATGCAGTTGCGTCTTTTCGGCTATCTTCTGGAGATGGCTCAGGTCGTCTAGGTTGATTTTTCCTAGAGTATACAGGGGTAGACTTCCTCTTGAGGGTGCCTCGAGGGTGTCTAGTTGTGGTAGTTGAAGCGGTGTTTCTTCAATGGTAGGGGCGTCATTACTATATACATCGCCATTAATTTTCACTTTGCAATGATAAGGGATGTATATAAGTTTCGGTTGATTGATTTCCTCGTAACCATTCTCGTGGCAAACTTTTTCAATATAAATTTGCTTGAATGGTATAGCAATGAGATATGTATTGGTGATTGGTTCAACGATGTCTTGTTGAATTTGGATGTCTGTTGTTTGGCATTTGATAGAACGTTGTCCCATGAGAATTTCAGGAATACAGTCGTTATTTGAAATTTGATTTTCGATGAACTGGATACAACTATTTTCAATTCTGATGCAGGTTTCATCAGCATAATGGTGATATGTCGAGTTCAATATTATATAAGGTTTTAAGGGTAAAATGGTTTTATTGGATATAGGGATAGGATAGAGATGGAAAATCTCATAAACGTTTTCCTGGAGTATCGGAAAATGAACAATGAACAGAATTCTTTCATTACTGTAACGAATTTCTGTTTTCAATAATTTATAATATGATTGAGTATTTTCGAAAATTGGTAATCCATTTTTGTATAGAGAAAACATTATTTTTGTTAGTTTTTCTAATTCATCAATTGATAATATAGTACTATGAACTATATTGAGTTCAGCGAATAATATTGAATCTTCGATATTATTTAAAAGAGATAGCATGTTTTGACTATCAATAATCATTGTATCTAGTGAATTTTGTAATCTTAGGAATAATGTATACTTATTCAAACTTTGAACAATACTTTTAATTTGTTTTTGAATCAATCTTTGATTGCTTGATGTTTTCTTTAAATTTTCAACTGTTTCATTCATGAAATCTTGAGTTATAGATAAGTAGTTTTTCAAATCATGATGTAAATTGTTTTGATTTTCGGACAGTATTGCAAGAGCATTATCATATCTGTCACCGTCTTCATCATCTAAGGTGCCAAACAGCCATTTGTGAATTCTATCTCCTACATTTATGAGTCCTCTTTTATGTTTTTTATATGTTTGAGGTTTGATATTATTGAGTTTAGTCATAATTTGTTCAAGGAGATAGTTCAAATGTTCATGCATATGTTGAAGTTGAGGATATAATTCGTCTTTAATAGAGACTAGATTTTCAATTGTTTTTGAATTGTCTCTAATATGTTGTATAGGTTTATCAAATGTGGTCAAGTCTAAAAATTTGATAAAAGTATGTTTGTTGAAGGTAATTCTTGCTTGTCCGAGGGAAAAAGGAAGAATTGGGTTAGTCAGAGTCTTCAACTTGATCTGTTGTTCTTCTGTCAATATAATGCCTATCAGGAGTATCATTTGTAGTAGCATCTGAAACAATTCGTTGAGGTTTCAGTTGTTGTTTATGATAGGTTGCTTTACGAGTTTTTAATTTAATATCCTCATTTTCTATTGGTTCAACAGCTCTATAGAGGGGTGTTGTTTTACTTCTCTGTTTGTCATACAAATAGACTTGTTGGTCAAGTTTGATTTCAGGGGGTTCTTTCCTTTCTATGTTAACTTTTTCTAGAGATGCTTTTGCTTTCTCGTTGTTTGTTTTTATCATATCATTTATTATTTTTATGTTTCTGTCATGTTTTTCTAGGTAGTCAGTCATTATTTTTTCTGTGGTTATATCAAGTGGGTTTCCTTGATTTAAATCTCCTTTAATTATTTGAAATGGGGTATATTTGGTTGCCGAATGAATTGTGTTATTATACCCTAAAATTGCATATACCATGTGAGATGATATTGATCTCTGTGGAAATTCTTGTTTCAATATTCTTATTTCTTCTAGTAATGTCGAATGAAGTCTTTCAATTGGACTATTACTATTAGGATTTTTGGGTGTTACATAATGTAATTTTATCTACACCCGTACTCTAATAATACCCTTATATGCCCACAACCCGTTTTATAATGAAATCCATTACGATACAGATTTTTCATTACGATACAGATTTTCAACCAATAGAAACCCATTATTTTTCAATCAAGCATGATGTGCATGCTCTGCATTTGACGTTTGTCAAGTCAAAATCGGTATAGGTATTGAACTTTTGAAGAATATAGCCAAACTTCGATAATCATAACAAAATGTCTGATACCAGCGATATGGGAGAATCACCTTCGACACCTTCACCGACAGAAATACAGTTAGAATGATTAAATTTTTCATTTGACAAATGCATGATTTATTACTTATTTTTTCATCGAATATTGTGAGGGCTCCGTAGCCGTGCCGTCTATGGCGCTGAGATGGAATATTTATTTTGTAAGATACATTGGTTCGAATCCGCCCTCGACTAGTTTTTTTTTTAATTCTTGATCTTCTTTTCATGTCTCATCGTTTTATTTCTCAAAGTAATACTATTAATTATAATTCTGTAGAATTTTTCAAAGAAATTCGTTTAATTAGTATTATTGTGTGCAATACAAATATAAATATAATATTTGTTATTCTTCACCATTTATCGGGTGTAAATAAAATAGCGTATGCAACTCTCATGTAATGGTTATTAATACACTCGCATAAACCATACGAAACTCACCTTCGGCTCGTTTCGTATCCCGGTTTATGCTCATATATTAATAACCATCATTACACGATCGTTGCATAATATACTATTATGTTATGTTTTTCACAAAAATCTTCAACGATTTTATTTTTGAATTCACTGCCTGAGTCGCATGTGATTTTCGAAGGTATTCCGTAGTGTGAAAAGAATATTAAAATTCCATCAATAATATTCAATGCATTAGGTTGAATAGGGTATGCTTGAGCGAAACGTGAAAAACTATCAATCAATGTTAAGAATTTTGTTTTATTTATCGATAGGATATCCATATAAATATGTTCGAAAGGATATTCTCCGATAGGTGTTGGTTTGAATTTCATTTAATATGGGTGTCTTTCATATTTTGATTTCTGACAGTCTTCACAGGTATTGATATAATCACGTATATCAGTTATCATATTAGGCCAATAATATTTTCGTGAGAGGGCTAATTTCGTTTCATTAATTCCTCTATGTATGGTTTTTGTTTCATGATGATATTTTATTTTTTCTTGTTGTTCTTCTTTATTGGTTATGTCTTTAAGTAAAATATTACTTTGGATTAATTTAAATGCAGAATTTTTGAAGTAATTTTGAATAGTTGAAACTACAATTGTTTGTAATTCCTCTTGAATTAGTATGCCATATGTATGTTTTGGTTTTAAATAGTTTTTTATTGTATCTACCAAGTTTTGTTGGAAATTTTGGTAGGGTAAAACTATGTTAAGTCTAGTTTTATCGAATATTTTCTGTATTGTCACTCGTGGTGTAATAGCATCTCGGCTACAACGAAGGAAAATCTGATTTTGGAATTTATTTAATTCTTGTTCTGAAACCGGTATTTCAAGAACTGGATTTTCTGCACTTGAGTGTTCAGTCTCTAAAGATTCTTCATCTTTTTTCTTTTTCGTAGGTGGACGAATTTGAATGTCCGAAATAATGTTTATTTTCTTTTTCTCTACTTTTGTTTCTTTTTCTGTTTCCTTTTTAATGAGTTCGTTTATATCATCTAGATCATTTAGATCACTTTCTGAGAGTTGAGGAATTTCATAAGTTGGGTCAAATAATTCAGGGAAGTCGTCCTCAATTCTATGTTCTTGTGGGTCAATGTTGACTGCAAGTGATTGGGTTTCAATGGGATTTATTTCTATTCGAGATAAAGCGTCTGCAACTTTATTTTGTTTTCCTTTTCGATATAGGATTTTATAATCGAATTCTTCTAGTCTAAGTCGCCATCTTACAAGTCTTGAACTTGGGTCTTTCAAGTTAAATAACCATTCAAGTGGTTTATGATCTGTTATCAGGGAAAACTTACGTCCGAATAAATAAGGTCTAAAGTATTTTGTGAAATTAACAATTGCTAAAAGTTCTTTTTCAATTGTTGAATAATTTTGTTCTGAACTATTTAAAGTTCGTGAAGCATAGGCAATGGGTCTGTCATTACCTAGGGTTCCTTGTGAAAGGACAGCACCAATGGCTATATTTGAAGCATCTGTTGTTAATATAAATGGTTTTGAAAAATCAGGAAATTGTAAAATTGGTTCATTACTTAAAAGATCTTTACATTTTTCAAAAGTTTTAATAAATTCGTCATTGTGTATAATTTTTTCTCCTTTTTTCAAACATTTTGTGAAAGGTTTGGTTATATCTGCAAAGTTTTTTATAAATTTTCTGTAATATCCTAACATTCCTAGGAAAGATTTAATTTCCTTAGCTGTTGATGGTAAAGGAAATTTTTTTATTGCTTTTAGTTTATTAGGATTTGGTTTTATTCCTTCCGGAGTTATTATATGTCCTAAAAATTCAACATTTTTTCTTAAAAATTCAGATTTATCTAGCTGAATAGTTAGTTTTGCGTCTCGTAGTCTTTCAAAAACTTTATTTAGATTGCAAATATGTTCTTGAAGAGATGTAGAAAAAATTATAATGTCGTCAATGTATACAAGACAGATTTTATTTTGTAAATCGCGTAAAACATAATCCATTACTCTCTGAAATGTTGCTGGAGCATTTTTTAAACCAAAGGGCATACGAAGGTATTCGTAATGTTCATTTTCAACATTAAAAGCTGTTTTTTGAATTGAGTTTGGATTCATTTCAATCTGATGAAATCCAGATGCTAAGTCTGAAGTTGAAAAATATTGACATTTGCCTAGCTTGTCAAGGATATCGTCAATGTTTGGTATGGGGTACCTATCATCAATAGTTTTTTCATTTACTTTTCTATAATCCACTACAATTCTCCATTTTCTTTTTCCTGAAGCATCTAGTTTTTTGGGAACTATCCAAATTGGTGAGCTCCAAGGAGATATTGAAGGTCTAATAATTCCATCTTTTAACATTTTGTCAATTTGTTTTTGCACTTCTTGCTTATGACAATGTGGCAATCTATATGATTTTGTATGAATGGGAATTTCATCTGATGTTTTTATTTCATGTTTAATCACATTAGTGAATTTAAGCGTTTTATTTTCGTTATAGAAAATGTCACTATATTTATTACATAGCTTTAATATAGCGTCTCTTTCTTCTTTGTTCATATGATCTGTTCTAATTTTTTTCGAAATTTTCTTTTGTTTACAGGGGCTTATATTTGGTAATAAGTCTTCTGCGTGATAAAATTCAAAATTTTCTTCATGTATTGGATTACAAGGAAAAGGTTCAAATAATGTTACTGCAATAGTTTTATTAGTATTATTATATATTTCAAATCTTGCTCGAAATTTTTCAGCAAAAGTTATTGTTTCTGGAACATCTAGATTGTTAAATTGTAATTTTGGAATTAGAATTTCTCCTTGTTGAATTTCAACTGGGAATTTTTGTACAATACTTTCAAAAGCTGGTACTTCAAAAGTATATTGTGTTTCGTGGGGTTGTCTATAAAAAAATGGTATTTCAACATACTCTGACTGTAATATTTGGTTTTTAAAATCAATTCTTAAATTGAGATGTTTTAATTCTTTTAATCCTAGTATACCGTCAAAGAATTCATGAAAAGGAAATAATAAAAATTCTATCATATGGTTACTCTTAAATTCAGGAAAGGCTGGAATAAGTCCTTTATATGGAATAACTTTTTCTCCTAATGATGTTTTTAATTGAGAAGGTTCTTTAAAAATTCTTTCTGGGTAGTATTTTTCTGCAATAGAGGGTCTCAGCATGGAAGTATGACATCCTGTGTCAATAAGTAGTTTTATAGGTGGATTTTGTATTTTTATATACGGTAGCCCGTTTACTACTGCTGAATGCAACTCTATTATGTGATCTCGTTCAATTGAGGCAGATTGTAAAAATTTGTCTCATCGTCTTGTTCTGTTGGTTGTTCATCAACTTCATCAAAAGTTGTAATAAAATTTTCAAAATCAAAGTCGTCTTGATCGGGTATATTATTTTCAAATTGCGAGCTAATTTGATGGTTTAACAATTGTTGTGTATTATATGAATATAACTGGGGTGTTATATCAGAATCTTGATTGTTTAATTCCTCGCTAATGAAATTTCTTTTCATATTAGGGTTATTTTTGAAAATGTTATTATTAGGTTTAATCATTGTTGGATTTCGAGAAGTGGTTGACATCGGTTCAACTGGTGTATTCAGTTGTTTATTCTTTGGCTTCCAGACATTTTGTGGGGGGCCAAATACTTGTTTGTTAGTTAGAAATTTTTGATTTATAGCTTGAGGTTTAAGGTAAGCGTCCATAGGTACGCATCGTACGTATCGTACGGATCGTACGAAACGGATTTTAGAATTATTAGTATAGTAAGTTATGCATGTGCGTCCACTGACCGGCAGCGGACGGATCGCACGTATCGGTTCGTCGGTAATGCCGATGAAATTGATCGAAGGGGCAACTTTTCCGACTGGTGCGGATGACGTCATGCGGATTGCCGATACGTGGACGCATGTCGCAACAGGTAGTCACTGCTAGCCTCACAGATCATTTAAATTTTGTTACATTTCGACACTAAGTACACACACGTGCTTCAATTATAATTGGTATTACGCATATCATGGACATTGCAAGACTAATCACAATTGTACAAGAGTACGAAGAGTTGTACAATTTAAAACACCCTCATTATTCGAATCAACAAAGACGAGATAATATTTGGGAAGAAATTGGAAAAAGATTAAATCAAACTGGTAAGTTTATTCATATTTCAATATCTGTAAGGTACAAAATTTAGGTACAAAATATTCAGTTAACTGTATCATAGAGTCACGTGAACCTCCTTCCAGCTCGAACTCTCCTTAATTGCCATTCTACTGACCCTTCTGCTGAATTGAAATAACTTTTGAAACCATCCCTAACTGCTAAAGCATCTGTTTTCGAATTTCCACCTATATTTCTTAAGTCTTGCAGTCCTCTCATGTTGGAAATAGAAATATTCAAATCATTTTCTGTCCAGTGACACCTGTCATTCCTGAGAAAGTTGTGCAAGCAGCATGTAGCCATTACAACACTCACAATGTGTTCTTGAGACATAGACAACCTACGTTCGAAAATTCTAAATTTCCGTGCCAATATTCCAAACGTATTTTCCACAGTATTTCTAGCACGACTCAACCGATAGTTAAACACTTGTTTTTCTTCGTTTCTTTGTGCATCGTCGCGTGAGTATGGTCGCATCAAATTCGTGCATAATGGGAAAGCTTCATCACCAATTATGACGTGAGGTAATACGTCATTGCCCCCTGGTAGTATTTTTGGTGAAGGTATATTTAGTGTTCCATTTTGTAAGCTTTTACCCAAATTAGAATTTCGCAAAATGCTAGCATCAGAGTTTTTACCAAAAGCCCAAATATCTACGACTATGAATTTATAATTTGCATCCACTAAGGCTAATAGCACCGTACTAAAGTGTTTTTTATAACAAAAATAATTTGATCCACTGTGCGGTGGTGCCTGAATCAACACGTGTTTTCCATCAATGGCAGCAATCGCGTTAGGAAAATTCCATTTTTCACGAAAACCTTCTTCAGATTCTCTCCATACTTCTTCAGATGGTTTAGGCATTACTAGGGGCTGTAGAAACTGGGATATGGCTTCGCAGGTTGAGTAAACGATTCTTCGTACTGTGCGTTCTCCTAGCCTAAAGGAAAATGAAATTGAACGAAAAGAGTTCCCAGTGGCCAAAAACCTGAAACAAAAGTAAACATTCATCACTCCGTTCAGCATATAAAACAATCACACGTCGTAACATCAACACATCGTTAATCGCTTCGGTCATAATCGAAAAATATTGATTCATTGTAATGTATTACAGGTAATGCATGCAAGGAGCGATGGACCAGAATTAGGGACAACCATAGGAAGGCTTTAAATCTGCGCAAAACCAAAAGCGGCCAAGCAGCATCAAATATCAAAGCCTCCCAAATATTATAAAGAACTCACTTTCCTCCTTCCGTATTTGAATGACGATGAAGAGAGACTTTCAAACCTATCGCCACCTATTGGTGATGATACTAACGGTGATGAGGAAGACCTTGAAAGATCCCGTAATCTAAATAATTCAGATAGTGACACAGTAAATGAATCAAGTGATACACAAGAGTCACAACCAATATCGTCCATGTTATCATCACGAAATGTTGGTAGGAAATCGAAGTTTGTAACACCACAACAACCAACTGCAGCTAACGTCCTTCAGGGATATTTATCAAGAAAAGAACAACTCAACAGCATTCAGAATGATCCTATGATTGAATTTTTCATAAATATGGCAAAAACAGTCAAGACTTTTCCTATTCGAGATCAAGTTCACATTAAGGCGCAATTGTTTCAAATGGTTAACAATGTAGAGATGAGACTCGCGTTAACTTCACCAACTTCCAACGTAACGATGCCTCCGCCACCATCAAATTATTCAATGTTTTCTGCACCGTCTACTTCAAAACAAACTTCGAATAGAACAATGTCTTTTTCACCTACCATGAACGAAACTCTGCATATTCATTGCCCTTCACCTGTAACGATGTCTCCTTCGCCTGCTTCGAATGTAATTATTACTCCGTCACCTGATTCTAATGCCATTATGACTCCTTCACCTTCTACAAACGATTTGTCTTATACGGAGCATCAAGATAATCAATATCTAAGTCAATTCATTTCCTTATAATAATATAAATAATGTATCGGAATTGTTTTGTACCACATTGTAAAAAATTGACTCAACTAGAATAAAAATTGGTTTGAAACTGTAATCGTGTTGTTTATCGCATTGCGTTTGAAAGATGTACCTACTTTAAATTTAGTACCTACTAAATAATTATATTATTTGATATTTAAAACTAATTGTTGTTAATACATACCTTAAACACACAGCAAGTTGTTGTTCTGGTTCTATGGCCTCTCTGTATGTTGTATTCTGTCTTGATATATGAGGACCTAAGATGTCAAGAAGATTTGTGAATTTGGCATGAGACATCCGAAAATACTGGAAGAATTTTACGTCGTCGTTGAACAAATCAGTTAACAGTGTATGATATTCTCCAAATTGTGTTCTTTTTTTGAATATGTCATGTATCCACATTCTATGTCTTCTCTTTTTTCCTCTCCTTTCTTCTTCATCTACTAGCAAAGCAATAATAACAAGCTCTTCATCACTATCCATGATCGGAAACATTACACATTACACACTGTAATGTTTCCAATCATCCGTTCACAACCAGTGTTGCCAATCGAAAATGGCAAAAATACCCACACAACATGTGTAAAATCCTCACGTTTTACCCGCCTCAGTTTGAATCCTCACATTTTTTTTGGTAGGAGAATGATTGAAAATACTAATAAAACTAGAGAAATTAATGATTCATTTTTATTCTGAACATATATATATATATATATATATATATATATATATATATATATATGTATATATATATATATATATATATATATATATATATATCGTTTCGTGTTCCTTGATTTTTTTTGTTGCTGGTTTCGAATCGGATCCATCACTTTCATCAGAAACACTTGTTGAACTTGGAGAAGCCTATGAATGATTTTTGAATCAAATCAATGTGTGAGGTCCTTATGCATTGAATCACAAGTGGGGTTCACGATAAAAACTTACATGAGGCAAGTTCCTTTTCGAAATTGTTTCTTTTTTTTCAAGAAAGATTCCATTATTTTGGTATTTGAATTTGGAATATCCGACTACTCCGTCATGCGTCATCTGTCAAACATCAAACTATCCTTGTCATTCGCCTAATGTAATGTCTTTCTCATCCTCATAAAATTAAGAAGAAGACTAAAGACAAAGACTGGTTGACGGATGACAGGAATTGGGTTGCGTTACAAGTCACAACAAAGATTACGAAACGACAGAAAATATGGTGCGCAAATACATGTTCCATTTTTGTTCTATATGAAGAAAATCCTCACAAAATCCTCACATTTTATCAAATCCTCACAAAATACCCGCACGATTCGAAATTCCGCACAAGGTGCGGAATTCCGCACACATTGGCATCACTGTTCACAACGAAAATGCGAATGTTACTTACAAGCCGACCGTCGCATCGGCAATCCGATCGCTACGGATACAGTGGACGCACTACCACAAATCAATCCGTTTCATACGATTCGTACGATACGTACGATGCGTACCTATGGACGCTTACCTTTAATCGCTATAGGTTGACTTGGAAATTGATTCCTTACATGAGACTGTATCATGCCATTTTGATATTGTGGTTGAAATTGTGGTACATGATTCTGTATCATGCCATATTGTTGAGAATGTTGCGGTTGTACGCGTTGTTGAATAATTTGTGGTTGTTGGTAAAATTGTTGTTGTAAAGGTCTTTGGGACTTTTGAGGTTGTTGGTTTTGTAAAGTCATGTTTTGTATTTGTCTAAAGTTTTCATCTTCGAGTACTAAATTCATAGCCTCTTCTAATGAATTTGGGTGTTGCACTAAGATTTTGTCTTGTAGTCGAATGTTTGAATTTCGTAAAAATACTTTCAATGATTGCGATTCATATTGTCTAATATGAATTCTTTTTGTTGGTTGATCCATATCGGGATCTAAATTTATTTTGAAAATGAGTTTACTTCGTAAAACTTGAATTCTTTTTCCAAAATCTAGCAGATGTTCATTTTTATTAGGTATCAAAGTAAAAAGTTTTTGTTCTAAATTATCAAGACTTAATCTGTCACCAAAAGTGTTTCTTAATTCATTTTTTATCAATAGCCACGTATTCAATTCTGTTCGTGAACTGATCAATAATTGTGCTCGATCTTTTAATTTGCTCAAAATTATGCTTACAATACATTGGTTGAGAATTTGATCATTACCATGATATCTAGTATGGAACTTATCAACGGCATTTATAAAAATTTCAAGATTTTCAGAGGATCCATCGAAAGTAGGAATGGTATCTGAATAAATTTTGAACAATGTATAATTAATTTCTTGGGCCATGTTTGTCACGTTCAATGATGAAAAATATTCAATCAAGTTGTCAATTTATAAAATAAATATGTTATATATTTTCTAAATCTACTTGGTTTTTTTCTTAGATCTACTTGTAAAATCACTCAAGAATTCACTCTGAAACTTGGTATTTTACTCTACTCTACTTGGTTTGTTTGTTTGTTTCTGTTTTTGTTGATCTGTATCACACAAAAACTTTGGTTTGAGTGATCTGTATCACTCTGTTTTGTTCTGTTCGTTTTTCCTTAACCTAAGCTCCTTTGAAATGTTTATGATAAACAAATTCAGGAAGTACAAAGAGGATACTCGACTCACCGTGATGGTACGACGTAGCAGCTCTAGGGGACTTCAGAATGATCAGCTTGTATCCACCAAAGGTCGCCAACTCCTTCTTGTTTCTTCGAATAGTGGACTAACAGCTGGGCTGACGTGTATTCTCGTTGAAGGGACACTTCCACTATCCTACTGACTGCGCCAATTAAAGTTGCTGGGCAACGATTTGGTTTTTTAAAAATTTCGTTTATTTTTAAAATGAATACAATTGCTCGGTAGCTGTGCTGGATCAAACGTAAAAATCAAACAATGATGCGTTCTCGCGTTTATATATGGAATATAATGCAAACTCAGCGTCTACGAGCATTGGTAAACACTTGGATTATAACAATGGGTATATTCATAAGGAATATATGACTATCAAGCAAGGTTTTTCTGCATTTGCATTTACACTTCTTATTTTAATTTTCCATATATTACAAATAAATTACTCACTCATAACTGAGTATTACAATGTGCACGCTTAAAAAAGTCAAAACGATTATCACAAAATTGAAAATCTTGCTCACAGAACTCAAAACCGTATTTGCGAAATACGTAGTAAAACTGGAAGAATAAGTAAAAGGAAAAACAGCTGCGCCTTCTAGGACCAATAATGATAATATTAATAGTAATAGCAGGCATATGTTTTTTCGTTTTCAAACCGTTATCTGGGCCTTTCCTACCTGCATAAGAATCTCCTAAATGTTCACTCTGATTAGATATTATTGTAAAAAGTGATAAAATAAAATCAAAGGCTTATGGTGAGGAAAACGGTCGATAACTGCTCAATAATTAGACAGCAATTTAAAAAAATTATAGATCACAAGAATAATAAAGAGGTTATAAAAAACTAGGCCTAATTATTCATATTTTTGTGTACCCTAACGAATATCTGATTATACGATCAACTTCGGAGCGCTGTAAAACTGAAATGAATGGAATTACAAAAATTTTCAGTGGAATATATTCGCTGAAAGCCCCTCTATGAAAACATTCCTAAGACATTTCATTGTAAGATGACTGAGAAAATAATTGGTTACAAATCTTTTAAATACTTTTCATTTTCCGATAAATAGTAGATATATTGAAGGAATTAAATTTGCTACGGAAAATATCACCATAAAACGCATAATCCATTTACACACATACATATCATAAGGAGTTTTGAGAATACGTCGACTTCGGAGCGCTGTAAAACTCCTATGAATGAACGAAATCACAAAAATTCATAATGGAAATTATTCGAAATCCCCTCTGTAGAAATGTTCCTTTTTTTTATTGTAAAATAACTAGAGAAGAAATTATTGCACCGAAAGGAGAATTCGTTTAGCAATTTCAACTATTTTTGTTCAAAACTTTATGAATTTTCTTTAGGATGGATAGTTTCTCAGATGAAGCGCGAAAACTATTTGCACCCTTTTTTCAAGATGGCGGCCGCGGAACAAGGGTTGCAACCCCACAAACTTGGATTAATAAATATTAAAAAAATAAAATTGAGTCCTCCGAGAACCGCACGCTCAGACCTCAAAAATCTATCTTTTCAATGACCTATTCCTGATTTCTTTGAGAGTATAATTCATTGGTGAAATGTTTTCAATAGCTTCGATATATCAGAAAAATGATGTTTTCCCAATACTATAACTCTAATTATCTCATGTGTGCGTTTTGAATGCGATATTGAATAATGAATCGTGGAGATTACTTCGCTTGTAGGTGAATCGCATGAATTCAACTTATAGTCCAGTAACTGAAAATCCGACACTAGGGAGAGCTGTGAACAAGACTATGCGTTCTTCACTTGTGGCTCAATTTGTAAGTCGTCACAGATGTTTTCAATGGACCCAAAACTTAACACAATTGCGTTCATGGCAATGGCCGAAAATGGCCTCCCAAACCCAGAAAAATGGGTTTCCCGCCAATATCTGGCTAAATATACGAATTGGAGAATTTTCGTTCATACAAAAATTAAAGACCGTCTCATTATCTACAAAAATGACCCTCATCATTTTTTCCGAAAACTCAACATTTTTCGAGATAAAGGGACCCAAAACTCTCCTTATTTCAGCTGCTGCTTTCTCTATAGGAATTCTGTTGTCTATGCATTCGCTTGAAGGCGGGCGGACGAATTGTTTCATAACTCAGGCAAAAACTGACATTTTTCAATGATTCAGAGTTCAAGATGATGAGGAAACCCGTAGCTATCATTCCATGTATTTCTAAGTTCTTTCTTATTCGGCAAAAAGATTTAATAAGCTGTGAAAGTTTTTTCCGCATCATTTCGACACTTTCATTAATTTGTTTACATTTTTTTCAAAAATAGTCTTTTATCGGAAATTAGCCATAAAAAATATATATGTATTCGGAAACTGGAGCATCTTGGCTTCAAAAAGATGTGCATGGCAAGTCGATAAAATGGCTAATAATTTTTTAATTCGCGGTTGTTCCGCAGATTCTTGAGTTTTGGGTCCATTGAAAACATCTGTGACGACCTACAAATTGAGCCACAATAAAAGAAATCATAGACTTATTCACAGGTTCGTCCCTTCATTTACTGGATTATTATGGGTACGTAACCTAATTTCAGATGAGCTCTGAAATTTCACTCGGAATGCATTTTCAAAACGATAATTGTTCTGCATTCAACATGTCCTACCAAGACGGTGGAGCATTCATTGTGCCTACATTATTCAACTGTTTGTTACTCGTTGTACAACCCTAATTCATCATTAACTCGTTGGAAGGGTCCGCAACATCCTCGTACGAGATCTCCCAAGATTGAGATGCCGGCATGTGAAGCACGTGTTGGCACGCGAGAATACATGCATACTTGTCACTTACCATACGTTACATAATTCATCCGTCTCGGGATGCGGGATTGATGATGTACGCAAGAACGCATGAATTAAAATATTCTTCCGTTCCAGAGGTGGGATACACTCCCCGAATGTGGGAATGATAAAGCGCTGATTTCTCAAATGGAGGAACCGCGTATCACTCAAGCGGATTCGAGATGTAATGTGCCTGGTTTCGAATGGACGAAAGAACAAGCCTAATGGAATCCCGATGTACGGTTTCTGCGAAGAATATATGAGTGCATGTTGTGGTAGGATGTGATTATTTATTTATTTATTTATTGGGTATGAAACAGCCGTTCAGCGTAGTGAATTGAAAATATTTTTCGACATACTTGATGTGTGTGAGGTTGAGAATATCAAATTTATGACTTCAGCTATGAACATAAATGCAAAGTGACCCAACGAAACAAATTAAGTTGCTAATGAAGCATATTATACAGTTACATGTTGTTCCCGGAGTTGTGTTGCAATGCCTTAAATAATAAAGTAACCGCTGCTCGTCTGTTCTAAAAGAACGGGCTTCAACAGTACGTGAATGGTTTTATGTTCATATGTTACTTCTTGTTTGTTTCGGACGAACTGGTTTCATTAGTCCGTACCTGAATGGTTTTTTGTTTATCTTGTTTTTTGTTGCTCATATGCTCCAGAGAAATAGGCTACAATGGTCCGTACCTAAACGATTTACCGATACCGTGTTTCTTTCCTTCAATAATTTGGGTCCGAGATATTTTCCAGTTCCGTCTTTCCCTTGATGAATATCTGATTCAGACGAATAGGCTTCAATAGTCCGTACTTGGAAGATTCCCCGTTCTAGTCTTGCTTCTCGTTGAGTGCCTGTTTCGAACAAAGGAGTGGGCTAGACTTTTCAATTTTATTCTGTTGCTCATTTCAAACACTATTGATTCTGATTTACTTGCTGTTCATTAGTTTTTGAACATAACCATTGTTATTAATTTTTTTTTCACGAAAAGGCATGCCAGGATATAAAAACAAACGATCAATTTCCGATTTCTACACACAAAGCGCTATCAACTTCTTTTTGAAATGAAAAAGGGGTTTTGTTTGATAACTTTTTCAATTATGTCTGTATTCGAAAGTGGTTCACTTTTCACATGTGTGCCTACAATGGAATAACTTGAAAACGAATTCAGTGAAAGAATTTTACAGTCGTCGGTTTTTCGTTGTTGTCGAAACAAATCGCCTGTGAATTGCTTTTTCCTTATGAGCCTTTATAGAAAATTCCAACGGAAAAATTTCACGGAAGAACAACGACAGACTCAACCTTTTTTAACGAAAAATATTTATTTTTTCATAGCTCATTCATTTTGTTTTATTCTACTTGTATATGGGTATGAGTATGTGCAGACCAAACTAACGATTTTTATAAGATCATAACCTGGAAAACGTATTACTTTTATTAGACTAGTTCTGGAATTGTATAAGAGATGTTTTTTGTTTTATGGAAGTTCCGACTCGTAATTCCAACAATAAAATTTTAACGGTGGTTTGCGACGGGTCATTAGTTTCAAATTCACTTTGCTGTATAAAACTTATTCCTTCATTTCAGCGCTTTTATGTTCTCTACTGTTACTTCACTCGCTTTCTTAACACCTTTGCGGGTATTTCTTGGTTTCATCTGGATCCAATATTCCAGAGGAAATAAAACTCGTCGGAGGTCGGCTGCTTTGTCTGGTTATGAACTGGAAATTGAAGAAGAATCTTTGGGGGTGCGTTTTTCAATCACTGGAAGCCTTTATTCAGTAGTTCGGTGAATAGATATGAAGATGGAATTCTCAGAATTTTTCTAAAGAGAAAATTCTGACGTCGTTTCTTTCAAAACAAAGAAGGGCATTATGAAAGCTATGAAAGGCATATTCTAATTCACGGATTTCACTCACAATTTTTTTTTCTGTATGATACGGTTTTAATAGATAAAATGAAGAAAAAAAAGACCTGAAATGTTATTGTTTGTATGACGATGAAGCAAAAACATGACATAAGGATTTTATCATGGATTTTTCAGGATAACCCGATCAGTTATAGTGAAGAATGTAATACCAATTTATGAATATGAGAATTGATGTTTTCTGTGTGTAAATTTGTTAATTTAATCTAGTAGACACCAGAATCGTTCATCCGATAACCGATTGTTGACATAGCTGGAGACGTTCTTCTGTTTCTATAAAAACGATATAAATAATACCATTGGTAGTTAATTCATTCATTCGATTGAAATGAAGTTGTGACGAGTTATTGCTAACATGTCATGCTCGCTCTTCTGAAACACACGAGCGATGGGAATCAAGACCGAAACGGAAATCCATTCGGATACGGACTATGAAGGTATCTCTGTCTGAAACAGATATATGGAAAGCAAAATGAGAATGGGAAAACGTGGATAACTAGTTATAGCATCAACGAGACATTTTGAAATCCAATTGTTCGAAAAGATCTGAGGTGATTTACAGAGCGATTGAAATAATTGTGCTCATAATTTCTTTAATTTACGCATTTCAATTGATGAAGAGTCTGTGAACACTAGGGGAGGTGTATCAACCTCAATTTGAATGAATCATGATATAAGACTCCATACAGATTCATTATTGCATTTTTTGCCATAGCCAAATACTCTCAACGATTGGGTGTCACTACTCCGTGATATATTCAACATACAACAAACACAACACGTTCCGCATGAATGATTCATCATGATTTGCACGCAGAGGATACAGAAATTTCAAGTTATATGCTGACCTCAATTATTAATAAAGTTGCTTCCAAACGAATATCCCTGAATGATGCATTGAGAAATGCAGATTGAATAAATCAATTCTAAAGTTTGAATTGTATATAATTGGGAGAATTTATGTTGGATTATATCTCTGGACCTAGAGGGTAATCGTGGTATGAATTATACATGGACAAGTTCAATGTTATCAATTTCAGGCCATTGCATGGTTGAATGCTTCCATAAATAAATCTGAATCTGTGACATATCATTTTTATTCCTCTCAACACCTGATATTTGATACATCTCTGAAACCGTGAAGTGGAAATCATCTTCAACTCGTCTCTTGAGTACAAAGGAGTCTCTTCGTCAACATCAAAGCACTCCATCAACTAGCTGATCCTATATGACTGACTTTCTGTTGAACTCATGAAATATATCAACTATTTACATCATTAATAATAATAATAATAATAATAATAATAATAAGGTTTATTTGGATAAACAAATTAACAATATATCTTATAGACTATAGTACCAAATAAACAAGGGGAAAAACCGCAAAGCCATTGGCTGTCCGCGGTGTGGGTGATTCGCTAAGTATTAGATTGCTAATAAGTATTACATCACTAACTGTGCACTATATATAAGTCTAAGACTAGAATAATAGTAGTAAATAGAAAAGAGGAAGGAGAGAAATCATTGAGAAATATTTGGTAATGCGTTTGATGAGGATCAGCTGGGACTATGCTATTGAATTATTTATGATTTGGTGAATTTGTGATCTTTCCACGGTATGCAAGAACGTTTTAACTTTGTATCTGAAAATATGGCGAGGAGCTATATTTCTAATGGTTACGGGTAAAAAATTGTAGACTCTGGTCGATAGAAACATGTGGCTCCTTTGTCCAACAGTCTTGGTGCTGGTGGCTATTGGCAAGTTTTCATTCATTTTGTTTCTCGTTTCGTATGAATGTGTATATGAACCGAATTCTTTCTTATTCTGATGACAGTATGTGGCTAGTTTACAGAAATATATTTGGCGTGTGTCAAATATTTGAGTTTCTTTATACAGAAGATCGCTGGAATATCTCCTGTTCTTTTTGTGAATAATCTTGAGAAAAAGTTTCTGCAAAATATTTCCAAATAGCAATTTGCCACTCCCCCCCACCCTAGTATTCCATAATTCAATCTTGATTCTATTAGTGCATAGTAGGCTATTTTCAGTTGGGGTAGTTCCATGACATGAGAGAGAATTTTGAATTTATGTATCATAGTTCGGAGAGTTTCAGTTATTTGTGTGACATGGTGATCCCATCTCAAGTGGCATCGATGCTTACTCCTAGGTATTTAATTCTATCCGTTTTCTTGATAGTGATAGTTTCATTTTCATTGATGATATCTAGAGAGGTGTATTCTGGTAGTTTATTCACGTAGCTAGAAATTGGAAGAAACATCGTCTTATTGAAGTTAATAGTTAATAATTTATGGTTGAACCAATTGATGATATTTTGGAAATCTAATTCTACTTTATGTTTTAGTTCAATCCAGGAGTTTGCAGTATAGAAAACTGATGTATCATCAGCGAAAGAAAATATGGTTCCGGTAGTATTGATGGAAAGCAGGTTATTTATATAGATTAAGAAAAGAATGGGGCCCAGGACTGTGCCTTGGGGTACTCCACACCTTATCGTTCTTTCATTACTCTTCTGTTGACAATTTGTTTACGATCTCTGAGGTAGCTTTCGAAGAGTTTCAGAACGTTACCTCTACAACCCATGTCGTTTAGGGCCTCCGAAAGCTGTTGGTATGGTCCACAGTGTCGAAGGCCTTCGCGAGATCCAGAAAAACACACATAGCTGGTTTACTTTTATCTATGGCTTCGTACATTTTTGATGTTACACCTATTATTGCATCTTCAGTTGACTTATTCTTCTGAAAATCGAACTGGTACTCCGAAAGGCATTTATATTTTTGCATGAATGCTTCTAGTCTGACTTTCAACACCTTTTCGAATATTTTTGTGGAGTTATTCATTAAAGATATGGGTCGATAGTTAGAGGTTACTTGTTTATCTCCGGCTTTGTGAATTGGCTGGATTACTGCAACCTTAAATTCTGGGGGACAAAGTCCCTTTTCCAATATTCTGTTGATGATATATGATAAGGGAGATGCTACCTCATTGGCAATACACTTTAATGTTTCTGCAGTGATTCCGTCAATTCCAGGAGCTTTTTGTTAAATATTGATTGCTATTGAATACATTTTCTATGGTTCTTGATTTATTTTTAGTTCCTGTAATATTATTTATCACCCGCCACATATTTTTTGAATTATTTTTGTGTTTTTCTATTTCAGCCTTGTAATAGTTTTGTCTAGTTTTTTTCATTAAATCATTCAGTTTATTTCTATACTTTATGAATTTATCTTTTAGTTCCTGACTTTGATTATTATTTTTATATTCTTTGTAGAGCCGATCTCTTGTTATTATGGAGGTCATAATACCTCGGGTTACCCATTCCTTTTTTTTTTAGTTTCCGTGATTTGATTGTCACAGTACACTCTTCTATTAGTTTGGATACATTTCTGGTGAAAAATGAATTTGCGATCAGAGGGTCATCTTTGCTATAAAGTTCACTCCAGTTGTATACTGACATTTTATGTTTTAAAGTTTGGTAATTAATTCGTCGAATAATATTCCTAGGTTCACAATTTTTTTCGTTTTTATTTATTTTTAATGCGATCATAGTGGCGCTATGGTCAGTCATGTGAGTTTCTAGTACATAAGTTGAAGTAAGGTTTTTATATTCAAGATTCGTCGTTCTCAGAAAAATGTGATCTATACATGTGCTGGAATCATTTTGTGTTCTTGTGCTTACATTGATTGTAGAGACGGAATCAAATTCACTAAGAACATTCAAATATTCAAGTGTAATATTATCTTCCGATAAAAGGTTGATGTTCATATCACCTCTAAGTATGTTATAGGGGGAGTTGAGACCTTTATTTTCCAAATAAGAGTGAAGTTCTTCTATGAATTCGTTTCCGTCAGTTGATGGTGGTCTATATACAGCGGTAAAATCAACTAGTTCTCCGCTCATATCGATTTGAACTTCAATGACTTTGTGACACCCTATTGATTTTATATTTGTTTTACCTTTTAGCGTGTTTTTTATATAAACCACTATCCCATCATTCTGATTAATGTTGCCTGAGTTGTATATCGAGTCATAATCAGTTAAACTGAAGTCATTTACATCTAGTACGTTCCAAGTTTCTGTTAGAATTATGCAATCGAAGGGTTCAATGCATTGATTCAGATAAACTTCAAGTTTTTCGAAATTTCTTGAGATGCTTCTAATATTTTGATGCCATATTTTCAGATATTCTTTTCCTAGATTCAATGAATTGTAATTTTCTGTACTATTCAAAATTGACGTTTGGAATTCTTCATAGTTATAGTCCCTTATGAACTGATCCATAGTAAGACTGACTACAATTGAGATTCATATAAAATAATGGAACATTCAACCCTGGACATGCACAAAGATAGTGAATCAATAAAAATCTGTTTTCGAGTAAAGATGTACCTAGGTGAGTATCTAAATGTAGTAAAAATAATATAATACCTTTTTTTAAAGAGACATTCAACATCTAAAATACACTTTAGGAGCAGTTAAAATAGTTAAAATCTGAAACATTGTTAAATATAGGAGACTTACACACACAAAAATATAAGTAAAAATAGTATATGTAAGTATTTTTCAAAACATGGGTATGGACAACTCATAAAATAGATACGTTAAAGGTTAGTTTGTCGTAAAAGATTCTCGGATGAGGTGTACAACACAAATTAAAAATTGAGCTTATGGAATATGAATTCCATTCCTCATCTCGTTTTCTGTTAGACTTTGATTATATATTTTCTGTGTTATCGACTCCTTATGTAACACTGTATTTGTGTATATACATTGCAACACGTGTCCGTCCAGCAACAGACAGTTTGAACACAAATACCCTTGAATTTTTTTTCCCCAACTATTGGAATCGTCTTCTCATGTCACACAGTATTTTTGATTAACATTCGTCGACTAGGTTGTAAAAACACCCTGTATAAAGACACTTCTTCAACCAGGAGCTTTTTCATTCACAGCCATGATCTCTAGTGATATAAAGTCTAGGGAGCAAGCTCACGTGTCAAATGTCGCGGCATGTTTGCAATCAGTGACTGATGATACTAATCAGGTATATCGTTAATTTGCGAAGCGATATGTTGATGATCTGATCATTTCTGAGCCAGAGGGCAGAGTACAAGAGGTTTCGGTTATTTTCAACAATTACAACAAACACATCCACACTCCGCTTACGTCATGATTTCCGTGACAAGTTGAAATGGACAAGCTTTAATTCGAGTGAAATTTGTCTCAAGCTGTGTGCGCGTACCAATATACTTGGAAAAATGTTTTTTCTACTCCCATCCGTGAGTATGCTCATTTTTTCATAGTTTGCCAAAACGGTAGGGAGGCGAATCCAGTCAACTGAATCGTTATGATTTCATATCCACACAAGGTGGGATATGAATTCTACTAGTACTTGGTTACCAGGGACAACCTTGTAGAAACGTCACAATCTGTCTACCATATTATGGAAATTTTCAAAAAACATTTTCAGAAATCCATGATTTCAGCGAATTATTTTGAAAGAAACAGAATTTATTCGCAATATTGGATGTTAACAATTACTGTAGTATCTCGATTTTCCCGTCATATTCAGGTATATCATTTCATCTTCAAAATCACGGTTTCCTTTACGAATTCTTAAACTTCGTCGAAATGGCCCCGTTGGTTGAAGCGTACGTATTCTGAGACTGTCCATTTCATAGTCATTGGTTCGAGTCTCCCAAAACCAAACTTTTTATGTAATTTTTTTCAACGATTGAAGTATTGTTACTTTCCAGGTACTGATGATTTCCGAATTTCCGGAGGATATCGTCGGCAAGAATTGATTATCGAATTCAACTAAGTTCCTCTCCATCAAGTTTTTTATAAACATCGAAAAAAATACTTTATATCTGGAATTGATTGTCAATATGATACTGAAGACCTTAATGAATTTCATTCTAGCTGACCTCGTTTTTTCTGTTCTTCACCATAAGTAGAAGACTAAGTTCCCAAATCATTAAAAAATATGTATACAAAAATGAAAATGTTGAATTTGCTAAGATATCAAAACTGTCAACAAAGTTTTCACGGTGAAGATACTGGTATCTCTGACGCAGAACAGACAATTGAAGTCAATGCTTTGACTTGGTTGATTATTTCGAAGTGGAAGTGACTGATCATGGCGGTATTGACAGATATTTGCCTGACTGCTCTTGAAAATGACTCCAAAATGGTAGTTGAAACGTCGAAAAAACAGAAAAAACGTCAACGGATATTCACCACGAAGAAGATCCGTGAAAATATCCATCTGTATTTCACTTGAATGGACTGGATATCTCAGAGAGCGGTGAGTGATATAAACGATCAATAATATAGGACCAAACATTTCGGGACATAGTTTACGGTCGGCCAAATATTGAAACAGAAGTATTATAAAATACCGATATCTCGGACGCAAATCAGACAATTGAAGACTATGCTTCGTCTTGGTTAGTAATTTCGTAGGGAGAGTGTACCTGATTTCGGCTTATCACCCAACCTGTCGGCTATCCTTGTAATTTTTGGAGTCTTGAGATGATTGGCAAGTCATCATCAAACATTTCAATGAATCTCAAATTCTTTGTTTGATTGTTTTTTTTTCATTATATTCATGACATTTTCAATTAGAGTTTCATTTCTTCTTCTGCTGCTGCCAACTTTTCATTATTTCTTATTGATGAAACGTCGGAAAAACAGAAAAAACGTCAACGGATATTCACCACGAAGAAACAAACTCGCATAAAAGAAGATCCGTGAAAACATCCATTTCTATATTTCACTTGAATGGACTGGATATCTCAGAGAGCGGTGAGTGATATAAACGATCAATAATATAGGACCAAACATTTCGGGACAGAGTTTACGGTCGGCCAAATATTGAAACAGAAGTATTATAAAATACCGATATCTCGGACACAAATCAGACAATTGAAGACTATGCTTCGTCTTGGTTGGTAATTTCTTAAGGAGAGTGACTGATCATGGCGGTATTGACAGATATTCGTCTAACAGTTCTTGAAAATGACTTGAAGTCGAAACGTCGAAAAAAAAAATAAAAAAACATCAACGGATATAAACCTCGAAGGAACAATCTCGCATGAAAGGAGATCCGTGAAAACATCCATTTCTACATTTCATCAGAATGAGTAGTATATCTTAAAGTACGGGGAGTGATATAATCGATCAATATTACAGTACCAAACATTTCGGGAGAGAGTTTACGTTCTGAAAAATATTGAGATAGAATGATAAGATACCGGTATCTCTGAGACAAAACAGACAATTGATTCTATGAATCATACTTGAAACAATGCTGAGCTGAGAACCCAGTCGCGCGCAAAAATAATGGTACCGTAAGCCATGCTTCTTTTATTTTCGGATAAAATTAGTTGCTAATATTTCAAATATATGTGAACATGATTTATGGTCTGGACCACCAAAATTGTTTTATTAGTTTATTTCCAGTCTAATAGCAGTGCACTATACGTTTAAAATCACCCACTATGAATGAAACCATTCTCAATCAATTTTTTGCGTGAAGTGAAGGATCGAATTATTCCAGCTTCAAGTAACTTCGCCAAGATTGAATGGAAATGGGTGGCTAGTTGAATTTTCTCCGAGTAGGAAGTGGGGCAATAAGCTTTTCAATATTGCGGTACCTTCGGTGTGAACACGTGTTTCAAACCGAATATCTATACAGATTTCGTTTAAAGCCAACTGCAATTCCATTTATGGGAAATTCGTGCTCCAAACCTGTTCAATTATATCGAATTATCCTATGCAGGCAGCAGAAATGTTTTAATAATATAAATTCAAAAGATTTATTCTCAGAGATCGACTGAATATATTTAACAGAATTCGGCTTATGAGATACTATGAAGTATTAACCATATTGGTAGTGAAGTCAGCAGAATACGTTTTCATTCAGAATAATCAATATTTGGAATCCTACACTTTATGTTGGGGAAAATCTGAACATAAAATTAGTGGTGGCATTTACCTGATATTGAAGTTGAGGAAAGAGGTGAATGACACTGATGGGATTGCCTTTGAATTGTTCTGCTAGGTGAATATTCTCCTTTGAGGCAGTCTTAGAAGTGTTAGAAAATTACAGATGAGGTGTTGATGCCAAAGCGGAGTTATCCAGAGAAAGTTGCTCCAGCAACTTCGGGAGAGTGTATTAGATCCTTAGTGGGCTCACTTCCGAAGAATTGAGTTAAAAGTGGAAAATTGGAACGAACACTTGAGAACCAGAACCAGAACCAGGAACTCTTCCACATGGACATTGACAAGAGAAGTGAATTCGAAAATTGGGAAAGTAAACATACTACTTTTCCCGGGCAAGCTCAACTTTATATGATCCCTATTTTATTGTGTTATTTTCATTAGACGGGTCTTTCTTCGTACAAAAGCTCCTTTAGGCGTGTCGTGGTACTAAAATGAATCTGACCCTGTGCATATAAATACATATCTCAATCACTGCAAAAAACAAGGAACATAGATTGCCTAAGCTGATCCCAATGACTCATATTTCGTTACAGAGAAACAAGTTAACAAGGAAGAATTACAAAAATCTATTCGGTCATTCAGCAAATATTCTTGGCACCATCGATTTTTAAAGATTTCGATAAATTGAGTTTCAGACCTTCCTCCTGCATTTGCGATACATCATATAGTCATGATTGAAGCAATGTCTTTCACTCGAAGATGATTTGCAAATGTTCAAATATGACTTCTCTGCTCCTTTATTTCCATGCTGAAAGATCCATTCTGCGGGCAATGTTTGTTTCTTCATTTTTCGAAAAACTAGCAATATTATCAGTGGTTTCGCCTACGCAGGTCAATATCTTATAACACCCACTATTATTTCTTATAATTGGATAGACCTGATTTATGTCTCGGTCTAGTGATTTCTTGAACAGAATGTAGTCAACAATGTTCGCATCCTTACCGTTGTTGACCGCAATCTGACTAACAAATTTTAGTTCTTTTTGAAAATTGGCTTCTGACAGTGAGGTGTTCAATACTTTGTGAAGCACACTATTGAAGGCGGCTACTTCATGCTGGTATGGATGTGTTGATGAATTTTGTATAATTATGTCCGTATGAGATGGTTTAAGGATAATTGCAAGATAATGTTTATCGTTAATATCAGTGATAGCCACGTCTATGGATTTCATAGTGATTCACTCCATTTCAGTAGTGAATTTGATTAAAGGAAGTCTTTGGTTTCCTACAATTGAGAATCTTCTTCTGCACCAGAATCATATAAGACTGAAGTTAGCAACGAGTAAAACTAGCCGTCATCACGACATCCGCCGATAGACGAGGCAATCAACAGCATATTCATGAATGGCTACACTCCTAGTGAAAAGAAAAATGAAGAAACCTTTCGATATGATCGGTCAGCATGCTTGAAATATGACTATGAATGATCATCTTTGACCAATGCGGTCAGTCAGTCTCAAAGTAGGTGTTTGCAAATAACTATATTATGGCAAAGGATAGACAATTCATAACATGTAACATTAAAACAAGAACGTTGCTACGATACCTATCTTTTTGCATAGAACCATACAATAACAGAATTGGAACATACAGAATGTCGTCATCCTAAATCATAAACTGATTATCTTTTAACACACCCCCTCAATTCAATGTGATTTATGAAATCAAAACACATTGAATTGAAAAAAGGAAAAATAACATGATGGAACTCACTATTGAGGTGTTATCTCAGTATAAAGTTTCTGAAATGTTGAAACTTAACTTCTCTCACAGCTTTGGTAAACATATCAGCATAATTATCATCGGAATTTACATATTCAACAGATATTTGTTTTTTCTGATGAAGATCTTTGATAAAATGATACCTTATTTCGATATGTTTGCTTCGCTTTGAGTTCTCAAAACTTTTGATCATTGATATTGCACTTGAATTGTCAATATTCAACATAGCATTTCGATCTTCGTCAAAATGAGTTACAACCCCTTTCAAATTCACGATTTCTTAAGATGCTGCTGCTGCTGATATGTATTCTGCCTAGAACCGTACAATAACAGAATTGGAACATACAGAATGTCGCCATCCTAAAGTACAAACTGATTATCTTCTAACAGTGGGCTCGCCGACTATGAGCGCAGATGGATTCACTCTTGGTGACCTCGTGTGTGGGAAGATGGCGTGACTGAATTGATTTTGGCACTTCATCACACGAAACATAAGCAGAAATTTGTTGTGTTAAGAACGTTGCACAAGCACCTGTCGGATATTATTCAAGGCCCTTCGTGGTATTTAGCCAGGGGAGCAGTTGTTTCTGACGGATGGTAGTCCATCGACCTATTGTGTAGGTATTGTAAAGACTGTCCTGAACTCATTGTTCCGAGATGATTTGATTTTATAAGTAACAATATTGGGCCAAGAATCAGAAACATGTGATCTTCATCGAAGCTACTGGCCTCACACCAACCTTCAAGGAGCATGGATTCGATTCTGTTGCACAAAAAAAATCTTGCACACATTCTCTGATTCGATTATGAATTACACCATTTTCATTTCTGAATACTATTGAGCTGCATATTCGCAATTAGGTAAGTTTTATCCACCATTAAGAGGGTAGTATTTCTTCACAAAAATTTTTTTTTCCAATAGAAAATATTATAAGAAAATTAGGCGAGGGAGTTGGTGCTGTGGTTACGCATTCGCCTGTCGACCAAAGGAGCCGGGTTCGCTTCACCAACGAGGCAGAGATTTATCATTATAAGAATTTCTCTGTCGTGTTGCCGAATGACTCCTGCCACGTTCAATGTTTGACGAATAACCACGTTGCTCCTGAGGTATGGCGTAGGAAGTTAGTAATGAGCCTACTTGCTAAAGGACTTCTGAAGAAGTCGATGGCGTTTGATATATAATACCATGCCGTGTTGGGTAATCGCACGTTAAAAGGTAAGGCCTCGTTGATCCATTGCTCGCACAAGTTACGACTTCTGAGGTTTGACGTTCGTCAGCTGGTTAACGGAACAAACAATTTTTACAATTTACCATAGACCACATTTACTACTGCTAAGAAAATTATCTCTCCTCCCCGATAAATTTCTTCGAAGAACTGAACATTCTCAAGACAACAGAAATCAAGAGATGTCATAATCTAGAATTATCCTCTGGTATGTCATTCGATATGAACAGAGATGCAAGCTCGAATCCTAGTCAAATCCTATGATATACATACATACATATGAAATCAAGTCGAGTAAATGTGGCCATGTTGATACGAAATATCGCGTGTAATTTCTCCAACTTCCAAATTACCGCATCAATTAATAACAAGAACAATGGAGTTGTAGCCGTATATATGGAGACAACAATGTTGATGGTTAGTCTGGAAACACATTTCCTTCAATTAATTCCTTGCTAACTAAATGTTTGTGAAGCTCTGAAAAGCGAATCGATGACGCATGAAACTTAGAGAGAATACGGAGCTATTTGGAGATTTGGGACAGAACAATTAGGGGGGAAGGTGAGTGAAGTGATTTAATTGACCTTGATTGGTGGGAAAATTGTTAATATGTCAATATTCTCAAACTTCTTGAAAGTATGAATTATGCAAAAGAATGTGGGTATCGAAATATTCCCAAGAGAAAAACAAACTCCGAAACTTAAAAAAAATGAACTTTTTGAAAGAGGGGTTCAAGTTGAATAAGTGGGTAGACTCCTACCGGTATCTCTGACGCAGAACAGACAATTGAAGTGGATGCTTTGTCTTGGTTGGTTATTTCGTAGGAATGGTGACTGAACGGGACGGTATTGACAGATATTCGTCTAACAGTTCGTGAAAATGACTTCAAAATCGAAGGAGACACGTCGAACAAACCAGAAAAAGCACCAACGGATATAAAACCCGAGAGAACAATCTCGCACAAAAGAGGATCCGGGAAAACATACATTTCTACATTTCATTTGAATAGGCAGGATATCTTAGAGAGCGGTGAGTGATATAATCGATCAGTTATATGAGACTGATTATCTTGGGAGAGAGTTTACGGACAGACAAATATTGGGAGAGAAGTATTATAAAATACCAGTATCTCTGACACGAAACAGATTATTGAAGTCAATGCTTTGTTTTAATTGGTTATTTCGTAGAAGGAGTGACTGATCGAAACGGCATTCTCTTCAGAATAACTTGAAAATGGAAGTCGAACAAACCAGAAAAAACATCAACGGATATAAACCCCGAAGAAACAATCTGCGTTCCTTCAACCAGCTGCCGAACGTCAACACTCAAAAGTCGAATCTTGTGCAAGCATTGCATCAACGAGGCCTTACGTTTCAACGTGCGATTACCCAGCACGGTGACTAAGCGGGGATTTGAACCTCGGTCTTCCGCTTGAAAGGTGAACATGCCAACCTCTACAATACCGACACCAGAATTTGAATGACAACACTGACCCAAAAGCTGTTTATAGAAGTGAACAGATTATTATCTATTTTTGAAGCACTAGTGCTGGTCACTCATGTATTCTCATTCACTTTTTCCTCTAAATTGTATGACAGGAAAGTATTGATACAGTTATTTTCCTTTATGTTATCTGATATATTGAAATTTGAGTTGAAGTCACCAACCACAACTTGATTATTAGAAGGTATCATATCCAGTACTTTATTTAGTGCACTCAAGAAAACGTCGGTGTGACCCATAGGAGATCTATATATACCTCAGAAATATATTTTTTCTTTAACTAGCTCTATTAACGTGAATTCAGGATGAATGTCTTTTTAGTTAATTTTTTAAAAATCCTGAGCAAAAACACATACACCACCATCAGCAGATGTGTTTCTACAATGATACGCTACAAGTTTAAAGTTTGGAATAACACAATGTTTGCTATTTCAGATTCAGATACCCAACTCTCAGTAAAAAACAAAATGTCTGTTTTGTTTATATGCAGAAAATATTCCAATTCACTTAGTTTGTTGTTTAAACTTTGGATAATCACATGAGAAGCATTTATTCTATATGTACCTGATTTCGGCTTTTTACCCAACCTGTCGGCTATCCTTGTAATTTTTGGAGTCTTAAGATGAATGGCTAAAAAATCGGTTTCATCTTAGTTTCTTGTGTCTTCAGTTTTGTCACTTCAGCAAGCATAAAATACTGTGGTCGCTGCTGTGTCTATATCTTGCAAGCCATCATCGAACATTTCAATGAATCTCAAATTCTTTTTTGATTGTTTTTTTTATTATATTTCAATTAGAGTTTCACTTCTTTTTCTGCTGCTGCCAAATTTTCATTATTTCTGATCGATCTTCGACACATTTGTTGAACACCATCTATATTCACCTGTTGCTGACGTTCAGAGAGATAATTTTTCATCAGATTATATGCATTACCCCTTATCCCATATGCTTCGAGTTTTTTCAGTAGCCTTTCATGACACACAGTATCGAATGCATTAGAAAGGTCGATAAATATACATATTATGGGAATTTTTTTATCAAGTGCTTTATATATTTCTTCAACGAAAGTTTGTATAGCATCTTCAGTGGATCTCCCTTCTCTAAAACCAAACTGTTTGTCTGATAGTACTGCCTTTTTTCGTAAAAAATTTGTTATACGACTTTTTATAATTTTCTCCACAATTTTGGCTAGGTTCGAAAAGTTATGGGTCTATAGCTGATAGTTTTAGATTTTGGTCCATTTTTGTAAAGAGGTTTTATGATACCCTTTTTTAATACCGCTGGAAAGTGTCCGTTATCCAAAAGGTTGTTAATCATAAAAGAGAGATGTGATGCAATTTCATGGGAAATTTCTTTCAATACTTCCGCTCGAATACCATCATAACCCGGAGATTTTTTATTTTTTAACTCTGCTATGACATTCTTCACCTCATTTGGGTCAGTTGGGAATATATACATGCTTCCCTCTATTGGCTCGATATCTTGTTCGAAATTTTCTGGGTTCTCTATCAGATCAGCATATTTTTTTCCCAAATCGCCATAATAATCATTGAAACTATTACAATTTTTTTTATCTGATATTTCTTCCTGATCTACAATAATTTTTTCAATTTTTGTTTTAGGTTTGTTCTTGTTGCAGATGGTGTTTACACATTTCCAAAGATTTGAGGAGTTATCTTCAGATTCTTCAATTGATTTCTTCGCGTATTCTCTGCGTGATTTGTCGATAATTTTTTTTAGTCTATTTTTAAAATTCTTGTATATACTCAATAAGTTTCGATTTGTTTTATCATTCCGTACTTGTTCATATGTTTTTTTTTTCCTTATGGATACCATCAGACCGTTCGTTATATATGTATATATATATATATATATATATATATATATATATATATATATATATATTTATATATCTCGACCGTCTATTTGTACACAAAGTTGTTTTTTTATATCAGGGCTTCGGTCTAAAGAAAATGATAACTCTTTTTAGCTACCCGAGCTTTCGCTAATTTTTATTAGCTTTTTCGAGGGCTACAATATAAAATGGACATAAAAAAGTATAAATATAAAATATAAGGTACATACATGTGCTATTTGAGGTTTTTCTTGATGAATAAAATATAAAGATAAAACATGAGAATTGTTAATTTTGACATTGAAAGGTGAAGTTACTGATTTGGAAATTCATAGTGTTCTTTTCACTGACGACAGTTATATACATGTATTTATTTGTTCAATATAAACGAATAAATTTTACTGAGGTTCTCAATATTTGATTTTTTGTTCACGTTGTTTTTTCACGTTTTAATGTCAGTCATTTCCAAAAAGAGACGTTTGTTGAAGTATGATCATTTTCAATAGAATGTTTGGTTGAAGCACATGAGAATGATCATATAATTGATTATAATAACAACAAAATTCTTCATATTGAAAAAAACTTCAACAAACGTCTCTTTTTAGAAATGACTGAAATTAAAACGAGAAAAAACAACATTAACAAAATATCAGATATTGAGAACCTCAGTAAAATGTATTCGTTTATATTGAACAAATAAATATATCTTGTATATAACTGTCGTCAGTGAAAAGAACAGTATGAATTTCCAAATCAATAACTTCACCTTTCAACGTCAAAATTCACAATTCTCATGTTTTACCTTTATATTTTATTCATCAAGAAAAACCTCAAATAGCACATGTATGTACCTTATATTTTATATTTATACTTTTTTATGTCCATTTTATATTGTAGCCCTCGAAAAAGCTAATAAAAATTAGCGAAAGCTCGGGTAGCTAAAAAGAGTTATCATTTTCTTCAGACCGAAGCCCTGATATAAAAAAACAACTTTGTGTACAAATAGACGGTCAAGAATACTTATCATCTATATATATATAAATATATATATATATATATATATATATATATATATATATATATATATATATTAAATATATTAATATAAATATATAAATATATATTAAATATATTATATATAAATTTCTATTCTGAAATGAATATAATTTCGCTTGGAATATTACGAAAATAGTAAAGATATTCATTTACGAAGTAGGTACTTTTTTTTCTAGTCAGATTCATGAAGCGGTGATTGTTGATTCGATTATTCCTTTTTTTTTGACCTCTACCCACAACACATCATATCTGATTCTGCATTTCATATTGAAAATTGTGCTTTTTCAGTTTCGATTTCATTTTCCATCAAACATTAACATAGACGACCTCTAATCCAAAGAAATCATCGGAAAATGTTCATGTTAATAAATTCTTTATCGATTCACGAAATATATTCCGCCCATTTTTAGTATTCCTGCACGTTATTTCCTCTACATTTTCAATATATTCATTATTCATGGAGTTGGGAATGCAAACCAATATAGCGAATAAATTCGAATGAACTCGAAGAAAATTACAAGCCACACAATGCGGAAGAAGACGAACTAAAATGCAGATGCATATATTCACTCCGGAATTGGCCATTTGCGGAAACATCGAGGATATTGTTAAAGAAGGTAAACGTACCTAGTTGACTCCGTCAGAAACTGCCACTGTTGTACTAATGTCGTAGATATTCCCAGGAGCGTTAGGTAACGTAAAGAGTTCTCGAAGTCTATTAAATCCAACTATCCTTTACTGGAGAGAATAGGAAACCATTGTTTCAGGATCGGTTTTGGGTTTTCTGTTCGTGTGATCACTTCAGCTTGGTTGAAATTGATGCGAAATTTGAATGTGATGCTTCAATTAAAAGTGAAAGAGAAGACAGGTATGAAGAATAGAAATTCATGGATCAATTATTACATGAGAAGAAATATATTTGGATTATTTTTAATCGCTGATAGACTTCCCAAATACAGCGTGAATGATATTGGACACTTTTATTTCTGGATTGAATATTCGCGCATCTACAACTCAAGGCATATTATACAAGAAAATTATTACGCATGAGTAGGATGGATTCAATATAGCACTAGATGAAGGCAATATCACCCTATCAAGATTATAAGCACAACTAGCTCTGGTGTGGGTAAGGGACACTCGCTTATGGCAGGTGCAAATTAATTTCTACCAAAAGCAAGTGTGACTTCCAGAGAAATTTACACTATGACTTTTATTTCAAAACAAACCTAGGACGCCAACATTCCGAAAAAGAAGTATGTGCTGCTGAAGGAAAAATCGATTCAACCTAAACAAACTTCCAATATATAATAATAATAATAATCGAATTTATTGATAGGTTAGAATAACAATAAAATACAAAGTAATGAAAAAGTCATCAATCCTATCAAATGGTGGGATTCAATTTGACTCAGTGACTCAGCCAGATCTTGCTCTTCCATCCAACCAAGAGAAAAAATAAAATTAATACACACATATTGAGCATATGTACACAGAATAAATCACCCATAGAATTCATAATATAAACATATATACCACATATATACATACAAAATACATATGAAGATAATAAGTAGTGAGAGAAAACAATGAAAAAAAAAATTCTAAAATTGAAGTGAACTTTAACAGAATTAATATGATCATGAACATATTGAGTCAATACTAGTCTAAACTCATGAATGAAAAATTACACAATGGTCTATCCTTCTGACCGTTCTGTTGACCTTGAAGGGGATGGCCACTTACGCTCCTCCTTGAGTAGTGAAGTGGACTTGAACTCGAACAAGCTATCTCTTTAGCCAGAAATAGTTGGTTTGTTGGCTAACCTGGTGTAGTTTCAATTCGATCGATATAAATTGAAATAGATAAATTGAGATATATTGGTGGATGATAGAAAAAACTTATCAACAAGCGTATGATTCTCGTATGGAGTTGCAATTCGTAAGAGAATTTTACCAATTTCCTTCTGGAACTGAGATCAATCGAGCTGGGTGAAATTCTGCTCTCCTGATAAAAGTGGACACTGGTTCTCTTGTTGGCACCACGAAAATAAGCCAAGTAATCCGGTGTTTCACTGAAAAATATATACACGAAAATACTCGTTCTCCCTCAAGTAGTAGTAGTAGATTACATCGATTCCAATACAACAGAAATTATACAGGAAGTCGAAGATAATCTAACTTTTCGATATAAAATGAAATATTTTATCTCCATTTCAGAAATATTGGGTTAGGTAGGTAAAAATAACACAGTTATTGAATATTTCTTGTGGTAAATCGCAGAAAACTCGAGGATGGAAATAATATCAATAGTTTCGGAAAACACTTCGATGTTCCCGACACCAATTCTCGAAAAAAACAACAAACTATACGGTTTTATCAAAAAATATACTGTTAATTACGAAGAAATCATTCATTGAAAAATCACCAGGAAGGTAAAATAATCACATAATTACAAGATTGAACACGAAAGCTGGATTCAAAGAATATACCTATAAATCAATCAGTTACTGAAACTTTTGCTGACATATTGCTCGTGCAAAAATTAAAACTTTTTTGAACCACTTTCGGTAGAAAAATTGATTCTTTATCGCACTAGAGCAATAACATTCGAATTGCTCTCATTTGTCATTCTACTACAGTGGCAATGTACCTTGACAATGAGGGGGCGATTCAAGAAGTTGAAGGATTACTTAGTAGTCTCGGTAGTGTAGTGGTTAGCATATCTGCCTGTAAAGCGGAAGGCCGGAGTTCGAATCCTCGCCGGGCCACCGTGCTGGGTAATCGCACGTTAAAAGGTAAGGCCTCGTTGATCCATTGCTCGCACAAGTTTCGACTTCTGAGGGTTGACGTTCGTCAGCTGGTTAACGGAACGAACAATTTTAGAACAATTTTCAGAATAATTTTAGGAATCGATTTAAAATGTTCATCCAGTGAATTGGAATTGTCTGTGTAGATGATGAAGACATCAGTGAGACATTTTATTTTCACTGGTCTCCCTACAATTTCAATAGCAAATACATCGAGCCAGTAAGTCGCCCCAACTCGTCAACAATGTGAGCCGTCGAGACTAATACTTTTCCGCATGCAACTACCAATAAAACAGAAAGATTCATAATATCATCACACGCCTGAAGAATCTATTTTATAATGAAACAACTGTACCCGTTTTGTTGACAATTTAATTACGTGAAGGGAAAAATTGTCTGTATCTGATTTTCTCATTTGTTTCAGGTAAGCGAATCAGTACTTTCGGAGAACTTGTGAGTACCCCTTTCAGTTCCTTTCAAGCAGTTACAAATTGTTGAAGGTGCAATAGATTGGAATGAGTTGTGAATTTGTTCGTGGAACTCATCTATTTATCTGAAAAGCTTCTGCTGGAAAGGAGAATTTTGAAATTCAAACGAATAATGACTCATTTCGAAATAATTCTACATTTGTGTAGTAGTTTTCACAATAAATGGTATTGACTGGAGGATTATAATAAAACCAATTAGACCTTTGAGTTGTAAAATCCGAGATGCACATCATAAATGTAAAAGGACCGGATTCAGGTAATTTTGTTTCTCAGAGAGGGATTGTAGAGGATTACAGCTTACACTTCTTGTTCATTTTAGTCTTTGTTCATTGGCAGTGTTCACTTGTGTTACGGCGTGCAATAATTTTATAACATTTATTTGTTATTACAGACATTGATAGCAAATATTTTATACCCCAACGTACAGAATAGGCAGTATGTGGCGTCCGTGGATTAGAAGTAATAGTGCTTCTTCCAGTGGTTCGTTAAAGAAGAATCACTTATCTTGTGACGCGAAAATCATTTAAAAAAATGTGTATAGTTCCTTACTTCAGCAAGGATATAACGCGGGTGCTGCAGCAAAAGTAACCAGTAATTTGACGAAGGTGCCTCTTACTTCAGTTAGACGAATTGTTGAAAATTCCATGGAATCAAGAAAAAAGCGTAAAGATTCCGGTGTCACAAAAAGTCTAGACGACTGGGAAAAATATTTGATAAGGCGAAAAATCTACACTATGTACGATGAGCAGCGTGTCCCTACAATCAAAAGTCTGAAACAGCGGCTCATCAATGACGAAACTCACATCAACTGTGGCTTCACTAATCACAATATTACACGAAGGATCCGAAGATGGTTGGATCCCAAATGCTATGTGGCTTTCTGCCAAAAATATCAAGGACTCTTGTGTTGATTATCACGAAGATACGACAGCAGAGCTTTTTGAAGATTGGTTTAAAAATTGTCTGTTACCCAACATTCCGCCAAACAGCGTTATAGTAATGGACAACGCAAGCTATCATAGTCGACAATTGCAAAAAATTCCTGGCTCAAAGAATACGAAACTGGAGATTCAAAACTTCATGGCTGCAAATGACATATATTTTGAGGAAAATTATACAAAAAAAAACTTTTACAAGTGCTGCAGTCATTTTCTTAAAAAAAACGTATGTTTGTGATACAATTGCAGAAGAATTGGGACATACAGTGTTACGACTACCTCCCTACTACTGCGTGTTCAATCGCATAGAGCTTATTTGGCACCAACTTGAATCGAGCGTGCGCGGAAAAAATACTTCTTCGACTTTAAGTGGAAGTGTGGTAGAATTAATTAGGAACTGTAAGAATGACATTCCTACCGAGAGTTGGAAAAGTTCTGTTAGTCATGTTATGAATGTTGGGAACTCGTACCTTTCTGTAAAATCAATTGCACCAATTATAATTAATTTAGATGTGGATAGCGATAGCGACACTGAACTAAATATAGAATAGAATTGTGACATTTAAATAAATTATTTGTATATCTCCTACATTATGCAAAATTCAAATTTCTCAAGTTCGACCCTGTAGCATATTTTCTACACAATGGGATTAAATCGGGTAGTTTATTGCAGTTAATAAGCCAATACCATTTACTGTGAAAAATACTATAAGTCAGGGGAGCATTTTTTTTTCGTGTAACTTCTAACACATTCACAAGATTTTCCGTGTCTCAGGCAATGGACCTGAAAAAAGAAATGAGATATTCGAACAATAACGTAAGTTTCCCACTTCTGTGAATGATTAGGGATTGCATCCTGGGTATAAATTTAATGCGACTGGACAGGTTGAGCTAACGCCGCCATGCTGGCGAAGCATTTTATTCACAGTTTCAACAACGGGACTCTCAATATAAAACTCGAAATATGTTCCTTTTGTATGATCATCACTTTCGGAGGAAAGAAAAATACCTTTAATGAATTTTGAAGCGTTGAAAATCTTTGACATCTTCTGTATGAATTATTTTCTGTATAGCAGTCGTCATAGTCAGCACACGAGGAATAATTGATACGAATGAAATGATTGTCCCAATGTCAGTAATCTTCAACATGTTCACTCGCACATAAACAAGTTCAAAAAGTTCTAGGTGAGTTCAAGGGCTACAAAACGGATTATAGGCTAAATTTTCAATTCCAATCTATAAAAAATCTATCTTTAGTTTGAATTTGCAACTCCAATATATACAGAATCTATCTTTAGCTTTTTGTGTCCGATGCACCGATTGTAATATGTTCGCTTGAATGTTGTTGACATTAAACGAAACGCATTTTCCAAGATAAAGGTGTAAGTTCACACTTTCCAGCCACACTAACTGAAATTCACAGTCAAGATACGTTATTTTCTACAATTCAAAAAATACTTTTCAATGGGAGACAAGACATATAAACTCTTCCCATTTGCAAACAATTTCTGAACGTCAATAAGCTAGATTCTCCATAGTCAAATTAGAATTGCATGACTCAAGAATTGAGGTCCTGGTGCGTTGACCCATGCCTGAAAAATTTCATGGACAAATTTCCCGATATCCACCATTGGATATCGAGGAATAAAATGAGCACTTTCATTTCTGGAGCAAATATTCGCGCATATACAACTCGAGACATAATATCCAAGAAGAGTATTTCGTATAAGTAGAATAGATACAATATCGCACTAGATGGAGGCATTATCACACTATAAAGATTTACATGATATCGAACATGAAAACTATATATTTCATTCCTTCAGAGTGTTAAAAATTTCATAAACGCATTACTAGCCAGATAGAAGTCAAAGTCAATTGACACCATCATAAGAAGTCAGCGATCCAGTATATCCACTTCAACATGCTCCAACCGGAACGAGTAAACCAAAATATTCATTCTTGATTTAAATCTGATGCTAGGACGAGGGGGCGAAACAAACAATTCGAAATGATTCGATATGTGCATATCCTTTGAGAAGGAATGCCCATACGAACTAGAAAAAGGGCTATACTGATTTATTCATCAGTCATCCATGCCCCCATGAGAGCTTTATTTAACAAACTCAGCAACTGCCATCAGAATTTCATGCGAGTGATTAACTTCAATCAATGGGAATAATTCGAAGAGCTACCGAAGAAGATGAAGTGATTACTTACATTCCTATTTCCATTTCGACTTGGAAGATAAATTGAATGCTCTCCTCATGTGAGAGTTTATAATAACAAAGCGAACAGTTCCCAGAATTGCTCGATTGAACTTGAAGATAGTTTGTAATATACTGTCGGAATTGATTTCAGGGTATTTGATTGTGAAGTTACTAGTATTTGCCTGTGCAAACAAATTGGATGAGTTATACACCTAGTTTTTTTTCTGTGAGAACAATTTGTCAACCCCAACTTGATATTTTCATCCAATATTTTTTTTTCACCACCTATTGAATATTATATCGAAAGAGCTTTTTCCACCGGACGAAAACAAAAGGAAAAAGAAGACAAATCGGCTCATAAGACCAAGACCTTTAACGATTTGAGGATCTTTTTTCAATCTGTATTCAGAAAACGCGAATATAAGTGCTGAGTATGAAAAAAATTTGTAAAAATTTAGCAAAACCTATACGGAGAACGTACAACGGAATAGTAAATGACCATAAAATTAACACTTCCAGCAATGACATAAAAACTATGTTGCAAACATTTAAGAAAATTGAGAAATCATATTGAAGATGTGAAAATATTGTGATGCATGATGGTGAGAAAGAAGTTTTCTTTACTGATGTAAATGAGTTCAATATACACTCCACTCGAGCAGAACAACATGAGGATACTGATTTTGAATTTATCGATAGTTATTGTGTATCGTTTTTTTGACATTGCTTCGATTTTATTCATTCCATTCGGGGAAACTCGGTTGATTTTATTCACTATGGATTGGTATATAGGTTATGATTACTCTGTCGACAAATTTCAGAAAATTCGAAGACAGAAGTGTGATAGAACACATTCGTAGAGACTAGTAAAGAGCTCATCTGAACAAAATCGAGTACGACGTCTGTAAATCAAAATTCCCCAATCAATTCAAGTTGGCAGTTTCACTAAAAGGAGATGCATATTCCTGTACTGAATTTTCATCAAAAGTTTTGTATTAGAATATTCATAATATTCATTATGCGTATGAAAAATGCAAATATCAGTTCCTTTTTATTCATAGTATTTCTGAGAGCCCATAAGAATCTATATAATTATGAAATTTCAATGAAATATAATTCATTATTTCTCGGATGGATCTGAGGATTATTTTTTGTGGGAATCTGAATTTAATGAGATTCTATATACATAAACATGAGATAAACCATTATTACGGAGCACTTCAGCTGGAATGATATATTTGTTTGTTTTTTCAAAGAATTTGAATACGTTACTCTGATGTAGGAAAAAATTGTTCATAATAGTATTAATTATCGTCATGATATTTGGGCATTTAAACGATAAGGTTCCATCAGTGGCCTAGTTATACGTCTTATTCTGGTGTTCTCACGAAACGAGGTACTGATTGGTAGTAACAACTCAATGGATTTCATCTTCGGAATCACACAATAATGAAACATCCTGTAATGTTCAAGAAATTGCTTCAACTAGAAGAGAGAGAGTGGGGAATTAGTATTCATTTTTAAATTTTCGAAGTTATTCCAATACTTGGCCGATTTCTTGAACTGATTCCTGAGGGTACTCAGAGGTTTGACAATGACAGTTCGTATCATCGAGATATTGATTAATTCCATGATGTTTCGCTATGGAATTATACTCAACTAGCCAACCGGTGCCCACTTCGTTGGGCGTTGATAATTTTTGTGATTTTTGTCACCATCAGCATGAAAACAAATTTTGGTCCAAAATCGATATTCTCACAAGGACTTGAAACTTATAACTCTACCATTTTCACTCAAGGAAATGCACCCAATAATCTTTTGCTGTAAGGTCAATTCTCAAATCCTAATTAGATTTTTTCAGTTATTGGGTTCGGTGATTCATCCATCATACTTGCTTGTTTTGCTATATCACCCGAGCCCCCTCCTGATCTCTATTTGAAACCGGAGAAGAATTTCTTGTAACATTTACTGACAGCATAATTCTTTCAGCTGGGGAAGCCAAGTGATATAATTATAATTTCATCAGAATTCTCCTGCTATCATACTAATGAGTTGAATCAGTTACTTGAAACTATTAACTCAATGATTTTTCCATCACTCGAAATACCTCCTTAGATCTGATTTTCTCAATTAGTCCAGATGTGACTATGTAACTTTCCATTGACCCTGTTATTCCAGCTAGATTGAACCATAACCCCCTTTCATTTGATATCATTACTCAGATCACGATTGTAACGAATGCTATTATGATTAAAAACATGCAGATACTTTTTTATTATTGAATATCTATCCACTATTGATTGGAAATCAATTTACCTAACTCATATGATGATATCTTCTTCTTCTTTTACGTTTGGGTGGTCGTTGCTTCCTTTGGGCAGGCGCAGTTGACCAATGGACTTGTTACATAACAATCTGTTATGTCCCAAGCTTTCTCCCGGGATATAGGTTATCTTGCTTGTGCAATCCTATATCCAAATATTAACTGTCGAAATGTTCCAACAATATTCGTTACTTGCGGGTGTAATGGTTTGTATTTCGGTTTATGTGCAATTGAATGATTATATATGTCCAAGTCTGTAGTCGAAGGTGCTGAAAGGTATATTAGTACGGTGAACAGAATAGAGATAGGTAGGCACAGGATTTACAGTGGATGATGGTGTGAGGGCAGGAACTAAGGTATAATTTCCCTTATATAATAGCTCAGAGGTTAATATGGTTATGTCGCATATAATGTATGATCTCCTTGATGATTCTGATAGAAGGGTTACTTAAAACAGTAAACATATCAAGAGGGGCAGGTATGCCACATTTAATAAAAGTGTAGTAAATATCATAATTCGGTATAGCATTCATGGGGCATTCTAGAAAAATATGATTAATGGTTTGCGGTTGTCCGCATTCACAGTATGGGTCATCATGAATACCTATTCGAAATAGATGCCATTTGCTGCTACAATGTCCTGTTCTCATTCGTATCATACTGGTAATGTGTCTACGATCCATGTGAGGTATTTGCATATGCCATGGTATACGGGGAAAACTTGTTTGTACCCTAGAGTATGAAGTGCCCTTATGTTGTATGTCGTTATGCCATTGTGAATTTTTCATTAATTGTTTGTCTCAGGTAAGGTAAAAAGTTAGATTTGTCAAGTTTGATATCCAGCGGAATGTGCAAGGTTGTGCCTAGTTTTGCCAGTACATCTGCCCGTTCGTTACCAGCTATATGATGGTGACCAGGTATCCATGTGAATTTGAATGTTATGTTATTATGTTGTGATACCCGTACCATGTCTTTAATACATAATGTAATATAATCATGAGTAGATGCATAAATTGTATTGTTTATTCTGTCTAATGCACTCTTGGAGTCTGTTAGTATAAGGTTTTTATTTAATTGTTTGTTAATGCAGACCCTCATACCTTCATGTATGGCAATGAGTTCAGCATCACATATATTGGTGTTTTCGTTCAATCTGGCTGAAAATGCATAGTCTTGGGGATGCATATACCCATTCCTACTCTCTTATTTTGTTTGGAAGCGTCTGTAAATATAAAATAATAGTCCTCGTAATCTTCAGAAAATAAGGAAAATTTTTCTTTCACTGATATTATGTTTTTTTAAATTAGTGTTAACTAAGTCTATGTCTGTAATATAGTCTTCATGAGGAAAACTGAAACTTGGTGTTATATTATTGGTATATAAAATATCTTCGAAGTTAGAACATGAGTGATACGCTTGAACCAAGTAAGGTATTTGATTCTGCCAATAAGTGTGTCCTTGTTGTTGCATTATATGTAAAATTTGTACAATTTCAATTATGGGTGGTCAAAAATCGATACGTTTCATTATAAATTTATGTGCAAGCCATTGTCTTCGATGTTCCAAATTAAGTACCCCCGCTTTCGCCAAAATAGCGTTTCTGGAAGTGGTTTTCATGCAGCCTAATATTGTTCTCAAACCCTGCATATGTAGTTGATCTAATTTTTTCTTGTTTTTGTTTGTGAATGGTTGGAGAAGTATAGCTCAGTGTTCTAAATGTGATAGTACCAAACCGTTGAATGCCATCATCATTGTTTTGGGATCGGCTCCCCACCATGTTTTACAGAATAGTTTTATGACATTGAGACCTTTGTTTGCCCGTTGGACAATGTGAGCGACATGTGTATCCCATTTCAAATTGTATGTAAGATGTATCCCTGAATACTTTACGTCAGTTGAAATTGTAAGTCTATGTTGGCCAATATGTAGGTTTAAAGAGTCCTTACAAGGTCTACCTTTTTTAAAAATCATTGCGTTGCATTTTTCCAATGACAGTTGGAAATCATGATTATGCATCCATATGTTTATGTTATGCCAAAAGTTTATTCATGTTATCTATAGTTTGTATTTTATTTACGCCATCACACAAAATGATCAAATCATCCGCATAGGATAGTAGTCTTCCGTAAGTGGGAATGATATCAAAAAGTGATTTCAAATATATATTGAAGAGTAATGGACTCAATGGTGATCCTTGTGGCAGTCCTTTTGTATTTAATTGGGGTCCATGTCGGTGTCCTTGCTGGTCTATAATATAATGTAATCTGTTTTGCAATAGTCGAAATATCAAATTGGCAATATCACTTTCAATCCCATATGATATAAGATAATTGAATTTGTAAATATTGACACTGTCATAAGCCCCTTTTATGTCTAAAAAAACCGCCACAACGATGTCATTGACATTAAATGCCATTTGTACATATGAAATCAAGAAACTAGTGCAATCTGTAGTTCCCAAGCCTTTACGGAATCCTAATTGATATGGGGACAGTAATTGATTATGTTCACATTTCCATTCGATTCTTTGTTTTAATATGTGTTCCAAAATTTTGAGCCCGCAGGAAGTTAATACTAAAGGTCTGTAATTGTTTACATCTGCAATGATATCATTTCGTTTTTTTATACTAATCAATAAAAAAGCTTTCCATGATTCGGGTAAGGTATCACCTTGTGAAAAACCATTGAAAAAAATTAATAATAATTGCTTGTGTTTAAAAAGTAAGTGTATGAACATACTATATGGTATTCCATCTATTCCAGGTGCTGTCATTCGTTTTCGTTTCAAAGCCTTGTTCAGCTCTATTATAGTAAATGGTTCAGATCGAGTGTGAATCGGTGGTAATAGGAAGTCGGGGTCTATGTTGCAAATTGAATATTTACCAAGTAGTTGTAAAGCTATAGGAGTGTCTGGTAAATTGTTTCGATTGTATCTGTTTAGGTTTTTATTAGAAAAGCTACGAATTATGTTCCGTGTGTATGTCATGTTGACTTCTCTATTCAAAGTTGCACAGAAAAGTTTGAAACTATGTTTTTTCTTTTTTTTTTAAAATCGTTTGGCTTTCGCAATGAGTCTTTCAGCTGCTATATACGTATCTAGACTTGGGTGTAATTTAAAGTTATTAAGCACTTGTTTTCTTTCAATATTCATTTGATGGCATTCGTTATCCCACCACGGTGACCTGGGATTTTTCATACTTTTTTGTTGTATCATAGGTATTGAAACTGCTGCTGCATCATTCATGATTTGAATTAGGTCATCATATCTTGTCAGTCTTGTTGGTTCTGTCATTTGTTGTGAGGTATCTGTGTACTTGTTCCAATTTGCCTTAGAAAATTGTCGTCTGTTCCCGTTATTCCTGTAATGTATGTTATCTGTAATATCATTATATATACAGTAGGTTGGAAAGTGGTCACTATTACCACAATCGTTTATTATGTTCCAATTGCATTTAATGGCTGGATTTTGAGATACAAAGCATAAATCTAATGGACTATTATGTTCATTGGGGTTTGAAAAACGGGTACTAATTCCCGTGTTCAGTACTATAAAATTAAAGTCTTGTATTAAAGTATACAATGTATTTCCATTACTATTTGTAATGTCACTGCCCCATAAGGGGTGGTGAGCATTGAAGTCTCCCATCCAAATGATGTGACCTTGTAATTCAGAAATCATCTCCATGAAAGCCCTATCTGTTATTATGTTATTAGGTGGATTATATGTGTTTATGATGTTTACATCCCCAAGTTTGATAATAATACTTTGGCATAAGTCTTGTTGATGAATACTTTTTTTTATGGGTATGTGCTTGAATATCATATCTTCCCATATTAGGGAGGCTATACCTCCGTATCCATCTTCTCGATCATATCTGATGATGTTATAATTTTTTATTTTGATAGATTGTGATTGTTTTAGCCATGTTTCATTTAATAAAATAATATGTGGGTTATACTTCAAAATGATCTTTATGATAAAGTGATAGTTGGCATTCAAACTTCGCACATTCCACTGGATGATTCGCAAACCTGTGTTATTTTGTAAAGTATCGAATTTATTAATAAAAGTCTGGTGAATCCAGGTCTTGGTGTCGTTGTGCCCTATCAAAAGTTTGCAATAAATCTATGAGCTTTTCTTCAGTTGTTTGTGGTAATCTTAAAAAATTGTCATAAAAATTCTTCAAATTAAATTGTTCAATATCGTCTACGGATGAGTAATTTAGTCTGTCGTTTGTTTCCTTCAAGGTTTCTGATTGTTTATGTTTTTGGGGTAATGGTGTTTTGGGTATTGCTCCTGTATGTCTAGGTTGTGTTTGGCTAAGAATGTGTTTTAAAACTGTTCCATTATTGGGTTGTGGTATTCTACCGTCTGGGTATAAGAGTATTTCATGTGCTTCCTGTGTATATAGTCCACCCCCTGTGTTACTTTGTTTGTGTCCTAATGTTTGTGCATATGTTCTTTTTTGGTTTGAATTAGATTTATTGTATGTCTCCTTTCGTTGTTCTATTGTGATTTTATTTGGTGGTTCATGTCTGGTTGTTAATGTAGGAAAGTCCCTTGCCGTCTGTGTGTATAGAGGTTTATTTTTAGGGAATAATTCAGCTGCTTCAAAGAAGGAAATGTTATTGAACGTCATTTTTTCTCTAATATTTTTTTGACGCTCATATTCACTGCAAGATCTATTATTTGATTTATGTTTTGTACTTTGGCAAAATAAACATTTTACTGTTTTACAATCATCATATTCTTCCTCAGTGTCATGATGTCCAGTGCATGGAAAGCATTTTTTATTACCTTTACAGTGTTTTTTTATGTGTCCATATAATGAACAATTGTAACATTGTGCCACTGGAGGAATATATGGTGTTGTAACATGTGTCATATAGCAAATATCAACATACCTCGGTATGACTGTTCCTTTCAAAAGTAATCAAAATTGTTGATGCAGGTACATAGACTGTTTTATCATTTACTGTTGTTCTTCGATTCATTCGTGTCACCTTGATTACTTTATATGGGCTTTTTATCATAGTCTTCAGGTCACTCTCCGTGAAATATGTTGATATTCCCTTCACCACTGCCTTGCAAGTAATATGACTAAGTGGAATGGATGTTGTATATCCAGCAGATGTTAATTTTTCGTTATTCATCATATTATTTGCACTTTCTTTGTTAACAAAATCTATCCCTATTTTATTTTTCCCCTGAATCTTGATTTTCGAAATTGGTCCTAACTTAAGATCACATATATCTTTTGCTATTTTCAAATGTGAATAACGTCCAATATTTTTGTCCTCTATTGTAGATTCGACTATAACAGTATATGGTCCTTTATCGTTATCACTATATAGTCTTATTACCTCCTCATCCGTTTCTGTATTGGCATGGTCGTCCATATTGATATTGTTATCTGAATCAGTATTAATGTTTTCCATCCTTTCACCAAAGTCATCGTTAGAAAGTAATTGGCTATTTAAATTTTGACTACTCAAATTTGCTTGCAAAATGTTTTGTACCTCTTGATCTAAACTGTCCCCCGTATCATAATTCTCATTATCAGTAAAAGCCATGTGAATTTTTTTGGGGAAGGCGACCCTTCCCCCTCGTCCCCTAACATGTCTACTGTTTTTCTTTAAAACTTTGTTTTTCTCCTATTGCAGTAAGTAATATTTCTTTATAATAATAAACCAATATATAAAGGAAATATAGGAAAAGCCAAAAGATTAGTAAGAAACACACCTGTTGTCGTCAGTACGATGTCGACACCACGCTAGTTGCACACCGAATCCATATGATGATATCAATCAAGCCATATCGTTTTTCTACGGAGCTTTATATAATACCTCCATCTACATATGCTTTTTAAAAAATATCCAAATATCATGTATGATTCGAACAAAAGGTGTTGTTTTGTTAGAATGTGAATACATAAATATCAGAAAAGCAGCACTACTCTTTCATATAACTGAAACATGTTTATCCCAATCGAGTCCGGGCTTACAAGGGTCCAATTATTTGAAAGCCATTAAATTTGATATGAATTTAGTGGTACATTGTGAACCCAACAGAAGATATGATACTAACTTTTTCGACTGTTATTGAAAGAAATTTAAAACTAAAATTTTATAGTTGAAAAATATATTCAACGGAAGATGCGATTCTAAAAAGTTCTCTAGCGCGAAAAATACCATTGGCAATTGAAAAAAGTGTTTTCACTTTTAGATGCATCTTCAGCATTTTTACAAATTCCTTCAAATGAAAGAAGCTCAAAATTCTACACTATAGCGATACCTTCCGGAAGATATAGGTATTTGAGATTGCCGTAGGCCCTACGTACGGGGGATTTCTTATGCTGAAGTATTTCAAAGAACAATATCGAATATATTGGAAGGGCTTTGAGGTGTCATCTTCTATTTTGATAATATTTCAGTATTTGGGGCTAATAAAAATATGTGATTCCGGTTTGACATTAAATGGGGAAAAGTCAAAGTTTGCTCTCTCACAAGTAAAGTTTATGGGACATATAATTAATAACATAAACAATAAACATACCGAACTATCTGTAAATGCTAGGAGTTATGAGCTGATAGCTGTTATATCAAAAAAAGGATTGCCTATTGAGTATTCCTCAGTTCAAATTGAAAAAGGACTCCTTGCAATTGTTCATGGCTGAGAGAGATTTAATTATTATATATATGTATATATATATATATATATATATATATATATATATATATATATATATATATATATATATATATAGGCACGAAAATGTTTCATTTTATAAGAACAGTATTCCTAGTATTAGTATTACGAAATGAATTTCTATCGGTGAAACATAATAATCATCAAGGGGTAACAGCTTGCCAAAATTCAGCTGGAGATGGTTTATAATAGCCAGGTATATTGCAAGATATCGAAAATGTTATTCTTTCATGTGCCATTCGTCAAAAATATTCAAGAAATAACCATGAGCAACCTCTGATTCCACATTGAATCCAGATTATCCATGGCAAAAATTGGAATTGATTTCAAACTTTTGGCAGGAACCGATTTCCTTGTAGTCGTTGATTATTTTTAGTGAATACCTCTCAGTTAATAAAATAGCGAACAAATCTGCATATTCAGTGATTGTATACCGGAGAAATATACTTGCTCCTTTTGGTTTTCCTCTTGCAATTTTTTTCGATAATGGTTAACCCGTCATTTGAACTGAATTTGAGAATTTTGCTGAAAAATATGCTATAAAACTGAGTACATCTATCCAAAGTCAAATGGTATGGTAGAACGCCATATTCAAATGGTAAAAAATCTAATCGTCAAAGTGACAGATGAAAGTTATGCTGATCCATTATTGGATATCCTTTACTGTAACAACACTCCTAGAAATGGGTTGCCATCACCATCTGAACTTCTGATGGGAATAAGACTACGTACACTGTACCCGTTCCTCGAAACCAATCGATGCCTGTTCTCGAAATGAATGAAGTTCCTAATGAAATGCAGTTGAAACAGTTTGAACGAATGCAATTTCATGACAGGAATGCCAGGAAGCTGGGTGACTTCGTTATTGGTCAAAAAGTATTGTTTATACTGAAAAACGAATGAAAATTGGCAGAAGTAGTGGAAATCGCGAAAATGACTATGAGGTGAAAGAAGAGGAAAAAAAAAATAATTCATTGAAGAAACAAAAAACATTCGAAACTCTATGGATTCCAGCCACCTCAGCTAAATTCAGCCAGTTACTTCAGTCCATATTTTGATTTCGATCATGGTTTTCTTAGTAGTTCTGATCAAAATCCAGATATCCAAGAATCTATTCAACCCAGATAAGAATACTATACGACTTGAAGTAGAAGAAGAGTTTAGCCTGAGAAGATTTCAGATTTACAGTTTCATTTGTTCAATGAAGACAGAAAGGGTGTATAACATATTGATTTCATTTCATTGAACATCCTCATCATGATTTCATATATTGTTAATCAAGTATTTTGATGGAACGTTGTTTGCGCGTTATCATAATAAAAAAACTTGAAACATAACTTCAGTCTAGAAATTCACTGATATTTTCTTCACCCCTGTAGATGTCCTCAGAAATTGGCTGCTCTTTCATTGATGAACTACTGATACATCACGGATGATTTTACAAAAATTTCATTGAAAACCACTGTAGCATTGGGGCGGACCACCCTGTTAATTCGAAAATTTTGGTAACTTTTCATTATTTTCTCTATTCCCTCAGCTGTCCTCAGGAAGGAGAAAGGATCTGCTAAATTATTGATGAATCACTGATACATCATGGATGATTCTACAAATATTCCATGGAATTTCACCGTTGTATAAGGGTACACCACCCCGTCAATTAAAAACTGTTGATGTTTGACGTTCTTATTTTTTCACCTCTGACGATATTCTGTTGATACAGACAATTCAACAGAGACTCTGTGGTGTCTGTTGTGAGAGTATATAAAAATGTGATCATTTTTGGGGGTGACAAGTCCTACTCTGTGCGACCGCTAACTCCGTCCGCCAGCCTCAGCTTCAAATTTTTAATGGCAGCGATAACTAATCAATGAGTCACAAGACCACAAACAGTATCCAAATACAGTTGTTCCGTCTACCTTTGGATACAAGAGTTTATACACCCATTATCAATTCATGACTTTGTTGTTGTATATGCTGTGTTACAGAGGCTTCGATGAATCATCGTATTGCTGAGATTTATCTATTGCTACTTCTTTTTGCTGAGCCTCTTCAGTTGCTTAGGGTCCAGCTTAATCTGTACATTCCTGATTTGAGATTTCATCTGAGCCTCCATTCAGATGAATGAACAATGTAATATTATTGTAAATTCAAGATAACTTTATTTTCAATTCAACTGACACATGTACATTTATTGTCAATTCTAAAAAAACGCTCAAAAGTTAAACAAAAATCTATTCAGCATCCATAGTGATCTGAATCTTGAATCATGGAACCTTTGACTGATTTCCAATACTCCCCCTCAAAGTTCAGATTCTCTTCAGTACACCCATGCCTTCTCTGAATAATTGATTCTTCGGATTATTCAATGACTTTGTCAGTATGTTAGCCACCATTTCATTAGTCGGAAGATATTGAATATCAATCAAATCGCTGCTGTAGATTTCCCTTATAAAATGATGTTTTATATCAATATGTTTGGTTCTCGAATGAAATACTGGATTCTGAACCAAACGTTGTGCACCTTGATTATCGTTTAAAATAACGATTTTCTCTTCAGGGAACTTGAGCTCTTTCAAAAAATTTTGTAGATACAATGCTTCTTTTGCAGCCTCAGTTAAAGCCATATACTCCGCTTCGGTGCTGGATAATGCAACGGTTCTCTGCTTGCGTGACTCCCAACTGATTGCTGCTCCCCCATATTTGAAAACATAGCCAGTGTATGAACGTCTGTCTTGGATACATGCACCCTAATCAGCATCAGCAAAACCCACAAGCTTCTTTCCAGTTTTTCTAAAGGTCAGCTCATAGTCAGATGTACCTTTTAAATATCTCAACACTCGTTTGGCTGCTTTCCAGTGTTCTGAATTGAAATTTGTGTTGAATTGGCTCAACATGCTAACTGTATAAGCTATGTCCGGTCTCGTAGAAACAGCCAAGTGCATGAGAGATCCAATTAAAGACTGGTATGGATATTTCTTCATTTCTTCTTCTGATTTAATTTCTGGACATTTCAGTTTTATATTTGCTTCTAGTGGAGTTCCAATAGGTTTGCAATCCTTCATTCCGAATTTTTCTAACATGTTCGTGATGAAGTTTCTTTGACACATTGTGATTTTTCCTTCATCTTGACTTTGACAGAACTCTATCCCCATAAAATTAGTTACTGGTCCCATGTCTTTCATTTCGAAAATTTTTGATAAATTTTCTTCGATCCTCTTCATTTCTTGCACGTTGTTCGTAAAAATGAGGATGTCATCAACATAAATGGCAACCAAAATGATACAGGTGCCATTTCGCATGAAATACACACATGGATCAGTTTTAAGAGGTTCAAATCCCATTTTACGAAGATCGTTGTCTAGTCTCATGTACCATTGCCTGCCGGATTGACGTAATCCATACAACGCTTTTCGGATGTTACAAACTTTGCCTCCTTTCTTGATTTCTTTCAGCCATCTTCGGGAAGTTTTTATGATTTCATCGTCAATATTCGGGCTTTTCACAATTTCTTCCAGAATATCACTCAAATTTTCGGGAATTTCCATGAAAACTTCCTCTTGCAAGTGTCCATTCAAATAAGCAGTTACTACATCCATCTGATGAATGATTAGATCATGTTCCACCGACAAGGCCATCAAAAGTCTTATTGAATTTGCTCGCACAACAGGTGCAATTGTTTCATGAAAATCGCTACCATACTGTTGAGCATATCCTTTCGCTACAAGTCTAGCCTTTCTTCGGTCTAGAATTCCATTTGCTTTGTATTCAGTAGTCAGAATTACTCGACTTCCGATGACTTTCCGATTCTCTGGACGATTCACTATTTCCCAAGTTTTGTTCTTTATTTGAGCAAGATATTCACTTTTTACAGCTGTTTTCCATTCTTCAGCTTCAGGACTCATGAAAGCCTCTTCGAGGCTATATAAATTCAGATATTGCGTAGTACCAGCGAATTCTGAAGGTTCAGGTTTAAGTTTCACGCAGTATTCTTTTCTTGGTCTTCCTTTTTGTCCTGTTCTGATTATTCTTGGTCTTCCTCTTCCACGATTCAATGTTTCTGATGGCTCTGATGGAGTGAAATTCTCGAATTCATTTTTTGTTTCTTCCTGGCTCGACTGGTTCATTTCATGAATTTCATTCATTTCTGCAGCTGTTGGAGAGCCAGTGTTTGGCAAATGCGAATTTTGATCGATTAAAACAGTTCTTTCAAAATTTCCCACTTCTGAATCTTCTACCATTTCATTCGGAGTAAATTCTTCATATTTTCCGTCACCTGACATTTCATTCAAAAATTTGACGTCTCTGCTTACTACAATTTTCCTGGAACTTCTATCATAGAGTCGAAATGCTTTTGATTCATCTGAATAACCAAGGAAAATGCATTCTGAGGATCGGTTGTCAAATTTTCCTCTTCTTGGATCCTTGTTTAGAACAAAAGCTTTACAGCCAAAAATCTTGAAATGACTTGCAGTGGGTCGACGTCCACTCCACTTGAAGTAAGGTATTTCTCCTGATAGTGATCTTGAAGGGCATCGATTCCTTATATAGTTTGACGTTGCGACTGCTTCTGCCCAAAACGAAGAAGGAAGTTTCGATTGGATTAGATTGCATCTCGCCATTTCTATAAGTGTTCTATTCTTTCTTTCAGCCGTTCCGTTCTGTTGTGGAGTGTGAGCCACCGTCAAATGTCTTCGAATGCCATTTTCATTCAGAAATTCATCGAATGCTCGGTTACAATATTCGGTACCGTTATCGGACTGGAAAATTTTGATTCTTTTTCCAGTATGATTTTCTGCATAGGATTTGTATTTCTTGAAGGCATCAAAAACTTGGGATTTGTTTTTCAAAAAATGAACTTCACACCATTTTGTTTTGTCATCGATGAAGGTGACGAAGTAACTTGCTCCACCAATGGATCGAGTTCTCATTGGACCGCAGACATCGGAGTATACAATTTCAAGTGCGTCTTCAGTTCTGTTTGGATTTCCAGAAGGAAATGGAGTTTGAGTTTGCTTCCCCTTGATACATATTTCACACGGTGTCAGTGTATCATTTTCGTTGAAATTCACTCCCAAAACTAAGCGCTTACGGTTGATATCTCGTAGGTTCTTCTCGTTCAAATGTCCAAACTTGAAATGCCATTCTTTCAGTTTGTTATTCGATGTATTCTCAGCTAAGTTTGTGCCTTCTAATGAAGTTGTCAAGAAATATAAATCACCTTCTCTACTTGCTTCTGCCACTATTTCTTTACGTTCTGATAAAATTATAGCTTTGTCTCTACTGAAATGCACTTCATGCCCTACATTTGTTATTTTAGACACATATAACAAATTTGTTCGAAGATCAGGAACATGCATGGCATTCTTCAGTGAGAGCGACTTGTAGAATCGTCCTTCAGGTAGTGGTATCTCAATTTCGCCAATCCCTTTGATTTTTGTTGTGACGTTATTCGCCAAATTCAAGGATTTCGAAATCGGCTTCAGATTCTTGAAATTTTCGTTATGCGCAGTCATATGGGAAGTACATCCACTGTCAAGACACCAAATTTGATTTGAATAGGATTCAGTCATCATGACTATTTCTTCCTTATCTTCATTTATAATTTCGGTAATATACGATTGTTCGACTTGACCTGCGATTTCTTTCTGAGTGTTCTTTCTCTTTTGATACCTGCAGTCGATAGATTTGTGACCAAATTTTCTGCATTTATGGCATTTGAAAGGAAAATTCAGTTTCTGCCTTTCCGCTGAACCTTCTTGATCGAAGTGCTTCTTCTGATTTGTTCTTTGTTTGACAAACATTGCATCTTGCATTAGATTTTCCTTCTTGTCCTTTCTGGCATGAGATTCTTCGGCAATTTTGATTTTCAATGCCTCTGGTTTCGGCAGTTCATCTCGAGACTCTATAGCACATCGGAAATTCTCAAATTCATCTGGCAAACTGTATAACAACATAATTGTTAGTAATTCTTCGTTGATGTGTAATTCCATATCTGCCAGTTTATCGACGATATCAAAAAATGTATTCATATGTTCTCGCACGTCCTCACCAGGTTTCATTTTATTCAAGGTGAGTTTTTTCAGGAGTGTAGCTTTCCTTGCGGGACCCTTTGAATGGTATACACTTTCAAGTTTCACCCATATCTCACGAGAACTGGCACATGATTTCACCTGTTTCAATTCTGGAGGGCTGATGGATAGAATCAGGTCAGAGCGAGCTTTCCTGTCGTTGACTTCCCATTTCTTCGCTTCTTCCAAAGATTCTGGTGTGCCTGTGGAAATATCTGGCTTGATGATTGTTCCATCGACGTAACCCCATAGATCATTTTTGACCAAAATAGCTTCAACTTGTAGTTTCCATGTGTCATAGTTATCTTTATGTAATGCTTCAATACGCATTTGATTTCCACTCATACTGGATAATTTCTGAGTGTCTGTTACAACTGAATTACTCAAACGAATCTGGGCCCATAACCTATTGTAAATTCAAGATAACTTTATTTTCAATTCAACTGACACATGTACATTTATTGTCAATTCTAAAAAAAACGCTCAAAAGTTAAACAAAAATCTATTCAGCATCCATAGTGATCTGAATCTTGAATCATGGAACCTTTGACTGATTTCCAATAAATATCCACTTCATCACCATAACTGCGGGAATTATTAAGGTCAGTTCTACCTAGTTATAGGGTTATTTTTAAGTAATTTTTTCCAATATTCTATCCTTTGGATGAAACCTAATATTTTTCCCAATTCCATTAGATCACATTGATGGTAAAAATATCATCAAACCGGCTAGAAGCCGAACAACTTGAAAACTGATCAATATTTTGAAATGACTTTGTTTTTCCCAGTACAGTCGCACATGAGGTGGGCTACGTTAAAGGAATACCTATATCAAGAAGGCCCATTAGACAGGTGAGACCTACCTACTATAAACGTTATTTTATTATCATTTTTTTTTCTTTCAGGATTTGAAATCAGTATTTCAAGCTAAAATACAAAAAAGTGATGCTTTGAAATATATAATAAGAACAAAAATAGGAGATGGTCCCAAAGTTTTGGATAACCCAGAAGATCATTTAGTAGATGAAAAGGGTTTGCCAAAGAGAATATGAAGGAAAGATCTTGACCCTAGTTTTAACGTATTCATGTGGTGATTGTTTAGTATTTTTTATATTTCTAGATTAAGACTATAATTAACTACATTGGAATTGAATAAAATTGGTTCTAACTTCCATTTTGTATATTATTCAACTCCACCTGTCCAGAAGTCATCGGGTAGAGAAAAGAAAGTAGTATACATAAAAAAAATAGAAGGTTGATCAATAAGCATACGAATGGGGAGGTATTCAAGAAAGATAAGTAGGAAAAATTTTATTATTTCATGCATTCGAGTTCTAATTCTTATTGAAATATTGGGAATTTGAAACTTCCATTCTATAACTCAAAAAAAGTATTATTTTTGAACCTATGATCCAGTGGTGCTTAAGGAAGGGTTGCATTGTGCGGCTACATAAAAACATCATTAGTGCGATGTTAAAGTTTCTTTCCTTTGAAAGGTATGTACACTATGTCGACCAACCTCCTGCTGTAAAAATAATCGTTCCACTTTTAAGGTAGGTACCAGAAAAGCAAAATTTTATTCATAATAATCTATTTTCTTATCGATTTGTATTCGAAATAGGTTTCTAAAAACATAAATTACTTGAATTAAAAATAATCCTTATTCAAAGGGTTTCCTTACTCCTAGTTGATCATATCATTTTTCAAATAGAATTCAACTACTCTCCACAAGATTCAACTCTTCTTATGTGAAGGTGAATGGACAACGTATTTTCGAATAAAAATGTCGCCACGCGAAAAGGAAAAAACCGTTGCCAGTCGGAATTGAATATTTCATCTACCCCCGTACTATTATAATTCACTTATATGCTCATAACTCGTTTTATAATGAAATCCATTACGATATAGATTTTCAACCAACAGAAACCCATTATTTTTCAATCAAGCATGATGTGCAAGCTTTGCATTTTGACGTTTGTCGAGTCGAAATCAGTAGGTATGGATTTTTTGAAGAATTTAGTCAATTTTCGATAATCGTATGAAAATATGATATAGAAGAATTACCAGCGACTCCTCCACAGATGTCTTAGACAAGAAAAAAACACAATCGGAAGGATTATATTTTTCATTTGCCAAATGCAACATATATGTTTTTATTTTCGTTTGAACCGAATGAGTTCTCATGGCCGAGTGGTCAATCGCGCCGGCAGTGATCAGAAACGTCCGGGTTCAATTCCTGATCTCGGCAGGCATTCTTTTCCATTTTTTTCTTCTCTTCATTTCCCATTGTTGTATTCTCCGTTGTTATATCATTAATTATAATTTCGTAGAATTTTTCAAAGGAATACGATTGATTACCTACTATTATTGTGTTCAATATAAATATCTAATAATATAATATTTTTATTTCATCATTATTCATTGGGTGTAGATTAAATATCGTATGCAACTCTCATGTAATGGTTATTGATACATTCGCAGAAACCATACGAAACTCACCTTGGTCTCGTTTCGTATCCCGATTTATGCTCATGTATTAATAACCATCATTACACGATCGTTGCATAATATACTAATACATTCCTCTCTGTCTTTATCGCACAAATTGTACATTTCAAAGTGTTCGGCGTAAGGGTTGGTAGGACTTGTTCAACTTCAAATTTCAATTAGCTTAAAAGTCTGGTACTCTCTGCGAATTTCAAAGGTTGTTTGTTCCCTTTGAAAGTTGCATAAACTTTCTGATACTTCTGCTCGGTTTGTGTATTGTTTATTCACTGTGAGAGTTTTGTTTTCGCGAGAGCTACAAGCTGAAATCTTCGAAAATGGGGAAAACAGGATGGGAACAAACAATATAAGATTAGTAATAAGTATAACGATGAGAAAGTCTATATAAATTCAGGCAAACTTCAACGAATGCACGAAAGCTGAAGCAGATCGATCACAAAACTCAATCAGTTCATTATAGTGAAGGAAAATGTTGGAAAAAGGTGATCATCCCAATATTTTCAGCTAACAGTTGAACAAATAGTCGTAGCTGAAAAAGTTCTCAGTACATCAAGTAGAAGTGGGTTTCTAATATATTTCGCAATAGGCCGAGCAATAGAGACATTGTCCTTAACAAAAATACTACCTGGAAGCCGCCTGTGCCATCCCGTACAGAACAGTCCATAGTTTATACCCACCATATTCGCCAGGGAATAGACTCGGAAATTATGATATATGCGGATGATTGTAAATTGTTCCGGCAGATTTCTTCTTTAAATGACTGCAACTGTCTTCAAAGAGAAATTGACAAGTTAAATCAGTGTTGTGAAATGAACCTATTACCTCACACATTACAAAGTTTAATTAATTTTTCTCAAACCATAAACGGTCAAGTTCCATCAAAAATGAAAGAATTCAAAGATCTTGGTGTCATTTTTGATACGAAATGTACATTTTCGCCTTAGGTGAACTCTATTGTTTCGAGTGGTGTCGAAACCCTTATTTTCATCATCAGAAACTCCAAATGGTTGTTCGGAATAAAAACGCACCCACCACTCTTCAATCCATTTGTGGGATCGAAGTTCGAATATGGCAGAGTTGTCTGGAATCCTGGATATGTCATATATTATTTTGAGAGTCTAGAAAAAGTTCAAAGGCGATTACTTAAATACTATTGTTTTAAATTCATCCGCTTATTCTTCAGAATATTCTAAAAATAAAATTTCATCTACATATCTATAAATAATAATGAAAAAAGTAATGGTATCTATCCAGAGCGGGGTGTACCTCACTTCTACTTTCTAGATTTGAAGTCGAATCTCTTGATAACCGTCGGACATATTCAGGTATCGCATTTCTGCACAAGATTCTAGGATTCCTGTACGTCATATTTTATCTTCCCTTTGCGTAAATCAAAGTACTTGTTCAATCCCCTATTTATAGAATGTGTCGTGGCTACTTGTCAATTCAGGATAGAGTGGATATTTTTCATTGCAAGCAGACAGATATTAATAGAGCTATTTTATAATAATATTTGTCTATTTGGTATTTTTCTCTACTGTTGTGAAGACGTGCCTGAGCCTGTTTTCTCACTGAATTTCTATGAGCTCAGGCACGTCTTTACGCAGTGTCATTTATCTTCGTTTACACTTTTTTCGTTTTTTTGTGTTTTTAGCGATTTACATATTTTATAGCTATATAGATTGCATGTACTATAATTATTGCTTCTTCCCATTCTGTAAAAGGCTTCAGCTGTTGAATGATGTAAAAATATATAAATAAATATTATGTAACGATCAGGTAATGATGTTTGTTAATGCACGAGCATTAACCGGGACACAAATCGAGCCGAAGGTGTTTCGTATGGTTTATGCGAGTGAATTATTAACAATTATGTAAGAATTCTTGCATTCGCCTTTTCTCTTACAGCCGATAAATGATAAAGAACTATAAATATGATATTCATATTTGTATTATGGGCTCCACTGATTTGAAAGTGAAAGGAATATTAATATTCATTTCATTATTGCTAGTATCTAAAGAGTGCAATATTCACAGAATTGCATTTCCTATTGATGAAAAATCTGTATCGAAATGAAAAATATATATCACAATGAGCTCATTATAAAAATGTTTGCATTCACAAATCCAATGCCAGACAGTTGTTTCGATCTGCCTCAGATATCATTACTGACATTCGAGAGGACTTGCTAATGCAAAACATTCAAACTGCCTGTTCATTATGAAAGAAATATTTGATACTGACGCAGATGGTGTACTCATGAAAGAAATATCTTAGACTGGTGCAGAAGGTGCTAACCTCATAGACGAAATGCAATTCACTGGATGACCGAAGACTCGAATTCCTAGTACACCAGGTAGAGGAGATCTAATAATGAGCACATCCAACGGCAGAGCCGTTACAAATGACTCGCTGCGAACAAGAATCGTCTTTGGCACTAACAGTTTATTTTGACCATCTTCGTTTTTTTGATTTCAACACCGATCTGCAACCTTCTGATAAGCAAACCACGTACGACTATTGCCAATGCCATCTGAGGAACAGGAAAAGTAATCGCGCCTCTGTTAACGATTTTCCATCACCCAATAGGTTGACGATATGATCGGGAGACAAGTGTCTGACTCATTCATCGATCTTCGTCTTGGACATGTATATACATGTTAATTGTTAATGGCCATCACAATTTATTCTACATGCAAAGTATTTACATAAAAAATACTTTCATTCAGAATTGTTTAAAGTTCACGGTCGTTTATTTGTCTCTCCAGACTGAAAGCTAGTGACAAGAAATCTCCGTCATTGGTTGATGAACTAGTTAGTGTATTAGCATAGTATTGTAATATTCGATAAAATTAGTTGGGTAGAAATACAAGACATTGAAATATTTATAGGAGAAGTTCACATAGGGAAAAAATAGTTTGATATAACTCCTAGTAACGAAAGAACATCACCATTTTTGATTAATTGATATTGAATTACTTTCATCATCAAACGATGGTGATGGCGAGTGCTTTATTAACAGTAATTCAGCTGATCAGGGCCTCAAGCAGAAAATTTATTTGAACCCTCGAGAGCTCTCTGATCTTCATTCGTGGTTACCGGTTCAGGCTGTTGAAGCCTGCTGATGAAAGCTTCAAACTGTGTCAGGGCTGGAGTATCTCGGTTGAGTGGTTGCAGATGCTCGAGGATACACTTCTATTGGGATTCAACCTGATCAACGGCTAGCGGAATTTTCACAACACGAGGGGTATCCTCGAGGAATTGTTTGTTCTCTGAGGAGGCCCTCGCTTGCATCGCTAGTGTCTTTTTTGCAGTAACTAGCTTTCGTATGCTTCTTGATGATTGACAGCCCCCTCAATCTTTGCCTCCATTTTGTGTATGAGTGACTCTTGCTTTTCAGAGGAGTCGAACGATCCCCTTTCTTGCTTGAACAGATTCATACACGGTGCAGTTGATATACTAGACGTCCGCCTCTACTGTGAGATCCCATAAACTTCTGTATCTATTTGGGTCAGTTGTTTCTGATTGAGAGTATTTACTTGGAGAAGCATCCTCCGAGATCTGATCCTCTGCCAATTGCACTGGAGGTATGCGACGTACCACAGAGCATGCATTCCCGCCATGTATTTCCTTCGAGTGGGCTCACTACTTTCGTCGCAAAAAAACTAGAAAAGCACCCACAGGAGTTTCATCTAGTATCAGGGACCTCCATATCCATCACTCGATTTTTGTAGGCTGAAGTATTGAAAAGACCGTCTTAGCACGCCATGATACGACATAATCCATGTCTATATTCTGTATGAATGTGTGAAAAATTGAAGCCCCATACCGTTTTTTCTCTTGGTGACAATTTTTTCGTCTATATCAACGAGCACTACTACTGCTCAGAGTTCCGAATACTCCGGAAACACAAGGCTTCCGGAAAAGTCCATCTGTCTCTTTCGGATGAACGAAACCGGCTTGACGGCGATGCTTCATATTCGGTTCTATTTACTGTGATTATTGGTCCGGAATCGAATATGTGGCGCGATTAATTCGGACTGAAATTCAAACACATTGCATATAAAACAGCGAACAACAATTCCATGTTTCATGAAATTGTCCGTATATCACATCATTTCAATCATAGTTTTAGGTAGATTGAATAATGGACGTGAGCTACAACGAATAATTATATCAATGGGAATATATTCGATTCGCTGCCCTTCCACTTCCTGATGGAATATAATTAAACTAATTTATTCACATGCAGTGGAAGATTAATGGTATATTGATGTGAATTTTGATTTCAGGATTCTATAGAAAATGGGACACATTCGCTTCTTGATGTGATGTCGCCCATTGTTATATATCACTTGTGCAGGAAACTCATTCAATCCAAAGAGTTGATATTGTTAACTCATTAACAGGTTTCAATACAGTCGAATTGAAAATTTTGGCAATGAGAGATCGAGCAAGTATCACGTTGTACGGGTGCTTGCTTAATCCAATTTATGCATTCAGTAGAAAAGTAAAAGATTGTATACACTTTGAAGGAGTCTTGTGCATAGCTAGGCCAGTAAACCCACAAATTATATCGTCTTACACCCCATGCCGGGTTCTATTGAACCTACTGCACGCAACTCAATTATTGAAAAAAGCATCATTCAAACTAATATCCAATACGGTAAATTCTCATAGACCCAACAATCTTCTTGATATTATTACGCTATGTGAATTGTAAGATGTACATCCTTCCATTTGGCTGAAAACGAATTTAACATTCAGGGTCCACAGTGATCAACATAACCACTTGACTGAGTATTCAAATAATTCATCCGCAATGAAAACAAAAACTCACATGGAGCAACAATCTCTTTCCTTGTATGAATTCGAATATACAATATAATACATTTAAAGAAATACTTGTTCCGAAAGGCAGGCCAATTTTTTCATATAATATTTTTTTCGTGCAACTGGACTCAAAACAAGCATTTTGCAGTCGCAACAGAGGCCGCAAGATAATATTTTGCGGCCGTGACCTACGATGACGGCCAGCAAAAATTTTTACGGTCGTTGCCCAGAGTAACTGCCCACTTACTGAACGTGACTACAGCATTTGGAATCTCTGAAATATGAAAATGCAAATATATTTCGAAGTGTCATAATGGTTTGTATTGCTGAATATTTCATTTCCATAGAAACACTGTGGAATTGAGGGAACCAGTTTACTTTTCTCTAAACGCGTTGAAACGCTGTCTTTTTAAAACGAAATTTTGATTGAAATTATGTAATTTTCACGGCTGCACGAAAAATATTGTTCATACTACAGCCGCGAAATATTTCCGCGACCTCTAGATTATCTTGCCTCGGACGGAGCAGCCTCGGCGACAATCTCTCTCTCGCAACACGAAAAAGCAGTTCGCGGCATTAGTATACAAATGACTATTCATCTCAATATTTTATTTATTACTTCATGACCATTATTTTTTCTCTGGTTTCTTTACTCTGTTTTTCATTTCTTGTACATATTGTGATAAAAATTTGAATCACATATTTCACATTTCAAATAGGTTACCAAATTCGTGTTATTTTCAAATGTCTTATGAGCAATTCTACGTAGAGAAACGTTGCAGGTTCATTAAAATCACAGAAGCAATACCTCGACCTAATTATGTATTATTGCAACTTTTTAATGCATTTAACTGTTTGCAGGTCAAATCTATAAACAATTTCATAATTAAATCAATTATGAATCAATTTGTAAAAGGCCCAATTTTGAGGATATGATTTTTGTGCATGTACTCTTCGATGTGAGATGTCAATTTTATTACGAATGAAACTGAACTCTTGGTTATGACTGGTTTCAATTAAACTACTTGAGGCTACCAACATTTCTTACTAAGATTCGAGTTGAATTCCCTCGTATAAACTTGTACATATGTTTTTTAGTAATGAACCATTTAATCATACGTTCACCTTCCGAACCTCATACTGTAGACTATGCATATTAATGTATATGATGTGGGCGATTTGGATATATTGAGTCGGTACAGATCGAGAATGATCAGTTGAAAAACGAGAAAAATCAAATAATAGGTACTGTATAATTTGCAAGTGCTACATTGAACTTTGATATAAAAGGGATATCTCACAAGAAGTGGGGTATTTCTGCCTTTGAGATTCTTACTACTTTAACTTTTCATTAGTCTTATCATTCACTTTCACCGTCATTTTGAAAAGAGATGAAATTTGTCATTCTTTCAGATATTATAGAGGAGAAAATTTCGTTTACTTCTGATAAAAATTTTTTGCTTACTTATAAATCCAATGAAATTTATATATTTGAGGTCATGTGAATGAAACTAACAAATTAGAGCAACATTACACTGATAACAGATCCCATGGGCTGTTTTCACTTCGTTGCTACAGATACGCATGAATGTCAATTTTGACGTTTCTCATAAATTAATTATAAATTCAACATGTCACGTTTTGGTTGTGATAATGATGGGAAGATAAACGAAATTATCAAGTCAAATACACCCAGCAATACTGTGTACAGTAAGAAATTTGTTTGGAAAGCTTTCATTGACATTTGCAGTATTAGAAATTATGAATTAGATGGAAGCCGAACGGTAGAAGAAATAGCGTCAATTTGGAAAGATTGGGCCGTGAATATGAGAAGAAAAGATGGTACGCATTTTAAAGAAGCTACGGTCAAAACTATGTGGAATGTAACAACTGAGCTTTCACAAGAAAAGTATATTAAGGAAATGAATGTTATAATTGACCCATTTAAAAGTGTTGTTTTTCAAGAAGCGCGAGTAGCCCTTCGAAAAAAGCAAAAAAATTCTTCCAAATAACCGTCAAACATTGAAAAATCCTCAAAAATTAAATAACAGATTTCTCAAGCTTGTTGCTAATTGGAAAAGCAACAAGCTTTTGAAATCTGTTATTGAATTTTTTCGCACAATTATCAATGTCCTCGGGTTATTACCACTCATAACAGTTTTTGCACTAAGAGCAATCGGAAGAAAGAAGAGGGGTAATAATATAACCTGCGAAATTTTCACTTTTCAGACACAAAAATTTTAAAAACTACAAGTATATAAAAATTGTACTGAGACGAAGCTGAAGGCTAAAACCAAACTGACAAATTTCGGCGGAAGCAAGGGAGCGAGTCTGACGAGAAGTTGGCTCAGTTATAATGGCCCTTAACAACATAAAAAAAATGCAGAACTACCTCACCTTCCGTACAGCAGACGTAACCGTCGATTCTGTATTCGTTAAGGTACAGCTCGTCCAATCAATAAAAGCAGTAGATCAGCTCTTCATTCATGTCCACCCCTCCCCTTTTATTTTTTGAACGGGTCAACTCAAAAAATTGAAACTTAGGATAATACAATTGATGCATGAATTCTATATTTTGGAATGAAATTGACAGATGGAAATTTCAAAAAGGCGGCTGGGCGCAATCTGTAAAAAAAAATCAAATGGAAATGGGCATCAATTTGGAGCTCCTGACGAACTTTACAGCCCTAAAATATGAAATCAATATCTTCACCTACTACAAAATGGGGGAACATTTAATAATTACCTGAATACAAACACACTAATATAGATAGAAAATATTCCTTTTTCTCTGCTATATGGCAATTCTCAATAACCTGATAAGGTTTGATAGGTTATTATTTATTAATGAAAAAAGACAAAAATGTATCTCCAAAATGGTCAATTGAACAAAATTAAACAGGGGAACTGTATTTGAATATGCTGAAAACTACTGTTGATCCTCTAATCACCGAAAGCGTCGAAGTGAATCCTAATGAATTCAATATGGATATTATTATTCCAACAATATGAAGCACCGCCAGATTAATCCAAACAAGTCAAAAACTAGTTAGATATTACTTTCCATGGTCGTTGGATTGGCCATCGAGGTCCTACGAAATGGCTAGTCTGTTTACCAGATTTGACAACTTCAGCCTTTCTTTCTTTCGACGTTGCTGTGTTAGAAAATGTTCGACGTAAAATATTGGAAAGGCTGTTCTTATGTCAAAACGTTAAAGGCAACCATTTCGAGCATCTTCTGAACTGAACTCAGCATATTTCCTCAAAGTATGAAGGTTAAACGTCGATGTATTCAGGCAATTATTGAATGTTCTGCCATTTTGTATTAGGTGAAGATATTGACCTTATATTCTAGTGTTGTAACGGATTCGTCAAAATGATGTATCAAAAAGCCCCCCTTTCTATTTAATTTTTTCCAGATGGCTCCCAGCCGCCATCTCGAAATTCTCATCTGTCAATTTTATTCCAAAATATAGTATTCATGCATCAATTTCATTATCCCAAGTTTCAATTTTTTGAGTTGATCTGTTCAAAAAATAAAAGGGGGGAAATTAAAAAAAAAGCACTGTATTTTAACATTCATAAAGCCATGGCTTATGAAATAAAATCGCGAGACTTGTAAGAAATTTTTTTATGCTTATTGGCTAATTTCTGGAAAATATGGAAATTGATGAATGAAAATTTCGTTTCAAATGAGTCAAAGGCAGGCTGTGAAAAAACACGTTCACACTCAAGATTCGAGTAACTTCTATGACTTTTTGGGAAGGTGGAGCCAAATTAAATGTTCGGCGAACATATTCATAGGCCTTGCTCGAGTAAAAATGGTGGGTTAGGGCAAAACTACGTATAACATGTCATATATATCACGGCTAACTTTTCCACGTTTGGAGTTTTGCAACATGTTTATGATTGCTAAGAGAGTTCGAGAAAAACTTTTCTCTAGAACTGAACAGGCCCCAGTTCTTCCAATCTCTTGCAAATGATCAATCTTCTTACGAAGTCTTTTCAGTCTGTGATTCTTTTATTATTTTTATATCCCAAATATACAATTTTTTGCTTTTGGTCTTTCATTTTCTCCAAGCTATTTTCTGGAGTAGATCTGAAAAAATTAACGTCTGAAAAGAATGCGTAACATACAGTAAATTGGTTGGAATGAAAAAGAAAGGAATGAATGGAGAATTTAAAATGATTTCGCAAGTATCACATTGACTAAGAGAGGAGTAGAAAGTATATTCTATCATTTCTGTGAAAAAACTAACAGAATATTGTGTATATTAGGGTAGTTACAAAAATGATATGATTAATGCAGCCCTAGTCAAAAGTAGATACTTACGCATTTGTGTAATTTTCTTAATCAATTTCCTAATTCCTTTAGGATATCCTTTCAATTCTTCACTGTCTGAACTACTGCGTATCCTGAAACATAAAAGAGAAAATTGTAAGCTTGTTCCAGGTCCTATTCAAATTCCAATTCACTCACTTATCAGGTTGTTCATTTAATCCACTAGTATTTCCAAATTAGTTGATTCTGTCACAGGACAATATCCTACCTGAAAAAAAGGGTTTTTTCGAAGACCATTGCAAATACAGAATTATATTTGAAATAGGGATTATTGTTTCGTGAAGAAGTCATCATCATAAAACTTACACTGGAATGGCAAAACAACAAACTCAAAATGGATAAATAGGTAAGATTGTATAGCAAGTACAAACAGCTACTAACACAAATACACAATCATCGTGTATAAGTGTAGCACCAAAAATAAATCTCCTCAGAATTTATTTCAACTTTCATACAATTGGGAATATCACTGTAAATTTTTCACCTACCTTGAATAAATTAACTCCTATGAGACTTAATTGGGTATAGCTAATACTTTATATCTTTGATATTATTATTATTATTCGAATGAGTATTATGATCAGATTAGTTTGAACTAAATTTGGTGGTATGTTCTTTCAATATTGAAGCTGTTTCAAAAATATACAGAGCAATATTCGAGAATATTTTTGACAAACATTGGTATTATATGTTGTCACAAAAATGACTGCCATCACATGATCTGAATTTAATGTACCCACAATGCAAGTAAATGAATTGAACTGTAATTCAAGTGGAAACTGACCTGAGTTTCTTCGAAGCAGGCTCTTCATCCAAGATTGGGAGGAATGTGGTATTTTTCGGCAAGAATAGCTTTGGCACTGCATTAACCTTTAGTGTTGTGTCATTTACAACATTGAAGTCAGATTTCTGAAAATCCTTAGAGCATACCACGTTATTAGGGCTGAACTTTTTTTCATGAGACCTACCTATTGCTTTAAGCCAACTGGTATATCTTCTCTTTTCTGAGCTGAAAGTCGTGAAACAATATGTTGGATTGAAAATTTCGATTATAAGGCCCTGCTATCACAGGTTTGATGTATTTGCTTTACCTGTGATAGGTGATTCCAGGGATATTTCCTCGGTTTTCTCAACTGAATAGCAAACAAGTCGTCGATATTTGAATTGATTGATCTCTTCTGAACCAAACGAATCAGTAACAAAAGATGAATAAGCAATATGGGCTCATAAATACAACCAAACAAAAAGTAAACAAAACCACTAATTCTGTTCATCATATGTCAAACGAAGTCATCCTCAAAGCGCATGCTTACCACACGAAGATGCCGCTATGTTGTGTGAAAGTTTTTTTTATTAAATTGAAACCCTTTGACCTTTCTACTCTGGCTTATATTAACGTGGTCTAGTATAATGTCATTATTTCAAGCCCAAACGTTTACTTTAATAGGATAGTGAGTGAGACCTTCCCTCATCCAGTGAGGATTTTGCGTACAAAAAATTGTGTTTGTTCACCATTCCTCGCGTAAACTCTGCATCATCGAAAAAAATTTTTGGGAAACATCGGCCTAATTATATATTTTTGATACACATTTTGATACACATAATCGAATAAAAATTTTCAAATGATCCATTTGTTCAAAACTAAATTGTGATAGCACCAATCTTTCTATTCTGTTGCGCTACATTTCAATTGAAGTGCTGTGGATTGGTCCACGGAAAACAACCCTTTTGAATCAGAATTAATTTCTCAACTCACGTAATCCCTATTGAAATCCAAGGTGATTTGTTACTCCCTTTCTTTTCCTGACGGAGTAGCAATATATCCTTCGGAATTATTCGCACCACAAAATTCAGTTTCGGTTCGCCGACCAGAATGTATGAAGCAGAAACTGAGACAGCATTCGAGACGTTTGATCTGCATTTCAACTTATTCCTCCCGACAACTCTAGCATGAAAATAACTACCTTGTTATTTTTTGAGTTCGGATTCATCTGTTGTTATTCATTTTGATGTTGTTATTACTCTTATTTTCCTTTGCCTTGCAATGAACAAGAAAACGAAAATAGAAGTGAAATAAATGAATTCGGTAATAACAGGTATACAGAGTGTGAATGTGGAGTATTGAAACCTTGTACATCTCCGCTCCTTCAAAGTTCTTTTCTCTGTTTTGGTTTGGTTGTGGTAAAACGTTGGGAGTAAACGAACATGGTACATGAGTTTTGTGAGACCAGTTGAAGTACTTCTTCTGATTACGAATTGGTATTCTCTCTTTCTCTCTCTCTCTTCCCATTGGTTCATAAAAATGTTCACTACTATGACGAAAACATTTTGCCATGGCATTCTCGTCTATTCGGAATGTATTTATTAGTGAAGGTGGTCATCAAGTACTACTATTTTTAATATGTTAATCGTGTATTGGTTTATATCAATTTATGACCATCCATTGAAAAACCTCACCAGAAATGTGTAGACATTGAGCACTATAGATTTTTCTGGGTTGCCCCAAAGTTGAGATAGCAAATGCGCTCCCATAGATTTGTAAGATGCCTAGAGCCCTACTGCACTGAAGAACATTAGCCGTCCATTGCTCGCATATACAGGGTGGAATAATGATAGCAAAATAAGGCCGATTTTTCTCAGTTGCATTTAGAAACGAAAGGAAAATATGTACGATCTTCCCTTCCAAGACTGATTCTGCATTGTGAGTTTAGCACGGTGTTTCATAATTGAAAATAAATTCTGTTACTCCAGTCAGAACTTGTTCAATACTTTTTGTGGTATTGGCAAGGAATGCAGTGTCATTTTCACCTTTCTGAGTGAATTGTAAAAAAATGATGTATCGTCTTTCTTCGAGTACGCTCACCTCCTATGTTAATTTTTGACATTTGAGCAATTCGTGACAAATACTGTGCCATCAGCTACATAGTGAGTTGAAAATACGTAACATTCGTTTCTGAAATATTTCGTTTATTACGTTTTTCCTAGCATAGTACATCAATTTCATTCTCAAACAAATATAAATGGACATCGATTACCTATTAAACGAAGTATCGCTTGGCCCCTCTTCCCATTTGAGATTTAAGAGTTGGATCTCACCCCATTCAAGGGGTGGAAGTGAAGGTTGAAAATATGTTCAAAATATTTTTCCTCAAAATGAAAATAGTCCTTTTCATTTCTGATTTCGTTCTCATTGGTTTACTCTGTATTTGCAGTGTGGGCTGGCTAGAAGCAAAATGGTTCAGGCCGAGCCGTCCAGAGTGAGATTGAGGTGAAACGACTATTGAGTAGAGTCTGCTGATAGCCGAAACGTACATAATTGATGTGAATTTTTTTTTATGAATTTGAGAAAACTATTCCTGATCGGTGATAATTTTTTTGATGATATTCTCAAAAATGACCATGGTCCTAGGAGTTGTTTCCATTTGAGGAGCACACGGAAAAAACAATGAATGTTCAAAAAAAACATATATATTACGAAAAGCGTTTCTTTACATAATCGAAATTCGGTTTATGAGCAAGTCAGTTTTAGCAAGCAAGAAAAACGGTGCCTTCTAATATGTTATCTCATTTAGGTAAACACGTGTTTCAGTTATCAGATTGGCTTATCAGAAGATATTACTCGGAATACATTATAATTACTTTCTATTGTTCTTCCCGAGTATATGTATTTTCAAATTCACGTTTTTTATATGACTGTTATCAATATTTCCGTTTGTTTAGGTCTGCAGCTTTTCGAGAGGAAAACTATTATTTATACAAATACATTCGAAAAATAATGGACCTTCAAACGTCCATCCATGTACTCCTCATTTGAATGGGGTCGACAATAGAATACAAAGTTTCTACAACTCTTCATTGTTAACGGGTGAACGTAGCGATACATTTCGAACACCCTATGGGGACAATATTTATGAGTATCGTGAGATACGGCAGGTGGTTGATATTTATTCCATATAAAATGCTTGTCCCCTCTTTTTATTATCCTGTTTATTACGAAAGAAATTCCATCAGTTGTCAATTTTCTCATGGTCCGTGCTTGATCTCTTTCCGATTCTTCCGATTACTTTGAACTAGCGTGTTGAAGCTGTTTCATACTGCGTGGTATCTAATACGTTTTCCTTTGAAATTACACTCTGCTCAACCTCATATATGTCCTCTTTATCCGTTTGATGTTTTCTGGTGCGTTTTTTCCCACTGTCTGAATATTCATTAGGGGGTGAGGGCAAACGATGTGGGTTTCATCAATTGCTCTCGAACATCAATAGCGGTAGCGAGAAAAATTTGATATCGAAGGGATATTCGTAATCAATTTGCTAGTCTCAAGAGGCACCGCTATTAAACTCGACTTTTCTTTTGTGAAATACTCCGCAAATGAGAATAATTTTTGGGTCTGTGAATCGAGAAATGATTCCTACAGGTGGATAACAGAAGTTAAGAAGAACGAATTAATCGTTGTTTGCGATCGGAATGGAATCGATTTGGATAGATCTTCTAGATACAGATATATACAATTCTGTGTCAATTCTAGGAGTTCTAACGAGATATAGGATGAGTTTCGGCATTCTGATCTTATACCGCATATTGCAGTTTCAAATGAACCACACACGTTCTGGAAAACTTTCTTCAATATCAAAATGGTGTCATCATAAGATGATGCTCTCGATATCAACGGGTGTTCAATGCATCAGATCGCAAGCAAAAAGGAAACGTTTAAAAAGAGATGTCTGATGTAGGAAGACGTTACTAGAAAAGAGTTTCTCCTTTGGTATTACCGTTTATTAAGGAAGATTGGTCACTATAACGGCACAGATACCACCTGCCTTCGAATATAGTTCTCATGTATGGGGCTCGACACCAAAAGGTTCATTCAAGCTTCTCGATTCGATTCAGAGAAAGGCAATCCGTCCTGTTGGTAATTCTATGCTTACAAACTCGCTGACCTAGTTGGAGCATCATAGAGCGGTCGGAAACTCTCTCTTCTATAGATATTTTTTTCAATAGAACAGCTGAACTTCGAATCTCCTTGCCGAAGGGGGTTTTCCTGAGCCTTGCAAACTTCAAAAATTTGAAGTGAATGTTAATCCGTATCTCCTCTACCTTCATTCACGCTGTGTTCTTTTAACATTACTGGGCTCTCTTCCGTATGGATCTGTATAAAAAAATTACAAAAAAAAGATACCAGGACATGATATGAATTATAAGATTTCCATTGATTCTTTCAGAGAAAGAGATATCAAATAAAAAAATTAATCGATTAGAAAAACAAATTCAAATGAGAAGATAAAATGAACAGAGCAGTATTTACAAATACTTCCAATCCATATCTTCCATTCACAGCAATGACTCAGATAGTGAAGAGAATTGTTTCAAACTCGAGAAATATACTAACATGCAATACTTGTATCGGTATTCGAAACATATTATGTAAGTTCACTTTGTTACGGTCTCCATCACATAAACACGTACACGAACTTCTGTAATAAATATGAACGTGTTACAGCATATCGGATATTTACCACATACTTTTACCGATATTGAATTATACCCGTTTCCAGAACAGTAACGTTGACAAGGGATTGTTTGCACTTTATTTCACGATACATTCACTGGAAGTCTTATAAGTACCCCAACTGACAAATTGATTTATATCATAAGCTCGGCTTTATCGTTGCTCGTAATCAGATTTGGGTACACATTACTCACGTTTCCGTGTCATGTTACGTAATTCATTGCCTTTTCGAAGAATACGGATGAATAGACGGCTTCAAGATCCAATTTTTGTGAGCACGCACTGAAAACACCTTTGATATTTACTTTGTTTGGACACGGAGCTTGGGAAAGAATTCAATAGCACCGATCAATACACCTGCAACACTTTATTATTTATTGTTACTGCGATTTTTTATGTTCATTCGGATACATTTTCATGGGACTTCATACTTTCATCTACGAATTTCATGAAAATTTGAGATTTGTTCAAGAGAATAAGAAGGACGATGAAATAATGAGTACGGAGTACGAACATACTCGATTTATTCGGGAAGGGAAAATAGTGCATACCTTACTCAAATCATCATGTATATCTTCATTCTCTACAATCGAGGGATGTCTTCATTTCGATATAATAGTGCAGGATCGTATTTTGAATTTTTGGCGAAAGAATGGAGTCAAATATTTGGCGATTGTTTCCGAAGGTTCCCAAATCATCGGATGTGAATTCTAGAATAAGGATGGATGTTGGGTGAATTTTTTTTCATTCATAAATAGAAATATATTCCTTCGAGTAATATGACAGTGGAATTAACAGTGACAGTGGAATAACTCTACAAATGAGAGATCTATGATCGGTTGAAATTCAAAATTAGATACAAAGAGTGATCAGAATGTCCATGTTCGAAAAACATCGCATTCACGAATTCAATGCAAGGCAGCTGTTTCGACCCACAATAGGTATTCTCAGTGTCACTCGGCTGGACTTGCGAATAAAATACATTTTGAGTTGCCTGACTTTTTCGAGGCCAATACTGAAATCTGATGCAGAAGGCCGCACCGAACATCCAAGCTGTTACAACGTTAAGAATCGTTTTCGGTCTGCTTGCAAACATGGCTACAACCCTAAATATCCAATACCCATTCTGCACCAGATTTCAGTATTGGTCTTGAAAGAGGCAGGTACTTCACAATCCAGCCGAGTGCTACTGGCGAGACTTCTGGTGGGTCGAAAAAGATGTCTGGCATTAGGTTCGATAGCGCAATGTTTCTCGAAAATAAAAATTTTGATTCCTATTTGGGGTTGCAGCCATCTCTGCAAGTGGATCGAGAACTATTCTCAATCGCTATGGCTCGAGTGGAACAGCTTGGTTGTTCGATGCGGCCGTTGTTAGAGACATAGGTGTGTTGGAAGTTTGAGATGTCGGAAAAATCTATTCCATTCCATTCCAGTATTGGACTTGAAATAGACAGACAGTTCGAATGGCATTGACTATCACTGAGGAGACCTCTGGTGAGTCGAAACAGCGGTAGACATTGGATTTGTGAGTGCAATGTTTCTTTCGAACCTTTAAATTCTGATTTCAGTAACGTCATGATTTTATAACTTACATACAAAAGTTGTTAGGGAGAGGTAGATGAAAGGGTCCCAAATATAACTCTCAAAGTTTTTTCAGCCGATTTTTATCTAGATGAAAATTTCAACTGTGGAATTGTTGAGCAATTTAGTGAAATCGATATCACTCAATTCTTTGTAATTCATATTTCTGTCGGTTGAATTTGATCTATCGTGGTTTTTATCAGTTGTTCAAATTGTGTAAATTATTCTGAGGCCCACGAGTCTGTATGAGTGACGGCGGGGGATATCAGAAAACCAGAAAAAATTTCAAGTTTTTTCACATTGGATACTCGAGATAGAATTTACGAAAAATACAAGAAAAGAAGACAAACACAGTAACAGTATGTTTTAGATCTGGTGACAATAACACAGCGACTTACCAGATAGTCGAGTCTTCATTGTTATAAGATTTGATGATTCGTTTGTTTAGAGGTCAAACAAGTGAAAATATATTTTTTCTCATGCTCATTCAGTTGATCGAAAGATATAATCTTAAGTATTGAAAGAATCACATTGCAATAATTCCATAATGGCTAATGGCTACCTGAAAACACAAAAATGTTTATTTTCAAATGCAATGTCATTTCCTGAAATAATTAGCTCTTTGTGAACTCGTCGATTGGGAGGATGAGTTCATTGCACGAATGAATGCATTTTGAATTCGAGACGTGATAATTTTCCTCTAATATTTTCAATACTACATTTTTCCTTATAGATCTCATAACCGCTTCATTTGAAACTTTCTGTAGAGACCTCAACAAAAAGTTTCAACTTTTACACCAAAGTTTCCAATCTCATCGTTTAACCGCTTCAATGTCACGAAACTTTCGCAACAAAATTCGGTGAAAGGCAAAAAACACAACATATTCCAATATCGGAACTGGGACTCGTAGTTAACAAAAGTTTTTCGCAAAGTGCCTGGTGTTTTTTACGCAGCACAATCATTAATACTATTACTTTTCATCTCGCGTCGTTTTGATATCACGTAAACTGAAGGATCCCGAACATTATATTAAAGTTTGTTATTATTCTCATAGAAACGTTTCTCCAAGCTGTTACCGTCTTTTCCCACTTCTTGTCTTGCCTGTGAGTACTGCTTAATGCATTGTTCCTGCCTCAAATGAATCCTGAAGTGGTAACGAAACTTCTCCGAGAATAACGTGTACATTAATATTTCACAACACATTTCCAAAGTTTGGGAATACATGTGCATATTGAGCATGCATACATTGGAAATGAGATTCTTCATTGAAATATGAGTATTTTTCATCAATATAATCGGAATATATAATCGGGAGCTTCACATCTCTACTCTTTTTTTCGTGTTCGATAGTTTTCTGATGAGATTGAAAATGCAGCTCTCGCGATATTGAAACTGATACTTGTTTCTGACCAAAAATCATTCACGTTCTGTTTCGTTGATGAGAATTTTGGAAAACCATATTATCATCACTTGAAAACGATTCGAATACATTTAGGACAACGCATAATATAATTCAATTTAGTCGATTATAGGTCATATCATTATTCATTAAATTCAGCAATGTTAATAATTCTTGCCGCAGGAGTAATATTTCGAGAACATTCATAAATGATATTCGATCGTATTCATAATTACCAATTATCACTCGAATGTTCATAACTATATACAGGAAACCCTGCGGTATTGATAAATATTTATGCTTATGGCAACAAGTATAATCAGAAAATGCACGCGCTCAAAAATGGAGCAAGCTATCATACCCATGTTTGAATATCTGCTCAAGCGAACATCGATCTGACAAGTTCAAGTTCATTTTGATGAAAAGATGAAAGATTCTCTTTCATATAAAAAATACTGTGAAACAAAAAACAAGAAAGAGTTGACAAAATGGCTGAGGCGTTTAGTATCACTACTTTTGTTCGGGTGTGAAGGCCGCCGCCTTTTGGAATTTCTTCCCGACGTTTCGCTGGCGCGAGTGGCTATGGCACTGGAAGACTCTCTGAGGGAGCTAGTCTACTTGTTTCCGAGTAATATCGTCGGATTTTTCAGACCATGTCTCACGGGGAGTTATTTTCAATGGAGGGAAAACTTCTAGAAGCAATTATACAGGGCTTTTCATGATGAGCACTAATTAGCCGTTTCTGGCAAACTATTCAACAGATCAACCTGAAAATTTTACAGTATTTTAGACGATGCGGCGTTGTCGCTTCTACTATAAAGTAGCGGCTTCTTTGATTTTTCAAATGGAACACCCCGTATATAATATCATATTATGATTCATTATCACCTTGTCAACAAAATCTTATACTATTTCCCTATACCAATCTATTACCGTTTAGAAGATATAAATTAATTTCGATATATTTTTAACAAACATGAACTTTTATAAATGCTGATAATCTTGAACTCTCTTCCACTAAAACGATCAAATTTGAAATTGAGTGGAGTGATATCATAAGGATCTTCACTCCTAGTCATATTTTCATTTGCCTCACACAGGGTCTTCAAAAAATGCAGATACTTTGATCTCATGAAAAAATAAGTGGAACTCAATTTTTTCAAATTTAACACCCTGTATATTTCAACATTTCTGAGCTCTACATTCAATTTGGGATTGACTTTGTTCAGATAATACTGTTTCTATTTTGAACCGTTTTCGAGATGAACTGTTTCAAACGGAAATTGACATGGTTTCCTTGTTCATCACCCATTTTTTTTTAAACAGATTTCGTTTGATGTTTCTCAAGTAGGCACAGATAATACAATGAAAAGATAATTATTAAAATACTCTTCAACCATCGAATGAAACTCATCTTCAAACAATAGTTTTATTAACGCTGAAACACGAACTGAAAATAATACACCCATAAATCAATGATTTAATTTAATCGTCAGTGTATTTCAGAATATGTTCAAACACATCTCCACCTCTACTCAAACAAACATGTGATCTCTTCAAAAGATTGTCATGTGTAGCGCTTCTGATCAAGTCTGGAGTCATACTATTGAAAGCAGTTGTAACTCTCGATTTCATATCTTCCATTGTTGTTATTGGAGTAGAGTAAACCATATTTTTAATGGAACCCCACACGAGATAATCTAATGGATTGCCATCTGGTGTTCTAGGAGGCCAACAAAAAGGTCCATTATTACCAATCCGTTTGTGTTCGAAGATTTCAGTTAGATCTTCGCTGACTGAATGAGAATTATGGGGTGGAGCACCACTCATTTGGTACCATATACGTTCTCTTCTTGGTCCATTATTTAAAATCATTTGAATTACATTCCTCAGTAAATCTTCATATTTTGATGCATTGAAATTATCATCATAAAACTTGATATAAAAAATTGACCCATTCTTTATGGCACAAAATACATTGAATTGCTCTCTTTCTTGAAAACCCTTCTGGCGGACAACATGGGGATTTTCCCCAATATGACTGTTGTGTCTATTGAAAACTCTAGTTTTCATGAACTTGGCCTCATCTGTCCATAAGATATCGTCAAGAAAATGTTCATCCTCTTGAGTCTTGACAAGTAACCATTCAAAGAATTCCACTCTACGAGGTAAATCAGTCTCTTTCAAATGTTGGACGCAGTAGGAATTTATAGGGATGCCATTTATGATTATTAAGAATTCGACAAATTGTCGAGTGTATACCTATCTCCCTTCCAGCCTCGTGCAGAGAAGCATTTGGAAATGCATGAAAGTATACCAAAACTGCTAAACCATTGTCATCATCATCCACTATAGTCTTCTTACGAATGATTTTTGGACGGAAGGTTCCATTCAATCTACACTTTTTTAGCAGTCGATTTATCACATTATTATTCGGCTTCGGAAGTCCTTTGGAAGGTGAAAATAATCTGCCGAAAGCTTGACGGAAAAAATGAAAAACTAAAACTACAGCTTCGAAGTGTCCATACTATAATTTATATTCTAGATATTGAGTCAGGACAACTGGTAGTTCATTCATGTGCCTACAGATACGGTCAAGAGATAGATCTCTCTAGATTTGAAAGTGAAATGTTCACCTAGTGAATGGAATTTTATTATAAATAAACCCATTATCCTTCAAGCCATACAAACATATCCTGATCATGCTGTCAGATTCAGGTTATAGGTGCTATCTATAGTCGAAAAAGAAAAAGTTACTTATATGTGATTCGGAGATCATCGCGCCATATATGTAGGAGAATATTCGTACTCAATTAATTTTTTTCTGTCTGTGGAGCAAACGTTTATGAATAATATTAATATTTCAATAGAGAATGAATGAATATTTTTGGATGTTACTTGAAAATATATTGGAAATAGTTCTTCGAATGTTTATTCTGTCTATAAAAACACTCATATTTTTGAGATTCGAAGTCATGCTTGATTATTGCCCAATGCTTTCTGTCCTCTCCCTCATGAACAGTCATCACCCGAAGACGATTGCGGATACCAGAAATCGAAACGTCGTGAGTACACTCAACTTGAAAATTGGTCTCAACATTTATTCATACTATTTCATTTATTTCTTTATCTATTTTTTTGACTAATTCCACATTCAACATCTCAATTTTCTTGTCACGATATTATTTCGACTAATATTTCATTTTCGATATCTCGATTTTTTGTAACAACATTATTTTCTTTGATCATCAAACCTTGATTTCATTATCGAGCAAAAATTCCATTTTAATATTTCGTTTGTATTTGGTTTGTATTTTCATCCTTTCGTTCTTAGCAACAGGTTTCAATAGAGTTGATAATATAGACAATAGAAGTCCGAACCATTACCATTCAGCAAGGAACATTGTCAACCACATTCAAGCGAATATACTTTTGTTATTGGATCATTATGATTACTCCTCCAATGTGAAAGTAAGGAGTTTGTGATTCATGCCAATCTCTGTTGTTAGACATAGAATATCCCATACGAAGACGAAAAGTGAATCATTTCTCTTTCGAGAAAAATATAAATAACCGAGGCTGAAGTGAACTATATTCCGAGAGGAAAATTTCATCAAGATTTGTATACAATTCTATTCATTTCAATTAACAAACATTCCGAATATTTTCATGAAGTGAACTAGAAACGAATATTTGCAAGATTAATTTCAATACATTCTGTGTTTCAATTATGCATTGCATATACGCGACGAGAGGAGTCAGGACGCTTTCACAAATGTCAATATTGTTGTCCTTTGAGAATAGCATTTGTCTGAGTAGAGATCAAAATATTTGACAATTTACATAGCTTGTTATGAATGATGCGTTCGGAATGCCAATCATGTTTTATAGATTTCTGATATGTTTCATATAGATTGTTGTAAAATGGCAACATTTGAATTTCTCACTGAAATAAAATGGCATTTTCGACATAATAACTGACTGGCCTCGAGTGAAGGAAGGAAGTGAATACCTATGAAGTGTAATAACTGTACTATCATATCATGGATTACCCGTATTTCGTTGGTGTGTACACGTAAGCACTTCATGAATTCCGATGGGAAGAATGAAGTTTCAAATAAAAGGAAAAGACGGAGTCGGGTGATTGCCGACCTCGTCTTCTTCTGAATGAACAATTGGTCACTTTCTAACTTGAAAGTAGGTTAGGAACGAGCACTGTTTTGAATTATCGTGAAAAAAATTGGTATCGACTTCAAGTAGCACCAAAATAGCTATGATAGTTTTTCCGGAACTGAGACGAATACGCAGGTTCAAGAATTGTTGTTAGAGGAAGTATTACTACTATCAAATACTCAGTTATAATCGAGAGCTCCATAAATCAACTGAATTTCCTGGAGATCGTTATTGACTTCCTCATATGAGACTGAAAATAATATTCCAACAAAAACTTTTTTCGTTATGTCTGTCTTTTCTCATAGAAACACCAGTAGTAACAATCCATTAGTACTATGGCTATCTCATGGGATCGATTTGCTGATTGCTCTCACACAAACAACACATTTCTTCGAATAGATCATCCAGAAAGGTTATCATTCCGGACATAAGAAACAAACATATGTGTATCGAGGTCTCCTTCGAGAATGGTTCTGAAACATTTCCTTCGAACAGAAATCGAAAATGTATCTGACCCAAAACACTGCATCCCATCATACTCGAGATGTAGATTTGCGTAGAAGAATCCCGCGGGTCATATAGGCTCGGGAAATATATGTAAGGCATTATATCTGCTTGTGAAGATTCTTGTCACTTTTTCTCAGCTGAATGAACGGACTTTATGAAAAGACTTTTTTCTGAAAGGGGCCTTTTCGAGATGAGATTCGAATAATATTGCATCAGAAAATCTTGTTGGAGAATGTTATTCGATTGGATATGACGTGCCTATTCCAAAAAATGTTATTTATAGTAAGTGCGCGACTGTTTCGCCGTTTCTTGATTATTGTTCGGTGTTTCTTTCGTGTTCTTCATATGAGAATCGAATTGAAATATCCTGTGACTCGAATTTATATGAATTTGAATTCAGATACCTGTAAATAAAGATGAGAATGTGAACTTCAAGGCTAGTAATTTAGTCTTGGAGTTTACAATTTCTCTCTTTTGAAATTCGAATATAGAGAGTAACTCCGCTTTCCGTGGAACCAACAAAATTTAGTTAAGTTTAGTTCTATATTGTCGTACCGTTTTGATGGCGATGAATATGGTCCATTTTAAGGAGGAAGAGATATTGCTTGCTGAATGGTAATGGTTCGGACTTCCATTGTCTATATTATCAACTCTATTGCTAAGAATGAAAGAATAGAAATACAAATCGAGTGAGAAAATCGAATCAAAATCAAATTTTTTTGGTCAGTAATGAAATTGAGGATTGATTGATCAAAGAAAATAAGAAAATAATGTTGTTACAAAAAATCGAGATATCGATTATGAAATAAGAGTCAACAAAAATTATATGAAGAAATAAATTAAATAATATTGTGACAAGAAAACTAAGACATGGGATGTGAAATACAAGTCACAAAATGTAAATGAAGAAATAAATGAAATATTATGAAAAAATGTTGAAAGCATGTTTCAAGTTGAGTGTACTCAGTGTACTCTTTGCTCAATTGATCCTCGATTTGATTATTGACAAAAAAAATTGATTTTGATTTTCTCACCTGATTTTTATTTTTATCCTTTCGTTCTTAGCAACAGGTTTCAATAGATTTAATGACATAGACAATGGAAGTCCGAACCATTACCATTCTACACTATGCCAAGTTTGTTGACTGGATTTCGTAGGGGAAAAATTTCAAAACAAAATAATAATTATCCGGATTCGAATAATGCATTCTAAATCGGTTGGTGTCCGAGCGAGCTACGTGCCCGTGTTTATTGGATTGTCTCTTCACATTCAATTCCCGTTTCCTGGCGGGACTTAGACAATAGGTATCTGGTGGATACGTAGATAGTAGTCTTAGAAGGTGGAGTTTGTTGACCGAATACACCGACCGATCTGATAACACTGGGTTCATTGAAGTTGCCCTACGGTTAAAATAACGAATGTGGTGCCGAAAGATATTCCAGATCGCTATGAAATTTTGAATCGTTAGCTCCCTCCTGCAGGCACAAGATTTGCCTTCCAGACACACTCTTCCAAATGATTGGACATTCCTCAACTCATAATGATGAATGTATGTATAACAAAGTATAACAGCAGTCTATCAAATCTTTTCAGAGCGATATCCTGGAAAAATTATAAAAATAATTGGAGAAGATAGGTATGATTTTAAATAACATACAATTTTTTTTTAAATTCACTCCTTCGAGCAATGGAAGAGATGAAATAATATTTTTTTATTCAGTAGTGTACGATCTCAATAATATCGGAATTGTGTTCTCAATCTAGAATATATAAACATTTCCTTTCAGAGTTGTGTAACTCAAGTATGTTAACCCAAATAAGTCTGATTTGAGTTCTGTCCAAGTCCAAGTTTAAGTGCTAATGCATATATCAAGTTCTAAAAAATATGTTCCCAACCATATAGCTAACACATTCGATTTGATCTGGAAAAAACGTGTGAAATCTGCATGAGTTTTTTGAGTTGAGCTATTCACCTTCTTGTTTTCGTTTTTTTTCGAACTGTGCCGATGAGGAAATCGGAAGCGATGACCATTCGCACAAACTTTTCGCAGGCAACCAATGACACAAGCATCGCTGAGTCGTATATGCCGTTGCGAGAAATGAACGCGCGGAATACTCACAATAAGCAACCCAAATTCAGTTGCCCTTGACTATATAGGAAACAACAATAATTCAACTAACATGGATACTTTACTGTCCTCAACCAATACGTCCATCTACCAATATAATCGAATGCTTCATATGCAAGCAAAGAGGACACTTGGCAGCGAACTGCTCGAATATTGAGTTTTGGCCTGATTCCATCCCAATTGAGGATAATGGCACCCAAACACCAACAGCACAGCCAACCGAATCACCTCAACCTGACCAGGAAATTCATTCACGAGCTAATGAAACGCATTGATTGCTATTGTCAACCGAAAAACCACTGATGCCACATCCTCACAAGTAACATAAATACAAGGAAAATTTTGCTGATATCTCGACACTCGAAAAAAGTTCATTGGATCTCTATAGCAATAATCCTAATAACTTTTCCACTCTAGTCGACAACCTGTTGGCTTTCCTTGGGAACTCTTATGGAATGAAAGATTTCTCGAATGAGGCTCCATACTTCACAGATGATACAGAATCATTTCTATCGACTATGCACATCACTGATGCCACCTCTTCACATGGTACAGAAAAAAACACACTGAGAACAAATACAAGAAAGATTTTGCTGATATCCTCTTGGCTTTCCTTGAGAACTCTTATGGAATGAACGATCTCTCAAATGATGCTCCACACTTCACCGTTGGAACAGAATCACTTCTATCGACTATGCACATCATTTATCTTTACCTAACTGACGTAGCACTCGAGAATAGGTTATCTACATTCAATAGAAATTGAAACAGGAGCAGACAGAAAGAGCTGAATCCACTGGAAGCAAAATTCCACCCAACTTCATGCAATTCGAGCAACAGTATCTCCATACCACTAACTTCACCTCAATGGAAAAGAGAAGATAATTATACACAGTATACGAATAGGACATACCAGAAAAACTCACGTATATAATAATATGATGTCTTCCCAAAATATCCCAATGTGCATAATCATTAATATACGAATAACAGTGAAGCACATTCACGTTGAGTGTCCACAGTTTTTGAAAGACCGCAGAGAATACCACATTAACAAAAATCAATATCCTTCTCTTCCTGAGAGACAATGCCGTGTAAAACAATACCTGATACTTTGTTACAACTATTGACTCAAATGAAATAATATTGTACCAAGAAAATTGAGATATCCGATGTGAAATATTATTCGAAAAATGTAAATGAAGATATAAAACAAATAGTATGAATAAATGTTGAGACCAAGTTTGATCTTGACATTTATTCATACTATTCAATTCAACCTTTTGTTTGGATTTGATTACCTTATTTGATTTGTATTTCTATCCTTTCATTCTTCGCAACAGGTTTCAATGGAGTTAATGGAGGTCCGAACCATTATCATCATTCTTAATCCTATCTCCTAAAGGTAAGGATTTTTTTTCTCGAGAATTTCTTCCGTATCAAGTAATGACTCCATCTTTCATGATTGAAGTATGCTATATAGAGTCAGTGAGAAGGCCTAGAAGCAAGCTCGCACAAATTTATCACTCATCTAGTCACTAAAAGGAAAAGTAGTTGTTTCTGATAGACTACTCCTCTCCTACAAAATTATCGTATTCACATATCACTAGAAAATGTTTTGCCGGTTTTCTGATGATATTTAATGAAAATTGTGTTTACATTCTTGATTAATTTTCAGAAGAAACTATCGGAAAATTACATCAAAACCCTATTTCCGTATTCTGAAACTGTAAAATAACTATTCAATCAAAATAGTTATTTATGTATCAAGTGTAAAGTAGATGTATATTCCATCGAGCAACTCACAAACGGATTTGGGCGTGAACATTTATTCATAGCCGTGGTGTATACACTCTTTCGTGTCATACTAGTACGTTATTACTTCAACAGTATGAAGATTCGAAAAACTTGAAGATTCCATTCGATTTCAACTAGATAATATTTTTGATAGGGAAACGTTTACATGCGGAAATAAGTGTGTACGGGTATAAGTGAACTGTCACGTAGTTGGCGATCGAGCAATGAAATTAATTAAGAACTAGTTCGATATAAAATATATAATCGTAACCTTGGGAAAAACAAATGTATATTTCTATCACTTCATCGATTTTCCATAAAATCCATTGCATTTGCTGAAGTTGCTTCTTTTACTGCAACAGTATCAAGATAAACTTAAATATATTGATTTTTGATACCAAGTTCCATGAAAATAAAATCATTTCCGCAACAGCAGACAAGGAGATTATCTATTCTCAACAATAATGAATTTATCATTAGAGCGCGCAGTTGCCCCGGAACCCAGTCGGAATATCTAATGTTCCATCTCCTTCGTCTGTATTTATGAAAACAGAATATACACCGTCTGGCAACATTTACCAATAATAATAAATTACTCTTATTGCTTTTTAATAAAGTGCGGAGGGGAAGCCCTTCCGAAGCGAACGGTAACATCTGAAGCCATTATTCATTTCCATTTTATCTTATGAAATATTGAGTGGAGAGGAATGTTATGAAAATATAGGGAAGCTACTCTGGGAAACAGTTGTTTAACCTCAAATTAGGCTCGTCGTTGAATTTACGGTTATGATGTTCCCTTTGCTCTTCTGTTCGATATGAAATCATCCATTAGTGAAAGCTCCAGTGAGTCTACCACAGAAAAAGAAAAATTATGTTTTATAAAGGCTATGCCTAGAACACTACTTTAAGAAGCCACTAAGAAAGTTTTTTATTCGCAGGAATGCTCAACAGTTGATATTACAGTTGTTAGCATCTCAGTTGAGGAGATGATTTGACTGAAACCGTACCGGAACTGTGAAATGATAGTTGATCAGTTGGAAACCAGAACATTCCTTGGCAAGAAATTGCACAGCGTGACCATTCATTTCAACGGCATGCTCTAGGAAAGAGAAGTTCAACTGAACTCCAGTCTCAGTGTGAAAGAGAGGGAAAACTGAATTAACCAATCGCAATGGAGCTGCCAGAGGTCAATGATAACGGTGCTTTTCACGGAGAGTTGCGTCCATTGCAGGGATTGAAGTGGCATTTTTAATCTCTAGGGATTGAAAATTAATTTTTAACCTCTGCAAAGAACAGTTGGACACAGCTGTTGCAGTTGAGGTGCTGGCAAAGATCTGATCAGGAACAATTTTTTTCACATGAAAATGCAGTAAGTATTACAATTTACCTTACAATTTATTGCACAATGAATAGGGCGGGTCTTGTTGTCCATTATAACAGAACTTACGGAGTGTAGAATATCACGATGACAGGATGAAGTTTCACAAAAGTACTCTCGATAATTCACCTCATTTGATTCATTGAAATGTGTTGAATTAGAATTCACACTGAGGTCTCAATCTGTGTGCTCCTTAGGTGTTGCCACAGGGAAATAATTTGTGACTTTACGCCGGGGTCCCTACTCCCCAGGTTCCATCACGAGTCCTTTTTATGGAGTGGTCAGATTGAGACCTTAGATTGAGAGGGAATTGCCATGAATTTGTGTTATTATCGAGAGATATCACACAAGCACTATTAGCAAGTGGATAATTCTCTCGGTGGAGGGCTCCGTGAATTCCAGTCGTACGTATTTTCAAACCAGTGCGATTTTCAAAGGTTTCGGAGGAGTTTCACACTGATGACATTGTCATTCTTCAAATATGATCGATATTTGATGGAAATCCATATTCCAGAATACTTTTCCCTCTAAGAATCACAGTATGATAAGTTCAACGAAACAGTGTCACATGTTTTCCTACACCAAATGATTTCGAAGAAACTGATGTTTATTAACGAAGCTGTTGTATAGCAAAACACGTTTGGCGGTTTTTCGAACCTTATTAAAGTGAATATCTTACAGGAAACCGGAAAGGTATGCTACCGTAATATATGAGTTGAGAGATAGCCACAATATGTGTCCAAAGTTATTTGGTGAAGTGTTTTCGAGTACTGACTGAAATTTGACTGCTTCCAGGTGTTATGAATTCCAGTAAAGGTGAATATTGATTTTCTCGAATATAATGAATTTCGGAGGAGACTGGTTGTGGAACGCTTAATGGATATTACTGGTTGATTCAACAGAATCAGTGAAATCTGTCACACTGACAGCCACACTGAAACTGCCAATGTGTTTGTCATGGTCATAGACATTACAACTGATTGACTGGCCTTGAGGAGTGAGCAGGATGGAATACTTCCAGTTCACCATATCACTTCAATGTGCATATGCTTCCTCTCTCTCTATTGTATTCCGCATCACATCATGTGGAAAACTGTTATGAAGGCCAGTCCATTAGTTGAAATGTCTGTGGTCATGGTCGGGAATGAGATGCCTAGGAAACCCTGGTGTATCTACTTATACCTGAAGAATTTTGGGATAAACTTGGCGAAAACCGATTGCTTGATTTCTGAGATCACAAAGGCTTCAGATCGCTATTGTAGATGGCGATCAGTCATATACCATATGAAGCTTAATTTTCAGTAGATAGAAATGTGCAACCGAATATTCTACTACTGTCTATTATTTGCCTACTGAGATTCTGACAGTACTGACAGCCAATCAAATGCGTTTCAGAAAACGTGCATGTAACGTGGAAAGCTACCGTTGACCTGTCAATACTGTCACCTGCTACCTCTACAAGTTTTTAGTGTTTTTGTTTTTAAATCAGTTTGTAAGACAAGACTCTGATTCCGAGAAAATATACTTCACCCATTCACCTGAGAATGTACGACAAAATTTATGCTAATGTATTGAAAGTGATAGACTGTCTTGGAATAGGGGATACACACATCAGTTATGCAACGGTTCAAAATACGTATCACATCGATATTTCCTTTATTTAAACAAAACTTTGTTTTCAATATCTCATTGATAAGAGCTACTGATGTTTCCTCCTCGATATAAGACTTTCGCTCAAGGTGAAACGGATAAAATTAGCTACAACGCAACATTCATTTTATTATTTTGGGGCGATTTGTTTAGTACTTACCTTAGGTACTGAATAAAGATGAATATCTGGATCCCCGGATTTTGACTGACCAGACAAAATACGAAATCTTCTACACATCGTGAAAAAGTACTTGAAATAACTTCAAAACTTATTCTACTTATATATACTTTTAAACACTGTTGAGTGCGAAGATATGATTTCAGTTTTCATTGACATCAATAAACCTCAAAGTTACGTCAATCTGACAAAACCGACATTTGACAGATTTTCGAAAATGCTCATATAACGCCCCCTATACAAAAATTAGAAAGCTTTTGTAATCGTCGATTGTTTTTCGCCAAGAAATTCTAAACAATATCGAATCACTAGATACACCAGGGTTTCCTAGGCATCTTAGTCGGGAATTTTAACAAAAGCTGTTTTTTCTTGTTTAACCGCATTCAAGTTTGATTTCGAACCGCTTTCAATCGTGACGTAAACATTCATGTACTCAAGAAAACATACCATTTTGAAACTAAATGATGAAAGTGTCAAAATAAACCGAACCGTTCTTATAGAAGCTTTCAAAACATAATGAACCGTATTCATTTTTTACGTCACTGATTCCACAACAAAATGTTCGGTTTCAAAACGCATTGAGCACGGTTCTTCAAGAAAAAACAGCTACCATTAGTCAAATATATCTGTCACACTGACATCCACACTGGAACTGCCAATGTGTTAGTTGCTCATGGTCAGGAATTGCTCATCAATATATCTTAAAATCCGCTGACTTCATTGGTGTTAGGATCCATCAAAATATTAGGAAGTAACATTTTTTTCTACTGAAGATGATAATTCAGCGGAATTCGCTTCTAGTCAGTTTGGTTTTAGGGTAATGTGATAACAAATACAAGGAATGGAAAAAACACATGTATTTCTCATACAGACCGTTATATTATCATCAAGATGTGGATCGAAATCATTTATATCATATCGATTCCTAATGAGATACACTTCGTTAAAAAGCTAGCTTTGCTGTTGAATATGTGCGTTTGAATACTGACTGAGTGGAATCGAGTCACAGAACAATGACGTCGAATGATTCTACTTGTGTTTATGTACCTACGGTGGCAAATATGTCAGTTCTTTGCAGTTGTTTCTCTTACTGATTGAAACTTTTCCTAGAGATCATTTACCCTAACACCAAAGTGATATTTTTGCAACCGACGCGCGTTTCGCTAACAAGGTTAGCATCTTCAGGAGAAGACGCTAACCTAGGAAAAGTTTTCAACTTTTACACCGAATGTTCCAATCTCATCGTTTATTTTTTTCCTGATGAAAAACTCAGAACTGAATCTATCGTAACTGAAACCACCTTATGACATCAATGGCTCTTATTATTATAATATATAATATAATGGTATTATTTTTCAAAGTATTCTCTAAAAGTCAATTGCCATGGGATTATACAATTATCATAACTTGCAAAACCGTCTTATGAATTATTTTTGCACTCTTAAGTGTTCATGGTATGATGTTTAATGGATTGAATTATTGATGCAATGAATTTTCAGCCTTCATCTATTTCTCCAGTAGATCTAATGATGGTGTTTTATTGCCTTCTCGTAGATATTTCCAGGGATCCTTCCGTAACTTCCGATTAGTACCTACTAGCAATATCTCACCGATAAGAATTATACTTTTTCAACACGAATGTAGCTTGCATTTCGCTAGATCTACAGCTGCGTAAACTTTGAGTTGAAGTCACTGTTTACTTCTTGCCAAGATAATTATAGTTCTTGAACAAGGTAAACAGTAATGCTCACCTGGAAGTACGGAACGCAATCCAAACTATGTGAAATTCTATACTCATACACATAAATGGAGAGAACGATTAGCTCAGTGGTTTCATAGCAATTAGCTGTAGTCCTAGCCGTATGAAACTTTGCTAGAATATTTGCCGATCAAGAGGGTTTGTTACCTAATTGAAGGTAATATGCTGATTCGCTAAAGTTCATTTTTGTTATAAGTTATAAGGATGCTATTGTAGCCAGTCATTCGGATAACTTTATATTGCAAAATCATCTCAGATGATTTCAATGCGTTTATCAGTTATATGTACATATTTTTGATTCACCCAGATTCCCCTACATATAATTCGAGCAAAAGAAGGAAAATTCCTAATATTTCGAATGATCCGATTAATTGAAGGACATCGTTATAAAGAAGAATTCAACTGAAAATGAATTACCATAATGATGTTATTCGGAGGGAAAATGTTTCATTCAAATTTGATGAAAATAATATCTCACCAAGCTTGAAGTCTCGACATCTGTATCTATCTATATAAACGCTCTTTCAGAAAAAATTGAATCTACACTGATTGTCGAGGATCCTGAATATTCTTTCGATTCTCAGTTTTTTGAAATACGCGAAGGGAGAAAAATTCGTCCCTCATAATCGAATGCTGGTATCAATCTAACAATGGTAATAAAACTAATTGGTCGATGCACCAGAGCGGCAATGTTACTGTTCCTCTTCAGTTTCTTTGTAGCTTATGTCAATAGAACCTCAGAATTTTATTGAAATATTATAATTTTTCAACGGAATCTCAGAATTTTATTGATATATTATAATTTTTTAACGGAATCTTCGTTATTTTGCAATTCCATAAGAGCAACCAGCATAATGAATGCACGAGTCCGTAGGACCATTTTTATCGAGTAATCTGATGTGAGGACAAAAAATTTATACTTTTATTCAACTAATATCAGTGAAAGGACTCTCATTATGATCATTCAATTGAAAGAACAATTATTGTAGGCTCACTAGCATACTTGCATTTTCTAGTTTGACAATAGTTGCTCTCTTACTAGATTCATAATCATTCACAACCCATATAAAATTTGATTATCAGATCCTCTGATTTGACATGGATAAATAAGGAGTGGGTTTGATCAGCGCAGATGCTATTCAACAGAATCTTCATGCTTGTCACACATAGCAAAATGTTTCGTCTGATATCAATGAAAAGTACCTCAGTGTGTGAAAAATAAGAAAATTTCTCAAAAGATTCATTATACCTCTCAGGTATGATTCAGAAATCGACAAATTTCACTTGAGTAATGATTTCACCAAACTCTCCTTTAGGACATAGCTGTGAATATTTCATTGGTCAAGTTGGTGTTTTCTGGATATGATCAATGAAAATCATTTGAACTAAGTGTGCCTACCTTACTTTCACGCAATAGGTAGCGTAGCAACAGAGGAATATATCATTTTTCACTCTCCCTACTCCCTGGTTCAGCTGTACAACGTTTCACATGGAAATATGAGTCTTTTATTCCAGCTATAAATCAAAATGAAGAGCAAAAATGTAATTTATGACCGTAAGTATATTCCCTGAAGTTTTCAAGATTCATTTTTTAAATCCATTTTGAGCATATTCAACAGAGATGTTTCTTTAAATGTTCCTCTTTTCAGTTTAACTGAGGAATTGTTTCTGATTCTGTTCTGTGGGTTCGCCATAAAAATCTGAATTCGGAAAACTGGATTCTATGAACAAATACCTCAAAGTCAATTACCGAAAAAAAAGAAGGAAACAATTGCTATAGACATAGAAAGATCATGAACTTGACCAGGAATCACAGGTCATTCAAAAACGCGTTCAAATATGGACTCCTCAATACTGATGAGAGAATGTTTGCGAACATTCAGAATCTGGAAGAAATACTGAGTACGTAATATTTCTGCATATAGGTATGAAAATCGTATCTCGACTGTTTCCGATAGAATATGTTTTCGATGTTCAACCCGAGGGTTGTAATATAACATCGGCTTCATTACAATAGCGGACTTCATGTTATCCGAAACAACAATGGTATGATCCAATAGACTGAGAATAAAAGTTTGATGAATACAACTAGGAATATTATTCATCAGCTGAGTGAGAAATGAGGCTCCATTTGAGAAAAGCACTGAGTGTCCGCCACACATAACGGAACAATACGTTGAGCATCATTAATCGAACTCACAAATACTTTCTAAATATCCTTGTCTATCATTTAAAGAAAGTTGAGACAGGCGAAGTTCGTTTTCATCATCTCCATAATGATCTCGCAATCTTTTATCAATTGACATCAATTTTGATTCTGGGATTTTCACAAATATCTTCTATTTTCGAAATATGTGTTGAAACTTTCAAATAATTTTTAACTAATTTAGTTGAGGAAGCTACTTAATATATTTTGAAAATAGATATTAGATTCGGCACTATTAACGCCCTATACAATGCAAAATGCTTCATTATGAAAGTAACCAGCGGTTGAAAATTCACTGAACAATAGCAATAGTAACGATGAAAATGTGGGAAGTACAACGTGAAATGAAACGATCAAAACTGAATGGAATAGAATTGAATATTGAGTTTATTGGAACTTTCAATTGGAACTCAAATACTTCGAATGGAAGTTTCAAACTGGCCTGTCTACACAAATTTTGTGTACTGATTAATTCTATTGGTGAACGAAAGATCCCGCCAGAGTTCAGCCAATGAGACCATCGGTTACGAGATTCATTCGCTTTATTGGTATTGCAGGTTTGAACAATCGCGTAAGTAATTTCCAGAAAGCAATGGTGATAGCATTTTTGATAGAAAAGTGAGGAATTGCCGACTTTTCTCAATTCTATAAAAGTTCTTGGGTCCTTGAGTGAATTATCACGGACCTATTGCAAATAAAATTTTTGTCATTTTCTTATGAATGTCAGTAGAATTTTGATTTTCCATAGATATCATCATTTCTCTCTCGAAGATGTGATATAAAAACAAAATCGAGTTGTCTGAAGGATATTTGAAGGAAAGTACTTTGTACAATAAGAGTGGACATGGTGGCCATATCGCACGAGGACGAAGTTTGGACACGATGCCGTAGGCGAGTGCTCAACGTTCTATGGCTATATGGCCAATATCCATTCTAGTTGTACAGTTGATTTTTTCTTCGACCATGTAAATATTTTAGAACTCTCTTCTGAGTTTTATATTGATAATCAATGTCAGAAGAAGAGTATTCTCTTTATGAAAAACCCCAAGGAAAGCAACTTCATTCAATTCAATATTGAACGATACAAATTTAACTAGTATTGTGAAATTGAAAAAAGGACAAAAAAAAGTCAGTTTGAGTTGAGACTCGAACCCACGATAATAAGGTATATCGTGTCAGAGGGCTAGCACGTCAACCACTAGATCACATGGGCTGTATGCAATTTCAGTTGATTATTGGTAGGTGTGAAGAGTAGATGTAAGTCCTTCAATTCCAGAAGAAAAACATCAATTGTGACAATTCAAATTTGACTCTATAAGCAGGAGAATATTTCAAATATGAGTTCATTAATTTATACTTGAATGAAACAACTTGGATTTCCTAACTTGTGTGGAAATGAAATCGTATTCATTCAGTTGACTGGAATCGCCTTCTTATCCGTTTAGTGAACTATAGAGAAATCAGCATATTTATGGGTGGGAGTAGAAAAACAGACATTTCAAAACCTTCAAAACTTTGAAGTCTGGCAAGGAAAAAGCGACTTATGTTTCGTTTTGAAATAAGCAAAATGAATTGTGAATTGATTGGAGTAACAATTCAAAAAATATCTTCTGGCTGCAATTCATTTTTCTTTCGATGGATTTCCACTTCATCAATTCTACTCATTTCTTCTCGTAAAATATGACTTGTGAATTCAATTCTCGAAGTGAGGAATTATATCTAGGAAAATTGCAAATTGTCTTCTAATGAATTATTTAGGTTGTTTCAGTCGACTGTCCCAAAAATGCACTATGTTCTGTTTCATTAGACTACGAAGTTATTAGGGCATATCTCCAGGAGAACGACTGGAGTACCGGTAGCATGGTAACCCTCCTCAGCACCTGGTTTTTCTGCATTAACGTTTCGAAGGCCCCTCTCTCGTTCTCACATCACTTTCACTATACAAGCTACCTATTTAATTTATAGTTAGCGGTGCAAATCTGCGTTATGTTTTATGTATTCGAAATGATATTGAAATCTTTGAGAACACTTTCTGGTATACGCAATTTCAATTCGCCTTCATCACTGAGATTTCTTGAATGGTAAGAAAAATATATGTGGTTGATTAGGACAAGGTTACGTGACCCAGTGACCCAGTAACCGGTAAATTTCCTACAGAAACGTCAACACTTTTCTTCAGAATTACGATTTTTCCTTTCTACATCTGATGAAATGTCGAAAATAAGGAACCACTTTCTCAAGGCCACTTTCATTCGCCATCAGGTGAATATAACAGTATTGGAAAACGCCGTGTAGTTTTTTATGGGGCATTCATTTGATTTTTTTTATGGTTCAGATGCTGAAAATGTATGACGTTCCGTGATACCTACTTAAAATCATAGTTGATGTTCCCGCCCCTGTAAATTTTAAGTCATCATCGTTTTACTATTACTGATGCCGCTGGCCCTTAAAATAATTACTCTTTCTAAGAAATCATTCAATATTTCAAAAATGTTGAAATTCCTTCTGTTTAGCATGGTTGGCGTATTCTTGTACGACTAATCCGTCAATTTCTACACTCGCATACACAATATATTATTTTTCAGATGCGTCTTCGATGAATGTATTATTTTTTGGAGGCTTAGACATGCCTGATCAGTTTCTAATGAACAACTCCATACCGTATTCTGGTTATTATTTATCTCCAAGTATTTTCCTAAATTGAAACAAAATATTTGACTGAATTGAAAGAAGTGAGAAGAAATTGTTTTTCTCTAAATTCTACGTGACAATAAAATAGTAAATTTTTCTCTTGGACTTTCTGAACATTTATGTACAATGAAATACCTGATAACTTCAAAGGCATGAAATTAGAATATTATAATAATTGAATAAATATAATACAAAGTTGGGAATGGAAAATCAATGAAGATCACGAAATTTAATTCAAGTGATTGTCTTGAAACCATTTGCATGAAATTTACTTAGATTCACGGTTCCAGCAACGTAAAATGATAAAATAATTTGTTTGTGTGATTAAAAAAAATGTTTTGTGCCCATGGAATTTTCCTTTCCTAGTGAGAGAACAAATCAATATTGGAGTCTATGAAAGTGTAGGAGGGCAGAATTCTAGTCGATTCCGTGAAGTTACTAGGTAAATCAAAACTTTCTCAATGACTGTTCAATTCCAAATTACCCATATGATCCTTGACTGATTTTGTCAATAATATTAATCATTTATTCATTACTCAAATCATTTGATGATCGTTTAATGTTCAGTTGAATACATATTTCATTTATATTGATGTTTCTAAGACCAGAACTCTTTCTGGAATACAACTGTTCCAAGTGAATAAATAAACGCTCTTACTCCACCTCTGTCATAACACGTCAGTGCAGGCGTTGACTATGAGAATGCACATATATGCTTCTAATCCTCAATGGATTTCATATTTTTCATCTGAGAAATCACTGACGATGTGTTTCTACAGAAGTTCATTCGGCACACGACTGATAAATTGTGCGAGAGGCGGTACCTCGTTACATAGAACACGCAGAACCTACAATGGTGAAGATACTGGTAAACGGCAGAAACCACATCATCCAATCATACAACAAAATCTTTTGAGCGCCTGATATGAGCCATCCGTTATGGTCACGCTTGAAAAATTCACACGAGATCTAATATTATCCAATGTGATTTTCAAGAGTTGTGTTTTTCGCCACGTTAAATAATTATTTTCCGTCGAAAGGTTTTAGAGTTTGATATATTCTGAAATATTTCTCTTTTATGATTCTAGCATTGAAACAGACATGAAAACCATTTCCTTGTGTCTATTCAGGAATATTAAGTCCACCAGTCCAGTGATGCTTCTGTGATTCGCTCATATGAAGTTATGGGTTCATTGGAACATCGCAAAATAATTTGGGATCATTATTCCATAGATATGTCCGAATCGATACTGGGTAAACATGTACTCCAATATTCCGACAAAGTATATATTCATCATCAAGCAAAACTACAATATATCACTAGTATTCATCAAATTGAAGAACTTTAGTGTGTGTGTTTGTATGTGATTGATACAAAGTTGTAATTTTAGTAAAACATCCTTGTAACCAACCTCGTGGACCCTGTAAGTAGTTTTTTCCATACTGAAAAGTTTTTCATATAGATCTGATACTTGTGATTATATTACAGCTTTTCCTGAATTCCCAATAAACATTGTCAAAATATTGGAAAACGTGTTATAGTAGAGTAAATGGACTAGCAAAAGGCTTCTAGAATAGATTTTCGTAGGCACTTTGTTGCTAAAATGTAAAACCTATTTTTTATCATTCCTAACACCGTTTCAATGCAAAATCACCTGGTCGTCCAAAAATCGTAGTGGGTGGGGAGTGGTACGGAGCCTTTTTTAAAAAAAAAGCAATTTTTTTTTCAACGTTTTTCAGATCTATGATTCGAGATAATTCATTCCTCAAATTTGCATACCCATCCGGACATCAGAAATATTTTTTTTCAATTTATTAAAATACTTCGCACCATTATTGTATATGGAGCGCCTTCGCTCAAAAACGCTTGCCCTGAAAACCCATACTTTTGAAATCTTTTAACTCGCTCTACCTCTAAAAGTATTGGGTCTAGCAAAAATAGGCTCTCTATAAACGTTATAGACCAAACATCAAAGAACATGCTGTTTTTTTCAGAATTTTGATTGGATAATTAGTTCAAGAGAAAATTGAATAATCAGAATGGTATGTCACGACGGACAGCGGCGAGCGCTAAGATGCGAGGAAGGGCGAGATTCCTATGCCATAGTCAACGTAAAATCAACTCTACTGAAAGCGATGTCGTTACGGTCGATTTTACCTTGACTTGAAACGGTGTGGTGTTGTAAATTCGTGTGCATCATATTATTGAAAGTACCTAGTTGGTGAGTATTACAGATCAAATTGAATTAAGACGTGCTTCTTTTCGTAAAACTTATACCTACTGAACAAGACGATTTTATTTAAAATGTGGGTGTTATTTGTTCGGAAAGAGGAGGGCTGGTTAACTCTCAAGAAAAATAAAGAAAAACGTTCATTGAATGCACGAAAGAACGTATGACAAATTATCATGATGACAAATATATGCGGCATATATTTTCAAAGTGTGATGATCTAAAAAATCTAAGTTGTTTGAAATGGCACAAAAACTGTTATTAATCTTATACGAGCACAAAGAACATTGCCTCGTATAAGTAAAAAAATTCCAAATTGACAGCTGATATCCCAGCAGATTTTTGTAGAGGAGATATTTTTCAAAACATGTCCTTTGCGGACCCCTTTTGATTCACAAAAGTGTGTATATAAATATCACGCCGCTTGCGTTTCAACGGAATTACGCAACCTCAATAAAAAATCGGTTGAAAATACTAATATTGAAAAAAACACAATGAAGCATTATGTAAACTTTTTGAGGAAATGGAGAAGGGTTTGGAAAAAATAAGGATACAGCACAAAATCGATTGGCAAAACAGACAATGAAGCATTATGTAAACTTTTTGAGGAAATGGAGAAGGGTTTGGAAAAAATAACGATACAGCACAAAATCGATTGGCAAAAGATATCGCGAAATTAGTAGCATTGACGACATGAGTGAGAAACAAATTGTGAAAAAAATGAAACGCCATTTTGGGGATGATGTTGAGTCAGTAAGGTCTCTTAGACAAAACGAGCCAACAATTGTTTCGAAGAAGTTTTCATAGAGGACAATGATGAAGAGTCTGATTCAGAATAAATAATGTACTTATATATAAGATCAGGTTAATACTGACGTATAGGTATATTAATTATTTTTATTACTATCCTTCGTTCTTCAATGCGATATTCACTGAGAAGGGAAATCGAGCCATTTTAGATATGTATATCCCAAGGTTTTGACGATACCCCGTCCTTAAAAAGCTTCATAACAATAAGAAATCCATCAAGAACAAAAAATCTTCTGGAATTGACGAAATATCAATGAATATAATTGATAATCTTCCCATTGACACTTCGGCTGTTTTAGCAATAATCATAAATAACTCCTTCGAAGCTGGCTATTTTCCTACCCCCTTCAAAACATCTGTGGTTATTCCGTTATACAAGGGAGGCAATCATGACGAAGTCTAAGATTTTCATCCAATTTGTCTTATCCCCTCTTTAGCCAAACTAATAGAGAAAATAGTGAAAAATCGTTTGACTGATTTCTTAATGTCACATAATATAATAAATTGTAAACAATTCGAATTCCAACCGAAAAAGTGCGCTAATGACGCCATATTTTCCCTTCTGAACGAAGTTTATAACAATATTAACAATCGTGATGTAGCTGCAGCGGTGTTTTGTGGTCTATCCAAAGCATTTTATTGTTTCAATCATGACATACTGCTCAGAAAATTGTATCACTATGGCATAGAGGAAATAACTCGTAGGTGGTTTGAATCATATCTCACAGGTAGAAGTCAAATTGTTAAAATGCCTACTTAAACATCAACTGCAGCTAATATAAACAGTGGAGTTCCTCAGGGGTCCATTCTTGGTCCCATTATCTTTCTTTTGTACCTAATGATCTGACATCGTTAAATATAAAGGGAAAGTTCACGTTATTCGCAGATGATACCACAATACTGAGGCACAGTAAAAATACCTCAGATCTCCACAAGGTTATATCTTCAGATATCGGTATTATCAAAGACTGGTGCAGTGCTAATCTCTTGTCTCTGAATATCAACAAAACTAACGTGATATCGTTTCGGGGTTCTATTGATAACATACCAATTACTCTCAATGAAAGTGTTAGAGAATAAATTAAGCACCAAAATCCTCGGTATTGTCATAGATAACGACTTGAGATTTGAAGACCACATCAGAGCTCTCACAAAAAAACTCTCTTCGGGTCGTTACGCGGTAAGAATAACTTCCAGAGAGCTGGAAACATCTGCAGCTAAATCTGTTTACTATTTACTGGTAGACTCACACTTGAGATATGGAATTCCGTTCTAGAAATCTCATGAATTCTGTGTTTGTACTTCAAAAAAGAGCAATACGTTATCTCTTCAAATTGAAACAAGACTTTTGTAAGCCAATATTCATTTCATAAAATATATTGACAGTTTATGCCATTTTTATATTAGAAACGGCTTGTTTGATAAACAAACATAGATATGAATTTCCTCTGGTATCATCTAACTATTCCACTCGTCAGACTCACGATTTTAGACTGCCTTTACCTACCTCCACACAGACTGGAAGCCCCTCAGAAATTAGGAAAGCAATTAAAGTTTGACTTTCGGATAGACCCTATTACAGTTTGGACGAATTTTATGATGATAACTTCCACTAATACTCTGAAATACATCGTACACTGAGCTAATGTTAGTGTCAAACTAAACTTAGTTCCATTTCGCATCCTTTTTGTTTTGTGAAGTTCTCTTCTTGATTTTTATATTTCTGTTTGTTACCACACTTTATACATGTGGACATTTTCTTTAATGTGCTGAACATCTGTTTTTATCATATCATAAGTATATGTGTGTATATGAACTTGTGTATAATTTCAGAGGATTTGAATTTTATGGACTCAGTATATATGCTTGTATACATTTTTTATTATTCACACACGCTTTGTCCATAAGATTCATTCTTCGGACAATAAAGCTTATTTATGATTATTATTTCGAGTAGAGTAAGGATGATCGGATAGTAAAAGAATAAAAAATTATGATAAATCACTCTCAAAGATGGATGAAATTCTTTTGAAACAATACTCATTATTAGTATCATTACTAAACAAATACATAATAAACACATACAATATTCTTATAGAATGTATGTGTTGATATTCTGTCAACAAAACATCAGGCAAAAAAGGCTTTGAACTATTACATCATCCTGATATATTCGCGCCCAATGCGTATTCAGTCAAAAACCTATAAAATTCCCTTACAAAGAAAAATCGTCCGTAACAACATCGCTATCAGTAGAGTTGATTTTCCGTTGACCAGGCATAGGAATCTCGCCCTTCCTCGCATCTCTGCGCTCGCCGCTGTCCGCCGCGACATACCATTCTAATTATTCAATTTCCTCTTGAACTAATGATCCAATCGGAATTCTAAAAAAACCAACATGTTCTTTGGTGTTTAGTCTATAACGTTTATAGAGAGTCTTTTTTTGATAGACCCAATACTTTTCGAGGTAGAGCGAGTTAAAAGATTTCAATAATCAATAATATACAATAATGGTGCAAAGTATTTTAATAAATTGAAAAACAATATTTCTGATGTCCGGATGGGTATGCAAATTTGAGGAATGAATTATCTCAAATCTTACATCTGAAAACCGATGAAAAAAAAAATTGCATTTTTTTTTCAAAAATGCTCCCCCCACTCCCCTCCAACCATGATTTATGGACGACCAAGTGATTTTGCATCGCAAAGGTCTTTAGAACGATAAAAAATGGGTTTTACATTTTAGCAACAAAGTGCCCACGGGATAGCACGATAGGTTCCCGTTTAAACTCCACTATTATTATTTTGTTATTAACTAGTCAGCAACTTCATCAAACCCTGTGGTTGTTTTTGTCAGTTGTTTCAGCAAAAATGAACCTTATCAACGAAACATTGCAGTCTAAAGCTATTTCGGGTAAATGATTGTGGACTATCACTACTAGTCCTTGCGAGAATCCTCTCAAAATGGAGAGAAATAATTTTTTGCATTGTAGAAGAACATCTCTGCTTTGGGGAAATTGCATCAAGTTTCAGATAATTTACTCACAAAGGACCAGTGAAATATGTGTTGTTCACTATTATATTAAGTTTTCTTCGGAGAACAAGATCTCGTGCACTTCAAGACGGTTAATTACATGGTCTTTTGTTGTCGCCCTTTCACAAAGTTCATGTCTTGGAAGCGGAAGACGGATTCTCTATTTTTTCCCTCCTTGGCCTTTCTGGACAGCTTTCAGTCTTCGTACACGGGCGTGGAATTATCCAATATTCTCTGTTTGGAAAATACGATTGATTCAATTCAAGGCGGTCGCTTCGAATTCTTTATTGTATTTTCGTCCGGAATCTTCTCAGATAGACTTTTCGCCCTTTATACGATATTTTCAAGCCATAGACTGATTATATATCTCATTGAGGAAGGAGAATTGAAAATATGAAGGCTACATAGGTGTTGCACAGTTTCACAATGAACAGTTACCCTACTCCACAATTTCATCGAGGGAAGGAATCTGGGTTTTGATCAACTTTTCGGGTATTTTAATTGAAAGAAACTAACACGTTGGGCCTAGTGGCAGCGATATATTATTTTCAACCAATTTTCACAGTGTGTAATCGAAATACTTCTGAGGCTTGAACAAATGTTATTGTACAGCATACTTCATGTAGAACCCAGAAGTTGTGTATGCTAAGTTCAACAATAATTGAAAGATTGATAGACTTATCTGTAAGGAATATCAGTCTTAATTATTTGAATATCGTAGTCCTCCTTCCGAGTGTACACAGTTTGGATGAATCAGAGTTTTTTTTGTCTCCAGCTAGTATCGTACGCCAACCCGTACTGATAAACCAGTCTGTATTTTGTAGCTGAAATCGCACTTCCACCGGGAAAGCATTACAAAACTTGGTAGTGGACTACGATATTCAAATAATTGAGTTTAATATTCCTCACAGGTAAGTGTATCAATCTCTCAGTTATTTTTCATATCTCGTCCTCCTTTGGTCGAAGAGAGCTGTTGAGAGAAATAGAAAGTGCGACATCATTGCAAGATGAATATATTCAATGAATAATTGAAAATACATTTGAAAATAACAAGAATATTATTTTACACTAATTCTAACATCATGGGCATGTAACGAAAATATCAAGAACAACTAGAAAAATAGCAATAACAACAGAAATAATCAACAATTACTATTGTTAATAATACTAGCAACGAAGTGTTGTGAGTTATGAATGAGCGGTTATAAAAGTTGTTGAAAACTGTCGAAGATTGTGACCAACCCGCAGTTTTAGGAATGAGATCTATATTCAAGCCATTTCTGTGTACAGCAGAAGTTGCTGCGTGCCTAGCGCTTGACTCATGAGAATAGTAGTATCGATACCACTTTCGATTAGTATTTCCTTTATCCATCTGCTGATGATTTGTATTGTCGCAGCGAGATGGGTTTCCTATGCGTCAGGATTAAACGTTTAGTCGAACCTGGTAAGAATTTTGCTCTATTTATGTAATGTTCTATGGTGAGAGCACAAAGTTCCGGTTTTTGTTCAAAATAAGGGAAAAAAAAATGTTGCATTCTGTTCAGGCTACATGTTTTTATTCGATCACATATTTTAATTTGTAAATCACCTTCATTATTGGTAAATATTATCAAGGTTGATTTTTGACAGAGTTTGGACTCTGTGAGAGTCTACAGTGTGACCAATTTCAATGTCAATTTTTCGAGAGAAAGGAATTCGAGTGGAAACATCGTTCCCAATTGTTGTAACAATTTTGAAGGGTCCCATGTAAAATAATATTTGGGTTCAGCTGGGCTCACATTATATGCTCCTTTCGAAAATCGTTTCAACATTATTGGTAAATATTATCAAGGTTGATTTTTGACAGAGTTTGGACTCTGTGAGAGTCTACAGTGTGACCAATTTCAATGTCAATTTTTTGAGAAAAAGGAATTCGAGTGGAAACATCGTTCCCAATTGTTGTAACAATTTTGAAGGGTCCCATGTAAAATAATATTTGGGTTCAGCTGGGCTCACAGTATATGCTCCTTTCGAAAATCGTTTCAACATTATTGGTAAATATTATCAAGGTTGATTTTTGACAGAGTTTGGACTCTGTGAGAGTCTACAGTGTGACCAATTTCAATGTCAATTTTTTGAGAAAAAGGAATTCGAGTGGAAACATCGTTCCCAATTGTTGTAACAATTTTGAAGGGTCCCATGTAAAATAATATTTGGGTTCAGCTGGGCTCACAGTATATGCTCCTTTCGAAAATCGTTTCAAAATAGCTTGTTCATATGATAAAGAGTCATAAATAAAAGAAAATACAGAACGCGTTGTATTCAAAGTTTCATATGATAGTTTCGTTGCCAATATTTTCGTTAAAAAATTGGGAATATTTTCTGAGTTTTTCTTCAAAGGATTCAATTGTTGACACTCACAGTATTTCCACCATTTCATCAGAGAACTCGAATACTGGTCCAATGATTTCTGACTCAACTGAGCCATCATAATGTCCACTGTTCCTTTTGAGACTTTACTTGCGAAAATTTTGCTGATAATTTTCCGGCCACCAGGGAAATTTCTTGGTGAAGCGGACGATATGTCCTGGAAGGGGGGATCGAAAGTTCTTCATTTGGCTTGAATTTAATTGGTTCTGATATGAGTGGTTCCTGAAATCTTGGATACCAGGAATGAGTAGGCCAATCTGGTACTATAACAATACCTGTTGCTTCGTCTATTGAAATTTCTCCAATGTTCTATGTTCCAGAGAAAATGGCGAAAGAGCATAAAAAAAATATTCATCCCAGTCTATTGTGAAGGCATCTGTGGCAAAAGAATCTGGGTCTCTAGGATTCAGTTAATATTCAGTGTATACTGATTTCAACCTTGATAATATATCAGCATGAACATTATCCTTCGAATTTATATATTATACAAAATCGAAAATATGTATTTCTTCACACCATAGCCACAATTTTCGTGTTATGACATTAGGTTCTGTATATTTAGTACTGCCCATTTTGTTCATGTACGCCACGGCTGTAATACTGTCGATATGCAATAGAATACTGCAGTTATTTGAATGTTTCCCAAAACCGTTGAGGACATTTGCCGCCGCACATGTTTCCAACCAGTTAATGTATTGTTCTTTGAGCTCAGTGTTCCAGTAGAGTAAGATCCCAGAGCAATCAGACATAACTTATTTTCACACGGATGAAACCTGAAGTTTTCAGTAGCGTCTCGTGTGCCTTGAATACCTACGCGCTTTGTGGAACTTGCCGAGTGACACCTGGGCAGGTACCAGGTGAGAAAAGTAACTAAAAATTAGAATTATTTTACTTGAATTCACATGGCTGATTTTTATATATGTCATGTAGAATATTATTTTAAAGTAATATCATAAGTGTCAGACACTTTTGATGGGCCAGAGCTTTTATCAGACACTTTTAAGCTACCCAAAAAATAAATGAACTTTACTCATTTTTACATGTCTGATTTTTTAATATGTTATTGAAGTATTTATTTAAAAGTTATATTCAATCATTAAAACAAATTAGAGTGACCAAACATCCCCTAAGACAAAAATTATTCAGTCAGAAGTATGAGGGCGAGAGTACTATGCATGCGCTTCAGAGTGAATGAGACGTCCATAATAACTCGGCTTCCCTTCTCAAACTCACCATCTGTTTCAATCTACTGTGTATGTGCTGTTTGTGTGTAATATAACTTATAGTATACAGTATAGTCAGTGTTGTTTTTTAAGGCACAATTGTGCCAAAAGGGGCACTATGGTAAGCACTTTGAGAAATTGGTCGAAAACGGGCACAATTTCAAGATTCCGTATTTTCGTGGTTCCGTGGTCATTTTCACTTGTCTAAATTCTCACTTTTCATTTCATTTTCCTCAACAATCCTGTTTCCTGTTAGTATGAAATTTAAAAATTATGATTTCTATGCAATATATACATGATTTCTCAACGTTCAGATTGGTAAACATTAAAAAATGGAGCTTCATGTAGTATTTGATATGCAATTGATGGAATTCCGCAGGTTTCTGGGGCCAAAATTGCCTCCTTTGGGGCTTTGGACAAACCGTCTACTTTTTGCGAGGACAAACGCTAACTCGAATGTGACTCAAGTGTCAATTTTTCATATTTATAATATATTATTGAATATATTTATATTTTTACGATGCAGAAAAACTCAAAGTCGTCTCCACAATTTAATATTTGAAAGGTGTTCAGTACGGTGATTCAGTACATGTTTCGAACCTACATAGGTTCATCATCAGCTGAATTTACATTGAATTCTACAATAAAGGAAGAGTAATATAATATTAGTTGATGAATGGAGTATAAAATTTACTTACATGGAGATGAAAAAAATTGCAAATTCACATGGTGAAGTTCAAAAGGACATAAAAAATTTGGTTGGGTTATTTTTCTAATATTGCATATTGGGCATAAGGGCTCCAAGCCCCCCAATCTTTGATGTATTTATGGTGTTAGGGATGTCCCAAATTCCCCTAATATCAAATTAATCATAATTGTCACTACCAAATTTTTTATGTCCTTTTGAACTTCACCATGTGAATTTGCTATTTTTTTCATCTCCATGTAAGTAAATTTTATACTCCATTCATCAACTAATATTATATTACTCTTCCTTTATTGTAGAATTCAATGTAAATTCAGCTGATGATGAACCTATGTAGGTTCGAAACATGTACTGAATCACCGTACTGAACACCTTTCAAATATTAAATTGTGGAGACGACTTTGAGTTTTTCTGCATCGTAAAAATATAAATATATTCAATAATATATTATAAATATGAAAAATTGACACTTGAGTCACATTCGAGTTAGCGTTTGTCCTCGCAAAAAGTAGACGGTTTGTCCAAAGCCCCAAAGGAGGCAATTTTGGCCCCAGAAACCTGCGGAATTCCATCAATTGCATATCAAATACTACATGAAGCTCCATTTTTTAATGTTTACCAATCTGAACGTTGAGAAATCATGTATATATTGCATAGAAATCATAATTTTTAAATTCCATACTAACAGGAAACAGGATTGTTGAGGAAAATGAAATGAAAAGTGAGAATTTAGACAAGTGAAAATGACCACGGAACCACGAAAATACGGAATCTTAAAATTGTGCCCGTTTTCGACCAATTTCTCAAAGTGCTTACCATAGTGCCCCTTTTGGCACAATTGTGCCTTAAAAAACAACACTGACTATACTGTATACTATAAGTTATATTACACACAAACAGCACATACACAGTAGATTGAAACAGATGGTGAGTTTGAGAAGGGAAACCGAGTTATTATGGACGTCTCATTCACTCTGAAGCGCATGCATAGTACTCTCGCCCTCATACTTCTGACTGAATAATTTTTGTCTTAGGGGATGTTTGGTCACTCTAATTTGTCTTAATGATTGAATATAACTTTTAAATAAATACTTCAATAACATATTAAAAAATCAGACATGTAAAAATGAGTAAAGTTCATTTATTTTTTGGGTAGCTTAAAAGTGTCTGATAAAAGCTCTGGCCCATCAAAAGTGTCTGACACTTATGATATTACTTTGAAATAATATTCTACATGACATATATAAAAATCAGCCATGTGAATTTAAGTAAAATAATTCTTATTTTTAGTTACCTTTCTCACCTGGTACCTGCCCAGGTGTCACTCGGCAAGTTCCACAAAGCGCGTAGGTATTCAAGGCACACAAGACGCTACTGAAAACTTCAGGTTTCATCCGTATGAAAATAAGTTATGTCTGATTGCTCTGGGATCTTGGACTACAGTAACCGTTTGCTTTTAGGTCACCACAATATGTCCCCAGCCGGTAGTGGAAGCATCGGAAGAAAATTCTAATGCAAAACTGTTTTGTTCAATTGGTTTAGATGATTTGAAAATGTTTTTCAACCACCAATCAAATTCTTCGTGGAGAAATGCAGGAAGTTCAACTTTTGCATTCCCCTGTTTGCTTTCAATGCTCTCAAACAATTTCACTTGAAGCCAGCTATATAAAACAGAAGGAGCTACAGAAACAAATTTTCCAATTAGAGACTCGAAACTCTTTATGTTTCACAAAGGTTGTTTTTTAAATTTTGTTATGAGGTTAATTATATTGAAGATTTTCTCCTGAGGTGAACTGATTGTCATTTGTTCACTATTGAAGATGAAACCTAAGTATTTTATTTACTAGGATAGAATTACTTTTTTCCTCATTTATCATGAACCCCAATTTTGTGAGAAGTTGTTGTGCCTCATTGAAATATAGTTGACAAAGGGAATATGTTTTTCCAGTGAGGATTATATCGTCCAGGGAAGTTACCAGAGTACAACCTTGTTTCCTCAGTTCTCTTTCAACTGATCTCAATTGTTTAGTGAACAAAAAGGGGTCGGAATTTATGACGAAGGGAACATACGTGAATTTATTTTCTGGAAATGAAACCTCAAATATTTCCTGAAATAAAGCTAATTGAGATGAGAAAATTTGCGTCTTCTAAATCAAGAGTACAAAAATAACAGTCATTAGTGTCAGTCTCAAAACAGATTTATAAATATCTAGTTTTGGAAAGGGGAGCCTTGAATGCATACAATTTTTTCAAATTCAAAATGAATCTATTGTCGCCATTCGGTTTACTGATCAAAAAATATGGGGATGAATATCCTGTCCTGGAAGGTAGACATTTCTGAATGGCACATTTTTGTAACACACACTCGATTTCAAACTTACATTTATGAATTTCAGTCGAGACAACTTTGTTTCTTAGGAGGGGAACTCTGTTGAGGAGTTACTTCAAAAGGAATTTCTACGCCTTTTATCCAATTCAAAATAACATGACTATCAGTTATTATGGACCAAACGTCACTGAAACCTGTCAGCCTACCAACAAAGTTCAGAAGTTTACCTCAGTTAATATCTGGGTTTCGTGAATTTCCGGTTCAGGGATGGATGTGTCGAGATCTGGTTGAAATGGATCGATGGTTTGTAAGTTTTCTTGTCTCGTCGCTCCTCTCCTTCTCCCTTTCTGCCTTTCATCTTGGATCTGTGGAACCCTCACTTGGAGTTTGAATTTTTGATGAATGACATTTGTTTCTCTTTCCATGAAAGTCGTTCCATTTGTTGTCCAGTCTCATACTTCATCCATAAAATTTTTGTCAAAAAGATACTCTTCGATCTTTGACTGTTGTGTCGCTGCCTTGGTAACTAAACTCACAAAAGTAATGATGTTCGTTCGTCTTTCCATAGAGATGGCATAATGTACGTGTATTAACATTTTTGCTGGCTCAGCCATTTTTTGTATGATTGCTGGTTCTCCAGTATGACTATCCAACTGAAGTGTCATGACCTCACCAAGGGCACTGAGGTCAACAGAAAGTTGTTCTTGAAGGGCTGTAAAAAACTTCTCATTTACAGCGACGCCGACGGATTCAGGAATGAGTGACTTCAGCTTTTCGTTGACTTTAGGAGGATTTGAAGTCTGTCAATTTTGTGGAAGCGGATACTTCCGCTCCAATTCCTTCCTAACCTCGATTTGCACCCCATCTTGCAGATACGAAGTTCACCGCATCACCAATTCTTTGGTTGAGAGACTGCCAGGTGTTTGTGGAATAAAGGGACTTTCGCCAGCATATTCGTTACTTTGTCCGCCTTCTTTCGATCTTCGGTTACTGTTACAGAGGGTTCAAAGTTCGGTATGCTCGCATTATCAGGCTCTTCATGAACTCGAGCCACAGTTATAACATCTTGTCCTTGGGGTTCTGAAATCATTGATGAGTCACTTTTCCCTGAGAAACTCGCTGATCCTGAAAATTAACCTTTGCTCAGCTCAGAAGAGTGGGAAAAAATTTTCGTAAACATTCCATTTGGTAGCAAAAAATGTGCGCCGCATCGGCTTGGGATTTTTTTTGTTTTTTTTTTTGTCAATGTTTACTTGTCAGTGCTGCTGGGTCCAAAGCCACAGGTCATGGTAGAATACAGAGTTTATGTAGATTTTTCACTCGAGCCCAATGTCACGAGGGAAATCGAGATCACTATTACAAGTGTGCCCAACGTCACAGTTAAAAAATTCTTGCCCAATGTCACGTTGACTTGTTTATTTCATGAGAAACAATAATCGTGTTGTTGTTTATGCATTTTGCACTCACCTTGTGCTATTATGCTTCGTGAACATATGTTCCAATTTAGCTAATTTCTTCTGCAGGGCTGTGAATTCATCAAACAGTTTCTGTTTCTAGTTGCATTTATTCATTTTGCATGCACTATCACGTCAACACACTAAGAGCCTTTCCAGATGAGGTGTTTTACGAGCGAGTTAACTCGTAGGTAGGACATGCAAGTCCATCCCAGCGTGAGAGCACGCGTAAAATGAGGTATCTGGACGCAACGTAAATAAAAGCGCGCGACTGGACTCGCGCATTAAACGCCTCATCTGGACAAATTGTAAGACACAAAATAATAGACTCATCAGTTTGGGTCGGCGCACGATACTAGCGAATAATCTCTGATTCATTTGAACTGAAGAGATATAAAAAATAATTTTTATGTATCTGTAAAGCTGTATCCATAATAGGCAGTGGGTAGTTGGTCTTCGACAGTCGGTAGCCAAAGATAAGCCCCATGCGTTTCCATGCAGCAGTGTCCAAATGCAGCATCGACATAACTCGATGAATTGCAGTAGGTAGTTAGCAGTCGGCAATTGGATACTGCTGCATGGAAACCCATGGGGATTATATTGGGCTACCGACAGCCAACGACTAACTGCCTATTGTGGATACAGATTAACACATGAAAACATCTATCATAATCCAACAATCATGAAGCATACCTGTTCAATTGATACGAACTGACTCACAACTGACATGAATATCATGCGAGAGAATTTAATGAAAACCGTTTGGAATTATACAGCTTCCACAAAGTTTCCAGTATTTCCCTTTTCAAACGGAGATTGTAAAACATTGTATAACGGAACACGTGTTGCGGTTTTGTTAACCTACTGTTAGTGAGACTCGATTAGGAAACTGTAGTATTTTCTGTTTGATATGGATTTCAATCCAGTATCGGCCAGTTCAATTCAATGAATCAAAGAGTATATTCAAATTGAATGAGTCGTGATATGCTATTTCACCATATTATTGAAAATTAATGATTTGGTAAATTTTTCGATCCAAAATTTGATGAAAACTATACATAGTAGGATTTTCAATGGAAACTTCTCCCCCTGAATATTTTGGAAATGGACGAAATCATCAAAAATAGACAATATATGTAACTGAAGGTTTGCAGGGAATAAACACACTCTCACACTCGAACGACATCTAATATGTTACATCTACATCCCGCACTACAGGGACCTACCAATCTTTCCTGAATGGCAACAATATTTGTGATATATTATTTCGCAATATTTGAGACTATTCCAACTACTTCAAATAAAACGACAATTCAACGTCTGAACGATACTAGTTGCCTCACCGCCTTCAGAGTCATCACCTACCTGAACCTGAACCTAAATGTTTTATCAGATGAAATATCAGGTGAAATATCCTCTCTGAAGTGACAAGAGTATGACATTATATATGGCGAAAGAAATAATTTCTCGCGAGAATTGATGTAGATGATGCAGGAATATCAGTTTATTATTTTATTTTGGAATTGAATTCAAATACATTCCAAATTATTCCTAGACCATCATTTCATTTTTTCACCTGATGTTGAGGCGTTTAAATGTGCTTTGCTCTGAATTTCTTGTGATTAGTTCGAAATATTTTGTTCTGAAAATATTCAAGTTCAACTTACTAAGGGATTCAGTCCAATATGACAGGGAGTACTTGTCAAGATATACTCCTCAATTCTACTTGTGTGAGTCGACAATCTGTGGGTAATATTGATACATCATCAGATAATGTTCAAAAGCGTTCGATCAGAGGGTCAGAATCAGTCGACAGCCAAATATTTTTCATTTTATTTGCAACTAGCTTATGCAAGCTCGTGACATGCTTACGAAATGTTTTGATCAGTGGGTGAGTCAATTTCAGCTTCACATGAGTCGGACGTTGATAGGTTTTACCCTGTTAATCCTTGGATCGCACATGTTTCGACTTTCGTTAATTTGGGGTTTGTAGATTGTAGGGGTTCGGTTAAGCATTGAGCCTCTCGGTACTGCGACTTGTAAGATGTATTATACATGACCCTTATATATTCGAGGGCCAGGTTGCTGAAACTTCTGATAAAGCGGATCCGATTATTAGGGGGATTGTTCCGTTATGTCAGTAGGTAAAAATGTTACCTGTTCCATGAATTTTTGCCGAACAGAGCTTGGCATTCGCAAGGCAGATGTTCTGCAGTATCGGTACTCAATGTCAGCGTGTCCCATTTACCCGGTTACTAATTAGAGGTCTTTTTTATTCAAACCTAGAAGCTGTTTCAACTCAATAGATCGAGATTCCATTGGCGGAGTCGTCCTACATGGCCTTCATTGCTGCTTGGCTGTCTGATAGGATGTAGATATCCTCACCGCGAGTGCCCCTGGTGAGGCACTTCGGAGCAGAGGTACCTATAGGATGCATTTCTGGAGGGTGGGGATGATTCCATATGGGGTTAACAGTTGGCAAATGAAAATACCTATTCTCGGTAGTGTAGAGGTTGGCACATTCGCCTTTCAAGCAGAAGACCGGGGTTCGATTCCCCACCGGGCCACCGTTCTGGGTAATCGCACGTTAAAAGGTAAGGCCTCTCTGATACATTGCTCGCATAAGTTTCGACTTCTGAGGGTTGACGATCGTCAGCTGGTTAACGGAAACGAACAATTTCGAACAATTATGTTATTTCGTTTCTTCGAAGTGACAGTTTCGAGTTCTTCTTTCGTCATTTTATCTGTTGAGTGAATGAATGATTTGAAATTTGGTGTGTTATTCATTCATGCTAATAAACCAATGAAAATGTTCAAACGTTTGAAATGGAACAAATTCCAGGAGAACTTCAAAGCCCTAAGAATTATAAACGAAAGACAATTTCAAATTTTTAAATATCGAATGGCATCAACAATTTCAATCAGAATGGATCTGAACAAAGAAAAACACTTTATAGCGCTACATCTATGACTACGGCGAAGTTGATAATGGTTTTGGCACGTATTGGCCATTTTTGGCTGATAGTTCAGGTATCAACTGCTAGATTACTATTATATTATGCCCGGATAGTAATATGAATGCAATTTGATACTCAAATTGTCACTAAACAGTATCAATCGTGAATTGTTGTGATGCGACTAAACTGAAGGAAGTCACTCTTAAATTTTTTGTCATTTCAGATACAGGATTACGGTGTGATGGTTCATGGTATTGTTATGGATTAGGGATCGGAGAGGGTGTTGAGGATCATGGGAATATTTATTAAAATAGGATATTGGCACAAGATTTTTTGTGCCTGACTCATAACTGAGAGGTCCTGAGTTCGATCCCCCAATATGGAGCCGATCATTTTCCCTCAAGAATTTCTCTCTGACTCATTGACGATTAACTCTGCCATATTTCGTGGTTGACTGATTCGCGAATTACCAAGGTGCTTTTGAAGGGAGGCGAAGGTGCAGTAACAAGGCTGATAGACTTCGGTCGAGATCGGTGATGTTTGATGTGAAATACACCATTACTATAAGTGTTTTGGAATACATCAGGACCGTGATGCTCGCTTATGTCAACATATTGGAATGTATTGCAATACTTATATATTAGATCGCACAGGGACATGATGTTGAGATCGCGTGAACTTGAAAGGATTTGACCGATACTGACGATGCTTTATGTGAATTTTTCATCAATTCTTTTATGTAAATCTCTGAATCTTTTGTTCTTATTATTCTTCAATCATGCCTTCTTACCCCCCACCGAATGAGAATTATTGATGCTGCGGTTCCAACGAGAAGAGAACAAGTGACTACTGTTGATTCACGAACCTCACCTTCTCGAAATTCATTCGGATAAGGAAAAGGAAGCGATAAATTCGTTTAAGAACTGCTATAATCTATGCTCAACGCCATCAGCATTGGAAAAATAATTCACCGCAATTTTTATAGCCGTTAGTAGATTGAATCCGGGAATCTGCAATAATAAATTCAACTCACATTTATAAGTGTAAAATTTAATTTGGACAGGGGCCAAAATGGAAGTTGCGCTGCCAGAAGACATCTCCTCATATTTCAATAGTAATATTGCAGCACATTTGGAAGATTGTGTTTATCATTATTTTCGATCACCACATCTGGTCCGATATTAGAACATCTGATGATATTTTTAGTATAATGGATTCTTTCCAGATGCAAAATAAAGTTGATACCGATATTCGGTGATTCTACTCCTCACTGTGCCGAGTGAATGTGAGATTTGGTTGGTACCGTCCTTCAGACAGCAAAAATCAGAACAGAAAACATAATCTGGGAAAGGTTATCAAAGAACAACGTTTTGAAATGATTTCAAAGCTCTCCTTGTGAGTAGGTGTAGTGTGGAAAACACATTCCTCACACATTTTAGGTGGGTTTGAAAATGGTTTCCTTCATGGATATCCCCTCAGATGTCTAGACTTGTATGAGTTGAGCATTGAAAAGTCATGTCTTTTGATGTGTGAATCCTAGCACGAGATAGACACTGGAAAATGGTTTAGTTTTTTTTTGTATCAACCATCATAATTGTATGTTACAGCGTTTTTTTTAACGCCGATCAGCTGCTGAAGATAGTTGAGGCATTGCTGGTAAAAAGACGGCATGGTTTCTCATTACATCATATAATACACGATATTTGTAAAGGGAGTGGAGCGATAAATAACTAGGCTAACTCAGATCAAAATCCCAAATCACGTTTTAGGGGGTCGAATGACCCAACATGAATCATGTTCAGGACGATGCTGCTATATGAAAAAATAACTTTTAGAATTATTCCGTCACTTTTCAGAGCAACAAATGAGTGCATATCGGGGCAAAATCATTTCCCGGCCCAAAAATGGGAAGTTACGATCAAATATTTTTATACGGTTATTTTCGAAATAGTAGATCCTGACAAACTAATTTCTGAGAACACAGTGCCTTGAAATAATAGTAATATTAGGCGCCACTAGACAGATTTTGTCTGGAAAGTCTAAGAAAGTTCATGTCTCTCACAAAGTGATAATAACAATTGAATTCTCAAGACATTATCATTGTTGAGCTTCATGAATATTTAATCGATGTAAGTCTGTAAATAAGAAAATGCTTTATGTATTATATTGAAATGAAGGAAGATAGCTTTGATTCCTTCCATCAGAGTAACAGCTCAGATAATGTTTTTGAGGACCAGAAAGAATCAGTTAGTGATAACACGAATACAAAGTTTATTGAATTACACATTCTCTCAAATTGACAATCATTCATTGGAACCTATACACAGTGGTCCAACGAGATGTCAGCACCTATCTTTCTTCCTTTGCTTGGAATTTGAAGCAAAAAGGCTCGGACACATGAAGTTTACTTTCGAAGGAGACACATTTTACGCATATATTTTTCAACCTCTGCCTTCAAACCCCTAGCGGGAGGGTGTCACAACCGTAACATTTCAGATCAAAAGTGGGGTCGAGTGATATATCATGGAAAAAGGTACAAAATTATATTCCTGATGATATTCATTGAAATTCACACAAATATTCAATGCAAAATCAGCGTTGAAAACATCGACCCGATAATTTTGGTACCGATGAAAACTACAAATGAGTTTTGTGATTGAAGAATCAGGATAACTATAAACATTTCTGAATTACTTCATTTTAACAAATGCAAGATGTGAATGTTGTTGCTTTTTTTGATGAAAGAAAAACACTGCAGATAAGCGTAGTAAAATAAATAAGGCTAAGGTCTATTTAAGTCTTGTCACTGATTCATTTTTTTTTGAAAATTATTCCAACTTCCTCATAAAATATGACTTACATTCCAGAACGCGATGAAATTTATAACTTTCATTTTCAAAAAAAATTTACTACACTTACTGCTCGCTTATATGAAGACATTCATTTCGATAAAATTATACGTTTGTTGCCAAGTTATTCAGGAAGTTTGCCGATGACTGTTTCGTCTGTAATGTGAAACATCAACCGCAGAATCCATCAGAACAAAATTTTATATGTGAATCTCAAAATCTGAAATATTGTATGGAAGCAAATGGATCACATATTCAACTCTTGTTGAAGTAACGTTTCAATGAATCAATTCAACATCTTGTTCACTTTTTTTACAAAGCACCGTTACAATCACAAATAAAAAAAATTGAGATCCATCACAAATTGCAAAAGTTTTGATTCGTAAAAGTACCCAGAACTTATTTCTATTCTTCATCAATACCGAAGTCATTGGGATAATGTTCTCGCATTGATTCTTTGACTTAATTTCAATGAATCGGGTGTTATTAGAAAGATAAGTATATATGTGCCTTCTTCACATGATGTATCACTCGAGCCCACTTCCCATTTTTTAAATTTTAGAGTTGTGACACCTCCTCGATAGGGGTTTGAATGCATATGTTGAAGAATATGTCCGAAATGTCTCTCTCAGAATCGAACGTGTCAAGTATTTTCACTTCAAATTACAAAAAAAAGGTAGGTAGGTGCATACTATTCGTTGGACCACTTTTCATTTACATTCAGGTGCGTAAAAAACGCCCACTTCGAAATGTTAACTTTGATCTTGTATAACTTCAAACAAGAGGAGGCAACACCCAATATTGAAAAACTGATTAAATGTTTTCCTATGCAACCGTTTGCAACTCATGTAATCGTTGATTTGTCAATTGTTCCATGATTACGCTAAAGAATAGAGAACACGCATAAACATTACTATGCTTCATTTAAAGATTCATAACTTTCGAACGAATTGTCTTACCGAAGTAAAATGAAACAACACTGTATAGAAAATGAACCAACCTTGCATACAATACGGGATGATTTTGTCTGATAGCTAAAGGCTGTATCTAACCACGACATGTCTCAAACCTAGATGACAAAACATTACTTTGTTTTTCCCTCGTATAATGTGTATATATCGATCCTTATTCAAAAATCTGATTGATGTGAATTATTCTGGAATAACAGTATCCAGATACCAAATAATTATTTTGAATAGAATAATATACAAACCTCTGGGATATTAATTTTTATTTCTCAAGAAATTACTCACCTCGGCCTTTGTCTCTGTAAGCAATTCATTCTCTTGGAAGGAATTATTAACTTTCCTTCTCACTCTTTTTTCTAATGCAAAGGGGTTATTGATTTTGTGAAATGACACATTGAATAAACGTTTCATCCACACCATACAATATAAACGGATAATTCGAATATTCGTACTGTAAACAGAATTGACGGATAGATAGATAGATAGATAGATTTATTCAGACACCATTTTCACATACATTTTTTCATATTACTCTTGATCATATTCTTTGAATTCCTGCACCAATTTTGGGGAGGATCGCCTAAGCAAATGCTTGTGTTGCGATTCTATCCCGAAGACCAGTGCAGTATCTGAATATTGAATTAATATAATATAAAAACGTGACAAACAGAGGAGAAGACAACAATAAGTATATTTTTTCAGATTTCCTTCATTGAATTATTTGATATATAGCAACTAGTTTATTGAAATTTTCATCAACAAATGATTTCAATTCAATTTTTTGTTTTTTTTTATTCTTCATTTCCTTCAAAACTGGTGGAAGTTGATTAACTAGTTTTGGACCAAAGTATGAAATAAATCTTTGAGTTTGTGATGTTTTACAGAAAGGAACATGCATTGCTCTCTCAGACCTAGTTCGAGTATTATAATTGTGTGTCACGAACGCAACAGGATGTTTAATCATCCATAGCAAACAATGATATGTGTACAACTTTTTTATGTCAAATAGACCTGTTTCTTTATAAAGAAGGTCAGTTGAATATCTCCTGTCCTTTTTGAACATTATTTTGATTAGAGTGTTTTGTGTAACCTCTATGTTGTTTGAGTGAGTTCTATTCAGACCACCCCATACAATTATGCAGTATCGTAGAATTGATTCGGCTAGTGCATCATAGGCCATAAATTGCAATTTTTTATTAAGTATGCATCGGAGCTGGTAAAATTTGTATACTAGTTTCCGGAGTCTTTTTACTAAGAATTGAATGTGTTCATCCCAGCGTATATGTTGGTCCACCATCACTCCTAAATATTTCACAGAATAGACTTTTTTTATTTTAGGGCATGAGCAGTTGCGTGGGTCCCTACAAACACTAGAAGAGTGAATAAAAATGTTTTCCCTCGTCGGCTGATCTCTACTAGTTGATGAAAAAGTAATAAATTTTGTTTTTTCAACATTGAGGCTCAGAAGACTAGCGTTCAGCCATGAGTGAATAATTCTCATCCCTCTTTCGGCTTTTGAAAAAGTAATATCCCATGTGTCGCCCGAAAAAACTACGGCTGTGTCATCAGCAAAGGAGACAAAATATCCTTCGATATTTTTAATGTTATATAGACTATTAATATATATGAGAAATAAAATTGGACCCATGACTGTACCCTGGGGGACGCCTATGTTGATTGGCAATGGCCGACTATAAGCATCTTTTATCCTAACTTTCTGCATACGACCAGACAGATAATCAGTTAGTAGTTTCAAAGGTACACCTCTGATGCCCACACTTTCCACTCGTTTTAACAAAATATTGTGATCAACCGTGTCGAATGCCTTCGCTAAGTCCAGGAACACAGTGAGACACTTTTTGTTTTCATTGATTTCACTAATTACATTGTTGACAAGACAAAAAACTGCGTTTTCAGTCGACATGTTTTCCCTGAAACCGAACTGGAAAGGTGATAAAAGGTTATGATTTTTTAAAAAATTTACAATCCTATTTTTTAAACATTTCTCCAATAATTTAGCGAAGTTATTTATAACTGATATGGGTCTGTAGTTTGTGGTTGAATGCCTGCTTCCAGCTTTGAAGATCGGAGTCACAACTGATTCCTTCATACTATCAGGAATTGATCCTTTCAAAAAACATTGGTTGAAAATATGAGATAACGGATCGAGGAAATACATATGGAATTTTTTTATCAAATATACAGATATCCCATCAGGGCCAGGAGATGTGTTATTTTTCATTTCCGATATCAATGATATCAATTCTGTATTTGTGACAGGATGAAGAAATAGTGATTCACGGATTTTTTCATCCTGCTCATTCATTTGAGATGATTTATCAATTTTTTTAGACATTTCAATACCAACGTTGGTAAAATATTCATTGAAATAGTTTGCTTTCACTGTATCATCAACAATTTTCATCCCATCGTTATCAATAATTTCGTACTTCATGCCACTGTCATGTTCTGTTTTTCTATTAGTTATATCGTTTATTCGCTGCCATATTTTTTTCGTATTGCCTTTTGCTTCTTCAATTTTGTTTTTGTAGTAATCGTTTTTCGTTTGTTTCAAGAGTTTGTTTAGAGAATTTCGATATTTTTTATATTCCGTTCAGTGGTTTTTGATTTCAATAGATCTTTTTTCATAGAGTCACGTGTTCTAATTGAATTCAATAGGCATTGGGTCATCCAAGGTTTCAGTTTAGTATTATGGTTATTTTTGTTGTTTTTTTTGGACTGGGTGCTTTTTTTGATAGCGTCCATAATTTTTACGAGAAACGTATTGTAACTCAATTGTGGATCAGTGATATGTAGAACCTCTTCCCATTTTTCGTCTGAAAATATTTTATGAAGTTTATTATAATTGATGAATGTATTATCTTTTGATTTTTCTTTATTGCTATTATGGATCGTATTGTTAGATTGTTTTTTTATAGATAATAAGAGCATGAAGTGGTCGGTTAGATCAGTGGTAAATATGAATGTATTGAAGATGTTTTTTTCGCGTATGTTTTCATTTGCAGTTTTTATGAATATATGATCGATTAGGCTAGATGTTGTTTCTGTTACACGAGTCGGCTTATTGATGTATGAAAAAAATCCGTGTTCTGCCAGCATGCAAATATAGTTGTTGACGGTTGTGTCACCGGTGTTCATTATATTAATGTTGATATCTCCCACGAGTATGGTTACATCTGCTTTGCTCATTGACGTCAGGTAGTTTTCAAGTTCTGAGAGAAAGTTTTCCAAATTAATGGACGGTGGGCGATAACATGCTGAAAGAATATAAGACATATTGTTTAGACTGTATGAAAACTCAATGATTTTTGTATCGCTGAAATGCTTGATAGATGTTGTATATGCTAAACTTTTTTTTATGTAGACAACCACTCCATCATTTTGATTGTAGTGGGAGTCGTTATACAATATATCAAAATTTGGTATGCTGAAATTTTCTACATCTCTCACTTCCCACGTTTCCGAGAGAGCAATTATGTCTACATTTTCCACATTGAATGAGTCCAGGTATAAGAGAAATTCGTCGAAGTTTTTTTGAAGGCTTCTGATATTTAGATGAATTATATTGAAGAATTGCTTACCATTAAAATGCTGCACGTTTGTTGATATGTTTTCATAAACTATTGTTGTCCTATCCTCGTGGCTGTCTAATTCCTCAAGAAAGTCTAACATTAGAAAAAATTAATACTAAATGAACACTTTTTGTTTCTCAGATATATAAATTATTTTTGGAAAAAAAAAACGAAATATGTGGTGTATTCTTGATGAATGATATTCGTACATGTTATGAGTTGCCCCAAGAATCTCAAGTTTTACTTTGAAGAGAAGATTGAATATTCAAGTCAGAATGACAAAGTATTTTTTTTCAGGTTGCATATTATATTTCTGTCGAGAGATCATTTTTGAAGTCGATAATGTTCTGTTTGCTGAATATTTTCTTTTTGGTTCCATTGATGTTCGCATAGATTTGACCATTTAGAGTCCACACGTTCTGTTTCCCAAATGCATTTTTCGTTTCGGACAGTAGTAGCTGTCTGCTTTTTATCAAGTCTTCAGTGATTACTATATGTTTCCCTTTGAGTTTTTTTACATTTTTCATTACTGATGACTTTTTCTCGTAGTTTTGTAGCTTCACAATGATTGGCCTAGGTTTACTCTGAGAGTCTTGTTGTAGTCTGCCGATCCTATACGTTGTTTTTATACTATCTTCATGGAGATCCACATTTAGATTTGTTTTTATTGTTTGGATAACTTCATTTTTCAGGTCTTCTTCAGCTTCCTCCTTCACCCCATATATGCATATGTTATTGATTCTTTCCTGTTGCTGTAAGGATTCTACTTTGTATTCTAGACATTTTATCTTATCATCCATTGTTTTTACACTCCCTTCGAGTTTGTTTATTTTTTTATCGATCCTATCAGTTATCGTTTTTGTTAGATGGTTGACGAATTCTTCACTCGCGAACAATTCGCGTATGGTTTCCTTAATCAGACTTTGTAATTCTACCTTATTTTGTCTCGTTAGACTCATAACGTTCACTTTTTTCAATTTGTATTAACTTGACCGAACTTTCGAGACACTTTTAAGAATTTTTTTCGCAGCAGAACCGATAAAATTCACCTTATTTGCCGGAGCTGATTCAAACACGTCTACTCAGTACGTGACATGGAAAATGAATGATAATAAATACCATTGCTATTATTGTAAGATCACTGACCATGTGTCCATGTTTTTGTGACGATTTCCGTCGTATATGTTCGTTATCGCTCTCAGTATAGGCACATTTCTATCACAGCTGTTATAGAATTAGGGATAGTTGATAATGTGGTCGGGATACTTGGGGAACTGTCAATGAGGCCAGTGCTAACATTATTGCACTAGATTTTGACCAGTCACATACATGTTGGGGCCATTACGTGCCGATCTCATGGGAGTTAGGTAGGCTGCGATTACTAGATTACAATAATTGCTCTTCGCACGCAACTGTATTATAAAAACAAATCGGCCACAATCCCAGTGATGGGTAGTGCATCGAAGAACAATTTATAATAATCGGAGTATATTCAGATATTCATATACTCATCTCTGAATACCTACGCTCAAATAAAACGTAAGTTAGTAATTTTTCAGAATATCGCAAGGAATTATGTCTGATTTGATGAATCTCACGACGACGACATCTGTTACACATGTAGAGGCTTTCGGTTTGTACTTTACTTGCATCGGATAAATTTTTTTTTATCTCCTGAGATACCACTGTTGAATGGCATATCGGGTTTGACATTTGATCAAGAATGGTAACTAACGGTCAACTTTGGAGTCTCGTGGTTGCCGTGATAGTGAACGGACGTGTTGATAACGACCGTTCACAAACATGGTACGAAGATATCATGAGTGATTGCGGGGCTCAGTTGTTTGTTAAGTATGTCTGCTGTGTTAGTACGAGCATTTGAAGAAAAACAAATCCATTTAGTGGTAAAAAGGGCTTCCATATAGGAGTCTTTCAGATATTTCATCAGTTTTTGTGTGATTTTTTTTAACATGTTTTTTTAGTTTTGTGCAAGTGACAGAATTTAATGTAACAAAAAATAGATAACCCTCCCCTATTCACGCTGGTTAGAGGCCGGGGTGGTCCGGATGACCAGGTAGAGGAGGCACTCCTTACAAAAAAATCCACCTTGGTGGTAAAAAAGGCTTCCTAGTAGAAGTCGACTAAAAACCTTAGCAGTATCAAAATTTTTATTCAAGTATATTGGACAGTTAATCCGGACGTAGGCATTGCTACGAGCAAGTCCGCCGCGTCCCCGGACGAAGCTCCTGTGACGTTACAGGAGGCGACTGGCTAACTGCGCCCTGCGGGAAGCAACAGCCATCCAGAAACGAGAGAGAGAGAACGGTCAAGTATGAAAAATAATTTAATCGGTCCTCAAAATGTCAGAGGAATTCTCGAGAGAAAAATGGCTGACACATTGTAGGACTGAGCCAACAGCCATTCAATTCCTAGTCGTGTGCCTGAGTGGATGCTCACTTGTTAGGACAAGCATACTTGCCACTTGCAAAATATTTGCGAGGTGATGAGTGGCCAATAAGCCCATAACCGGCTTGAAAATGAGTGACCATAACCATAACTGAAAATCAGGGTTGGCAATTCAAATACCAGTGCATTCGTGTATGATATTGTTACGAATCTCCTAGCTCCGGCCCTGACGAGATCGTGAACGCATATGAAGGGTGACGTCATAGCGAACGTCATTTTCCAGGAACTGTTGATTGCCGTGGATAATTCGACAGACTTCATCGAGGCCCTTCGCGAAGATTCTTCATAGGTCTACGCAGGTATATATAAGGGGGATGCTTCATCGCGGGAGAGACAGTTTTATTCAGAGCTTAGTGGAGAGAGCTTTGTTATTGCTTAGTGCAGAAGTCGAAGTAGATAATTTGTATAACAGAGAGTTCATCAGAGTGTTTAGTACAGAACGTTGGATGGTTAGCGGAGCAGTTTGAATGATTTTATTGTATTGTGTTGTGATAAAGAGTTGTAATAAAAGTAGTGAAGTGATATTTGGAGTTTTGATAAACGAACCACAAGGATATATCGTAACAATATGAACAAATTCCTTCTCTGAAAGACTTTGCACTGACACCGGTGGGATATAATTCACCGCCCTTCGTCGTGTTAGCCAGTGGAATTTCCTGACAGGTCTCCGCCACAAATCTACTCTATAGATAGTTGAGTCTACTCTGAACGAGTTGTTCAAAAGATAGTTTGACCTATGGCCATTCTTTAAGTAAGCCTACTGGCTATGCCGATTTTTTTGAACGGTCGAGCAATTCCTGATAAACACCGTGCTACCTACAAGATGCACAACGAGTCTTGAAAGTGGAAAAATCCAACATTCGTTGTTGGAAAATTTTCTAAATAGCGATTTTTTCGTATCTACTGCATCAATTGAGAAATGTATCAAGCAATAACTTAATGAATTGATGACCTTTCCATTGAGGTATCGCTCAACATCTAATTCCGTTTAATATTTAAGAATTGAATCTCACCACGTGGGGTGGAACTGGGAGGGTTGACAACATGTTCAAGAAACACAGTTTTGTGCAAAAAAAACCAACTGATTTTCAAAATGGCACCATCCGAAGATAAGAACTTTGAGCGCGTGTTCAAATGCTGCAAAAATAAAACAACTAACAATATTCAGTGCATGCAGTGTGGTGAAATATTCCCATACAGTTGTGCAAAGGTGAAAAAACTCAAATTTGTAAGTGAAAAGTTTCTAATTTGCCGCGAAAGGGACAATAAATGCCCCAATCTCAACAATACATCAAAAGAGCGGAGAGAGAATGCACTTGAAATTCAACTTCTCAGAAGAATAATTCGAGAATTAGAGGATAAAAATAAATTACTACTGGAAAACAATCGCTTACTTCAAGAAAATTGTGATCTGTTGAAAAAAAATGAGTTTATCAACGAAAGTTCCTGATGGTCAGTTTAAATTAACAACAACAAGAAGCAAAAAACTAACGAAGACAATATAAAAAACACAAATACGAACAATGGAGATACGTATGCCAAGAGAGCTGGAAAGTCAAACCAAGGTTCAAATCAGATAAATACAGGAATGACACCCCCTCAAATAATTTGATGATAAACCCAAACGAAATAAAAGCGGCAATGATTAACGCACTAATACAAAATAAAGCAAACGAACTACAAAATCTCACTGAGTCAGCTGATGGGTAGAAGCAACAAAAAAAAGGCGACATCGCTATGTTGTTGGCGGCAACAGCGGGGTTACAGATATACAGACTGTCCCAAAATTAGTTACCTTACATGTAACAACATCGAATCCAAATACGACACCGGTTCAGATCAAAAATCTACTCAGCACTAGATTTCTCGAAGTAGAATGCGAATCCCTTCTATCGAAGAGACCTGATCCATACAAATCAATGAAAGCAACGATATACCGAAAACACTTGAGAGAAGCATGGCAGCGGGAAGTGTGGCCGGTTGGAGCATCGATCTCATTTTTTCAGACGAAGTGGATGCCGAATTTATGATTTTAAGATGTTTTCAGAAAAAGATACAATTTTATGTGTGTATTGTTTATTTCCTCCAAATACTCCACCTGACTTGTATGAAAAGTTTTTTGATTCCTTCATCCAGATAATGCTAATCGACGAAAAAAATTTAATACTTAGAGATTTCAATATATCCAACTTTCCATGTAGTGATTGCGAAAAATATACAATTTTACAGCATTTTCTATCACTCTTCAATCTCGATCAAATCATTGTTGTATCAAATTCTATGGGAAGATTTTTGGAATTGATTATTACGAATATTTCTTTTTCTGTTTTGAACAGGTCAGAGAGTCCACATATAAAGGAAGATCGGTATCACCCAGCATTGGAATTTTCAATTTCGTTTTCAGCAACTGCACAGAGAAATGTCATTCGAACAAATTATAAATTTAATTATGCTCTGGGCGATTTTGAGCTTCTATACGGTCTTCTCAAGAATTGTAATTGAAACGACATTCTAACGTGCGAGGAGTCCAAAGATGTTCTATGATAGATTATTCAGTTTTCTTGACAGTTCGATACCTAAGTGTATACAGAAAAGGAAATATGAAACCAATGAAAGTTCTCAATGTGGTTTTCCAAGGAGCTAAGGATAAAAATCAAGCAGAAAAATAAATGTCACAATTTACTCAGAAAGAAAGATTCTTCAAGCAAACGAGTCGAATATGAGAGGTTACGAAGGGTGATAAAACAACAGACCAAAATTGAATATGATCTTTACAAACATAACATAAACAATTACCTTATCAGCGATCCATGAACATTTTGGAGTTTTGTCAATAGTGAAAAGAATTCAAACCGGATCTTAAGGGAAATTGAATTTGAGGGAAAAAGACTTGGAAACGAGAGCGAAATTGCCAATGGTTTCACCAAACACTTTATGTCTGTATTTGAAAGTTTCGATAATGAAAGAAACCTTCAATGGAATCATTCAGGTTCTCAATTATTACCGAAGAAGATGTGTCACGTGCAATGAACAAACTCAAACCGAAAAAATCAACAGGTGGAGACAACATACCCACTTATATATTCAAAGGGTGTACTCAATTTTTCATAAAACCATCAGTACATATTTTTAAAATCGAATTTTTCCTAGTGACCTGAAAATAGTGGTTATAACGCCTATTTTCAAGAAGGGGGACAGGCGTAGCGTTGAGGACTATCGCCCAGTAGAAAACATAAATAGATTAGCCAAAATTTTTGAAATTATACTGTATAATGATATATATAACTTTGTTCAAACCGAATTCAGCACCTTTCAGCATGGAATTCTACATGACAGATCCACAGTAACAAATCTGTGCACATTTTCTGAGTTTGTATCTAATGCAATATCAAATTAAAAACAATTAGATGTTATCTATACTGATTGCAAAAAAGCTTTTGATCAAGTAGATCATAGGATACATCGATCCTCATTGATAACTTCAATTTTTCAGAGGAAGCATATACATTAATGAAATCATACGTAGGAAATAGAATACAATCAGTCAAAGTTGGGAACTCCCGATATGAAAAATTTGTAGCTACATCAGGCGTGCCTCAGGGCAGCATTTTAGTGCCTTTCACTTTTTACTCATTAATAATTATCTTGTAGAAGAAATAAACATTGGGAGAACATGCCAGATGGAGGATCTGGGAGTTACTTTTCACGAATTTCAATTTCAACGAACACTATCAGACGATCACTGCAAAGGCTTTCAAGGTCCTTGGCTTTGTTATTCGAAATTCTAAGAACTTCTCAATAGAAATAGTTGTGAGACTATATAATGCACTTGTAAGACCACATTTGGAATATGATAGTTGTATATGGAATCCTACAACTGACTATAGTAGTGATCTCATCGAAAAGGTCCAAAAGAGATTCTTACGATATTTATACACGAAAAAAAAATCAAAATATATCCATTTATGGTATCAGAGAGAAAGACACGACATGATATTTATTCACGGTATAATAAACAGTAACAAGTACAGAAATTCCTCTAATAATCTAATAATCTGATAAATTATATTACTTTCAATGGACCCAAAATTAAATTAAGACTACAAGCCAACCCCATATTTTGTATTGATCCTCGTTCAATTTCATCTCTCAATAGAATGATGAAGAAATGTAATAAGCTCAATCAACGATTGAATGTAGATTTTCTCAATATTGGTGGAAAACAATTGGATATATTGTTGAAGTCCCCGATTTTATGTTTTCAAGATTTTAAAATGTTGTATGTTAGTTTAAAGTAGTGTGATGTAATGACATGTCTGCCTTCACTTGTAATTACCCCTCTGAGGTATTTGTAAGGATTTGAATGAATAAATAAATCATTGAATATTTCATTGCCCTAGTGCTCCAAGGCGACTCGTGTTATTCGATAATGCTTCTGCCATTTCAATTATTATAGTGAGTATCGTCCTACTATTCAGAATCGAGGAAGAAACTCAAGTCAGCATCTAAAGTTTCTAAATCGACAACTCTTTCGAATAGATAAATTTCGATACATCCTGAATCTTTAGTTCCATCACCCGTCGAAAGCAAGCAAAAAAAAACAAGGAAGATCCCGCGTGCTTTGGCGCTTTATAAACTGTACGAGATATAATATAATAAAATGAACTTTTACTGCGGGTTGCCTAAATTTGATTATTATACCAAACTTCAAGAACAGCCGACTCGTGACAAATGAATATTGAATGCATTATGCCAGACTATCATTTGTCAAACGCCGCGAGAACTTTGTTCCTTTTATAAAATATAGCGAAGCAGAGTAAACGAATTCTCGGTTATAAGAAAAGTTAATTAAATTGGGGTAATTGTTACTTTGACGAGGGAATTCATTGGAATGTTTTGTATCTGTTAAGCCGTCCGAGAAAGATAAGAAAGGGTTGGAATTTTCGTTAATTTTTCCGAAAGAGCGTCAATAGCTATTTAGATTGAAAGGTTCACACGATGTTATACATTCTCAGATATGAATACTAGAAATTCTTCTAAGTGATATGAGAATTCAATCATGTAATTATATGAAAATCATGTTAGTCACAAAACATATCAGCAATCCTCATAGAATCATGCTGAGTTCGATATTGATTTGAAATTAAAGGCACAAATTTCCGTTTAACTGTCACCGCAGTAACGATTGTTATTGAAAAAGTTTCATTCTTTAACTGAAGATGTTTGGATATCAATGAAATATTGGTTGTCATATACAATGGGAAAATCGATTCGGAATCATATCAGACTAGCTGTTGCCCGTGACTTCGTTCGCGTAGCATTCGAACCGAACCGTTTAGTCAGCGCACTCCTATAACGCATCATATCTTGCCCGTTTTTCTACGACTTTATTTACATATATATTATTATTTCTTAATAGGGTAGTTTTTTTCTAGTGAAATGATTTTTATGATCGGATCAGTATTTCCAAAGATTACTCCCTACAATGTTCACTTCCGGCCTCAGATACTCAGTGTAATCAAGCATCAATCGAACAAGAATTAATCACAACCAAATAAAGGATTGACCCGATATATTTCTTTGTGATATCTCTGTTGATAACAAATAACCACTGGCATTTTATACACAGGGTGGTTTTTAAGTAAGTGGTCAAACTCGAAGAGGTTATTCTTTGAAAAATTTTAAGACAAAATGTTCATATAAACATAGGTCCGGTGATGATTCGTTTTCAAGAAACAGGGAGTTAACATTTAAAAAAAATCCTGATTATTCCAATAATCCTTCAGCTGATCTTTCGAAAATCTGGCGGTAGTATTCAAGGTATTTAGGGGATGATTTGGCCATTATTCGATTAAAATCATTAGGTCCAATACTGACCAATATTACTGACCAAAAAAATATACGCTACTACTTTTTTGCAATTGTTTTTTTTGCATTAAGCTATTGAAGCTACAGATTTCTCATTCCTATATTTTGGGGAAGAAGAGTGTATAAACATCTGATCCATTTAGAATTTTTGTCTATTATTTTTGTTGTAGATGATACTGTCTTGAAAATTGAAAGATATTATTAACTTATACAAACTTCGTTCCAGAAAACACAATTGATCTAGGTCTCATGATGTTCACGGATAAATGAAGATTCATTACTTTGGAATTATGCTCTTATGAAGTATTCGATTACAGAAATATCCAATGATGATTCAAATATTTTGATTCTTCAATGCAAACTACGATCATGTGAACAGAACAGTTATGATCAGAAAAAAAATTCAAAAGTTTGCTAGATCACCCGAACGTATTAATATAATTTGGGTTCAATGCTGATGATATATATCATTCAGTTATCCAATCCATATTTTTTAGGAATGGGTGAACTTCTCAGGGAACCATAATATTGCAATTTCAAAAGAGTTCACGTCACATTTTTTCGTCGAATGAATCTAAAGACGTGTTTAAAACATGTGCACTCTGTCCAATCCATCCAATTCAATACAATATTTTTTATATATTTATATATTTTTACAATATTTTTCTAAAAACGGTATGAGTTCAAGTATCCACTATGATCAAACTACTTTGGGTAATTCATACCAACCGAGCTAATTATAAATCGCATATCATGACTATCTGCATCATAAATTTGAATTTCGAATCAATATCAATGAGAATTATGCTAATCGTTGTGCATATATTAATGAAAGCAATTTTATGTTGCAAAATATGTATTTACGATTTGGGAACGAATAGACCAAATCTGAAATGCCAATTCAGTATTAGGCATCATTATGAATATTGCGTAATGATTCTAGTGTGTTCTTGTATCACAAGTAAAAAAAATCATTTCAGTGGAAATCCAAGATTAGTCAATGCAATACTTAGTGGCACAGACAAACTGGTAGAAACTTTCCTCAGTGGGGACGAATTTTCAAATCCCACAGTTGTTTTCCAATTATCGAGCTGAAGTGGCTCGGAATCCATTTCATGAAGTACTTCTAATTGGGATTTTTAATAATGATATGGAAAAAGGCTGTTTAACGTACTCCACGATGTCACATCTCGTGATAATCCCTTATAGTTGGCAAATGGTTCCACGACAGATTCGCTCTGAAAGTCTACAATAATAGACCTTTTTTCGTGAAGAAACTAGCGTAGTCGAAAATTTTTGCAGTCTACAGGAGAACAACCAAATTCGGTCTTTGAGGATCTTGCACTTTTTCAACAAATGAATTTTATTGTCATTCTTTGTGAGCATCTTTCGACTGCGAAAATGTACATATGCTTATGTCCAGCTCAGTCTTGATGGTTACTTTCGGCATGCCAAACACATCTCATAAATGTAAGTTAGGTTTCATGAAGATTGCTGCGAATAAGCGATGCTACGATAACAAACTGAATATTCAGAGGCATTTCGGACGATAGAAATACAAATTTGCTCAAAACGGCAACGTTCCATTTGGAACAGGTATGAGGTAGGTAGTATTTAAAGTTCAGACTTCTATTTCCCGCTGAAAACCAATCAGCGCACTTTTAGTACCCGTGCGCCTCATTATCAGAACCGCCTCTTCCACCACCATAGGAAAATCGAGTTCGACCATACCTTGCAATATTGTCAGTCATCACCCGAAGACGATTGCGGATACCAGCAAACGTCGTGATTATACTCATCTTGAAACTTGGTTTCAATATTTTTTCATACTATTCCATTTATTTATTTCTCATTTTTTAGCACTAATATTTCACATTCGATATCTCAATTTTCTTGTCACAATATTATCTCATTTATTTCTTCATTTACATTTTTCTTTGACTAATATTTAATATTAGATATCTCAATTTTTTCTTACAGCATTATTTTTTTTGTTCAATCTAACATTCAATTTTATTCTTCACCAAAAAATCCATTTCACCTTTGGCTCGCAATTTCTTCGTCCACCATGGATTTACCTTACAGAAGGTAGGGAATAGCTCAAGGATCATTTTTTATATCATGACGCTGTACGCTAGAGCCTTGGGGGTGGTTGCCACCCCATCACGGGGGAGGAAATTTTTTATTACTTTTCAACTGTAGGAATCGACGAAAAAAGTTATTCTTAGGAAAAAATGTTCCATACGTTTTTTTCGTGAAAGTGATATTTTTTGAGTTATTCGAAGTTGAAAGTAACAGTTTTTTGACGAAAAAATCGACTTTTTTAAATGGTTTTTTGTGAATAACTCTAAAACTATGCATTTTATCAAAAAAAGTGTAGAGAGGCGAATTGTAGCTTTTGAAAGGACAAAAACAATGCTTCTTTTATAATTCTCCTACAACTCATACGAACTGAGATACATCAAATTATTGCTTAGCTTTTTTCGTCAAATGTATAAATTGGAAGATTTAAAGCGGAATAACGAGAAGAATTTGCATTTTTTGAAGGAAGCTCATGTAATCTTTTTATAGTATTCAATCAGAGCTTCCGAACAAATGAAGGAATGTCTTCCTAGCATGAAAATTGACCGACTTATGATCAATATAAGATAGGTACCCGTTTTTTTCTACGAAAAATATCTGTGAAAACAACCTCCAAAGTACCCCCTAACTAAAATTGATTGCCACCCTACTGTGATTCTTTTGATATGTGTTTCATCAATACACCCACGAAGTTCAATCAATTCAAAATGCCTAATTTTAGAAAAATTGGAGTTTAAAGAGAAAACGATTTTTTTCAATTTCGTGTTTTTAACCCTTTTCTTATAAATATCTCTCGAAATACTAAAGATACAAAAAAAATGACAGAGTACTATATTGTAGCTTTTCTGATGATGAAAATTTCCCTGTGTGTAGATTTTTTGTGAAAAGAATATTCGACCAGATATAGCCGTTTAACACCTACATTTACTATCGAACATAACCCTAGTCAAGGGCTTTAAACTCCCCCCATTTGAAAATTAAGGAATCCTCAATAATTTTATCCATAAAGTCTTATAGCTCTTGAAAAGCTCTACAAAATCGTTCCCGAAAACAATATTCTATCACCTGAAATGAAGGAGCTATGCTTAAAAAACTGATCAATTTTTTTTTATTTGATTTACCCGCTTCGGAGCGTGGAAATCTACATAACCGGTATATTCGACCGTTATACGTTATATGTTTCACTTTTTCCATCCATATTGGAAGACAGAGAAAAAGAAAAATCTGCTCGCGTGTGTGAGTGTATAGTATATTTCGTTGATTTCTCATCAGTGTTTTCTAGAGTTCGAAGACAAATTATAAAAATTTCAATGGTGTCGAGGGGAGTTTATATTGAGGGTGGGAAGAAAGATCATGAAATTGTATCCTAAAGCATAAAACAATCATTATTTAACTATTTCTACCCATATTTGGGTTTTTAATATTATTTTATAATTTTTGACAATTAGGGGAGTTTTCACCCCTAAAAAACGAAAAGCGTACAATGGCACAATATGGAAAATGAACAAGAGGGTATAATAAGCCTAATCCCAAATTTTTGTACAAATCGGTGCTGGACGAAACAATTGCGAGGTTTAACCTTTTTTTTAGCTTTATTTTCTGAACTATTTGTTTGTATTTGATTACCTCATTTGGTTCGTATTTTTATCCTTTCGTTCTCAGCAACAGGTCTTGATGGAGTTATTAATATAGATAAAGCAAAGAATATTGTCAACCAAATTCAATCGAAGGTAGTGTTCATTGAGGAGGTTGTAGGTTTTCAAGAAATAAACTGAGAACAAATATTTTTCCTAGGTATTCGGTACTGAGATAATGTGTAGTATCGTATCAGAGTTGATTTGTTTCAAGTGATTACGTTGGTGTCTAGGTACTCGTTAATCGGCATCTTAATACTTCCTAAATTACTACAGTCAGAATGACGTTTAAAATATGATGTGAATAACAGGTCGAGAAAGTACCAAGAGGTTGTGAAAGTACTCACTGATTCCAACATGAATATAGCTCAGAAATGAGTACATTTTCCACTTATTGTGAATGGATGTATTCCGGTGAATCGTTCAGAAAAAAATGAAATTTTTTGATATTATTTTTGGAAGGAAGGGATATGTTTTCACATCTAGGGTGGTTCGCGGACCCACTTCCGGATTTTTCTCAATCTAAAAGCTCGATACACATAATATTCACTTCTTCTCTTGATAATGAAAAATGTCAGATGGAGATACACTCAATTTGTGATTTGGCGATAGAAGACGCTATAAGTACACTCCGAAAATCACCATTGTGTGGGAAATGAATGTTTTCTTCTTCTCTTTCGAGTCGTTAACCTATTACCATCTGGAAAGATCATAAATGGAATCAAAGAGCAAATTTCCAACGTAACCTATAAATTTACTACGTTAACTGACAACAGTTCCGTCTTAGCGAAACAACTTTCTATTAGTCCGCAACTTGCTGATCAATAGGACATGTTTCATTCAGTCAGACTATAACTTGCTAATAACATATGGATATGGGAAACGCGAATAGCACCTGATAAGTGGCAAGAATGAATAGTGAAATTGTCGTTCTATTGGGCGATTCTCTAGATCGTTGAATGTAGATAATCTGTTTTATCATTTCATAGAAAACGACAGTCACTTAAACAAACAAACCAAAACTAATGAAATGAAGGAAATCAATAACAAGTTTTTATAAGGTGCATACATATAATGTTCATTGATGTGAAAACTGAAACATTCCTAGTTCCAATATGATCCGATCTTTCCTGTTATCATATTTCCTTTTGATGGATGATGAAGATGAAAGAAATAGTTTCTAGACGCATCGTCAGTCCAGTCGCAAACGTCTGACATCGACAACTCCTCCCAAAACGAAATTATCTGATTTCCTGGTCCTTTCAGCTCAAATGACATTTCCGGTCCATCAGCAGGAACAGGAAACTCATTCTTTCTTTGTCTCGCTTACGGTTTCCATAATCCTCAATACTGTCTTGATTCTCAAAGAACCCTATTCGGAGAAATATGCGCACCAGTGGTGTACGGATAAAAGTATCGGATATCTCGATCGGTCACTTTTATATTCGATTCCGTTACCGTCCATAAAATATGAAAAAATTGTGAGCTCGATTGGTTTTCCATTCAGAGTCCTTCGAGCGAATAAAGCATTCTTTCTCTATTTTATGAATTTGTCGAGTATATACAGTATCGAGTTTTCATACATTTGATCGTTTACATTTGTGAACTATACAAACAATTGAAGAAAAGCGATAAATTAAAAATTATCATTATACAGAGAAAGGATTATTTAATTTCATGAAACGGATGTGAATCTCAACGAACTGTCATCGCAGTGACACCCCATATGGCAAGAATTTGATCCTGGTTGCATTAGGATACTGAAGAATAACTGAGAGGTTCCTTTCTCTCCACTAAATTGAGTGACAATGTTGAACGTTTGCTTGAATCTGTTGACAATGTTTCCTGCTGAATGGTATTGATTTAAGCTTCCATTGTCCAAAAGATTAGCTATTGAAAATTGATGCAGAAACTCATAGGATGGAGAAAAATCAACCAAAAGGATCAAGTGCGAATAATGAAATTGAAATACATGGTGAAGCAATCAAATAAGTATATGTATAACTCTCAAGCTTTGGAAATGAATGAGCAGACGTTGATAGAGGAGCAAAATAAAGATAGAATATGCAGTCAAATAGATTAAAATGGATTTAATGGATTAAAATGAATTGAAATGGATTTTGCTCAAGTGATTTGATTGATACACAAATCGAATATAAAATAATGAAATTAATGAAAATGTCATTGGAGGAATATGAATTTATATGAAAAAATGCTGAAACCAAGTTCCAGGCTGAGTGCATCGCTGTTGAGGATAAAGGAAGCTTCATCCATTTTTTTGAAAGTTCACCTTCCTGTCCTTAGCCTCAGACCATTTGATATTGAGTTGTTTTGTCGACAGCTTCCTCCTCGTGTTGTGTTTATCTTGTATTAGCACATTTCCACCTCCAATGGTCTTCTGGTTTCTCCATTATACGACTTGCCGCACTCGCACGGTATCCGCTAAACGCCGTTGTTGGTGTCACTGTTTTGTTTTGGTGGTCGAGTATTAGTGAACTGCCTGCATATTGTCTTCCTTAGTCAGAAACATACTTTGACTTTGCATTTCCTTCTTATTCCCCTAATCATATCCCAACTAGACACGGGCCTTCTTGGTGTGTTCTATAACGAATACTTCAAACCAGAGATGTTGACTATAACAGAAACTCCATGATGCCTCCTACTAGGGCTGTTGTTTTATTTTGCAAACTATTTTCCCCTCAACTGTCTCTTGATGATCTCGAGTGTCTCTCTGATGGAAACAGTGGGGTCGCTTACTGTAATAAGGCGTTAGTGCGAATTTTCTTGACTAACAGATATAATTGATTCTTCTTCATTGTTAGGTAGATAATTAATTCAACTATGGTACATATCAACAAAGCATAGTTTTTCCAAAGTTCTTTTGTTCAGAAATTCATCAATGGTATGAAAACAGTGGTGAAGAATTAACTTTTTGATGGCATATTCGAATTGATTGTGTGTTGAGGATTTCAAATCACTTGCCAAACAGTTGTAAAGCTTGATATCGAGAAAATTTTTCAGCGATTTGTTCAATCTGTATATCGGTGTTTTGATCAAGGCAGCAAATTTGGTGTTATAGCTGTGAACATCTGACTGAATCAGTAGAGGTTTACTCTCTAATGTATTTTGGAAATGAATGGGGAAGGTGAAGGCATCACGCCGAATCAACTTAATCGTGAACAACAATAGTATCTGAAAACCAGTTCTGGCTAGAATTTTCAGTGCCATTTTTTGTTGCCTGAATATTATAAGAGATTTGTCTCAATTATCTTTTTCTTCATTGCTGAAGTTAGATCCCTGAATACCAGAGTGTCTTTTTCCTTTTTGCAGAACCTCATCCCATACTGGTCGGTGTTCATCACTACTGAGGCGTTCCCTTTGTCCGCGGGTAGATTTTGATAGTATCATCTCTTCGTGAACTGGCCAATACTTGTTGCTCTGCTTGGCTAATGTTGGGTATCGGATGTGGTTGCAATCAACCTGCTCTTTTATTTTCCATCTGAGCCCCTTCGCCTAACTTGTGACTCCAATGTAGGTGATGCTTCAGGTGCTTTTTCGAAGCTCAGACCTTTCCCCCGATGTGATTCCTCTGTTGTGAATGGACAGAAGCTCATGACTACGACGTTGAATACCTTGTTGATCAGGCTCCTGTATTGTTTCCAGACCAGAAACGTCCATTTGCGGTTATGAGTACTTCGATTTTTCGGACAAATTGTCGTACTTCTGCCCTTGGTTTCGGCGAATATTGGTTCGTTATCTCCATCCGTGGTGTGTCTTCTGATTACCTGGAAACATTGCGTGTCAACCTTTGCTTCAACTAGAAATCTTAGACGTGTCTCTTTCTTGGTTGACTCGACCATGACCTCCTTATATCTTCGAAAGTTGTTGCTAATACCGGGTCCGTACCGGATGTTCAACGTCAGCTTGAAAGTAGTGGCCAATATTCCTGGCTGCGTGGACTTTCATTGTCTATATGAATAACATTATTGAAACCTCTTTCAAAAACTTATGAGATGAAAAGAAAATAATTCAAACAATGAAATACGAATAATCATACGATGGAACAATCAAATATAGGTTTCAGTAGTGGTAATCGTATAGACAATGGAAGTCCGAAACGATACTATTCAGTACGGAACATTGTCAAACACTTTGTTGGTTATTTTTCCGGGTGATTAGATTCTTCTCGAGTATTCTGAAAATAACTATTCTTATTGTCAGATGATAACAAATAGCTATCAGTCACCAATCTCACCTTCACAACCCCGAACACAAACAAAGTTCTCAATAGTCGAAGATTTTGGATTGCATTTTGTAAAGCCTGGCTTAACGGGCTCTGACCGTTCAACGTGCTATTTCGATCATGAGAAACCAGCAGACCTTCGCCTGTCGGATGGGTTTGAACCGACCTCCTGAGCCATATCCCCGATAATCCACACATGTGATCCCCCTCCCCCAAAAATGTTCAGATTATTTGAGAAATATCGTCTTCGAGAACTTTAAAAGACAAAATTTAAAGAGAACAACTAGTTTCACCAATATAATGATATAATATATAATGATATAATGTTACTGAATGGTTTCATTTAGTGTCATTTATATTTAATTTAAAATATATTATATTTTCTATATTCAATACTCACTCGAAGTGAATAAAATGTTTCCAATAATGAGATCATTTTGTCTTTTGTTAGTAATTCTGCCGATAATATTATCATCAATTCGAACTAATTTACTCTATAATTGTAAAGAAATACATGCATTTTTATACCCCCACTGTCGGCCACCTTTAATCAATAATAGACGTGTATTGTAGGTGGGCCACTACATTACAGCTGTCAGGATGATGGCAGTAGAAAAACTACAGACGCGACTCGGGAATGAGGCCAATTATGTGCAAACGCGAATTATCGTACTCGGGTAACACCTCGTGTTTACAATTTTTCGCTCGTGCGTGATTGGCACTTATACCCCTCGTTACGTAATATACTATTTTGCTATTCTCGCTTTCCAGCTCCTCTTCATTTTTCTCACTCTCCCGCTGAATTCATCGTGCGTTGCCTCACTTTTTTGTCAATTTCTCCATTCTGATGGCATTGACTCAAGCTTGACGAATTTACTCTCCTCATGACTGATCCGCTTAGGGGTTCAACCCTCAGTCATGGTAGGAATTTCGCTGGCTGGATCTATGCAAAAGACAATTTCTGGATGCGAAAATACCAATCCGTGTAGGTGAGGTGTGATGAGCGGATAGAACAGCCAACCTGGTAGCACTGTTGATTTTCCTGGATTAATCTACGGCTGAAATAACAAAAAAAATAGTTGGTCAATACAGTGCGCCTCGACACTGGAGAAAATTTGCCTTCACCTTTTGGTATACTTGTTAAAGTATTGTATAAGTGTTAATATGTACATTGAAAATGAAAAAGGGATCAGCTTCAATCAATATTTGTCAGATTTCCAGATTTCTGATCAATGTACTCGGTTTGTTTTCTTGACTTCGAGTTCCCGATGATTAATAATGTTTATTGGTTCAGTTTCATTAGTTTCACAATTTTAATATCATAGTCTTTCCGACGGAAGTGAGTACGAAAATGAAAATATCAGTTCAGTTTTCAAACTTTCAGATGAGATTCCGCAAACTACAGAGTCGAAGGTTAACAATTTATTTCTGCTTTGGAACTTTTCCTGTTAGATTTCCCATCTCGCAGACTGTTTTCTATATCAGTGACAAGGCTGGCAATGCTCCTTTGTCCATTCAGAATTTCAGGATAAAAATTGTTGTGGATAAGTGCAGCATTGCAAACGGAATGAGAGTATCAGCAGGCTCCAAGAGTTTGAACTTTATAAGTTGGCATCCCAACAAAATCCGTGTTCACGAAGTTATATAAAGTTCATAGATAGGGCATGACGTTGAAATAGAAATGTGTCAGGAATGCCACAACTTTCTGTTGTATCTGAAACTGCAGAGAGTATTTGTTTTATGAAGTGGTTGCAAGCGATGGCAGAGTGCCTTGAAATGGATAATTGGATTTCCAATAATGAACTTTGTGACTCCTTCCGGAAACAGTTTCTGTTCGTAGAATATCTGGAGAATTCCAAGGGTGTGATTTGAAAGGCGTCTGTTTCCTTGTGACTGAACTCAGGTAACAGATGATTTGTATGATGTGAAAGAAAATTCAAATACCTGTTTCCGAAGCATTGAATAAGAGACATGAAGAGATAAATGCAAATCTACCATCTCCAATGTGTAGTTTGGTGCTAGATTCTTTTTATGGGAACAGTATTTTAGGAGTTGTCGAATCTGCTTTATAAATTGTATGAATCGTAATGAGGAGAGATAAAGTTTTACAAATAATTATCATGGATTCGAGAAAATCATCTATATTATTTACTTTTTTCCAATACGTCGAGAAACTGAACTGACAACTGATACAAAGTGAAAGCAATGGATCCTCAGAGGAAAATTGAAGTGAACAATTCGAATCAGAAATTATAAATGGAACTTCCTATGTTTTCATACCACTTATATTTGTAACTGGAGTTACTGCAGTTTTGTGCTATATGAACATTATCAAACGAATTCTATCAACGATTCCATAGTTTATATTTTGTAGAAAACAATCAAAACGTTCTGAGTACACTCAACTTGAACCTTGGTTTCAACATCTATTCATAATATTTCTTTATTTACATTTTCTTGTCACAATATTATTTCATTTATTTCTTTATTGAAAGTTTTTTTACTAATAATTCGTAATTGATATCTCGATTTTTTGTAACATCATTTTCTTTGATAAATCAATCATTCATTTCATTATTTACTGAAAAATCCATTTCAACCCTTCGTTTAGGATTTGATTTTCTTACTTGATTTGTATTTTTATCCTTTCGTTCTTAGCAACAGGTTTCAATAAAGTTAACAATATAGACAATGGAAGTCTGAACCATTACCATTGTGCAAGGAACATTGTCAACAACATTCAAGGAATGAAAATATTTGGTGGAGCAAAAAAAAGTTTACAGTATACACAAACTATCATAAAAAAAGTCAAACAGTCAATAGTATATTGTTTTCCAGTTATGAAAAGTCAAACATTCCTGGACAACTGTGAAGATTGCTAAGTCTCGGCTTGCGCCTCGACTCAGCAAACATCCACAAATCATGGATGCCAGCTGTTCAAAATACACGGATCCTCCCAATGAGAGAAAAAAAGGTTTCGGAATATCAATTGGGGTTCATTGACAATCCGATTCTAGGTCCGATAAATGATAAACCACATCAAATCTACATTTCCCTTGTCTACAATCCTTGGTTGAGCTAGTCGACTTCACAGTCGACTCCGATTTTGAAGGCATTATCAGGAAGGTTCATGTGACTGAGGTCTCAATCTGCCTACTCCTGTGTTGTTATGAAAAATTATTCGTGGCTTGACGCCGATTCCTCAATCTGCCTAACCCCAGGTCCACGAGTTCTCTCTGAGGTCTCGATCTGCCTACTCCTCAGATGAAACTGAGGTATTGAAGGGCGTCACGTTCATGTAGGCAGAAAAGTCGCTTCTCGATTTCGATGGCCTCGCGGATTACCTGAGCTTGTACTGTTTTCGCTTCTGCGTTAGTCTAAGTAAGTTTTGTCCTCGGAGGAACAGAGGAATGTGGAAATATGATTGTTGGCGGGAATGAGGGCTGATTTGAGTTGGGCCAGCCCTTGTAGTTTGTTATGAAGGTCTGTGAGGTTGATAGCTCTGTGGATGAGGGAATTCAGAACGGAATTGGTTTGTGCTGGACGGTGGTGCGAGTGTGCGTTCAGGTTATTGTGCTGGCTAATCGCAATTTAAAAAGTACGACCTCGTTAATTCATTGCTCGCACAAGTTTGGACTTCTCAGTGTTGACGTTCGTCAACTGATTAATGAAGCGAACAATTTTACAGCACAACATTTTTTTTGGGTATCGGTTTGTGTGTCTTGGTTGTGTGGACCATGTGAATGAACGAGTTATTGGATATTAAGAGGACATCTATGAATGAGAGGGAGTTATTGCGTTCTATTTCCATTTTAAACTTTATATTCAGCTGGAGGTCGTTAAGGTGATCAAGGATATTATGAAGAGTTTCGGAGCAGTGGGGCCGAATGACAAAAAGGTCATCCAAGTATCTGAACCAACAAGAGAATTTGTGGTTGAAATCCATAAGCACATTCAATCACAATATAGTTTTGGCGACTACTAAGATAATCGTAACAGCAAAAATCTACAAGCTCAGATAATCCGCGAGGTCATCGGAACCAAGAAGCGACCTTGAATGTCTAAAATCAACGTGACGACAGTAAAAAAAAACTGTTATTAATTTATAAACAATGCCAATAGAACCTTTTATGTGAAAGTCATTTGCAATAGACGCGCGTTTCGCCTACAAGGTAAGCATTTTCAGGAGAAAAATATTGATACTGAATCTGAAGGCTATGTTCAGCTATCCATATATTTCTCAATGTGAAGAAATGCATAATCTACCTGCAAAGTTTTCTGATCCAATTTGGAATTCGTCTGCTGCTGCTAATTATTCTGATAAATTTCACAACAAGAACAGATCGGAAAAGGCCTTTCGTCATCATTTTGCTATATCTATAATCTATGCATTCTCATGGGTGTGTATATCCATCCGGCATTCATACAATACATCCGCCTACGAGTTGGGTGGATGGATTCTCGCGCCGTCCTCTTCCGAGATCATCTGGTACACATTCGCCATTCCCAAAAGACAGCATATGTGAACCCCAACACCACTCGAAAAGAATGCTGTGAATGACCATGTGCCTTCGGTATGCGGAGGTGATGCAGTTATATTCCTGGGTAATAATGTGAAATGCAAAAAAAGGTTGAGAAAATCGTCCTGAAGAACGCCTCTTCTTACGAAGTGAGCCCTCTAGAGCGGCATCTCACTATCTGAACGGGCACCGCAGGGCAACAAATGAAAAAATTAATGTATTGCGATAGTCTATCCAAGTTACCAAAAGATTTCGGTTATACCGCAGGAAGTTCTGCGTAATACACCTATCGGTTTGCAAGTTATCAATTCATCCCGCGGTAACTTTCTCCGTGTTTATTATTATCATTACTTCATCCAAACCTTCTTATTCAGGTCATCAGAGAGCTAGGAGAGTTCCAGCGTAATATGGCGTGTTTTTTCTTATGAATGTTCATTCTGGCAAGGTCACTCAAAGAACCTAATAATCGTTTATAGTTTTATAGGAGTATCGTCAATTTTTAGATCAGATTTAAGCATATCGATTCGTGATCTTTCATAAGGGCCCGCAAATTGCATGCAAACAGTTTTTTCTAAATTTATCACTAACTGGTTTTCCTCATACCAATCAACTAGCTGATTGAACAGTTCACGATATATGGCGTGTTTTTTCTTATGAATGTTCATTCTGGCAAGGTCGCTCGGTGATGATGATGTTTATTAACCGGCTATTGCTGTAGATCTGTTTTTAAGATGAGCGCGCGTTAGCGGTTCAATTATAAACAAGTACGAAAATATGTAGATGATAGTAATGATGAAAAGAAAAATGATAAATTCTAGAAAAAATGGTGGCCCCATAATGGGGGTAAACTGGGCGTTGAATATGCAACTTTGAAGAGAAAAACATGGTAGCGAAGCACTCTTGTGTATAGAGGGAATTCAAAATGCAACGTAAAAAGAAAAACATGACAGCGACTCATCAGTTATAGAGAGTGTCTCGAAAACAGTGTTGAAGAAAAACCATGACTGCAATGCAAAATTGAAAAATATAACATCGTCGATTAAATGAAGTATACAGTGTGTTTAGCATTCAGCGGTGACAAGTCGCCGATGCAATGAAGTATACATCATTGAAGAGAGAAACATGACGACGATGCAAAAAAGTTTTTAAAATTCAACGTTGATGAAAAAACATGGCGGCGTTGTAATGGGGACATACGAGATGCTTTGAAATATGGTGTGTGAGAAAAAACACGGCGGTAATGCACAGAGTGTATCGAAATGAAGCGATAGAGCATATAGGGTTTTCCCAAATACAGCAATGAAGGAAAAAAAATATGGCAGCATTTCACATGGTGTCTCTTAATATTGGCTAACCTCACTAAGTTGCGTGACGTAGCCTAATATTTTGTGGATTTTGCGCCAACTGGGGGCACCTTATAAAATTGAGAGAAAAATATAACTGGGGTATGTAGAATTCCCAAATCAAAATTGTCTTTTCCTCAAAAGGTGATGAACCTTACTACAGAAGACTGAAAGAATGGACCCTGAAAGATAATGACGCGAAGGGGTGGATGGTGATTCGAATCGAAGAAGGTCCTATTAGCCATTTACTAACATATCAATATGCCAGTCTAATGTTGCGAGAGCTATTATCCGTTTACGAACATATGAAGCTAGTTTACTTGTTCTGCAGCACAAATTCTTCATCTACCAGTATGTGAATCAAGGTATATCCGTTCATATTTCGAAGTTTGAGATTGCAAATCAGTTAATACAAGCTGGTGAAAAACTATCAGATCAGATGTTGATAACAAAATTTTTGTTGTTTTCACCACCAAAATTCTGATATTTCATTTATGTCTGGGAGTCTGTGCCGATCGACATAATCATACAATAATCAACCTTATATCAAGATTTCTGATAGAAGAAGAACGATCGACGACCGATAGACCGGATACTCAAAAAGATTGCGCTCTAGTTTCAAATCAAATCAGAAAGTATTATGACAGAAAAGAATCAAGTAATTCCAAATAATCGCAAATAGAACACCTTTCTGTCAAATGCCACTTTTGTAAAGAACCCGGACATTTCAGGGAGAACTGGTGGCTGAGAAAAGCAAAAGAAAAGAAAGGGAAAGTCGAAGGCGCTGTACTTTACCCATACTGCATTACATAACAACATGTTTATTCCCTATGACGCATTGAATTTCATCATCATTTCCATTCAAAATTTTTATTTACAGACATTATCCTTTCCTATCATTGGAACGGCTCGCAATCATTTTTGAAGCAGTGTCCTGCTTCAGCTATCAGATACTCTTTCAGCTAGTGGCTCATAGGTGACGCGCAAATGCCACAACAAGCATCCAGGAACCTCCATTTGGCGCGAAATTCAGACAATATCAGGCTACCTCACTGAGTTGTGTCACAATACATAGTAATATAAAGGTGAAAGAGGTATAAACATATATACATATACACAGACACTTATATACATCCATAAAGTAAAAATAATAAAATAGACATCAGCATTTGATAAATACAAGGATTAAGAATCTAAGGACAATTGCAGAGGGTGGTATATTCGTCAATGCTACAAAAGCAATTTGTTAATAGGTAAGACTAAGGTTTTTCTCTTGAAAAGTTTGTTTGACCCAATATTCTCTATTTCGGAAGGTAAAGTATTGTATAGCTGTACACCGGCACCCCCAGGTGATTTTTTGAAGAAGCTGTGATTGTGTTTCTTGATGTAGTTGATTTGACTGTCCCAGCTCATATCAGAATCAACCTCCGTTTCAAAGAACCTTATAATCGTTTGTAGTTTTATAGGAGTATCGTCAATTTTTAGATCAGATTTAAGCATATCGATTCGTGATCGTTCATAAGGGCCCGCAAATTGCACGCAAACAGTTTTTTCTAAATTTATCACTAACTGGTTTTTCTCATACCAATTAACTAGCTGTTTGCTTTGAAAATTATATAATCTTGTTTTTATGGACACGAGGATGGTAGTATCATCAACATACATTAACAGCCTTCCTCCAGCCACATAGGGGGAATGTCGTTGTGTAAGAGAAACAAATGAGGTCCAAAAATGCTACCCTGTGGTGTCCCAAATTCAACATCAGAATTTTGTGAAAAAGAATCCTAGACATTAACTATTTGTAGTAAATGACATCATCCAGTCGTTTTTCGGTCCTCTTATTCCTAAGGAATCAAGCTTTTCAGATAGAAACTGTGGATTTAGCATCTCTCCCGTGCCTATATCTATCTTATTATAAATGAATTGTACTAATTCAGTTGATGCTGTTCCGATAGAATAATATTGTCTGAAGCCATGTTGACAAGGAGTAATTATAGTATAATCATTGATATATTTCATCGAAACCGTGTACATTGATTTTTCCAGAGTTTTCGAAAAAGGACTCTGTTGGGATATTGCTCTATAAGTTTTCAAATTGTTTATCGCCTTTTTTCTATACGGAAACAGTTCTAGAGATATTTAACCTCTCCGGAAATTTTGCAGAGAGTATGGAGATAATTTTATTATGCGGGTTGCAAACGGAGTTGAATTCTTGTTTTTAGTCCTCTTATGATACTTTTCACTTCGTATTCATCGATACCTGTGAAGAAAATTGAATTTCGTTCAATGTTTCTCGATTCAGTACACCCTAAATTTGAGTTTGTATGATTGTTATTCCGCAATATCTCAACAACCGATGTTGAGAAAAAATATCCAAACTCACTTGAAATGGTCAGATTGTCGCTGATGATTTTATTCCTTATCTTGAGAGGAAAATCCGAATTTTGAGTTCCAATATCTTTTTATTTTCATTTTCTGCTGAGGTTATTTGATTACTGAAATGCATTGTTTTGTACTCGCTTATACTTCTGGAGAGATTTCTTTTTCTTTCCTTGTCTTGTGTATGTTTTGGTCAGCAGTTTTCGCAAACAGTTCAAGTTTTGTAGATAAGTGAAGGTAGGGCAACCCTGTTTTTATTTGCATCTTTTTTGTTTTTTAGACGACGTTTCTTTGGGTGCGTGACTTCAAAAAAACCATGAGAAGCTTTTGTAGAAAGTATCAACTATTATATCCACGATATGATATATCAACGTGTATTTTTGAAACAAAATTTCTTGTGAAATGGGTCATTTCGGAGGAGTATTTCATTTGTTTGCTGATTATGTAAATGTCCAGAGTTTTGGTTCAAATATAATATGATCATAAATTCATTCAAAGCATTGAACCGTTTTGGTTTGTGATTTCTGCACCGAATCTTCTGCGAACCTGAATTTTGTGATGGTAGAAACGTACATGCTACAAAGTTACCTCTACTCCCCAATTTTTATGAATGTTTTGTATCACTCAAAGTATATTGTGATATCGCCTACAAAGAGTCTAATGATAGAACAATCGACACCTATATTACCACTTCATCAAATTCTGTGAGATATTAATTGAACATTGATTCGATTATCTAGGACATAAACAAGAGTCCGATTGATGATCCAACTTACTCGAGCCAACTTCGACGGTTGAACGTACACCCTCGGGAAACTTCAGACTTCGACTTATCGAACAAATGTTGAGGTTTATCGTATTCATGGAGAAGTTGTTCGCCCACTTGATTCATATTTGGCACGTTTGGTGCTGTTCGGCGAAGTTATATTAATCTATGGTTAACAGAGATTATGAAATAATAATTCACGAGAACCAACAGCAGTGTTTCAATATCCATGAGAACGCCTTTTTCGAAGTTGGCATCAGCTTGAAATATTTTGTCGAGCGAGGTCATCACTTCTCTCAGTTGTACATAGGGAAAATTTGGGTTGAGTTTCTCTTCGAGGGAAATCAAAAAGATTCACATTGTGTGGAAAAGGGATATTCTTACTGAATGTTGAACTTCTTGAATGAGCTCTTTCAATTGTAAACTTTCAAGAAAATCAAGGCGAATATTATTAATATTTTCGTCCAAACCTCTCCAATCGGATCCGTTCTTCCCTCTTGCTTCGGGTATTAACAACCAAAGAGCGTGGGGTAAGTGATTGCTGGCATGGAAGAAAAAAACGTCCTGAGTAGACGCAATGAATTGAGAAAAACGGACTTCAGCTTTCGACCGCTATATTCTAACACGTAGGTGAGATTTTGAGTTCATCGACCAATGAATTAGAAGTACCAACCTATCTAAATAGCCTTAGTGCATGATGCCGAATTTGTAAAGCCATTATTCGTAATTTATCTGTTTTTTTCCTTCTTGGACACCCTATTCACCACAACGGACTCTTCAACATGAGGCAGTAACGGTGTCCTGTCTATTCCGAACGAGAGCCAAAGAAAATAGAATAGCACTCATAAATCCGCAGGAAGGTTGATTTCCACTCTACGTTCCCTTTTCGTACCATTCTATCAGTTCAGTGCACATGAGAAATCAATTGAACCATAGAAATTGAATGGCACTGTATCAATTTCCGTTACATTTCCATACGTTTCTCGAACATATCTGTTCCAGATCGCCCAATACATATTGGTGACGAAAGATGTCAAGTTTGTCAGAAATGTAATTGAAGATAATGGGAATACAAAAATGTTTCATTTGGTTTGTTGTATATTCATTCTAGGGTGTTTCGTGCAAAGGAGATGAAAAACGGATTATTTATGGATCTTGGTATGCAAAAAACATGTTTCATATATGGTTGAAAGTAGCCAATATGGCGACAGGTAAAAGAAATATATTCGGTTCAAAGTAGCCTGGGTATTATTAAGGGCTGCACTGAATAAGACAAAAATGCAATTTTTGATAATTCTTCATTTTTTGAATGAAAAAACAATATATTGGTGGTTATAAATAGATTTTCGGAATATTTCATCAAGACTGCATGATTGTCAGCAAAAGTATTTCTGATCTCTAGTGCATCAGTGCATAATGAAAGCATTTGCATAGTCAGTGGGCATACTTGAAGACTGGCGTTAAATCAAATCATCTTTCGAACAATCTGTTCAGGCCAGTCTCAAATTACCTACACAGTAGGTTTCGGCTGGCACCTGTCAGAAAACAACTACTCCCCTGGCTAATACCACGAAGGGCATTGAATTATATCCGACCGGTGCCAGTGCAGGTTTCTTCACAGAAGTAAATCCTGCATTTGCTTTCGTCGATACAAATGAAGGAATTGATTTTCAATTATAGGGACGGACACACTTGCAGACCGGTTTCGGGCTATTTGGCCACTCATCAGTGCCATCATCAACATAAAGTCGATGACTTCCCATAATTAAAAATCAAAATCCTTCAGAGGATCAAGCCCCGACCAAAGCTGATGCGAACAACGAAGTTATTGCGCCATCTACCAATGGACGAGGTATTCCAAAAGCAAACCGAATTCGCCCATTCCTCCTGCGAGGAAAATGTAAAAACATTTGACATAGTCAGTGGGCATACTTGAAGACTGGCGTTAAATCAAATCATCTTTCGAACAATCTGTTCAGGCCAGTCTCAAATTACCTACACAGTAGGTTTCGGCTGGCACCTGTCAGAAAACAACTACTCCCCTGGCTAATACCACGAAGGGCATTGAATTATATCTGACCGGTGCCAGTGCAGGTTTCTTCACAGAAGTAAATCCTGCATTTGCTTTCGTCGATACAAATGAAGGAATTGATTTTCAATTATAGGGACGGACACACTTGCAGACCGGTTTCGGGCTATTTGGCCACTCATCAGTGCAAGGCAGTGCCATCATCAACATAAAGTCGATGACTTCCCATAATTAAAAATCAAAATCCTTCAGAGGATCAAGCCCCGACCAAAGCTGATGCGAACAACGAAGTTATTGCGCCATCTACCAATGGACGAGGTATTCCAAAAGCAAACCGAATTCGCCCATTCCTCCTGCGAGGAAAATGTAAAAACATTTGACATAGTCAGTGGGCATACTTGAAGACTGGCGTTAAATCAAATCATCTTTCGAACAATCTGTTCAGGCCAGTCTCAAATTACCTACACAGTAGGTTTCGGCTGGCACCTGTCAGAAAACAACTACTCCCCTGGCTAATACCACGAAGGGCATTGTATTATATCCGACCGGTGCCAGTGCAGGTTTCTTCACAGAAGTAAATCCTGCATTTGCTTTCGTCGATACAAATGAAAGAATTGATTTTCAATTATAGGGACGGACACACTTGCAGACCGGTTTCGGGCTATTTGGCCACTCATCAGTGCAAGGCAGTGCCATCATCAACATAAAGTCGATGACTTCCCATAATTAAAAATCAAAATCCTTCAGAGGATCAAGCCCCGACCAAAGCTGATGCGAACAACGAAGTTATTGCGCCATCTACCAATGGACAAGGTATCCCAAAAGCAAACCGAATTCGCCCATTCCTCCTGCGAGGAAAATGTAAAAACATTTGACATAGTCAGTGGGCATACTTGAAGACTGGCGTTAAATCAAATCATCTTTCGAACAATCTGTTCAGGCCAGTCTCAAATTACCTACACAGTAGGTTTCGGCTGGCACCTGTCAGAAAACAACTACTCCCCTGGCTAATACCACGAAGGGCATTGAATTATATCCGACCGGTGCCAGTGCAGGTTTCTTCACAGAAGTAAATCCTGCATTTGCTTTCGTCGATACAAATGAAGGAATTGATTTTCAATTATAGGGACGGACACACTTGCAGACCGGTTTCGGGCCATTTGGCCACTCATCAGTGCAAGGCAGTGCCATCATCAACATAAAGTCGATGACTTCCCATAATTAAAAATCAAAATCCTTCAGAGGATCAAGCCCCGACCAAAGCTGATGCGAACAACGAAGTTATTGCGCCATCTACCAATGGACGAGGTATTCCAAAAGCAAACCGAATTCGCCCATTCCTCCTGCGAGGAAAATGTAAAAACATTTGACATAGTCAGTGGGCATACTTGAAGACTGGCGTTAAATCAAATCATCTTTCGAACAATCTGTTCAGGCCAGTCTCAAATTACCTACACAGTAGGTTTCGGCTGGCACCTGTCAGAAAACAACTACTCCCCTGGCTAATACCACGAAGGGCATTGAATTATATCCGACCGGTGCCAGTGCAGGTTTCTTCACAGAAGTAAATCCTGCATTTGCTTTCGTCGATACAAATGAAGGAATTGATTTTCAATTATAGGGACGGACACACTTGCCAGTGCAAGGCAGTGCCATCATCAACATAAAGTCGATGACTTCCCATAATTAAAAATCAAAATCCTTCAGAGGATCAAGCCCCGACCAAAGCTGATGCGAACAACGAAGTTATTGCGCCATCTACCAATGGACGAGGTATTCCAAAAGCAAACCGAATTCGCCCATTCCTCCTGCGAGGAAAATGTAAAAACATTTGACATAGTCAGTGGGCATACTTGAAGACTGGCGTTAAATCAAATCATCTTTCGAACAATCTGTTCAGGCCAGTCTCAAATTACCTACACAGTAGGTTTCGGCTGGCACCTGTCAGAAAACAACTACTCCCCTGGCTAATACCACGAAGGGCATTGAATTATATCCGACCGGTGCCAGTGCAGGTTTCTTCACAGAAGCAAATCCTGCATTTGCTTTCGTCGATACAAATGAAGGAATTGATTTTCAATTATAGGGACGGACACACTTGCAGACCGGTTTCGGGCTATTTGGCCACTCATCAGTGCCATCATCAACATAAAGTCGATGACTTCCCATAATTAAAACTCAAAATCCTTCAGAGGATCAAGCCCCGACCAAAGCTGATGCGAACAACGAAGTTATTGCGCCATCTACCAATGGACGAGGTATTCCAAAAGCAAACCGAATTCGCCCATTCCTCCTGCGAGGAAAATGTAAAAACATTTGACATAGTCAGTGGGCATACTTGAAGACTGGCGTTAAATCAAATCATCTTTCGAACAATCTGTTCAGGCCAGTCTCAAATTACCTACACAGTAGTTCGACTTTATGTTGATGATGGCACTGCCTTGCACTGATGAGTGGCCAAATAGCCCGAAACCGGTCTGCAAGTGTGTCCGTCCCTATAATTGAAAATCAATTCCTTCATTTGTATCGACGAAAGCAAATGCAGGATTTACTTCTGTGAAGAAACCTGCACTGGCACCGGTCGGATATAATTCAATGCCCTTCGTGGTATTAGCCAGGGGAGTAGTTGTTTTCTGACAGGTGCCAGCCGAAACCTACTGTGTAGGTAATTTGAGACTGGCCTGAACAGATTGTTCGAAAGATGATTTCATAATGAAAGCAATAATGTGCCAGTTATCATTGTAGGTGTCAATGTTATTGCTGTTCGCTTCGAACAATGTAAAAGTGGTATGGTGAATTTACGCCAATTTTACGGACATCGTAGAGTTGTTCGGAAACGGAATCGAAACGCATTGGGAGAATCAACTTTTCGATGAATATTTAGCCACAACATTTTCCATTTCACCTTTTTCTCCTGGGAATGTGAAAATGAAATGTCGGTTTGGCTTCTTCTCCAGAAAGCTTTTTTTTTATTCATTAATATTGGATAACTGAGCCACTTTGCAAAATTGTTGTAGTCATTAGTTTCCTCATTTTTTCTATCATTACCTCCTCAGATATTTCATTCATTACTATTTTTTGGTTTCAGGTAAAGACAGTGATACCTAGTACATTGATGAAACGTGATCAACATATTAAGTAGTAAGTACAAATCATGCTGGTTATTAACTATCCCAAATGTAGAATGACTCGGGAAAAATGATGTCACGACTCAAATATTTGACATTTATTCTGTGGTGAAACGTATACCGTATACTCCAACACACCTGTCTGAAGTAATGCATGAACTATTCTAATCAAACTCAATCAAAAATAGTCAAATATGAATGTGGTTGACGAATGTTCTTTTTCGAGTGGCGGTATTAGTACGAACTTGCTTTACCAATTCTGTCTAATCCACTTGAAAAATTAAGAGATTGTATTGAAATAGAATAGATAAAAAAAATGAAATTTAATGCTTTCATCAATGTTCACAATATGACACGATAGCATTGTGATTATTCCTCTATATTCAATTACATTTTTTTATACGGTCAAACGGTCTACGTCACCGTCTTATATTCGATTGAAGTTTCTCACTGTCGGCTCAGGGCAGGGGTTTTCTGACTGATTTGGTGTGATTGGCAATTTTTGTTTGCCTAAAAATGAATCGTGGTTGGTGGGATATCTGGATCGAATACACCTACCGACCGAAGCATCATGGGTTTTTTGGATTTGCCGTTAGTTGAAATACCAAATGAGCTAGCGTGAAATCGGTAAAACGCCCCAGAGCGCGTCGGCAGCACTTGCCAGTGGAGGGCGCCTTAGTGAGAGTGAAAAATAGAGACTTGGTAGATAGCGTGCCGCGATTTCAAGAATCTCTCTTTTCCCCTCCCTCTTTCTGTAACTGCGAGATTTAAATTCAAAAAATACTTTCTTCAACGGCCATTTACTCATTTCACTGACTCAGCTTTTCCTCCAGTATCGAGCCGTCAAACTCTAAACTTTGATTAATCTAGAGGAAGACCGCTGAGACGAAGTATGGCCAATTATATCACGAACAGGGATTTTTCGTGAACACAACTTTCAACTGTGATCTCATCCTTCTCGAAATAAAACTGACATAGACTGAATTATTTGAATACTGAGCATCACAATGGCGATCTGAGTTATCATTCTATGGATTTCAAAAATCCACAGGTGAGGTCTATTGAGTTAACTGATTCTGTTCGATGTATCTCTGTGATCAATGAATTTTTAGGATTTCCATGCCAAAATGATTGACTCCCAATTACTGGGATACTGTCAATAAGTCGGTGGGACGAAATGCCGCCACATAAACGTATCAATACCTCATTGCATGCGGTACATATGAACGATTGAATTAATTTGCCGATATGCTAGATAGAGACTGTGACGGAGTTTTCGACGTTGTTTGAAATACGGCTACTGTGACGTATTCAGGGTAGTGTGTAGAATTAGAATTGTGAATATCTGGTCATGTTCAATCGACTGAACTACGTTGACGCCGTTGTTACAAAATATTGAAGTTTTTCTATTCCCATTATTTTTGAATCGTTCATTAGGTATTTGACAGCTGTTAGATGATGGCCCATTCAGAATACACATGTAGTTTGAATTAATGGCGGCCGCTCTCCGAATTGTTTTTTAAAAAGGATGAGATAGGTATGTAACTTTTGACATGATGAATTTCATCTCATGACTAGATTCAATGTCCCAAAAACCAAATTCGGCGAATTTTCGTTTCGAATCATGTGAAATTGAATTGAAAATGATATTCTTATGAAATTTATTGTTTAACAGTTTGTGGATTGGTACTGTATCTAGTTATATCCATGAAGCAAGCAATTGTTTTACCTACTCGCTCATTCAGTGGGATAACGAAGAAATTTGTGTTTCATCAGCAGAAATCACTGCACAATCATGGTGGGAGTAGAGAAAGTACAGTAGGAAGATAAGGCTAGTAAATAAAATTGTCATCAATGTTTTTACTATCATCATAATTTGTACGAAAATTCAATACATTGAAAATTCAATAATTTTAATGTCACTTCTCCTCCCCTTCAACCGTTTTGTAATGGTGCAGCGAAAAAACTTATGAAAACGATAATGGATGCATTGAATAAGAAATGATTATCGTTATACCAATCAGTGCATAACGGGAATGACTCCGTCAAGATTGATATTTGGAAGAAAATTGGATGTCGGTGAAGCAGTTTCGAGAAAGCTAGTCATGAATCAACAGGCCAAACAACTGAAATATCACACTGGTGAAATATTTTTATTAGTTTACTGAAAATTCATTTGGTACTGTCGAAGATACAAGTTACTCAAAAACCTCCTGGATCAAAGCGTTCATTTAAAAAAAAATGGAACATCAACTCACTGGGGATAGATAGAGATAGATATGTTGTGGTTAAATTCGGCTTGAACCGCGTCTAAAGTTTTGTGTTCGACATTTCAGCTCCGATTTTGTAGATATTTTCAAAAAGTTGATGTGACTTCACGGTCAGGGAAGGATTTAGGACTCAACGCTAGGATCTCAATCTGCCTTCTCTCCAAGTCTTGTCGCAAGTCTTGTCTGAGGTCTCAATCTGCCCACACCTTAGATTGAACTGAGGTATCGATGGCCAGAGACTTACAACTACATGGAAACCCCTTATTCACATATGTCGAGTCCCCACCAAAAAGTCGGTGATGGTAATAACTCGAAGCTCCGCTCCCATACTTACACTTGTGTAGCAACTACCGATATAAATACCACCGAACACTCTTCGATACCTCAGTGCAATATGAGGAGTAGGCAGATTGAGACCTAGGAAAGAACTCGTAACCAGACCTGGGGAGTGGGCAGATTAAGGCCCCAGCGTCAAGTCACAAATCCTTTCCCCACTGACTACACCTGAGGAGTAGGCATATTAAAACTTCAGCGTGAAGTCACATCAAACTTCTTGAACATGGCTCCAAAATCGGAGCCAAAATGTCGAACACAAAACGGATGGATTGAAATACAAATCAAGTGAGAAAATCAAAATCGAATTTTTGGTCAATAATAATATTTGGGATTGATTGATCAAATAAAATACTGTTGTTACAAAAATCGAGATATCGAATTCAAAATATGAGTCAGAAAAATTTTTAAATAACGAAATGAATGAAATAATATTGTGACAAGAAAATTGGGGTATCGAATATGAAATATTAGTCAAAAATGTAAATGAAGAAATAGAATGAAATAATTTGAAAAAATGTTGAAACCAAGTTTCAAGTTGAGTGTACTCACGACGTTTCGATTGCTGATAACCTTTGATATAACAACGTCATGGTTCTTCAGTTACTAGGAATCGTTTACTTTCATGTCAAGCGACTGATTGCACGCTAGCTGGATCCGAGGGGAAATATCCCAACACGAATGAAATGTTGACACTCGCGAAACAGTGATTGGAGTTCAAGTACATATAACTTGAGAAATAGTGCCGGAGCTGTGAGAATATTGTTCTCGTAAAAATTATTCTAATTATTCCTGAGTGTTAGTGTGAACATTTATTTTGAATCGAAAACAGAGGGGAAACGCATTACCTTCAAATAAAAAAATCGAAAAAACGAACCATGATATTAGGCTCGTTTCAATCACTTCCATTCAAATGATGATTTGTATTGAAAAATAATAGTGTAGAAATGGTTTTCCATAAAAGTGTAAAACACTCAAGTCACACTCAAATAATTTGATAGTCATGAAAGTTATGTTTATTATTTCAAATCCCAACTAATGGAAGATTGCAGTAGTGATAAATTTTGAATCTGTCAATATAAGACCATTAGGATGTACGGTAGAATAGAGTATCGATATTTTACAAATTCTCAACTATTTTCCAAGTTCCCAATTATAGGCGCCAGAATTCGTGAACTTAAATCAACTCTCCACATCATACCGTTAATTCCGGAAAAATGTGGTCAAGTAAGTCAATTTTCATTGTTTTGTTCAACGTTTTAGAATCCGAACACACCTTCGATGTGATATTAATGGACCCATAATATTCATAAAATATAATAAGGGGAAAAAGGTGTAATTTTTCTTCGTAATCAATCAAAAACCCCATCTCGTTCTCTTTTCGATAAAGAATATGTCACTTCATCCGCTATTAAGATATATCGACTCGAATATCACTAACCTTGTTCAATTATATTATCAATCGAAAGAAGACCATCAGGGAAATATGAACATGTGATAGGCCAAATACTCTTTCAGGCTCCCATCACTGAATTGTGGAATACGAAACTGAGAAATCAAGCCAAGTTTCAACGGACAAAGGCGTATTCGAACGATTGATGACCGAAGTTGGAAGTTTCCAGCGGGCAGAACGAATTCCAGCAAGGAATCGAATGCTGAAATCAGCACGTCAGCACTGAACAGTTGGGTTTCTATACAACCAAACAGTTGAAAGAGTTCTGCTAATCAGCTCTGAATTAGTTTCGTAAACTTTGTTGATTAACACCTCTGTTCAGACCTGATAGCATTCTAAATCAATTTAAAAGTATACGTGACTTGTTCGCGACGCACCCGAACTGAATACATAAATAGAAAATACCAAGAACCTGTTGGGAGATTCAGAAAACAATGTGGATCGATTGAAACTTCACTAAAATACTTCCAGAGTCCATTGTCGGTAATGATATTTAAGTGATATTGGTTTGCTTAGCTCAGATCCGGGCCTGATCGAGATGCGAATATTACATTGGACATTATTGATGCTTGAATAATTGTGTAGTATGTGTCAGTGTTGATAATATATTGAATACAGTACAAAATACTATCAGATCCCTTTTACCAAGCAGTCAATGCTCGAAGCCCAAATTGGGAAAAAACAAAAACTGAAAATCCATGCAAATCATGTTAGATTCTTCTCCTTGAGGGTCACCTTGGGTTTGAACTGAGTTCTTGTTTTCGGTGATTTAAAAATAATAAATGATGCATGAAAATACATCTCAACCGACCATTATTATCCCATTGACAAAAAATGTTCATTTGAAATAAATGCGAAAAATACTACAAAATTTTATCATTTTCAAATGAGGATATCTCCGTCCATATCGAATATTTCTGACCATTTCTCAGAGTGGATGATTATATAGGGATGACGAATTTTCGATTTCTAAACTACATTGATATATCCTGAATGGCAGAAACAAGCAGTTTTTCACCCTGTCATATTTTCGAAACATGTACTTCTTCTGTGATCAGTTATCGAAAAATGTTTGAAAATTACAATTTTCAAAAAAAATTATCTCTGCTTCCACTCGTGAACAGTAGTTCTGGGTTAAATTCCTTTTCATTTTAATCAAGAATTTTCCAATTCAAATACTATTCGAGAAAGAAATCCTTGAAAAGTCTCTCAAAAAGTCTTTTGCATGCAAGAGTGACCAAATATATTCGGTAGAAGCATGGAGAGAAATTGCTAAAAATAGATATTCATGCTGGGTACCTCAGTGTTATGTCCGAAGTTAACTTGTTTGAAATTAAACTAGAAATCTTTGTGTAGCTTTTATTGATGTCTGGTACAACTTTGATGCTACCATTACTAGCACATTTTTAGTACTGAGGAAATCGCTTCCTCTATCTTTTTGCTCAACTTCATAGCGGAAGTAGATGGGGTGTCAAACAGACACAAGGCGGGAAATATAATTTAAATACATAACAGTATTCTCCCCTTTCAAAATCTAAACAATTCCTTAACTAATATCATTATAGAATATCTAACACTACCTCAACTAATACCATTATATAATGAATATATACAGAAATATACAGATATACAAAATATACAAATATTATGAGTAATTCAGTCTATCTACGGGTTTGATAGTTCTCTTAGGCCTGCTTGCAATATTAATACTAGTGTCAATTTCACTATCACTGCACTGAGTGTCAATACTTCGGTTACTATTTACAGAGTTGTCACTTAGTACCGATTTGTCAGAAATACCACTGCAACAGATTGGGATATGAGGAATAACATAATTGGTAAGTTGATTTTTCTTCAATTGATTGCTATGCCTCTTCCAAATTTTCTGCAGTTGAGGTATTTCTACCAAATAAGTATGTTTTCCTATTCTTTTATGAATTTTTCCTCTGATGAATTTTGGTTTATTGATTTCAGAATAATCCTTAACTAATACATTTTCACCTATGTCAAAATTTACATCTCTTATAAACTTCTTACTTTCTAACTGTACATTATGAGAATCACCAACTTTTCTTTTTGAAAGCTCTTTTGGCTTTTCAAACTTGGCAATTCCAGAAGGAAGCAAATTTGAAAATCGTGTCCTTAAACTACGTCCAAACATTAAAACTGCCGGGCTAACCCCTGTTGCACTGTGTGGAGTATTGCGATGGTCTAATAAAAATCTTGATATAACTAAACTGTGATCATTGGTACTACTTTCAGATAAACCTTTCTTGAGAGCATTTTTGAAGGTTTTAACGGAATTTTCGGCGGCACCATTGGATGAAGGATTGTAAGGAGGACTGGTAATATGCTTGATACCATTTGAAGACAAAAAAATTCAAACTCTTCAGAAATAAATGATCTTCCGTTATCTGACACTATGAGAGTAGGAAGGCCAAAACGAGCAAATAAACCTCTCAAGGCTTTGATTGTTGAGTTAGAATTAATGTTTGACATTTGAAAAACTTCTAACCACTTTGTGAATGCATCAACTACAACCAAAAAATAATATTTTTGGTATTCACAGAAATCTATATGTAACCTCCCACATGGTCCTTTAGGAATAGGCCAATGATTAAACTCTAATTTCGAAGGATTATTGCTGTGTTGTATACAAGCATCACAATTTTTTGTTAAATTCTCAATGCAAGAATCCAAACCTGGGAACCAGAAGTAACTCCTAGCTAATCCTTTCATTTTAACAATTCCCAAATGAGATGCATGTAATTGAGTGAGGACTTCGTGCTGCAAGCTAATTGGTATTACAATTCTGTGATTCCAAAAAATACAATCTTCAACTATTTGAAACTCAAACCGCTTGTTAAAATAAGGTTTTAAATCTAGATCTGTGCACTTCTTAGGCCATCCTTGATTCATAACCTTTTTCAATTTAGTTAATACTAAGTCTTTATTTGTCTCTTTTCGTATTGTTGCAAAAGTCAATGACATAATTTCTGAGTTTTTGATAAAGTTACAGTAATCAATACCTATTTGATCATCGGGCAAAAGTTCATCTTGACAAGACACTGGCAATCTAGATAACCAATCTGCTTTATTTTGATTTGACCTAACATATTCGATTTGATAATTATATCCCGACAAAATAACGGCCCATCTTTTCAACCTGCCTGCAGTGAACTGAGGTAGTGATTTGTTGTGACCAAATATAGTTAACAGTGGACGGTGATCCGTTATCAATTTGAAAGAATTTGCATATAAATATTGATTGAATTTAGTTATGCCGAAAATAATGGATAATCCTTCTTTCTCAATTTGTGAATAATTACGTTCTGAATTCGACAGAGTTCTTGAGGCAAATGCAATCGGTTTTTCAACTCCAGATGGAAATTTGTGACTCAAAACTGCTCCTATACCAACAGAACTGGCATCAACAGTCAATCTCAGTTCTAATTTTGGATTGAAATGGACCAAAACATCTGCTGATTTTAATATTCTTTTGATTTCTTTAAAAGCTTCATCACATTCAATACTCCAATTCCATTTAACTTCACTCTTTAATAATCTGTATAGTGGATTCAAAATTGTGGACATATTATGAATAAATCTACCATAGTAGTTGATACTTCCTAAAAACGATTTCAGTTCAGTTACGTTTTGAGGCACAGGTGCCAAATCAATTGCCTTAGTTTTTTCTTCAGAAGTATGCAAGCCTTCTTTGTCAATTACGAAACCTACATATTCAACTCTTTTTTGAAAGAAATTACATTTATTGATATTTACTTTCAATCCTGCACTTTTTAAAATTTCCAAAACATTCTTTAAATTTTCAAAATGCTCTTTTTCATTCTTTCCTGTGACTAAGATATCATCCTGAAATACAGCTACTCCAGAATAACCTGTTAATAAGGAATCCATGATTTTTTGAAATTTAGCTGGAGCGCATGCTACTCCAAAAGCTAAACGATTATACCTAAATAATCCCTTGTGGGTAGATATCGTTAGAAGTTCCTTACTCCCTTCATCCAATCCTATCTGCTGATACGCATGTGACAGGTCAATCTTTGAAAATTCCGTCCCACCTTGTAAACTACTGAAAAGCTCCTCAATTCTTGGTAGTGGGTGATGATCCACTTCAATTTCAGGGTCGATTGTAACCTTGAAATCCCCACAAATTCTGATCTGACCATTTTTCTTGAAAACAGGCACAATAGGGGTAGCCCAGGAACTATAATCCACTGGAGTGATAACACCTAGAAGACATAAACGATTAATTTCATTCTCAACTTTTTCTTTAATAGCAAAAGGTATAGGCCTAGCCTTAATAAATTTTGGAACTGTTTGAGGATTTTTCAGTTTTATTGTAGCCAAACCCTTGCTGAAAAAACCTAAACCTGTTGAAAATACCTCATCAAACTTGCTGATTAGGTACTTCAATTTATTTTCATATTGATTACTAATATTATACACAGTGGAAAAACCGATGTTATACATTGACAAAAAGTCTCTACCTACTATTGGTGGTCCACCATTGTCCATAACATAAATGTCCAAGTTTTTCTCAACATTTTCATACATGATTTTTGCACTGAAAACTCCTATGGGTTTAACCTGGGTGCCATTATAAAAAATTAAGGTTTTTTGAGAGTGTCTTAACTCAATGTTGGTGAATCTTCGTTCAAACAACATTTTTGAAATGCAAGATATGCTACTGCCTGAATCTATTTGAAAAGTTATAATCATATTTTCTATCTTTGAGTCCACCACAAAAGGTTCCGAGTCCGGCTTCTCACTTTGACTTTGCAAATTTACAATATTGAACAATTGGATATCATCAAGGTTATCATTTTTGTGAGGTTGTTCATCAATGAAATTTTGTCTAAAGTTATTTCTAAAACGGTAATTTCTCTTATTATCTGTTTTACAAACACTGGCCAGGTGTCCAGCACGATTACAATTATTACAAGTAGCATTTCTATAAAAACACTTATCTTTTGTGTGGTTATTTCTTCCACAGACGTCACAGCTGCCATGTTGATGACGCTTCCTTCCTGGTTGGGGACCTTGTCTTGGTGTACCCTTGGCGCTTGGTCTGCCGACTTTGTTGCGAACGCTCTCATTGGACGCGGCTCTCCCACCTGAGGCTGACTTGCGTATATGGTTGATGGGTTCTTTCTTGACTAAAATTTCGCGAGTTTCCAAAGCGGCCATTTTGGTTATGGCTAGTTCCACCATTGTTTGGAAGCTTACGCTGGTTTTTTCCTCCATCAGTCTGTCCAAAACGGGTCCTTTCTCGAATCCAAATATGAATTTGTCTCTCAAACACACTGCTAGCTCATCTCCGAACTCGCATCCTACTGCCAAACCTCTCAGTCGAGCTGCCCACTCGTTGCCGGTTTCGCCGGCTTCCATTTTTGCCGTGTAGAATTTGTACCTTGCAGCAAATGGACTTTGATGCGGTTTAAAATGTTTGTCTAACTCAGTCACCAGCTCGGCATACGTTTTCGTCTCAGGTTGAACTGGGCTCAGCAAATCGTACAACAATTTGTAAGCATCTTCGTCCAAGATGCTCAATAATATAGCCCTTTTTTTAACGTTGTCATCCTCTTCATTTTTTATGCCATTCGCGATGAAACAGTTCTCAAGCCTGGCTTTGAAAACTGTCCAGTCTGAATTTTTCAGAGAAAATTCTCGCAAATGCCCTGTGATTTCACTCATGTTCACGTGGTCACCACAGCGTTGTTCAATGATTATTCCCGCACAGAAACTTGCACTGTTTATTTCACGGGTTCGAATCTTGAATTCTCGTCGCCAATTGTTATGTCCGAAGTTAACTTGTTTGAAATTAAACTAGAAATCTTTGTGTAGCTTTTATTGATGTCTGGTACAACTTTGATGCTACCATTACTAGCACATTTTTAGTAATGAGGAAATCGCTTCCTCTATCTTTTTGCTCAACTTCATAGCGGAAGTAGATGGGGTGTCAAACAGACACAAGGCGGGAAATATAATTTAAATACATAACACTCAGTTATTCTTTCAATTTACACCCTCACCACATACTTTATGAAATATTTGTGATAATTTTCCTACATGAATATATCTCATTCACAATTTATCATGGTATTTCGAGATCATTACTTTGTGAAAAGGTCAATTATGAATGAAATAGATTCTCGAGTTTCTCATGTCATAATGCAACAACTTTACTTGCTGACCGGTTTCCCGAAAACTAATTATTCCGATAACCGATTACGTTTTGAAATCTAAAAGCCATCAACATAGCCCCGCAACGCAGTATCCAATCATTCAGATACCGGAACAAAAATCCCCACCATCATTTATTCACTAGAATCGCATTAAGCTATCACAGAGGAGAGTCATTTTTTCATTTAATTAATTCCCACCAGCGCACTATGTCAGGCTTTAAAATGGAGATAAAATACGCGCCGAGTGACAGACGCAATTTCTCTTGCGATTTGAGCCCCGCTATTGCTGGAAATACGCGATGCCGAACAACTCGTTCTGTTCTACGGAGCTTTTGGGAAACATATAAACTGCAAACACATATTTCTCCGACGACCATATTTTCGAAAGTATATCACATGTAATTTGGCGGATGCACCCGGAAATAGTTCCTGCTATAACCCTGAAATTGTTTTGAAATATCACCTGATATTTTGTCGCTCAATTTCGAGAGAAAACTTCCGTGTATTCGATTCATCTTCTCGATGGTTCCTTTTTTATTGGCTAGTAGGAGGCATAATAAAAAGCGATTTTACTTGTATTACGGCTGCATCGCAGTGCTGAAACTCAAGCAAAATTAAGCTGAGCTCAGCTTCGGGTGGCGATCAGAGATGTTTCAATGTATAGCTGAAGTTAGATCTGGACTATAACTTCAGGTGGAATCCGTGCAATTTTCTTTCAAATAATGCAAAAAACATCAATGGATGAAAATAATATGGATGAAAGAGCTTTCGAGGAATGCATCAACTGCAAATGCACACATTTTTTGGTGGACGCACACCAAAAAATACCTTCCGGCCATAACTCCGAAATTTGTTCTGGAATATCACCTAATAATCCAAAGACTTTCTCAAAATAGCACCAAAATAATATCACTGTATGAGTGACTAACATGGTTATTATCTCCAGAAGGGAAAAATTTATCTATATATAATTAAAATATCTGATTCATCTTCTCCATTGCGTTATTTACATTGGCTAGTTGAAAAAGTGAGCTCACCATTTGCCACTTGCGCTGCTGATGCCCCAGGTAACTTAAGCTGACCACATTTCACGGTGACCATATTTTTGAAAGTAGATATTTCACATGTTATTGTGGCAGATGCACACGGTTCCTGCTACAAACCCAAGAATCATTCTGAAGTATCATCAGACAACATGAGGAAGCAGATTCCATTAATTTGTCCACCATGCTGTCTGTGGATATTTGAAACTGAACGAGTAAATTTGGTATGTCAAATCTCATATCATTTTTCCAAATAAAAGAAGAGAAGGATTTGCTATACGTTTCGAAAACGAAAAAAGATTCAATTGAGCTTTGCATATATATATATATATATATATATATATATATATATATATATATATATATATATATATATATATATATAAAAGGAAGATTCCAGGCGCGGTTCAACCGGAAGTTTCAGTAATCACATATAGATAGTTAGTCGAGAGAAGTCAATCCGTTAATTGGACTCGAACATATCTACCACACCTCGTATCATATATATCTCTCACATTTGACAATAGTTCAGAGTTTTGAAATATACACCTGTCAAATACGAGTTAAAGAGTTATTCAAGGGTTCTGTGTAGTCATTTAATACAACCTAGTTTCAAAAGTCATTGTTGAATACCAAAATGCGTTTAACCTCCACTCCTAACGAATACGTTGATATTCTTGTAATTTTTGGTGAATGTGGAAAGGATAAACGTGCTGCGGAGAGGCTGTATGAGCAGCGCTTTCCTGATCGTTGACAACAAGATCGCAATACGTTTTCGTATGTAAAAAATACAATCCAAACAAGAAAAACACAACAACTACATTCTGATCCTGTGCGAACTGAGGAAAATTGTATAAATGTGTTGGCCTGCGCCCAAGGATACCCTCTTATTTCGGTTCGTGCAGTACGGATTCTCGAACAGTACGGATATTATCCCTTCAAAATTATTTCACACCAAGGACTCAGACCTACATATCACGAAAGGCAAATGACATTCTAGCAAATAATATACAGTTGATATTATTTATATATTATGACTGTATATTGTTTGTTTAATATGTATTTTCATCAAAAAACGGCCACTTCCATTGAGCAAATTACATTCATTGCTCACGTTCAAGTTTCAGTCCATGACAATGCCAACTTCCTCGATCATATCTTGTGACACTGTTAACCGACATATCATGCACCATTGGTAACAGAACAACCCTCACTGGATACGAATACTGAGGTGTGAACGTGTGATGTGGGTCACTTAATGAACGTCTCATCAGCCCTCATTTCTTCCAAGACACTTTGACAGGCCACCGATATCTACATTCCTCAGAAAATTGTATTCCTGCATTAATATATAATGATATCTTCATTTTTCGATTGAAGAACGACGACGAACGTGTTGGCAAGAAGATGGTGCTCCTGCATATAACTATAATATTTCAACTACATTCCTCAATATTACCTTTCAAGTCCTTTGGATAGGAAATATCGGACCTGTTCGATGGCCTGCACGTTCTTCAGATCTCACGCTACTGGACTTTTTCCTATGGGCATATTTGAAATTGTCTTCGAAACTCAACCAATGAAAATTGAAGATTCAACCCAGAAAATTCCAGAGGTTTGTGATAGCGTTACTCCAGAAATGATTAGAGCCTGTACTTACGCGCTGAATCGGTGACTCAATGTATGTGTGGCAAGTGCTGGCCAATATTTTGAACAATTTCTGAAGGTTAATTCATTTTTCAGAAAACATGTGAGCTTATAAATTGATATTTCATTTGTATTTTCAATTGTCATAATTCTGCAGGCAAAGCTAGCCATTATACATTATTGAATGAAAAATTAAACGGGCTGTGAGTTGAACCAAAAGGAACATGGGGGTGCAATCTGGAGAACGAATGTTAAGGACGTATTATAAGGAGTGCTTTGCCAGAAGATCGATTCTTCTCTGCTGCATGAACAAGCTGTGCTTTGACGTAGGCCCAAACGTTTATACAATTCTCCTCTGTTCGAACAAGAGTAAGATGTACTCGATGTGTCTTCCTTGGTATCATTCAATTGAGTAATATAAAATGATGACACAAAACACAAAACCCTCGAATTCGTACTTGAGAGGTGGATATTGAAAAACTATAGTCACAGTCTTAGAAAGTATAAAAATATCACACAGTTAATGTGTTATAGAACTAAAGTATAACAGAGTCTTATATATCGATTATAATTATTGTCGAAAAATTTAAAAGAATCGGATGTATACCACCGAATTCAAGAAAAACTAAAAATTTTGAATTTGCCATTTAAAAAAATGTCAAAATCTTCCAAGCAAACTGGGAAAAGTTTAAACAGTATTCAAAATTCCCAAGAAGAAATGATTGTATTGAATGGAAACTAGACCGATATTGAGAATTCTGATCTACTGAAGGAAATCATTGAAGCCAAACCCATATAATACCTGAAAAAGAGAGAGTTATAGTTGAAGTTCAAGAAAAGAATGTACCTACTACTGCGGGAAGAAATTAGCTTCATGAAAAATCTCTGGAAAGAAGTGGAAAGTTTTAAAAGGGAGTTGATGAGTTTGAAGTCTATGGAGCAAATTAACAAACACATCATATTGGTGAATCCCACTTTCAAACAGTTCAGAAAGCAAAGATTCAAAAACGTTACATCGAACGTGTTATTTGACCCATCACTTACCTTAGTTTTTTCGTATGATATCCTTTGCAAAATTCCTATATAACCTATTCACGATAAATATTGAAACAACCCCAAACACATTGTGTTTATTGCAAACCGATCAATTATCGCAAGTGACAGAGTAATCGAATGCATACAAGGTGTACATTCAATCACAGAATATTTTGAAGTTATTTCAGTTCGAATATAGAGTATCCGATATTCACATTAACAACTGAATATCAAAGTATTCGTCAGTGAAAATTGTTTCTCGCCTGACAAATCGACTTGATTCTGTTACATATTATTTCATTCATCGCCTACTTCAGATTCTCCAAGAAACATGTCACTCGCAAGTTGATCAGTTTTTCCTACATTACACGATGTCTCCAGTCAACAATCATAATCTTTGCAATATCCTCTGTTGTACAGTAATCTGTCAACTTTCGTTTGACGCAGGACTCTTATTTCATATTCGACTGTCAATTTCATGTGATATATGACACAGAACTCCAACTTCAGATTCACTACGTATGAACATAAAGTTGAATGAATCCGAAAGTTTGAAGGAGATTCGACAATCACTCTAGTTGAACGAAACATATGGCGAACTCATCGAAATCGAGTCTAATTGAATGCATAACAGCTGCAGAGCCAATGAAGTGCGGACAGAAAGAATTACAACAAATATAACAGAAATCAAGGTTGGACACATCATATATATGTGAGATTGAAAATCATGTCTGACTGAGTCATCTGAGTCCAGACGAATGTAAAAGTCTACGAGAATACATGACGGAGCATAGCGAAAGTTAATTATGGCTAACTGTGATAGTTCAGTTGGGTACATAAGAATCAAGCCGTGACGTCTAAAATGGTTTCCAACAGCGTTTATCAAATTTGGTCGAATAAAAAGGACCAATCGAAGGCATGACAAACTCATCAAAATCAAATCTCAATTCCGAATGAAACATGTCCAAAACAAAGCTATAGCTCGAAATACATTTCAAAAATTTCAAGAATTGTATCTTAAAAAATGCGAAAGTATAACTTGGTCGAGTCTAGACAAACAAAAATAGCTCTTATGAATTCATACGTCAAGTTCAGGAAAAAATGAATCAAGTCCAGTTGATTGAAATGACCTAGATGAATACATGGCTATCATATAAAACGCATACTCCAACAAGTCAATCAAGTCGAAATGAATGCGTGCAACTGGATGCATAGCAAATACATGAAAAACTCTTCAAAATCAAACCTGAATTGCGAAACGAATCGATTTGAGACAAAAATATTGATCCAACTGATTGACAGTCCAGTCAATCGAAGCCCGATTGCTTCACTCCTAAACTACAGTAAAAAACTTATGCTAATAAATAAAAAAAGAAAACAATGATTTGATCGAATATCCAACAGATATATAGAAATCGAAAGATAATACAGAATATTGAATAAACAAGTGCACACCCAACCAATGACTCGACAAAGTTTATATTTTAATTTCCAATATAATCAGAGACGACTGAGATCAAATGGATTGTTAAAGTTCATATGACCTTCGATAATTTCGAAAGATGTTAATTTACTGACATTATCTATCAAGTTGTTTTATTCTAATAAAGTTCGATGTTATAAAAACCAGATCTTCATTTTTGAATTCGGTCCCGCTATTCGTGGTAATTTTCAGTGCCAAGCCGTGATGAGTGATGAAATTGATAAGACTGTCCAATACTATTACTCCTGTTAACGAGTTGAATGTTAAATTTAATTGCCGGTGGATTCTTATCGTATTCATTTTTTTTGAAGTGTCGCAATTATTGACAAAGTTTTGTATATCTTCCGCTAGTTTTTCACTCTGTATTGTATGTTTTCGATATCGCTGACTGCAACGATTATTTAATTTTTATATATATTAACTGATCTTTCTGAAATTGGAATTTCAAAAATAGCTTCCCGAGAGAGTTATGAACAGTTTCCAAATCTGAGGGGTTGTTGTTTTCCGATGGTTGTGGGGAAACAATTTGAATATCGGACAGTATACTGTTTCGTTTTTATGGCTCAACGGGTTCCAAAATTTCGTTCAGGAAGTAGTAGTCTAAAACAGAAAGGTCGCTGGGACTGTTAAGGAAATCACCAATTATTCCGTTTGAATCACCAGGGTTATTTTCGACTGAAAGGGTTTCTAGTGCATTCAAATCAACATTAATGGGTATTCTGGGAAGGGCATCGGCTGCCTTCGAATCTTTTTCCCAAAATATTTAATCTGAAATATTTGCAACTCCAAACAATTGCAAGAAGCTCTTTTCCAATGTTGAATAATTCATTTCGGGTGGGTCGAGAGTTCGAGAGGCATAACAAATTGGGTGAACATTTTGTGACAAAATGGATCCAATGACATAATTAGAGGCTAGTTGGTAACTTGAAATGGTTTTTCGAAAACTGGGTATGCAAACATAGGTTCGGATGTTAATATCGATTTACAAGTGTTGAAGCAATAGTATGTTATATTTTCGCATTATTTTCTAAGCAGTTCCTCAAGAGTTTCGTGAGTTTAGCACAATTGTTGACGAATTTGCGATAATATCCTAATACCTAAGAATGATTCTATTTCTCTTTGAGTTCTAGGGACCGGAAAATTCTGAACAGCTTTGATTTTTCTTTGGATTTGGCTTTATGCCTTTGGGGGTGATATACCCTAGAAATTCCACTTCTTTTCGTAACAATTCTGTTTATTTAGTTGTATTTTGTAGCGTGCTCAGCGTAATTTGGAAAAAACAAGTTTGAAGTTTTGTATGCACTCTTGAAGTCCGGTACTGAATATTATTATATCGTCCATATATACTTTATTTTGAAAGTCTTTCAGAACTTCGTCAAGAACTCTCTGAAGACTTGATGGAGCATTTTTCAACCCGTAGGGCATTCTCACGAATTCGTAGTGCCCGTGCTCGGTGTTAAAAGCCGTTTTCGCGATAGAATTCTGAGCCATTTCATTTCGGTGAGAAATATGCGCCAAATCGAGTTGGAAAAATATTGCGCTCTACCTAATCTAATATGTCATTAATGTTTGGAAGTGGGTATCGATCGCTGATTGTTTTATCGTTAATTATCCGGTAATCAACTACAACTCGCTATCTCGGCTTCCCGGAAGAATCCATTTTTTTGAGGAGTATCCAGATTGGGAACACCATGGACTAGAGCTCGGTTGAATTATATTTTTTTCAAGCATAACATTTATTTGGCGTTGGACTTCTTGTTTATGAATATGTGGATAGCTGTTCGATTTGCTATGAACAGGAATTTCTTCGTCTGTTTTTATTTCGTGATTAATTGTTCTGAGAAATTGTTCTAAAATTGTTCGTTTTCGTTAACCAGCTGACGAACGTCAACCCTCAGAAGTCGAAACTTGTGCGAGCAATGGATCAACGAGGCCTTACCTTTTAACGTGCGATTACCCAGCACGGTGGCCCGGCGAGGATTCGAACCCCGGCCTTCCGCTTTATAGGCAGATATGCTAACCACTACACTACCGAGACCATTAATTTTTGATGTAAATGTAAGTTCGTCTACTGGTTCGAAAAATATATCAGATAAATCTTCAAATGATTTCCTGATAGCTTCTTTTTCTTCGGTATTCATATGCTCCATCCTTAGCAAGTCATTCAGGTTGATTTCGTTTTTTTTTTTTTTGTAAATATCTTGGTATATTTTCGAAAATTTAAAGAAAGTACATTTCGAATGTTGATCGTTCAAAATTCTGTACAGGGAGTGAGGGCATATCCGTTTCCAGAAACGGTCAAAATTTGTGGAATATAAATATTATTTAGGGTACCTTCAGCAGTAAGAACTTCGCCATCAGCTATAGAAACAGGCAGAGGCAGATATTTCCTTATTCTTTTTTGGAAACTAACAGAGAAGGAAAAACAAGTATCTGTGGATTGTCTGAATTTGAACAGGTATTTCTACTAAATACCTATTTTCGAGTAAACTTTTATTCAAAATATCGATATTGAGATTAATATTTTTCAGATCTGACAGTTCACTGTCAAAAAATTCATGAAAATCGAATAAGCTAAAATTCATTTCATATTTGGAGTTGAATTTGGGGAATGCTGATAATAGAGCTTGATATCTCACTTCATGACTTCCTACTGCTGTTTTGATGATTGTATTTGATGGTAGATTTTGTGTGGGTGCAATTTTCCGATATTCGATGGTTTAAAGATTGATCTAGAGCTTTCCGTATCGATTAATAGTTTTATTATTCTGTATTTATTTATTAGTTCGACATAAGCCAAGGCATTGTTACAGAATAGACAAATTTCGGTTGATTTGGGCATTCTGGTTGGCGTATTGATTGAAAATTTACAGGTTCGTCTTCGTCGATGTCTTGGTGGTAGTGGTTTTGAAAATTTTGTTGGTCAAGAGAATACCTACGTGTTATGATCTGTGTAATAGTTTTCATCGTTCGAGTATTGATTTTCGAATAATTGTTGATTACTTTCGTTATAGTCAGGTGAGTCCTCGTATTCATTTCGAAAAAAGTTCCTCGGACACAAAATTCTTTGATTTGATGTAAAAACATTTTTTGAATTTCAATAATTATTTGGGTGTTTGAAGTTGATTTGTGGGGGGAAAGGTCGTTGGGATATTCTTGTTGGTTTCCTTGACGTGGTTGACATTAGTTGAGGATTTGGTAATTGATTCGAGGGAATACTCTTGGGTTTGAAAATTTTTTTGAAGAAGTTCAAACACCTCGCGGTTTGTGGGGTATCCTTGAGGTGGAAGTTGCTTGGGCTGAAAATGTATTGGTTGATTGGCCAGGTGGATCTCGTTGAAAAATTAGCGTTGGAAATTTTTTGCATTTCTCAGGTGAAAATTTGACATAGATGGGTTTTCGTTTTGACTTAGAGCTCTTCGAGGTTTTGAAAAATTGGATTGGATCACATCTTCTAATGAAGCAGGATTCTTAAGTGAATATTATTCCTGAGTGTGCCTGAACAGCCTGCAATAAATGTACTAGAGGCAACTTTGTAATAATGATTCATTTGGTACAATTTTTGGGCTCGATTGAGTTTTGGAACATTACAAAACACTACTCTTCAATAATTTTCATCTTGTAACAAACGAAGTGAAATGTTCTTCTCTCTCCTATCGGTAAAACATTGTTGTAACAAGGCTTTCAGAGTATTCCAAGTATTCAATTCCGCTCTGTTTCTCACCATATGCTCAGCTTTACCTATGAGTTTTTCTTGAATAAATTCGAGAATATGGTGATTGAGTTCAACATTGTTATTAGTTCTATAGGTATTTACCAAATTGTCATAACTATCGATAAATCTATTCATTGTATTGCTTTCACCATCGAGTTGTTTCAAATTATTTATTCTGGATTTGAAAAGATTCCAATCTACTGGTGTAGCTTGAGCTTGATCTACTGATGAAATTATTGTTGAAATATTTGTATTCAATTCGATAGTGTCGACATGTACTGAATTATTTTGAAATGATAATGTACATAATCTTGTCAGGATGTCTTCAGTTTCTGTCATGAAATTATTATTTTATTAGTTTAAAAAAAATCCTTTATTGTCTCGAATAGACAGCGATTCTGGATATCTTCACCGAAGTCCTTGAAAAGAGGGTTCGGAAAGGCGAGAAGAAAATATTTGGCACTTCGAGTCTGCAGTTTCCTCTCCGTTGATTCCTTGTAGTTCTCCTGATGACGGATCGTCTCGTCGTCTGCTTGTTCGAGTCGGTCTTTGAAGGGTTTGTTGAATTTGTGCCGAAGGGATTGAAATTCCACGATGCAAGTTTTTTTGCTTCGCGCTGCACAAATCCTACTGACTGCGCCAATAGAATAACTTGAACAAGAAAAAACATTTTAAAAATAATTATTTACAAAAAGAACGACTATTTCATAGGAGAGGTGACAAAAGAGAGCATAATACATGGATGTGAATTGCAAGTTAATTAGTTGTCGTACAAGTGCAGATGAGGATTCCTGGGATTATGCTGCTTGGTTAGCAGAGTGAGTGACCGGGCTGTGGGAACGGTGACCATGTAACTCGAGTCATTCGGTGACATTTTGTGTCAATAAAGGTGGATGTTTTCATAAAGGTTCTTTTTCTAACATACCTTCTAATCCAACTCCGATTAGTGCTCTGTAGGTGCTGTTGCCAACATGTGAATCAGAAATAAATTCCACCATTAATTTAATTAGTTTCAGCAGTGAATTCAAAAAACTCTTGAATGGAACTCAACTTAATTTTGTTCAAACGTCCTGTGAAAACTCGAATTGAAGAGGATTCCCCATCATCAGACCATATTCATTATCCTTGGATAATTTTATATGAATATGTCACGCATGATGGTCGAAGTATCATTCTCATTTATATCCATTTAATCAATTAATTGTCTGATATCTTACTTTGGAAGTACATTGACATCACGTTCTCAAAATTGTACGGGTATGAGCCACTTATTCTGATTGCATTTTTCAAGTATTTAAATTTTTATTGCAATTTCCATTTGGATAATAGAGAGAAACATCAGTTATCCATCAATAGCTCACATATTTCAGTGGAATTGGTTCTTTTCTACTGGAAAAACGCCAATATCAATTAATGTACCGATAGTATGCACTCTAAATATCACGATTTCGTGAAAATTTGAAATTCGTCATGATAATTGAGCACTCAATTTATATCCGATGCAAATGAAAATAAAATACTCAACATTTCGAAAACGAACAGTGACGTATCATGAATAGCATATTGAACATCTTCATCTACTTACTCTCAGCTCGGACAAGATTTGGTCATGGTGGAGCCATCCACTTCGCATCACACCATTACACGATTCATATTGCATGGTACAAAATAACTATTCGAGTATCAATTTCCATATATTTACTGAGCATAGTGAAATATCCAGTTGATAGGTGATGCATTGATAGTTTTGGACCTTACTATGTGGTAGGGGATCATAATGAAAATTGTCCGGAGTACGTTTATGGCATGGCGAATGAAATAAAGTCGGGTGATTTCGAAATCAATTTTTTGACTTGAGGAACCTTCTTGGCCCCAAGGGAGTTCTAGGGGCCCCAAGGACCAACGAAAAGATTAAACTTTGGGTGAATGATCGATTCTGACCATTTCGAAACAAACCGCATCATTCTATCGGCCTTGATTGCCTAGAAACAGCAGTTTCCAAGTTGAGGGTTAAAATATTTCTGAAAGGGATGGGGGCGGGGGGTTATTGCACGGGGGGATTGGGTGGCAACTGCCCTTTGAATGAACTAAGTGGTCCATAGAACCTTTGTACGAATTGGCGTTCCTCAATCATTTTTGCAAGGTTGAAGCTATATTTGGCCATTAACATGTCCACTATATACAGAAAATAACAACGATAATAATATTCTTGAAAATATGTCACCATCAATCTTCAATTACGAACTGTCCGATAAATAAGAGAAAATGTTATTCATAAAAATACGAACGATTTTCGAATTGAACGTAATATATGAATGAAGGGTGGTAGGAAACTTGAATTGGGGAAAAGTTAGCGAAAAGTGTCAATTCAAAAGAATCCAAATATTTCGAGAGGAAAAAATTAATGTATTACCTCAGATCCTGGTTCAGATGTATATCACCTGAAAAACACAAGTAACAAGTTATCAATATACATTCGAATAATCTCCAAAAATTCATGGTGTTACAACTCAGTAGAAGTTCAGGCTATTTTATATTGAAAGTGAATAATATATAATAATGGATTGTTCTCAGAAATTTCCCGTCGGATATAATGTTGTATTATTCGAAATATAACAGTGTTAGAATCAGTTTGAAGTTCCTGCTTTTTTTCGTTCAATTATGATATTGAAATATTTCGGAATTTGTTGTAACATTTTTACAATCTCAACATTATTGAAATAACTGATATTGATCGAAGAGTGACATATTCCTTTGTCTTCTCACACATCTACTCGAAGTTTTTCCGCCGAATATTGCAATTACACACCGTTCGGATTATCCTGGATTCCTTTTTCCATGGAACTCAAAGAAAAATCCATTCACTATGCTGCAGTGGCCGGTAAAAGGAGATTTGAAGTGCAATATGTGATACGATTTCAAAAGGATCTCTAAGAGACCATCTACTATTCTGCCGATAGAAATACTTGAAAAGATCCTATAAGGAAATGAATTCGATGCGATGGTTCAATGAAAACTTTCGACTAATTCATTTACCAACTAGAAGTTTCCTGGAATTCTATGACTCAATCGTTTGAATGTACAATTCCACTTGGATTTTCTTGCACTAGAGTGGGTAAAGTGGCTCAACAGTTACCGACTTCTTTGGATTTATTCAGTGCCATTCATTTTTCTATAACAACTCCGGAGCCTACCATGAAACTATCTATTCCAATTGGTTCTGAAATGTTTGAATTATTTGGTGATAACATGAATGATACAATCCTGTCATAAAAAAAATGGAAACCAAGGTGGATAATGTCAAATTGATGCTGAATTTTTGAAGCTGATATCATCTCGAGTAACAGTTCTTTTGAATAAGTGTTTACTTGAGTTTTATTATGATTATTTCCGTTCCTGGCGATGCATTCCAAACCTTTACTATTCTGATGAAACCAACTTCTGGAAGGAAGTTAGATTAACATCGAAAATATTAGAAAACTTGATGCAATGGGTTGACAGTGTTCAAACTGTTAAAGTATTGATGATATTTCAGAAGATCAACGACCATGTAATGCCCATTAGATTTCCAAAAAAAAAGAATCCTTCTACTTCTGTAGTATAAACAAGTTTTCAAGAAGAATATCAATATAGTTTCGGTATTCTAGATCATCGCATTCACAAATGCGATGCCAGACAGTTCTCTATACTCTCCATAAGTCTCATTAGTGACACTCGGCAGGACTTGGATGTGCAGGAAAGCAGAAAATCGTTTTCGACCTTCTCGATTGGTCGTCCTTTGGTCAGATCTAGTAGATGGCCTCATTCTCTCAGTAAATTCCACTGAAACAGAATATTCGTGATCTTTGTATTTGTGAGTGCTACAAATGACACATATGACGGATCGAAACACCTCTCCAGCAATGGATTTGTGAATGTTATTATTTCTCACATCAAAATTTTGATTTCTGTTGGGTTGTTCACAGAAATATAGAATAGTCAGTCAACCACGTTGACAAATCATTTGAAGGGGTCGAAACTACCAATAGATATGACAGTCGGTAAGTATGTTCCCAAGTCATGTCTTCACTTAGGGACGTCCTAAGCTGAATAGCGCATTTTCTCAGCCACTTATGCAATATTATGAAAGATGGAAATCATTTTTATATTCTGATGAAGTATCTCAGGACAGTAATCGAATGTCACACACTATCATTGGTGAGTTGACTACTGAGCGACATCAAAAAATCGAATCAATGTTCGTTAACTTCCACTCAAACGCATATGCATATTTGTAGATTCACCAGGTGTGATGCAATTTTCAAAAGATCAAAAGAGCTCCTGGCCTCACGGAAATAATCAATGATTTACTCTTATGGCCGGTTGGTGTAGTATAGTAATACTCACTTTCGATGATTTTTCTGTGAAAACAAACGACCCAACTGAACTAACTCCAGAGATAAAGCGCTGTAATCAGATATCATTACCGGAAGGAATATTTTCTATTATTCTCATTTCCAAGTCCCAGTCAGAAAAGGTTTTCGCGTAGTCATTTTCATTACAGAAATGTATCTTGTTACAAGGAGTAACGAATATTAAATTTTGAGTTCGAGCACTTACTAGGTTGCAGAGCGCCTAGCTTGCATAGTTCCCAACAATTCAGTGAAACGTAAGAACTCTCATGAAAACAAATATGTAAAATGAAAATTCAGCATGTAATTTCAGACCAGCTTTGAGAAATTGAATGTGAGGTAGATATGACGTTGATGTACATGTTTTATTACCATCTCTTTTGATAAAATGAGAATTGCAATTCCTCTCGATAATCCTGGTACAGGTCAATTCCTTATGGGTTTGATTTCATTAAATTCTCCAGACAGAAATTGTAAGAAGCTATAAAATTATTTCCTTCATTCGTATAGTTCTTGGGATTGTCTGTTATAGCCGAAAATAATAATATCAAGCCATTTATTTCCAACAGGTACAAAAAACTAACTGAAGGAAAACACAAAAATATAATGTATTAAATAATTGATAGCAAATCAATGTTTAATCATATTTACAAACGAATGTGATAAAAAAAATACATAAATATGTGTTACAATATTTTTCACAAAAAAAGAGGGGTAAAAAGTAGGGGAAATATCGATAAGTTAGAGAACCAGGTGGTAGACGAAGTGCAACATCTGATTCCAGCCATCACTCCAGAATACTCACAACACAGGCACTTATTACCCAATCTTCCACCTCACAAACCTCAAGTGGAAAATACAAGTATACAATGACACTAAAGTCAGTTATTTGACAATTCACTCAATAATAAGGAACTAATAGATTTCAATGAGTCGAAATTGATGTCGCATATTCCAGAAAAACGGTTAAAGTTTTAACACATATTAGTAATAGGGCTCTGATGTGAGACGTTGGTACGCAAGATACTGATATGGAATGTAACAGTTTGTCTGGATTTTGGACGGGGCACATGTTGTTATGAATCTATTTGTGAAGAAATATGATATAGCAGCGATGATTCGCCTTCAACAAAGATATAAGATAAAATCTATTGAAATAAATATTATTATGCACCCCTCTCACAGGATAATGATTGTCTGTTCGACACATCAAAAGTTTTAGGAATCTTTCCTGAACAGATTCAATTTCTTCAGAATGACATTCGTAAATAGGGTTCCATATCATCGACCCCTATTCTAATTTTGAGCGAACAAATGCAGAGTAAAGTATTTTCAGTGTTTTTGTGTTGCCGAAACCATAAAAATCTTCGAAAACGGAACCGAGAACTTCAAGGGCATTTGATACCGTTTGGTTTATATGTTGAATGAGGGAAAATTTTTGATCAATTTTAACTCCCAGGTCTCTAATCTCTGAGCAACGTTCTAATACGTTTTGATCAATGATATAATTGAAAGTTAGCGGGTTTCTGCATCTTGAATAACTCATTACGAAACATTCACTAATTTCAAGGCTCAAATTGATTTCGTCACACCACAGTATAATCTCACCCAAATCTGACTGCAAAAAGAAGCAGTCATGAGGGGAAGTTATAGCTGGATATATTTCCGGGCCATCTGCAAAAGCAAGCTTTACACAAGTTAATGAAGTAATCAAATCATTACTATAATAAAGAAACAGAAGTGGTGCAAAATTGGACCCCTGTGGTATACCTGACGTGGGAGCGATAAAACGAGTCCATCAATGATGGCAAGGTTTGCTATAGCCTTCGATCACAATTTATTTATCCTTACGCTCAGTGACAATATTTTCCCTGAGGGTACAAATCTGACGAACAGATATATTATGAGGGTTCTCTACGCTCTTCTTGGAGATGTGGATCTAAAAAAGAGCTGGGTGTTGGAAATAACTCCGAAAATAATGTCGGTACAAATGTTTCACTAAGTAGATATGTTGTTTTGAAAAAACAAAAAAATCTGTCAACTTGTCATAATTGATTGATAATACATTTTTGAGTCATAAGAGTATATTTTCTTTGTAATTTCTCCATATTTTACATTAATTGGCGACCGTGACAGGACTAGTAATGGAGAAAATAAACCAGCTTCAAAGAGAGAGGACTCGGTAATGTTGTTTATCGGGCACCAAGCGATAAAAAAAAAATTTTGCGGGAACTTACGTATTTCGACCTCCTGAACAAAAAACTTAGATAAAAAATTTGGCGCTCTCCAATAGTTTTCAAGATACAGGGCATTTTTTGGGTCGAAAATGGGATTTTTGAATACACGTTCCTGCATCAAAATTACACTTGGAATTCATCCTTCTTTTTTATCAGCACAATGTACACATCCCTAATTATCCGTTCCACACTTTTTTCATTCGGAAACACTAGTTTTATAACAAAAAATGCACTTTTCCTCAACAACAACAAAAACATTGAAAATTCGGCATGTCACTGCTAAATGTTTAGTGTATTTTTTTTTATGAGGGGTTGGTACCTTGGAACACCAGAGCACACTATTCAAATTCAAAATATCGCGAATTAATTTTCCTTCATTTTGAAGTTTTCACGTAAATAATTGAAAAGATGAAATTATTCGAATATACAGCCTTAGTGCATAATAAGAGGGCATCAGTTAATTACCTTACAACAATAGGAATATTTCTCTCGACAATTCAATGCCCGAAGTGTGAAGGAAAATTAATTCACGATATTTTAAATTTGAATAGTGTGCTCTGGTGTTCCAAGGTACCAACCCCTCATAAAAAAAATACACTAAACATTTAGCAGTGACATGCCGAATTTTCAATGTTTTTGTTGTTGTTGAGGAAAAGTGCATTTTTTGTTATAAAACTAGTGTTTCCGAATGAAAAAAGTGTGGAACGGATAATTAGGGATGTGTACATTGTGCTGATAAAAAAGAAGGATGAATTCCAAGTGTAATTTTGATGCAGGAACGTGTATTCAAAAATCCCATTTTTGACCCAAAAAATGCCCTGTATCTTGAAAACTATTGGAGAGCGCCAAATTTTTTATCTAAGTTTTTTGTTCAGGAGGTCGAAATACGTAAGTTCCCGCAAATTTTTTTTTTTTATCGCTTGGTGCCCGATAAACTTAACATTACCGAGGACTCAATTAAGAAATTCGTTCAACAAAACGTGCAACCAGCTGGATAGCTTGCTGAAGGAAAAACTATCCAGGAAAGAAGATATAATGGCATGTTTGAATCAGTTAGATGATAAAAGCGACCGTTTATTCATTCTCGATGAGCAGATTCGTGAAACACTATGTTCTGCAAATATTGGAGATGTTGAGTTCGAACAGGAGTGGACTACAGTTGAATTCTATAGAGAAGAAATGATCAGATGTAAAACCAATGCTAATTTCTATCTCAGCAAGGAAAGAAGACAAGGAGATGCGATGAGCAATGTCAATTCAGTCAGCGAAGGAAATAGCAAGAGAAACTTCAGATTGCCAAAACTCGAACTGAAGAAATTTGACGGCGAGGTGAAGAATTGGATCGGTTTCTGGGGCCAATTTAAGAGAATCCACGAAGATCCGGAAATCGATAATGATGATAAGTTCCAATATCTAGTTCAAGCTACGGAACAGGGGTCTGCTGCGAGGGAGTTAGTTGAAAGTTTTCCTCCTTCTGGAGACAACTACGAAAAGGCCATTAACCAACTCAAAACTAGGTTTGCTAGGGATGAATTCCTAATAGAGGTATATGTCAGGGAGCTTCTGAATCTCGTTTTGAAACAGTCCATCACACAAAAAGCAGGTATGTCTCTATCCAATTTATTCGACAAGCTCGAAACACAATTGCGTGCTCTCGAAACTTTGGGTGTCACTAGTGACAAGTATGCTGCAATGCTGTACCCACTAGTAGAATCAGCTCTTCCAGAAGATGTCCTTAAGGTTTGGGAGAGACATTGTATTTCCATTTCGAAAAAGGGTTCAATTGTGACTGATGATAAAGATTCAACTAATCATTTGATTCTCTTATTAGATTATCTGAAAGCCGAAGTTGAGAGTGAGGAAAGGATTAAGTTGGCACGCACCAGCTTTGTACCGGCAAGAGATACAGGAAAAACAGTCAGCGTCAGTAAGGTGAAATCACAACGGTATGATTGCCATGAACTTAATACTGCAGCTACAATTTTCACAAGACAGAAGAAAGGAGGTAAGAAACTAATTAATTGTATATTCTGCGAGAAGTCTCATTCCAGCCATGATTGTTTGAGAGCAGAACAACTTTCATTTAATGAAAAAAAGGATTTGGTAATGAAAAAGAATTGTTGTTTCGGATGTCTCAGACCGAATCATAATATTAAACATTGTAGATTGTTTATCAAATGTTTGATATGTGGAAGGAAACATTTCCCTATTATGTGCCCTGAATTGAATTCAAATAAATCAGAGAAAAACACAAACGTAAATGAAAATTCAAATGTTCAAACGAATGAAACTGAAAATGTTCTTACCACTATCAATATTCACACTGAAACGTTGTTACAAACGATTATAGTTAGACTGGTTAACGATGGAAAAACAATGCTGGTCAGGGCATTACTAGATTCAGCGTCCCAGCGATCGTATATTTTATCTTCATATGCCAAAGAAATGAATTTTGAGAAGGTTCGGGAAGAAACTGTAATACAGGGTGTTTTTGCTGGAATTGAAACAGAAGCGAAAATTCACAATCTATATAATATTTTTATCGAAAGCTTAGACAAATCTTTCAGTTTGAACTTAACTGCTTTAGATCAACCAAAAATTTGTTATTATATACCAAGACTTGAAAATATTAAGTATATAGAATATCTTGCTGAAAAGAATATAGCCGTTTCAGATGTAAAATCAAAATTTTCTGAAATTGTGATTCTAATAGGTGCTGACATAATGGGTCAGTTATTCACAGGTGTCATTGAAAAGGTTGACGATGAACTTTTTGCCATAGAAACTCATTTAGGATGGACTCTCATTGGGAAATATCGCCATCAAACGAGTTGTTTCTTTGTTTCTTCATTATGCAACTTACAATTATCAGATTTATGGGATTTAGAAGTTATAAGTATAAAAGAACCTTCTGAAATGAAAACAAAAGAAATAGCACATAATGAAACCATACAACGTTTTAATGAAACCATAGCATTTAAAGATGATAGATACGAGGTTTGTCTTCCATGGCTAGAAGGCCATCCTCAACTTGTTGATAATTTTGAGATAGCAGTAGAAAGGTTAGTGAATATCACGAAAAGACTAACAGAATCTAATATGTTCATAGAATATCAAAATATTTTTCATGAATGGGAAAAACTAGGTATTATAGAAACAGTTTCACCCAATGAAATCGATGATCATGCTTTCTATTTGCCACACCATCCTGTAATCAAAGAGTCAAGTGCAACAACTAAGATTGGACCTGTTTTTGATGCATCTGTCAAAGACAAAAGAGGTCACTCGTTAAATGATTGTCTTGAAAAAGGTCCTAATATAATAGAACTCATCCCAAATATATTATTGCGATTCCGAATAGGACGGATAGGTGTTATTGCTGATATCAAAAAGGCCTTTCTTCAGATCGGTTTGAATGAGAAGGATAGAGATTTTTTGCGATTCCTATGGTGGGAAGATGAAGAGAGATCTACAAAAAAGATATATCGTCATCGTAGAGTAGTTTTTGGAGTCTCTTCAAGTCCATTTCTTTTAGCAGCCACTATTTTATATCACTTACAACACGTACCAGAAATCTTGAAACAAGCTGCAAATAAACTGAAAGCATCATTTTATGTTGATAATTGCGTTTCAAGCGTGGAAAATACTTCTGAGTTACATAAATTCATAGAGGAATCGAGTTTGATAATGTCGAATTCACAGTTTGAATTGAGGGGTTGGATATATTCCTTCGGAAACGCTAATGATGAGGTAACTTGCAAAGATAATGTTTGCTCAGTACTAGGTTTATCATGGAATTTCAAAAATGATAATTTATTCTGTGATATTGATTCTCTAGCCGAAGTGATGTCCATTCCTAGAACACGGAGGGGATTATTGTCGATTTCACAACGAATTTTTGACCCTATTGGATTTGTTTGTCCAGTAACTTTGATACCAAAACTCATTTTGCAAAAGACTGGGATAAGGAACTGCCCGACGATATAGTTACAGAATTTGAAAATTGGTTGAAACAAATTTCATGGTTGAGTTTATGTACAATACGGTCAGAGAACAACAATAAGGTTGTTAACGCCCCGCGTTGATTTTAGTTTAAGTCATTTGTATTTATATATTATTATTTTTCTTTGTTATATATCATACTATTATCTAGTAGACTAGCCACTACTGCGCCATTTGCGTTCTATTAGGTTTATGAGTTATTCATTATTATTATTATTATCTTGTTTAATACGGCCCAACCGAACACTCGGAAAATGCGCGCCTATCCTGAAACAGACAGTACCATACAAAATCTCGTGACGGATACTACGTTAAAACATCTCTCGTGTGTGCTCTACCGCTATCGCTGTTTTTACAGTTCCAATTTTTCTCTTATTGCAAATAACATTACTGTGTCATCCCCTAACCACCACAACAAACAGTCCATTTTTCCCCGGGGAATTGAAGATCGCCCAGTATTGGAAGGACCTGCGGAATCGGAATCCAGGTAGGTGCAAGGTTTCCTAGTTTGATTGGGCTTTCATATCAATTCCAAACCTTCGATGTTAACTAAACATTTTGGTCCTTCGAGCCGGATTGACGTAGTAGTGGTTATTTGTTTATTTAATTTTTTGGATTATTGATTCGTTAAATTCAACCGGCAGATAACAAGATAACAAGTCTCTCTGCTTTTATCGAGAAACGCCGGAACCCTTTTTTGCGAATTTTTTTGCGCTCTCTTTTATGAACGAACGTTCGCTACTCAAATATTCATTCAGAACCAAAACAATCTATTTTCGTTAGTTCTTGCAAATTGACGAGCGATTTGAAGATTTGAAAAATATTTTCATCAGTTCTATACATTTGGATATACATTCACAATGGCAGCTGCACTTAAGCAACTCAAACAATGTCGGGCATTCAGAACTATGGCATCTGAAAGAATATCGGAAATTCTTCAGGTCGCTCACACTGCAGTAGACGATGCATCATTTCAAGCCATTTTCAAGGCACGATACAATTCGTTAGAAAAGGCATATGGGGAGTTCAATCGTCATCATAATGAAATCATTCAACTTTTAGCTGTACAAGATGATGCCGACCTGGAGCCAGAAAAGACTGTTCGTCGTGAAGTTGACGAAGAGTATTTTCGTATTCAATGTATTTACGCAAATCTATTTGATAATATCCCTCAAGAAAGTTCTATTCCGAAACAATTCAATGTTAAATTGCCAAAACTGAATGTTCCCGAATTCGATGGGAATTATAAAACTTGGCCCACCTTTATTGGTCTCTTTAACACCTTAATACATAATAATAATTCAATTTCCGATATTGAAAAGTTCCAATATTTGGTTACTGTGCTCAAAGGTGATGGTCTAAATACGATAAAAAATATCCCGATATCAGAAAATAATTATTTGATTGCCTATACAAATTTGACATCTCGTTATCAAAAGAAGAGACTTTTGGCAGATTTTCACTGGAATGAGGTGAATACAGCACCAAACGTCTCTTCTGGCTCATCTCGTAATCTCAGACAACTTCTGGATACTTTTTCCGATAATTTGAAAGCTTTAGAAAATCTTACATTGCCGGTCAAGACTTGGGATTTCATACTTTTTCATCTACTCGCCTCAAAAATTGACGCAGATACTTTAACCCAATTTGAGGTTAAACATGCTTCATCAGATATTCCAAAACATGATGATCTGTATGATTTTTTGGACAATCAGTGTGTAGCTTTCAACTCTGTAGCATTGGCTAAAGGTCATAAAGTAACTAAAGTACAAAATTGGAAAAAACCAAGTCCCTCTCATTCTGCTGCAACTCTCTTGACCAATGTCAAACAAAATGTACCGAATTGTCCTATTTGTAAGTCAAGTCATACCATTTATGTATGCCCTTCTTTCTCTGCTAAATCTCCTCAGGAAAGATATGCATTCATCAAACAAAATCGCTGGTGTACTAGATGTTTAGGTACAAAACATACACCCCGAGATTGCAAATCTAAATCATTGTGTAAAGTTTTCAATCAGTCATCTCATCACACTCTACTTCATTTTACCGGTAACTCTCCACCCTGTATAAATTCTGAGAATTCCGCAGCAGTCAACACCACTGAGCAAATCACAAATGAATTACCCATAACTCATGTTAACTCTATGACGAATTTTCTGCCCACACACTCATCTGTACTTCTCGCTACTGCACAAGTCGATGTTTTAGATACCCGAAATAATTTTCAGAAGGTACGAATTCTACTCGATTCTGGAAGTCAGGCCAGTTTTGTGACGGAAAAATGTGCAAATAGACTAGGTCTACCTCGTTTCCACTTGCCACTTTCTATAAATGGTTTAGGTGATATGTCCTCCACTGCTTCTAGTTGCATAACTTGTAATTTACGACCTGTAGGCCTTCCAACCCCTATAGTGAAAGTTGATGCCTTTATCATTCCAAAATTATGCTCTCAAATACCCGCATTCCATTTTTCCACTGAAAATTGGTCTCATTTGGCTAATCTGAAGTTAGCCGATACCAAATTCAATGTTCCTGGTGCGGTGGATATGCTTCTCGGCGCAGATATTTTTTCTGTCATTATGAGAGACGGTAAATGGATAGGAAAAACCGGCGAGCCAACTGCTCTCAACACAATTTTTGGTTGGGTATTGATGGGAAAGACAAGTGTTTTCTGTCCCTCCGTGGCGAATACATTTTTTTCCACATGTAATTGCTCACTAAATTCAACTCTGAAACAGTTTTGGAAATTGGAAGAAATTCCAAGTTGTCCAACATTCTCTCCGGAAGAAATCCAATGTGAAAATTATTTTCTCAAAACCTATCAGCGTGACCAATCGGGACGATATACTGTATCGTTGCCGTTTAAGGGTGCAGAACCCTATTTTTCCGACACTCGATCCCAAGCACTCCGACGATTCCACACATTAGAAACTCGACTATTAAAAAACCCATCCCTTCATCTCCAGTATTCAGAATTTATGAACGATTTTCTCCAATCTGGATATATGGAAGCTGTCGATCCTCCCACCACTTTTGGTAAAATGTTTTATATCCCCCACCATAGTGTGCTGAATCCCAATAGTTCCACGACCAAGCTGAGGGTTGTGTTCGACGCTTCAACAAAATCTCCTCAGGGAACTTCTCTGAATGACACGCTGATGATTGGTAGAAAACTTCAGTTAGACATAGTCTCTCTATTGATGAAATTTAGGCTTCACAAATTTGTCTGCACAGCTGATATTAAACATCTGTTTTTGAGAATTTTTATTGCTGAAAATCACCGTGATTACCAACGTATTGTATGGAGATTTAAACCCACTGAAAAAATCCAAGACTACCGCCTCTGTTGTGTAAGTTTTGGAGTTTCAAGTTCCCCTTTTCTGAGCCTAAGAGTTTTGTCCCAATTAGCACAAGACGAAAAGAAAAATTTTCCTCTAGGTGCCGAAGCTCTCATAAATAATACCTACGTTGACGATGTCATTATAGGTAGTCACTCCCTCGAGAATCTTAAGCAGATTCAACTTGAACTGATAAACTTATTGAAAGCCGGTGGCTTTCACTTACGTAAATGGGTTAGCAATCACCCTATTCTTCTTGAAAATATCCCCCCGGCTGATCGTCAGCAGACAGATCTGTCATTTGACTCACAAGAAACTATTATTAAAATTCTTGGTCTCAAATGGAATCCTACCCTTGATTGTTTTTCTTACAACGTTTCACCCAGTTATGGACCTTGTACAAAAAGATCTATTTTGTCAGAAATATCTAGAATTTACGACCCTTTAGGTTTTCTCACCCCTCTTGTGTTTTTTGCAAAGTATCTTATACAATATCTTTGGACTCTTGGATTAGAATGGGATACTACGGCCCCTTCTGAAATTCTCGAGAAATGGACTAAATATAAAATTGAGTTACCTTGTATCTCTAAGATCAATATTCCCCGTTTGTTGACACCTACCGATTTAAAATCATGCGAAATTCATGGATTTTCGGATAGTTCGGAACTCGGATTCGCTGCTGTTGTATATTTTCGATTTATTCATCCTGATGGAAAAATACAAATCCACTTAATTTGTAGTAAATCCAAAGTATCACCTCTGAAAAGGATTTGTATCCCTCGGCTGGAACTTTGCGCAGCAACTCTTCTTTCCTCTCTCATGGCTTTTGTCAAGGAAGCATATTCTGAAAAACTCCATTTTTCCCGAACATTTGCTTGGACCGATTCTATGGTTGCTTTGTCTTGGATCAAATCATCTGCACATCGATGGAAAACATTCGTGAGCAACAGGGTGAGTATGATTCAGGATAATGTAGCCCCAACGGATTGGTATCATGTTCGTTCGATAGATAATCCCGCAGACTGCGCTTCTCGAGGACTTCTACCCAATGATTTGGTAAACCATCCTTTATGGTTCACTGGTCCACCTTGGTTGGCAAGCCCGCATAAAGAATGGCCAATTCCAATGGAAATTCCTTCTCCTCCCAGCGAAGCAAAAGAGGAAGAAAAATGTATTACCCTTACAACTTTTACATCTCTCGATACGCTCGATTCACTTCTTGAAAATTTCTCGTCGTTGAACAAAATCAATCGAATACTTGCATATTGTCTACGTTTTTTACACAATTTGAAATATAGAAATAATAAGTGTAAATCAACATTCTTCACCAAGAAAGACTTACATAACGCTCTGCTCATTTTAGTCAAAAGAGTACAACATTTGTCTTTTAGTAGGGAGATTTTTCATATAGAACAAAATCTTCCGCTACCCAAAGCTTTCAGAAAGCTTGACCCATTCATAGGAGAGGATGGTCTGCTCAGAGTGGGCGGTCGTCTGCATCACTCTGGTTTACTTTATGATCAAAAACACCCTGCTCTTCTTCCCAGTAAACACCGCCTCACCTACCTCATCATCGAAGACACACATAAAAAACATCTCCATGTTGGACTCCAAACTCTTCACTTTTTATTAGCCCAGCAGTTTTGGATATTATCTCCCAAACGTACCATACGCCACGTGCTTTCTAAATGTATGATTTGTTTCAAAATGAATCCAACTCCTCTTGAACCTTTCATGGGCCGATTACCCCACTCTCGAATCAATCAAGTTAAACCTTTTCAGAATGTGGGGGTCGATTATGGAGGTCCCTTCAATATTACTATGGGCAAAGGTCGAGGAATAAGATCTCAAAAGGCGTACATCTGCCTTTTTGTGTGTTTTGTCACTAAGGCTGTTCACATTGAATTGGCATCCGATCTATCTTCTGAGGCATTTATCGCTGCACTTCGCCGCTTCGTAAGTCGCCGTGGACGATGCACAAGTATCACAACCGACTGTGGAAGTAATTTCGTTGGTGCCTCCCGTATTCTCTCAGATCACATGAAACACGCTACAGAAAATGAAAAAATTGAATTTTTGTTCAATGCACCCTCTTCCCCGCACTTCAACGGTCTGAGTGAAGCCGGAATTAAATCGGTCAAATCTCATATTTATCGCACTGTTGGTTGCCAAGTACTCACCTATGAGGAGTTTTATACCCTATTAACCCAAATTGAGGCTGTCCTCAATTCACGACCCTTATGCCCCCAGAGCTCCGACCCGAACGACCTGTCAGTATTAACTCCCGGACATTTTCTCACAATGGCCCCTCTCTCAACTGTGCCGGACCCAGATCTGTCCCACCCTAAAAATGAACACACTGAATCGTTGGCAATTGTTACAGAGGTTGCACCAGGATATCTGGAAGAGATGGAACAATGAATATTTACACACTTTGCAACAACGACATAAGTGGTTGAAATCCGACGTTACTCTATCTCCCGGTGATATGGTTCTCATTAAAAATGAACAAACTCCCCCTATGCAATGGCGAATCGCCCGAGTTGTCAAAACTCATCCCGGTTCTGACAATATTGTACGAGTAGCCACTATTCGAACCAGCCAAGGTCTTCTTCAAAGACCCCTAGTAAAGCTGTGTCCATTGCCAATTTCTGAAAACACATAGTTGTGTTTTATTGGGCGGTAATGTTAACGCCCCGCGTTGATTTTAGTTTAAGTCATTTGTATTTATATATTATTATTTTTTCTTTGTTATATATCATACTATTATCTAGTAGAGGCTAGCCACTACTAGATAATAGTATGATATATAACAAAGAAAAATAATAATATATAAATACAAATGACTTAAACTAAAATCAACGCGGGGGCGTTAACATTACCGCCCAATAAAACACAACTATGTGTTTTCAGAAATTGGCAATAGACACAGCTTTACTAGGGGTCTTTGAAGAAGACCTTGGCTGGTTCGATCAGTGGCTACTCGTACAATATTGTCAGAACCGGGATGAGTTTTGACAACTCGGGCGATTCGCCATTGCATAGGGGGAGTTTGTTCATTTTTAATGAGAACCATATCACCGGGAGATAGAGTAACGTCGGATTTCAACCACTTATGTCGTTGTTGCAAAGTGTGTAAATATTCATTGTTCCATCTCTTCCAGATATCCTGGTGCAACCTCTGTAACAATTGCCAACGATTCAGTGTGTTCATTTTTAGGTGGGACAGATCTGGGTCCGGCACAGTTGAGAGAGGGGCCATTGTGAGAAAATGTCCGGGAGTTAATACTGACAGGTCGTTCGGGTCGGAGCTCTGGGGGCATAAGGGTCGTGAATTGAGGACAGCCTCAATTTGGGTTAATAGGGTATAAAACTCCTCATAGGTGAGTACTTGGCAACCAACAGTGCGATAAATATGAGATTTGACCGATTTAATTCCGGCTTCACTCAGACCGTTGAAGTGCGGGGAAGAGGGTGCATTGAACGAAAATTCAATTTTTTCATTTTCTGTAGCGTGTTTCATGTGATCTGAGAGAATACGGGAGGCACCAACGAAATTACTTCCACAGTCGGTTGTGATACTTGTGCATCGTCCACGGCGACTTACGAAGCGGCGAAGTGCAGCGATAAATGCCTCAGAAGATAGATCGGATGCCAATTCAATGTGAACAGCCTTAGTGACAAAACACACAAAAAGGCAGATGTACGCCTTTTGAGATCTTATTCCTCGACCTTTGCCCATAGTAATATTGAAGGGACCTCCATAATCGACCCCCACATTCTGAAAAGGTTTAACTTGATTGATTCGAGTTTGGGGTAATCGGCCCATGAAATTTTCAAGAGTCGTTGGATTCCTTTTGAAACAAATCAGACATTTCCAAAGCAGGTGGCGTATGGTACATTTGGGAGATAATATCCAAAACTGCTAGGGAAATAAAAAGTGAAGAGTTTGGAGTCCAACATGGAGATGTTTGGTTACCACAGACTTAGAGAGGGAGCTCTGTGATCAACTGTTCAGAGGCAAGAATAAATTTTTTTATTTGCATCATAGATTGAACCAGAAGGATTGAGAATTCCCCCCACTCTGAGCAGACCGTCCCCTCCTATGAATAGGTAGAGGTTTCTGAAAGCTTTGAGTAAAAAAAAAAGATTTTGTTGTCTATCCAAAAACTCCCTACTAAAAGATGAGTGGAGTAGTCTGTTCAACTGAATAGAGCAAAGGATTGATATAAGTCTTTCTTGATGAAGAATGTTGATTTACACTTCCTTATTTCTCTGTTTCAGATTGTATGAAACAGCTAGACGATACACGAGTGTTCAATTCATTTTGTTCAACGAGGAGGAAATTTCAGGAGGTGAATAGACACTATGCACAGATGTGAAAAGTTGGAAGGGTAGTACATTTTTCTTCCTCTTTGGCTTCACTGGAAGGAAAAGGAATTTCCATTGGAATTGGGCAGACTTGATGAACAAGGTGGACCAGTGAACCATAAAGGATGGTTTACCAAATCATTGGGTAGAAGTCCTCGAGAAGCGCAGTCTGCAGGATTATCTATCGAACGAACATGATACCAATCCGTTGGGGCTACATTATCCTGAATCATACTCACCCTGTTGCTCACGAATGTTTTCCATCGATGTGCAGATGATTTGATCCAAGACAAAGCAACCATAGAATCGGTCCAAGCAAATGTTCGGGAAAAATGGAGTTTTTCAGAATATGCTTCCTTGACAAAAGCCATGAGAGAGGAAAGAAGAGTTGCTGCGCAAAGTTCCAGCCGAGGGATACAAATCCTTTTCAGAGGTGATACTTTGGATTTACTACAAATTAAGTGGATTTGTATTTTTCCATCAGGATGAATGAATCGAAAATATACAACAGCAGCGAATCCGAGTTCCGAACTATCCGAAAATCCATGAATTTCGCATGATTTTAAATCGGTATGTGTCAACAAACGGGGAATATTGATCTTAGAGATACAAGGTAACTCAATTTTATATTTAGTCCATTTCTCGAGAATTTCAGAAGGGGCCGTAGTATCACATTCTAACCCAAGAGTCCAAAGATACTGTATAAGATACTTTGCAAAAAACACAAGAGGGGTGAGAAAACCTAAAGGGTCGTAAATTCTAGATATTTCTGACAAAATAGATCTTTTTGTACAAGGTCCATAACTGGGTGAAACGTTGTAAGAAAAACAATCAAGGGTAGGATTCCATTTGAGACCAAGAATTTTAATAATAGTTTCTTGTGAGTCAAATGACAGATCTGTCTGCTGACGATCAGCCGGGGGGATATTTTCAAGAAGAGTAGGGTGATTGCTAACCCATTTACGTAAGTGAAAGCCACCGGCTTTCAATAATTTTATCATTTCCAGTTCAATCTGCTTAACATTCTCGAGAGAGTGACTTCCTATGATGACATCGTCAACGTAGGTATTTTTCCGAGAGCTTCGGCACCTAGAGGAAAATTTTTCTTTCCGTCTTGTGCTAATTGGGACAAAACTCTGAGGCTCAGAAAAGGGGAACTTGAATCTCCAAAACTTGCACAACAGAGGCGATAATCTTGGATTTTTTCAGTGGGTTTAAATCTCCATACGATACTTTTGGGAATCACAGTAGATTTCAGGAATAAAAATTCTGGAATTCAGATGTTTAATTCCCAGCAGTGCTGACGATATTTCTGAAGTATCTTTCGAAAGCATTCGATAGACTATGTCTAACTGAAGTTTTCTACCATGCTTCAGCGTGTCATTCAGAGAAGTTCCCTGAGGAGATTTTATTGAAGCGTCGAACACAACCCTCAGCTTGGTCGTGGAACTCTTGGGATTCAGCACACTATGATGAGGGATATAAAACATTTTACCAAAAGTGGTGGGAGGTTCGACAGCTTCCATATATCCAGATTGGAGAAAATCGTTCATGAATTCTCAATACTGGAGATAAAGGGATAGGTTTTTTAATAGTCGAGTTTCTAATGTGTGAAATCGTCGGAGTGTTTGGGATGGAGTTTCGGAAAAATAGGGTTCTGCACCCTTTGAACGGCATCGATACAGTATATCGTTCCGATTGGTCACACTGATGGGTTTTTAGAAAATAATTTTCGCATTGGATTTCTTCCGGAGAGAATATTGGACAACTTGGAATTTCTTCCAATTTCCAAAACTGTTTCAGAGTTGAATTTAGTGAGCGGTTACATGTGGAAAAAAATCTATTCACCACGGAGGGACGGAAAACACTTGTCTTTCCCATCAATCCCAACGAAAAGATTGTGTTGAGAGCAGTTGGCTCACCGGTTTTTCCTGTCCATTTACCATCTCTCATGATCACAGAAAAAATCTCTGCGCCGAGAAACATATCCACCGGACGAGGAACATTGAATTTGGTATAGGCTGAACTTTGGATTAGCCAAATGGAACCAATTTTCAGTGGAAAAATGGAATACGTGTATTTGAGAGCGTGGTTTCGGAATGATGAAGGGCATCAAGTTGCACTATAGGGGTTGGAAAACGTACAAGGTGGTAGAACGCGGGTCCTGCAACTAGAAGCAGTGGAGGACATCTCACCTAACCATTTCTAGAAAGTGGCAAGTAGAAACGAGGTATTCCTAGTCTTTTTGCACATTTTTCCGTCACAAAACTGACCTGACTTCCAGAATAGAGTAGAATTCGTACCTTCTGAAGATTCTTTCGGGTATCTAAAACATCCCCTTGTGCAGTAGCGAGAAGTACAGATGAGTGTGTGGGCAGAAAATTCGTCATAGAGTTAACATGAGTTATGGGTAATTCATTTGTGGTTTGCTCAGTGGTGTTGACTGCTTCGGAATTCTCAGAATTTATTCAGGGTGGAGAGTTACCAGTAAAATGAAGTAGAGTGTGATGAGATGATTGATTGGAAACTTTTCACAATGATTTGGATTTGCAATCTCCGTGTGTATGTTTTGTACCTAAACGTCCAGTACACCAGCGATTTTGTTTGATGAATGCATATCTTTCCTGAGGAGATTTAGCAGAGAAAGAAGGGCATACATAAATGGTATGACTTGACTTACAAATAGGACAATTCGGTACATTTTGTTTGACATTGGTCAAGAGAGTTGCAGCAGAATGAGAGGGACTTGGTTTTTCCAATTTTCTGCTTTAGTTACTTTATGACCTTGAGCCAATGCTACAGAGTTGAAAGCTACACACTGATTGTCCAAAAAATCATACAGAGCAGTCATGTTTTGGAATATCTGATGAAGCATGTTTAACCTCAAATTAGATTGAACTTTCTGCATCAGTTTTTGAGGCGAGTAGATGAAAGAGTCTGAAATCCCAAGTCTTGACCGGCAATCTAAGTTTTTCTAAAGCTTTCGAGTTCTCGGAAAAAGTATCCAGAAGTTGTCTGAGATTACGAGATGAGCCAGAAGAGACGTTTGGTGCTGTATTCACCTCATTCCCATGAAAGTCTGCCAAAAGTCTCTTCTTTTGATAACGAGATCTGAAATTTGTATAGGCAATCAAATAGTTATTTTCTGATATCGGGATGTTTTTATCATATTTGGACCCTCACCTTTGAGCACAGTAACCAAATATTGGATCTTTTGAATATCGGAAATTGAATTATTATTATCTATTAAGGTGTTAAAGAGACCAATGAAGGTTGGCCAAGTTTTATAATTCCCATCGAATTCGGGAACATTCAGTTTTGGCAATTAAACATTGAATTCTTTCGGAATAGAACTTTCTTGAGGGATATTATCAAATAGATTTGCGTAAATACATTGAATACGAAAATACTCTTCCGTCAACTTTCACAACGAACACTCTTTTCTGGCTCCAGGTCAGCATCATCTTGTTGAGCTAAAAGTTGAATGCTTTCATTATGATGACGATTGGAACTGCCCATATGCCTTTTCTAACAAATTATATGGTTCCTTGAAAATGACTTGAAATAATACATCGTCTACTGCAGTGTGAGCGACCTGAAGAATTTCCGATATTCTTTCAGATGCCATAGTTCTGAATGCCCGACATTGTTTGAGTTGCTTAATAGCAGCAGCCTTTGTGAATGTATATCCCAATGTACAGACCTGATCAAAATATTTTTCGAATCTGCAATTCGCTCGTCAATTTGCAAGAACTAACGACAAATAGATTGTTTTGGTTCTGAATGAATCTTTGAGCAGCGAACGTTCCGCTTCATAAAAGAGAGCGCAAAAAAATTCGCAAAAAAGGGTTCCGGCGTTTCTCGAAACAAGCAGAGAGACTTGTTATCTTGTTATCTGCCGTTTGAATTTAACGAATCGATAATCCAAAAAATTAAATAAACAAATAGCCACCAGTACGTCAATCCCGCTCGAAGGACCAAAATTTTCGTTAACATCGAAGGGTTTGGAATTGATATGAAAGCCCAATCAAACTAGGAAACCTTGCACCTACCTGGATTCCGATTCCGTAGGTCCTTCCAATACTGGGCGATCTTCAATTCCCCGGGGAGAAATGGACTGTTTGTTGTGGTGGTTAGGGGATGACACAGTAATGTTATTTGCAATAAGAGAAAAATTGGAACTGTAAAAACAGCGATAGCGGTAGAGCACACACGAGAGATGTTTTAACGTAGTGTCCGTCACGAGATTTTGTATGGTACTGTCTGTTTCAGGATAGGCGCGCATTTTCCGAGTGTTCGGTTGGGCCGTATTAAACAAGATAATAATAATAATAATGAATAACTCATAAACCTAATCGAACGCAAATGGCGCAGTAGTAGCTAGTCTACTAGATGATCGTATGATTTATAACAAAGAAAAATAATAATATATAAATACAAATGACTTAAACTGAAATCGACGCGGGGCGTTGACACCTTTATTGTTGTTCTCTGAGCGTATTGTACATAGTTTCAACCATGGAATTTCTTTCAACCAATTTTCAAATTCTGTGACTTTGTCGTCGGGCATTTCCTTATCCCAGTCTTTTGCAAAATAAGTTTCGGTATCAAAGTTATTGGACAATCAATTCCAGTAGGGTCAAAAATTTGTTTTGCAATCGACTTTAATCCCCTCCGTGTTTAAGGAATGGACATCACTTTGGCTAGAGACTTAATAACACAGATTCGATTATCTTTTTTGAAATTACATGAGAAACCTAGTACTGAGCAAACAGTATCTTAGCAAGTTACCTCATCATTAGCGTTTCCGAAGGAATATATCCAACCCCTCAATTCAAACTGTGAATTCGACATTATCAAACTCGATTCCTCTATGAATTTATGTAACTCAGAAGTATTTTCCACGCTTGAAACGCAATTATCAACATAAAATGATGCTTTCAGTTTATTTGCAGCTTGTTTCAAGATTTCTGGTACGTGTTGTAAGTGATATAAAATAGTGGCTGCTAAAAGAAATGGACTTGAAGAGACTCCAAAAACTACTCTACGATGACGATATATCTTTTTTGTAGATCTCTCTTTATCTTCCCACCATAGGAATCGCAAAAAATCTCTATCCTTCTCATTCAAACCGATCTGAAGAAAGGCCTTTTTGATATCAGCAATAACACCTATCCGTCCTATTCGGAATCGCAATAATATATTTGGGATGAGTTCTATTATATTAGGACCTTTTTCAAGACAATCATTTAACGAGTGACCTCTTTTGTCTTTGACAGATGCATCAAAAACAGGTCCAATCTTAGTTGTTGCACTTGACTCTTTGATTACAGGATGGTGTGGCAAATAGAAAGCATGATCATCGATTTCATTGGGTGAAACTGTTTCTATAATACCTAGTTTTTCCCATTCATGAAAAATATTTTGATATTCTATGAACATATTAGATTCTGTTAGTCTTTTCGTGATATTCACTAACCTTTCTACTGCTATCTCAAAATTATCAACAAGTTGAGGATGGCCTTCTAGCCATGGAAGACAAACCTCGTATCTATCATCTTTAAATGCTATGGTTTCATTAAAACGTTGTATGGTTTCATTATGTGCTATTTCTTTTGTTTTCATTTCAGAAGGTTCTTTTATACTTATAACTTCTAAATCCCATAAATCTGATAATTGTAAGTTGCATAATGAAGAAACAAAGAAACAACTCGTTTGATGGCGATATTTCCCAATGAGAGTCCATCCTAAATGAGTTTCTATGGCAAAAAGTTCATCGTCAACCTTTTCAATGACACCTGTGAATAACTGACCCATTATGTCAGCACCTATTAGAATCACAATTTCAGAAAATTTTGATTTTACATCTGAAACGGCTATATTCTTTTCAGCAAGATATTCTATATACTTAATATTTTCAAGTCTTGGTATATAATAACAAATTTTTGGTTGATCTAAAGCAGTTAAGTTCAAACTGAAAGATTTGTCTAAGCTTTCGATAAAAATATTATATAGATTGTGAATTTTCGCTTCTGTTTCAATTCCAGCAAAAACACCCTGTATTACAGTTTCTTCCCGAACCCTCTCAAAATTCATTTCTTTGGCATATGAAGATAAAATATACGATCGCTGGGACGCTGAATCTAGTAATGCCCTGACCAGCATTGTTTTTCCATCGTTAACCAGTCTAACTATAATCGTTTGTAACAACGTTTCAGTGTGAATATTGATAGTGGTAAGAACATTTTCAGTTTCATTCGTTTGAACATTTGAATTTTCATTTACGTTTGTGTTTTTCTCTGATTTATTTGAATTCAATTCAGGGCACATAATAGGGAAATGTTTCCTTCCACATATCAAACATTTGATAAACAATCTACAATGTTTAATATTATGATTCGGTCTGAGACATCCGAAACAACAATTCTTTTTCATTACCAAATCCTTTTTTTCATTAAATGAAAGTTGTTCTGCTCTCAAACAATCATGGCTGGAATGAGACTTCTCGCAGAATATACAATTAATTAGTTTCTTACCTCCTTTCTTCTGTCTTGTGAAAATTGTAGCTGCAGTATTAAGTTCATGGCAATCATACCGTTGTGATTTCACCTTACTGACGCTGACTGTTTTTCCTGTATCTCTTGCCGGTACAAAGCTGGTGCGTGCCAACTTAATCCTTTCCTCACTCTCAACTTCGGCTTTCAGATAATCTAATAAGAGAATCAAATGATTAGTTGAATCTTTATCATCAGTCACAATTGAACCCTTTTTCGAAATGGAAATACAATGTCTCTCCCAAACCTTAAGGACATCTTCTGGAAGAGCTGATTCTACTAGTGGGTACAGCATTGCAGCATACTTGTCACTAGTGACACCCAAAGTTTCGAGAGCACGCAATTGTGTTTCGAGCTTGTCGAATAAATTGGATAGAGACATACCTGCTTTTTGTGTGATGGACTGTTTCAAAACGAGATTCAGAAGCTCCCTGACATATACCTCTATTAGGAATTCATCCCTAGCAAACCTAGTTTTGAGTTGGTTAATGGCCTTTTCGTAGTTGTCTCCAGAAGGAGGAAAACTTTCAACTAACTCCCTCGCAGCAGACCCCTGTTCCGTAGCTTGAACTAGATATTGGAACTTATCATCATTATCGATTTCCGGATCTTCGTGGATTTTCTTAAATTGGCCCCAGAAACCGATCCAATTCTTCACCTCGCCGTCAAATTTCTTCAGTTCGAGTTTTGGCAATCTGAAGTTTCTCTTGCTATTTCCTTCGCTGACTGAATTGACATTGCTCATCGCATCTCCTTGTCTTCTTTCCTTGCTGAGATAGAAATTAGCATTGGTTTTACATCTGATCATTTCTTCTCTATAGAATTCAACTGTAGTCCACTCCTGTTCGAACTCAACATCTCCAATATTTGCAGAACATAGTGTTTCACGAATCTGCTCATCGAGAATGAATAAACGGTCGCTTTTATCATCTAACTGATTCAAACATGCCATTATATCTTCTTTCCTGGATAGTTTTTCCTTCAGCAAGCTATCCAGCTGGTTGCACGTTTTGTTGAACGAATTTCTTAATTGAGTCCTCGGTAATGTTAAGTTTATCGGGCACCAAGCGATAAAAAAAAAAAAATTTGCGGGAACTTACGTATTCCGACCTCCTGAACAAAAAACTTAGATAAAAAATTTGGCGCTCTCCAATAGTTTTCAAGATACAGGGCATTTTTTGGGTCAAAAATGGGATTTTTGAATACACGTTCCTGCATCAAAATTACCCTAGGAATCATCCTTCTTTTTTATCAGCACAATGTACACATCCCTAATTATCCGTTCCACAATTTTTTCATTCGGAAACACTAGTTTTATAACAAAAAATGCACTTTTCCTCAACAACAACAAAAACATTGAAAATTCGGCATGTCACTGCTAAATGTTTAGTGTACTTTTTTTATGAGGGGTTGGTACCTTGGAACACCAGAGCACACTATTCAAATTTAAAATATCGTGAATTAATTTTCCTTCACACTTCGGGCATTGAATTGTCGAGAGAAATATTCCTATTGTTGTAAGGTAATTAACTGATGCCCTCTTATTATGCACTAAGGCTGTATATTCGAATAATTTCATCTTTTCAATTATTTACGTGAAAACTTCAAAATGAAGGAAAATTAATTCGCGATATTTTAAATTTGAATAGTGTGCTCTGGTTTTCCAAGGTACCAACCCCTCATAAAAAAAAATACACTAAACATTTAGCAGTGACATGCCGAATTTTCAATGTTTTTGTTGTTGTTGAGGAAAGGTGCATTTTTTGTTATAAAACTAGTGTTTCCGAATGAAAAAAAGTGTGGAACGGATAATTAGGGATGTGTACATTGTGCTGATAAAAAAGAAGGATGAATTCCAAGTGTAATTTTGATGCAGGAACGTGTATTCAAAAATCCCATTTTCGACCCAAAAAATGCCCTGTATCTTGAAAACTATTGGAGAGCGCCAAATTTTTATCTAAGTTTTTTGTTCAGGAGGTCGAAATACGTAGGTTCCCGCAAAATTTTTTTTGCATCGCTTGGTGCCCGATAAACAACATTACCGAGTCCTCTCTCTTTGAAGCTGGTTTATTTTCTCCATTACTAGTCCTGTCACGGTCGCCAATTAATGTAAAATATGGAGAAATTACAAAGAAAATATACTCTTATGACTCAAAAATGTATTATCAATCAATTATGACAAGTTGACAGATTTTTTTGTTTTTTCAAAACAACATATCTACTTAGTGAAACATTTGTACCGACATTATTTTCGGAGTTATTTCCAACACCCAGCTCTTTTTTAGATCCACATCTCCAAGAAGAGCGTAGAGAACCCTCATAATATATCTGTTCGTCAGATTTGTACCCTCAGGGAAAATATTGTCACTGAGCGTAAGGATAAATAAATTGTGATCGAAGGCTATAGCAAACCTTGCCATCATTGATGGACTCGTTTTATCGCTCCCACGTCAGGTATACCACAGGGGTCCAATTTTGCACCACTTCTGTTTCTTTATTATAGTAATGATTTGATTACTTCATTAACTTGTGTAAAGCTTGCTTTTGCAGATGGCCCGGAAATATATCCAGCTATAACTTCCCCTCATGACTGCTTCTTTTTGCAGTCAGATTTGGGTGAGATTATACTGTGGTGTGACGAAATCAATTTGAGCCTTGAAATTAGTGAATGTTTCGTAATGAGTTATTCAAGATGCAGAAACCCGCTAACTTTCAATTATATCATTGATCAAAACGTATTAGAACGTTGCTCAGAGATTAGAGACCTGGGAGTTAAAATTGATCAAAAATTTTCCCTCATTCAACATATAAACCAAACGGTATCAAATGCCCTTGAAGTTCTCGGTTCCGTTTTCGAAGATTTTTATGGTTTCTGCAACACAAAAACACTGAAAATACTTTACTCTGCATTTGTTCGCTCAAAATTAGAATAGGGGTCGATGATATGGAACCCTATTTACGAATGTCATTCTGAAGAAATTGAATCTGTTCAGGAAAGATTCCTAAAACTTTTGATGTGTCGAACAGACAATCATTATCCTGTGAGAGGGGTGCATAATAATATTTATTTCGACAGATTTTATCTTATATCTTTGTTGAAGGCGAATCATCGCTGCTATATCATATTTCTTCACAAATAGATTCATAACAACATGTGCCCCGTCCAAAATCCAGACAAACTGTTACATTCCATATCAGTATCTTGCGTACCAACGTCTCACATCAGAGCCCTATTACTAATATGTGTTAAAACTTTAACCGTTTTTCTGGAATATGCGACATCAATTTCGACTCATTGAAATCTATTAGTTCCTTATTATTGAGTGAATTGTCAAATAACTGACTTTAGTGTCATTGTATACTTGTATTTTCCACTTGAGGTTTGTGAGGTGGAAGATTGGGTAATAAGTGCCTGTGTTGTGAGTATTCTGGAGTGATGGCTGGAATCAGATGTTGCACTTCGTCTACCACCTGGTTCTCTAACTTATCGATATTTCCCCTACTTTTTACCCCTCTTTTTTTGTGAAAAATATTGTAACACATATTTATGTATTTTTTTTATCACATTCGTTTGTAAATATGATTAAACATTGATTTGCTATCAATTATTTAATACATTATATTTTTGTGTTTTCCTTCAGTTAGTTTTTTGTACCTGTTGGAAATAAATGGCTTGATATTATTATTTTCGGCTATAACAGACAATCCCAAGAACTATACGAATGAAGGAAATAATTTTATAGCTTCTTACAATTTCTGTCTGGAGAATTTAATGAAATCAAACCCATAAGGAATTGACCTGTACCAGGATTATCGAGAGGAATTGCAATTCTCATTTTATCAAAAGAGATGGTAATAAAACATGTACATCAACGTCATATCTACCTCACATTCAATTTCTCAAAGCTGGTCTGAAATTACATGCTGAATTTTCATTTTACATATTTGTTTTCATGAGAGTTCTTACGTTTCACTGAATTGTTGGGAACTATGCAAGCTAGGCGCTCTGCAACCTAGTAAGTGCTCGAACTCAAAATTTAATATTCGTTACTCCTTGTAACAAGATACATTTCTGTAATGAAAATGACTACGCGAAAACCTTTTCTGACTGGGACTTGGAAATGAGAATAATAGAAAATATTCCTTCCGGTAATGATATCTGATTACAGCGCTTTATCTCTGGAGTTAGTTCAGTTGGGTCGTTTGTTTTCACAGAAAAATCATCGAAAGTGAGTATTACTATACTACACCAACCGGCCATAAGAGTAAATCATTGATTATTTCCGTGAGGCCAGGAGCTCTTTTGATCTTTTGAAAATTGCATCACACCTGGTGAATCTACAAATATGCATATGCGTTTGAGTGGAAGTTAACGAACATTGATTCGATTTTTTGATGTCGCTCAGTAGTCAACTCACCAATGATAGTGTGTGACATTCGATTACTGTCCTGAGATACTTCATCAGAATATAAAAATGATTTCCATCTTTCATAATATTGCATAAGTGGCTGAGAAAATGCGCTATTCAGCTTAGGACGTCCCTAAGTGAAGACATGACTTGGGAACATACTTACCGACTGTCATATCTATTGGTAGTTTCGACCCCTTCAAATGATTTGTCAACGTGGTTGACTGACTATTCTATATTTCTGTGAACAACCCAACAGAAATCAAAATTTTGATGTGAGAAATAATAACATTCACAAATCCATTGCTGGAGAGGTGTTTCGATCCGTCATATGTGTCATTTGTAGCACTCACAAATACAAAGATCACGAATATTCTGTTTCAGTGGAATTTACTGAGAGAATGAGGCCATCTACTAGATCTGACCAAAGGACGACCAATCGAGAAGGTCGAAAACGATTTTCTGCTTTCCTGCACATCCAAGTCCTGCCGAGTGTCACTAATGAGACTTATGGAGAGTATAGAGAACTGTCTGGCATCGCATTTGTGAATGCGATGATCTAGAATAATTTATAAGCACATCTGGTATTTTTGTCGAAATACATTGTTAGACCATCAGAAGGGGGGGGTAGATTTTTTTGTTGAAATGTTTTGGCCAGCACTTGCTCGTTGATCTTCTGAAATATCATCAATACTTTAACAGTTTGAACACTGTCAACCCATTGCATCAAGTTTTCCATTAGTTTCGATCGTACATCTAAACTCCTTCCAAAAGAACCTTTCAACTCCCCCTTGGAATGGTTTGGGGGAAAGGATCTTTAATAATCCAGAAATAATCATAATAAAACTCAAGTAAACACTTATTCAAAAGAACTGTTACTCGAGATGATATCAGCTTCAAAAATTCAGCATCAATTTGACATTATCCACCTTGGTTTCCATTTTTTTTATGACAGGATTGTATCATTCATGTTATCACCAAATAATTCAAACATTTCAGAACCAATTTGCCTACATTTTTCAACTTCTTTCATAAAAGTCTTTCCTACCTTGTTTTCGTCATATGGATTAAAATGAAGGAACGCAAAAAAAGGGGTAGGGGTTTTTGGGCTTCGCCCACTCTGGAGTTTATGAAAATGGGAGTTGAACAGTACGTTGAAGCGAATTTACTCATAGAATTCCACACAACTTCTGCATTTGGTAAATCAATTTTTCATAAGTTTTTCATTGAACCGTCACAGTCGAGTTCGTTTCCTTTATAGGATCTTTTCAAGTCTTTTCTATCTATTTAATACTAGATGGATTCTCAAACAGATTCTTTTGTCCCCGTCCCACGTGTTGCACTTTCAAATCTCCTTTTTTCTTTTCCTGCAGCATCATGAATAGATTTTTCTTTGGGTTGCATCGGAAAAGGAATTCAGGATGAATCCAAACGGTGTCCTCATCCCAAGGGGGGGCGGAAAAACTTCGAGTAGATGTGTGAGAAGACAAAGGAATATGTCACTCTTCGATCAATATCAGTTATTTCAATAATGTTGAGATTGTAAAAATGTTACAACAAATTCCGAAATATTTCAATATCATAATTGAACGAAAAAAAGCAGGAACTTCAAACTGATTCTAACACTGTTATATTTCGAATAATACAACATTATATCCGACGGGAAATTTCTGAGAACAATCCATTATTATATATTATTCACTTTCAATATAAAATAGCCTGAACTTCTACTGAGTTGTAACACCATGAATTTTTGGAGATTATTCGAATGTATATTGATAACTTGTTACTTGTGTTTTTCAGGTGATATACATCTGAACCAGGATCTGAGGTAATACATTAATTTTTTCCTCTCGAAATATTTGGATTCTTTTGAATTGACACTTTTCGCTAACTTTTCCCCAATTCAAGTTTCCTACCACCCTTCATTCATATATTACGTTCAATTCGAAAATCGTTCGTATTTTTATGAATAACATTTTCTCTTATTTATCGGACAGTTCGTAATTGAAGATTGATGGTGACATATTTTCAAGAATATTATTATCGTTGTTATTTTCTGTATATAGTGGACATGTTAATGGCCAAATATAGCTTCAACCTTGCAAAAATGATTGAGGAACGCCAATTCGTACAAAGGTTCTATGGACCACTTAGTTCATTCAAAGGGCAGTTGCCACCCAATCCCCCCGTGCAATAACCCCCCGCCCCCATCCCTTTCAGAAATATTTTAACCCTCAACTTGGAAACTGCTGTTTCTAGGCAATCAAGGCCGATAGAATGATGCGGTTTGTTTCGAAATGGTCAGAATCGATCATTCACCCAAAGTTTAATCTTTTCGTTGGTCCTTGGGGCCCCTAGAACTCCCTTGGGGCCAAGAAGGTTCCTCAAGTCAAAAAATTGATTTCGAAATCACCCGACTTTATTTCATTCGCCATGCCATAAACGTACTCCGGACAATTTTCATTATGATCCCCTACCACATAGTAAGGTCCAAAACTATCAATGCATCACCTATCAACTGGATATTTCACTATGCTCAGTAAATATATGGAAATTGATACTCGAATAGTTATTTTGTACCATGCAATATGAATCGTGTAATGGTGTGATGCGAAGTGGATGGCTCCACCATGACCAAATCTTGTCCGAGCTGAGAGTAAGTAGATGAAGATGTTCAATATGCTATTCATGATACGTCACTGTTCGTTTTCGAAATGTTGAGTATTTTATTTTCATTTGCATCGGATATAAATTGAGTGCTCAATTATCATGACGAATTTCAAATTTTCACGAAATCGTGATATTTAGAGTGCATACTATCGGTACATTAATTGATATTGGCGTTTTTCCAGTAGAAAAGAACCAATTCCACTGAAATATGTGAGCTATTGATGGATAACTGATGTTTCTCTCTATTATCCAAATGGAAATTGCAATAAAAATTTAAATACTTGAAAAATGCAATCAGAATAAGTGGCTCATACCCGTACAATTTTGAGAACGTGATGTCAATGTACTTCCAAAGTAAGATATCAGACAATTAATTGATTAAATGGATATAAATGAGAATGATACTTCGACCATCATGCGTGACATATTCATATAAAATTATCCAAGGATAATGAATATGGTCTGATGATGGGGAATCCTCTTCAATTCGAGTTTTCACAGGACGTTTGAACAAAATTAAGTTGAGTTCCATTCAAGAGTTTTTTGAATTCACTGCTGAAACTAATTAAATTAATGGTGGAATTTATTTCTGATTCACATGTTGGCAACAGCACCTACAGAGCACTAATCGGAGTTGGATTAGAAGGTATGTTAGAAAAAGAACCTTTATGAAAACATCCACCTTTATTGACACAAAATGTCACCGAATGACTCGAGTTACATGGTCACCGTTCCCACAGCCCGGTCACTCACTCTGCTAACCAAGCAGCATAATCCCAGGAATCCTCATCTGCACTTGTACGACAACTAATTAACTTGCAATTCACATCCATGTATTATGCTCTCTTTTGTCACCTCTCCTATGAAATAGTCGTTCTTTTTGTAAATAATTATTTTTAAAATGTTTTTTCTTGTTCAAGTTATTCTATTGGCGCAGTCAGTAGGATTTGTGCAGCGCGAAGCAAAAAAACTTGCATCGTGGAATTTCAATCCCTTCGGCACAAATTCAACAAACCCTTCAAAGACCGACTCGAACAAGCAGACGACGAGACGATCCGTCATCAGGAGAACTACAAGGAATCAACGGAGAGGAAACTGCAGACTCGAAGTGCCAAATATTTTCTTCTCGCCTTTCCGAACCCTCTTTTCAAGGACTTCGGTGAAGATATCCAGAATCGCTGTCTATTCGAGACAATAAAGGATTTTTTTTAAACTAATAAAATAATAATTTCATGACAGAAACTGAAGACATCCTGACAAGATTATGTACATTATCATTTCAAAATAATTCAGTACATGTCGACACTATCGAATTGAATACAAATATTTCAACAATAATTTCATCAGTAGATCAAGCTCAAGCTACACCAGTAGATTGGAATCTTTTCAAATCCAGAATAAATAATTTGAAACAACTCGATGGTGAAAGCAATACAATGAATAGATTTATCGATAGTTATGACAATTTGGTAAATACCTATAGAACTAATAACAATGTTGAACTCAATCACCATATTCTCGAATTTATTCAAGAAAAACTCATAGGTAAAGCTGAGCATATGGTGAGAAACAGAGCGGAATTGAATACTTGGAATACTCTGAAAGCCTTGTTACAACAATGTTTTACCGATAGGAGAGAGAAGAACATTTCACTTCGTTTGTTACAAGATGAAAATTATTGAAGAGTAGTGTTTTGTAATGTTCCAAAACTCAATCGAGCCCAAAAATTGTACCAAATGAATCATTATTACAAAGTTGCCTCTAGTACATTTATTGCAGGCTGTTCAGGCACACTCAGGAATAATATTCACTTAAGAATCCTGCTTCATTAGAAGATGTGATCCAATCCAATTTTTCAAAACCTCGAAGAGCTCTAAGTCAAAACGAAAACCCATCTATGTCAAATTTTCACCTGAGAAATGCAAAAAATTTCCAACGCTAATTTTTCAACGAGATCCACCTGGCCAATCAACCAATACATTTTCAGCCCAAGCAACTTCCACCTCAAGGATACCCCACAAACCGCGAGGTGTTTGAACTTCTTCAAAAAAATTTTCAAACCCAAGAGTATTCCCTCGAATCAATTACCAAATCCTCAACTAATGTCAACCACGTCAAGGAAACCAACAAGAATATCCCAACGACCTTTCCCCCCACAAATCAACTTCAAACACCCAAATAATTATTGAAATTCAAAAAATGTTTTTACATCAAATCAAAGAATTTTGTGTCCGAGGAACTTTTTTCGAAATGAATACGAGGACTCACCTGACTATAACGAAAGTAATCAACAATTATTCGAAAATCAATACTCGAACGATGAAAACTATTACACAGATCATAACACGTAGGTATTCTCTTGACCAACAAAATTTTCAAAACCACTACCACCAAGACATCGACGAAGACGAACCTGTAAATTTTCAATCAATACGCCAACCAGAATGCCCAAATCAACCGAAATTTGTCTATTCTGTAACAATGCCTTGGCTTATGTCGAACTAATAAATAAATACAGAATAATAAAACTATTAATCGATACGGAAAGCTCTAGATCAATCTTTAAACCATCGAATATCGGAAAATTGCACCCACACAAAATCTACCATCAAATACAATCATCAAAACAGCAGTAGGAAGTCATGAAGTGAGATATCAAGCTCTATTATCAGCATTCCCCAAATTCAACTCCAAATATGAAATGAATTTTAGCTTATTCGATTTTCATGAATTTTTTGACAGTGAACTGTCAGATCTGAAAAATATTAATCTCAATATCGATATTTTGAATAAAAGTTTACTCGAAAATAGGTATTTAGTAGAAATACCTGTTCAAATTCAGACAATCCACAGATACTTGTTTTTCCTTCTCTGTTAGTTTCCAAAAAAGAATAAGGAAATATCTGCCTCTGCCTGTTTCTATAGCTGATGGCGAAGTTCTTACTGCTGAAGGTACCCTAAATAATATTTATATTCCACAAATTTTGACCGTTTCTGGAAACGGATATGCCCTCACTCCCTGTACAGAATTTTGAACGATCAACATTCGAAATGTACTTTCTTTAAATTTTCGAAAATATACCAAGATATTTACAAAAAAAAAAAAAACGAAATCAACCTGAATGACTTGCTAAGGATGGAGCATATGAATACCGAAGAAAAAGAAGCTATCAGGAAATCATTTGAAGATTTATCTGATATATTTTTTGAACCAGTAGACGAACTTACATTTACATCAAAAATTAATGGTCTTGGTAGTGTAGTGGTTAGCATATCTGCCTATAAAGCGGAAGGCCGGGGTTCGAATCCTCGCCGGGCCACCGTGCTGGGTAATCGCACGTTAAAAGGTAGGCCTCGTTGATCCATTGCTCGCACAAGTTTCGACTTCTGAGGGTTGACGTTCGCAGCTGGTTAACGAAAACGAACAATTTTAGAACAATTTCTCAGAACAATTAATCACGAAATAAAAACAGACGAAGAAATTCCTGTTCATAGCAAATCGAACAGCTATCCACATATTCATAAACAAGAAGTCCAACGCCAAATAAATGTTATGCTTGAAAAAAATATAATTCAACCGAGCTCTAGTCCATGGTGTTCCCAATCTGGATACTCCTCAAAAAAATGGATTCTTCCGGGAAGCCGAGATAGCGAGTTGTAGTTGATTACCGGATAATTAACGATAAAACAATCAGCGATCGATACCCACTTCCAAACATTAATGACATATTAGATTAGGTAGAGCGCAATATTTTTCCAACTCGATTTGGCGCATATTTCTCACCGAAATGAAATGGCTCAGAATTCTATCGCGAAAACGGCTTTTAACACCGAGCACGGGCACTACGAATTCGTGAGAATGCCCTACGGGTTGAAAAATGCTCCATCAAGTCTTCAGAGAGTTCTTGACGAAGTTCTGAAAGACTTTCAAAATAAAGTATATATGGACGATATAATAATATTCAGTACCGGACTTCAAGAGTGCATACAAAACTTCAAACTTGTTTTTTCCAAATTACGCTGAGCACGCTACAAAATACAACTAAATAAACAGAATTGTTACGAAAAGAAGTGGAATTTCTAGGGTATATCACCCCCAAAGGCATAAAGCCAAATCCAAAGAAAAATCAAAGCTGTTCAGAATTTTCCGGTCCCTAGAACTCAAAGAGAAATAGAATCATTCTTAGGTATTAGGATATTATCGCAAATTCGTCAACAATTGTGCTAAACTCACGAAACTCTTGAGGAACTGCTTAGAAAATAATGCGAAAATATAACATACTATTGCTTCAACACTTGTAAATCGATATTAACATCCGAACCTATGTTTGCATACCCAGTTTTCGAAAAACCATTTCAAGTTACCAACTAGCCTCTAATTATGTCATTGGATCCATTTTGTCACAAAATGTTCACCCAATTTGTTATGCCTCTCGAACTCTCGACCCACCCGAAATGAATTATTCAACATTGGAAAAGAGCTTCTTGCAATTGTTTGGAGTTGCAAATATTTCAGATTAAATATTTTGGGAAAAAGATTCGAAGGCAGCCGATGCCCTTCCCAGAATACCCATTAATGTTGATTTGAATGCACTAGAAACCCTTTCAGTCGAAAATAACCCTGGTGATTCAAACGGAATAATTGGTGATTTCCTTAACAGTCCCAGCGACCTTTCTGTTTTAGACTACTACTTCCTGAACGAAATTTTGGAACCCGTTGAGCCATAAAAACGAAACAGTATACTGTCCGATATTCAAATTGTTTCCCCACAACCATCGGAAAACAACAACCCCTCAGATTTGGAAACTGTTCATAACTCTCTCGGGAAGCTATTTTTGAAATTCCAATTTCAGAAAGATCAGTTAATATATATAAAAATTAAATAATCGTTGCAGTCAGCGATATCGAAAACATACAATACAGAGTGAAAAACTAGCGGAAGATATACAAAACTTTGTCAATAATTGCGACACTTCAAAAAAAATGAATACGATAAGAATCCACCGGCAATTAAATTTAACATTCAACTCGTTAACAGGAGTAATAGTATTGGACAGTCTTATCAATTTCATCACTCATCACGGCTTGGCACTGAAAATTACCACGAATAGCGGGACCGAATTCAAAAATGAAGATCTGGTTTTTATAACATCGAACTTTATTAGAATAAAACAACTTGATAGATAATGTCAGTAAATTAACATCTTTCGAAATTATCGAAGGTCATATGAACTTTAACAATCCATTTGATCTCAGTCGTCTCTGATTATATTGGAAATTAAAATATAAACTTTGTCGAGTCATTGGTTGGGTGTGCACTTGTTTATTCAATATTCTGTATTATCTTTCGATTTCTATATATCTGTTGGATATTCGATCAAATCATTGTTTTCTTTTTTTATTTATTAGCATAAGTTTTTTACTGTAGTTTAGGAGTGAAGCAATCGGGCTTCGATTGACTGGACTGTCAATCAGTTGGATCAATATTTTTGTCTCAAATCGATTCGTTTCGCAATTCAGGTTTGATTTTGAAGAGTTTTTCATGTATTTGCTATGCATCCAGTTGCACGCATTCATTTCGACTTGATTGACTTGTTGGAGTATGCGTTTTATATGATAGCCATGTATTCATCTAGGTCATTTCAATCAACTGGACTTGATTCATTTTTTCCTGAACTTGACGTATGAATTCATAAGAGCTATTTTTGTTTGTCTAGACTCGACCAAGTTATACTTTCGCATTTTTTAAGATACAATTCTTGAAATTTTTGAAATGTATTTCGAGCTATAGCTTTGTTTTGGACATGTTTCATTCGGAATTGAGATTTGATTTTGATGAGTTTGTCATGCCTTCGATTGGTCCTTTTTATTCGACCAAATTTGATAAACGCTGTTGGAAACCATTTTAGACGTCACGGCTTGATTCTTATGTACCCAACTGAACTATCACAGTTAGCCATAATTAACTTTCGCTATGCTCCGTCATGTATTCTCGTAGACTTTTACATTCGTCTGGACTCAGATGACTCAGTCAGACATGATTTTCAATCTCACATATATATGATGTGTCCAACCTTGATTTCTGTTATATTTGTTGTAATTCTTTCTGTCCGCACTTCATTGGCTCTGCAGCTGTTATGCATTCAATTAGACTCGATTTCGATGAGTTCGCCATATGTTTCGTTCAACTAGAGTGATTGTCGAATCTCCTTCAAACTTTCGGATTCATTCAACTTTATGTTCATACGTAGTGAATCTGAAGTTGGAGTTCTGTGTCATATATCACATGAAATTGACAGTCGAATATGAAATAAGAGTCCTGCGTCAAACGAAAGTTGACAGATTACTGTACAACAGAGGATATTGCAAAGATTATGATTGTTGACTGGAGACATCGTGTAATGTAGGAAAAACTGATCAACTTGCGAGTGACATGTTTCTTGGAGAATCTGAAGTAGGCGATGAATGAAATAATATGTAACAGAATCAAGTCGATTTGTCAGGCGAGAAACAATTTTCACTGACGAATACTTTGATATTCAGTTGTTAATGTGAATATCGGATACTCTATATTCGAACTGAAATAACTTCAAAATATTCTGTGATTGAATGTACACCTTGTATGCATTCGATTACTCTGTCACTTGCGATAATTGATCGGTTTGCAATAAACACAATGTGTTTGGGGTTGTTTCAATATTTATCGTGAATAGGTTATATAGGAATTTTGCAAAGGATATCATACGAAAAAACTAAGGTAAGTGATGGGTCAAATAACACGTTCGATGTAACGTTTTTGAATCTTTGCTTTCTGAACTGTTTGAAAGTGGGATTCACCAATATGATGTGTTTGTTAATTTGCTCCATAGACTTCAAACTCATCAACTCCCTTTTAAAACTTTCCACTTCTTTCCAGAGATTTTTCATGAAGCTAATTTCTTCCCGCAGTAGTAGGTACATTCTTTTCTTGAACTTCAACTATAACTCTCTCTTTTTCAGGTATTATATGGGTTTGGCTTCAATGATTTCCTTCAGTAGATCAGAATTCTCAATATCGGTCTAGTTTCCATTCAATACAATCATTTCTTCTTGGGAATTTTGAATACTGTTTAAACTTTTCCCAGTTTGCTTGGAAGATTTTGACATTTTTTTAAATGGCAAATTCAAAATTTTTAGTTTTTCTTGAATTCGGTGGTATACATCCGATTCTTTTAAATTTTTCGACAATAATTATAATCGATATATAAGACTCTGTTATACTTTAGTTCTATAACACATTAACTGTGTGATATTTTTATACTTTCTAAGACTGTGACTATAGTTTTTCAATATCCACCTCTCAAGTACGAATTCGAGGGTTTTGTGTTTTGTGTCATCATTTTATATTACTCAATTGAATGATACCAAGGAAGACACATCGAGTACATCTTACTCTTGTTCGAACAGAGGAGAATTGTATAAACGTTTGGGCCTACGTCAAAGCACAGCTTGTTCATGCAGCAGAGAAGAATCGATCTTCTGGCAAAGCACTCCTTATAATACGTCCTTAACATTCGTTCTCCAGATTGCACCCCCATGTTCCTTTTGGTTCAACTCACAGCCCGTTTAATTTTTCATTCAATAATGTATAATGGCTAGCTTTGCCTGCAGAATTATGACAATTGAAAATACAAATGAAATATCAATTTATAAGCTCACATGTTTTCTGAAAAATGAATTAACCTTCAGAAATTGTTCAAAATATTGGCCAGCACTTGCCACACATACATTGAGTCACCGATTCAGCGCGTAAGTACAGGCTCTAATCATTTCTGGAGTAACGCTATCACAAACCTCTGGAATTTTCTGGGTTGAATCTTCAATTTTCATTGGTTGAGTTTCGAAGACAATTTCAAATATGCCCATAGGAAAAAGTCCAGTAGCGTGAGATCTGAAGAACGTGCAGGCCATCGAACAGGTCCGATATTTCCTATCCAAAGGACTTGAAAGGTAATATTGAGGAATGTAGTTGAAATATTATAGTTATATGCAGGAGCACCATCTTCTTGCCAACACGTTCGTCGTCGTTCTTCAATCGAAAAATGAAGATATCATTATATATTAATGCAGGAATACAATTTTCTGAGGAATGTAGATATCGGTGGCCTGTCAAAGTGTCTTGGAAGAAATGAGGGCTGATGAGACGTTCATTAAGTGACCCACATCACACGTTCACACCTCAGTATTCGTATCCAGTGAGGGTTGTTCTGTTACCAATGGTGCATGATATGTCGGTTAACAGTGTCACAAGATATGATCGAGGAAGTTGGCATTGTCATGGACTGAAACTTGAACGTGAGCAATGAATGTAATTTGCTCAATGGAAGTGGCCGTTTTTTGATGAAAATACATATTAAACAAACAATATACAGTCATAATATATAAATAATATCAACTGTATATTATTTGCTAGAATGTCATTTGCCTTTCGTGATATGTAGGTCTGAGTCCTTGGTGTGAAATAATTTTGAAGGGATAATATCCGTACTGTTCGAGAATCCGTACTGCACGAACCGAAATAAGAGGGTATCCTTGGGCGCAGGCCAACACATTTATACAATTTTCCTCAGTTCGCACAGGATCAGAATGTAGTTGTTGTGTTTTTCTTGTTTGGATTGTATTTTTTACATACGAAAACGTATTGCGATCTTGTTGTCAACGATCAGGAAAGCGCTGCTCATACAGCCTCTCCGCAGCACGTTTATCCTTTCCACATTCACCAAAAATTACAAGAATATCAACGTATTCGTTAGGAGTGGAGGTTAAACGCATTTTGGTATTCAACAATGACTTTTGAAACTAGGTTGTATTAAATGACTACACAGAACCCTTGAATAACTCTTTAACTCGTATTTGACAGGTGTATATTTCAAAACTCTGAACTATTGTCAAATGTGAGAGATATATATGATACGAGGTGTGGTAGATATGTTCGAGTCCAATTAACGGATTGACTTCTCTCGACTAACTATCTATATGTGATTACTGAAATTTCCGTTGAACCGCGCCTGGAATCTTCCTTTTATATATATATATATATATATATATATATATATATATATATATATATATATATATATATACTGTATGCAAAGCTCAATTGAATCTTTTTTCGTTTTCGAAACGTATAGCAAATCCTTCTCTTCTTTTATTTGGAAAAATGATATGAGATTTGACATACCAAATTTACTCGTTCAGTTTCAAATATCCACAGACAGCATGGTGGACAAATTAATGGAATCTGCTTCCTCATGTTGTCTGATGATACTTCAGAATGATTCTTGGGTTTGTAGCAGGAACCGTGTGCATCTGCCACAATAACATGTGAAATATCTACTTTCAAAAATATGGTCACCGTGAAATGTGGTCAGCTTAAGTTACCTGGGGCATCAGCAGCGCAAGTGGCAAATGGTGAGCTCACTTTTTCAACTAGCCAATGTAAATAACGCAATGGAGAAGATGAATCAGATATTTTAATTATATATAGATAAATTTTTCCCTTCTGGAGATAATAACCATGTTAGTCACTCATACAGTGATATTATTTTGGTGCTATTTTGAGAAAGTCTTTGGATTATTAGGTGATATTCCAGAACAAATTTCGGAGTTATGGCCGGAAGGTATTTTTTGGTGTGCGTCCACCAAAAAATGTGTGCATTTGCAGTTGATGCATTCCTCGAAAGCTCTTTCATCCATATTATTTTCATCCATTGATGTTTTTTGCATTATTTGAAAGAAAATTGCACGGATTCCACCTGAAGTTATAGTCCAGATCTAACTTCAGCTATACATTGAAACATCTCTGATCGCCACCCGAAGCTGAGCTCAGCTTAATTTTGCTTGAGTTTCAGCACTGCGATGCAGCCGTAATACAAGTAAAATCGCTTTTTATTATGCCTCCTACTAGCCAATAAAAAAGGAACCATCGAGAAGATGAATCGAATACACGGAAGTTTTCTCTCGAAATTGAGCGACAAAATATCAGGTGATATTTCAAAACAATTTCAGGGTTATAGCAGGAACTATTTCCGGGTGCATCCGCCAAATTACATGTGATATACTTTCGAAAATATGGTCGTCGGAGAAATATGTGTTTGCAGTTTATATGTTTCCCAAAAGCTCCGTAGAACAGAACGAGTTGTTCGGCATCGCGTATTTCCAGCAATAGCGGGGCTCAAATCGCAAGAGAAATTGCGTCTGTCACTCGGCGCGTATTTTATCTCCATTTTAAAGCCTGACATAGTGCGCTGGTGGGAATTAATTAAATGAAAAAATGACTCTCCTCTGTGATAGCTTAATGCGATTCTAGTGAATAAATGATGGTGGGGATTTTTGTTCCGGTATCTGAATGATTGGATACTGCGTTGCGGGGCTATGTTGATGGCTTTTAGATTTCAAAACGTAATCGGTTATCGGAATAATTAGTTTTCGGGAAACCGGTCAGCAAGTAAAGTTGTTGCATTATGACATGAGAAACTCGAGAATCTATTTCATTCATAATTGACCTTTTCACAAAGTAATGATCTCGAAATACCATGATAAATTGTGAATGAGATATATTCATGTAGGAAAATTATCACAAATATTTCATAAAGTATGTGGTGAGGGTGTAAATTGAAAGAATAACTGAGTGTTATGTATTTAAATTATATTTCCCGCCTTGTGTCTGTTTGACACCCCATCTACTTCCGCTATGAAGTTGAGCAAAAAGATAGAGGAAGCGATTTCCTCATTACTAAAAATGTGCTAGTAATGGTAGCATCAAAGTTGTACCAGACATCAATAAAAGCTACACAAAGATTTCTAGTTTAATTTCAAACAAGTTAACTTCGGACATAACAATTGGCGACGAGAATTCAAGATTCGAACCCGTGAAATAAACAGTGCAAGTTTCTGTGCGGGAATAATCATTGAACAACGCTGTGGTGACCACGTGAACATGAGTGAAATCACAGGGCATTTGCGAGAATTTTCTCTGAAAAATTCAGACTGGACAGTTTTCAAAGCCAGGCTTGAGAACTGTTTCATCGCGAATGGCATAAAAAATGAAGAGGATGACAACGTTAAAAAAAGGGCTATATTATTGAGCATCTTGGACGAAGATGCTTACAAATTGTTGTACGATTTGCTGAGCCCAGTTCAACCTGAGACGAAAACGTATGCCGAGCTGGTGACTGAGTTAGACAAACATTTTAAACCGCATCAAAGTCCATTTGCTGCAAGGTACAAATTCTACACGGCAAAAATGGAAGCCGGCGAAACCGGCAACGAGTGGGCAGCTCGACTGAGAGGTTTGGCAGTAGGATGCGAGTTCGGAGATGAGCTAGCAGTGTGTTTGAGAGACAAATTCATATTTGGATTCGAGAAAGGACCCGTTTTGGACAGACTGATGGAGGAAAAACCCAGCGTAAGCTTCCAAACAATGGTGGAACTCGCCATAGCCAAAATGGCCGCTTTGGAAACTCGCGAAATTTTAGTCAAGAAAGAACCCATCAACCATATACGCAAGTCAGCCTCAGGTGGGAGAGCCGCGTCCAATGAGAGCGTTCGCAACAAAGTCGGCAGACCAAGCGCCAAGGGTACACCAAGACAAGGTCCCCAACCAGGAAGGAAGCGTCATCAACATGGCAGCTGTGACGTCTGTGGAAGAAATAACCACACAAAAGATAAGTGTTTTTATAGAAATGCTACTTGTAATAATTGTAATCGTGCTGGACACCTGGCCAGTGTTTGTAAAACAGATAATAAGAGAAATTACCGTTTTAGAAATAACTTTAGACAAAATTTCATTGATGAACAACCTCACAAAAATGATAACCTTGATGATATCCAATTGTTCAATATTGTAAATTTGCAAAGTCAAAGTGAGAAGCCGGACTCGGAACCTTTTGTGGTGGACTCAAAGATAGAAAATATGATTATAACTTTTCAAATAGATTCAGGCAGTAGCATATCTTGCATTTCAAAAATGTTGTTTGAACGAAGATTCACCAACATTGAGTTAAGACACTCTCAAAAAACCTTAATTTTTTATAATGGCACCCAGGTTAAACCCATAGGAGTTTTCAGTGCAAAAATCATGTATGAAAATGTTGAGAAAAACTTGGACATTTATGTTATGGACAATGGTGGACCACCAATAGTAGGTAGAGACTTTTTGTCAATGTATAACATCGGTTTTTCCACTGTGTATAATATTAGTAATCAATATGAAAATAAATTGAAGTACCTAATCAGCAAGTTTGATGAGGTATTTTCAACAGGTTTAGGTTTTTTCAGCAAGGGTTTGGCTACAATAAAACTGAAAAATCCTCAAACAGTTCCAAAATTTATTAAGGCTAGGCCTATACCTTTTGCTATTAAAGAAAAAGTTGAGAATGAAATTAATCGTTTATGTCTTCTAGGTGTTATCACTCCAGTGGATTATAGTTCCTGGGCTACCCCTATTGTGCCTGTTTTCAAGAAAAATGGTCAGATCAGAATTTGTGGGGATTTCAAGGTTACAATCGACCCTGAAATTGAAGTGGATCATCACCCACTACCAAGAATTGAGGAGCTTTTCAGTAGTTTACAAGGTGGGATGGAATTTTCAAAGATTGACCTGTGACATGCGTATGAGCAGATAGGATTGGATGAAGGGAGGAAGGAACTTCTAACGATATCTACCCACAAGGGATTATTTAGGTATAATCGTTTCGCTTTTGGAGTAGCATGCGCTCCAGCTGATTACAAAAAATCCATGGTTTCCTTATTAACAGGTTATTCTGGAGTAGCTGTTTTTCAGGATGATGTCTTAGTCACAGGAAAGAATGAAAGAGAGCATTTTGAAAATTTAAAGAATGTTTTGGAAATTTTAAAAAGTGCAGGATTGAAAGTACATTTCAATACATGTAATTTCTTTCAGAAAAAAGTTGCAATATGTAGGTTTCGTAATTGACAAAGAAGGCTTGCATACTTCTGGAGTACAAACTAAGGCGAATTGATTTGGCACCTGTGCCTCAGATCTTAACTGAACTAAAATCGTTTTTAGGAAGTCTGACCAACTATGGTAGGTTTATTCATAATATGTACACAATTTTGAATCCACTATACAGATTATTAAAGAGTGAAGTTAAATGGAATTGGAGTATTGAATGTGATGAAGCTTTTAAAGAAATCAAAAGAATATTAAAATCAGCAGATGTTTTGGTCCATTTCAATCCAAAATTAGAACTGAGATTGACTGTTGATGCCAGTTCTGTTGGTATAGGAGCAGTTTTGAGTCACAAATTTCCATCTGGAGTTGAAAAACCGATTGCATTTGCCTCAAGAACTCTGTCGAATTCAGAACGTAATTATTCACAAATTGAGAAAGAAGGATTATCCATTATTTTCGGCATAACTAAATTCAATCAATATTTATATGCAAATTCTTTCAAATTGATAACGGATCACCGTCCACTGTTAACTATATTTGGTCACAACAAATCACTACCTCAGTTCACTGCAGGCAGGTTGAAAAGATGGGCCGTTATTTTGTCGGGATATAATTATCAAATCGAATATGTTAGGTCAAATCAAAATAAAGCAGATTGGTTATCTAGATTGCCAGTGTCTTGTCAAGATGAACTTTTGTCCGATGATCAGATAGGTATTGATTACTGTAACTTTATCAAAAACTCAGAAATTATGTCATTGACTTTTGCAACAATACGAAAAGAGACAAATAAAGACTTAGTATTAACTAAATTGAAAAAGGTTATGAATCAAGGATGGCCTAAGAAGTGCACAGATCTAGATTTAAAACCTTATTTTAACAAGCGGTTTGAGTTTCAAATAGTTGAAGATTGTATTTTTTGGAATCACAGAATTGTAATACCAATTAGCTTGCAGCACGAAGTTCTCACTCAATTACATGCATCTCATTTGGGAATTGTTAAAATGAAAGAATTAGCTAGGAGTTACTTCTGGTTCCCAGGTTTGGATTCTTGCATTGAGAATTTAACAAAAAATTGTGATGCTTGTATACAACACAGCAATAATCCTTCGAAATTAGAGTTTAATCATTGGCCTATTCCTAAAGGACCATGTGGGAGGTTACATATAGATTTCTGTGAATACCAAAAATATTATTTTTTGGTTGTAGTTGATGCATTCACAAAGTGGTTAGAAGTTTTTCAAATGTCAAACATTAATTCTAACTCAACAATCAAAGCCTTGAGAGGTTTATTTGCTCGTTTTGGCCTTCCTACTCTCATAGTGTCAGATAACGGAAGATCATTTATTTCTGAAGAGTTTGAATTTTTTTGTCTTCAAATGGTATCAAGCATATTACCAGTCCTCCTTACAATCCTTCATCCAATGGTGCCGCCGAAAATTCCGTTAAAACCTTCAAAAATGCTCTCAAGAAAGGTTTATCTGAAAGTAGTACCAATGATCACAGTTTAGTTATATCAAGATTTTTATTAGACCATCGCAATACTCCACACAGTGCAACAGGGGTTAGCCCGGCAGTTTTAATGTTTGGACGTAGTTTAAGGACACGATTTTCAAATTTGCTTCCTTCTGGAATTGCCAAGTTTGAAAAGCCATAAGAGCTTTCAAAAAGACAACTTGGTGATTCTCACTCATGTACTCTTAGAAAGTAAGAAGTTTATCAAGAGATGTAAATTATCCCATAGGTGTAAAGGTTTGGTGAAGAATTTTTCTGAAATCAATTAACCATAATTCATCAGAGGAAAAATTCAGAGAAGAATAGGATAAACATACTTATTTGGTAGAAATACCTCAAGTGTAGAAAATTTGGAAGAGGCATAGCAATTAATTGTAGAGAAATCAACTTACCAATTATGTTCTTCCTGAGATCCCAATCTGTTGCAGTGGTATTTCTGACAAATCGGTACTAAGTGACAACTCTGTAAATAGTAACCTAAGTATTGACACTCAGTGCAGTGATAGTGAAATTGACACTAGTATTAATATTGCAAGCAGGCCTAAGAGAACTATCAAACCCGTAGGTAGCTGAATTACTCATAATATTTGTATCTTTTTGTATCTGTATCTTTCTTTCTCTTCTTTATATACTGGTATTAGTTGAGGTAGTGTTAGATATTCTATAATGATATTAGTTAAGGAATTGTTTAGATTTTGAAAGGGGAGAATACTGTTATGTATTTAAATTATATTTCCCGCCTTGTGTCTGTTTGACACCCCATCTACTTCCGCTATGAAGTTGAGCAAAAAGATAGAGGAAGCGATTTCCTCAGTACTAAAAATGTGCTAGTAATGGTAGCATCAAAGTTGTACCAGACATCAATAAAAGCTACACAAAGATTTCTAGTTTAATTTCAAACAAGTTAACTTCGGACATAACACTGAGGTACCCAGCATGAATATCTATTTTTAGCAATTTCTCTCCATGCTTCTACCGAATATATTTGGTCACTCTTGCATGCAAAAGACTTTTTGAGAGACTTTTCAAGGATTTCTTTCTCGAATAGTATTTGAATTGGAAAATTCTTGATTAAAATGAAAAGGAATTTAACCCAGAACTACTGTTCACGAGTGGAAGCAGAGATAATTTTTTTTGAAAATTGTAATTTTCAAACATTTTTCGATAACTGATCACAGAAGAAGTACATGTTTCGAAAATATGACAGGGTGAAAAACTGCTTGTTTCTGCCATTCAGGATATATCAATGTAGTTTAGAAATCGAAAATTCGTCATCCCTATATAATCATCCACTCTGAGAAATGGTCAGAAATATTCGATATGGACGGAGATATCCTCATTTGAAAATGATAAAATTTTGTAGTATTTTTCGCATTTATTTCAAATGAACATTTTTTGTCAATGGGATAATAATGGTCGGTTGAGATGTATTTTCATGCATCATTTATTATTTTTAAATCACCGAAAACAAGAACTCAGTTCAAACCCAAGGTGACCCTCAAGGAGAAGAATCTAACATGATTTGCATGGATTTTCAGTTTTTGTTTTTTCCCAATTTGGGCTTCGAGCATTGACTGCTTGGTAAAAGGGATCTGATAGTATTTTGTACTGTATTCAATATATTATCAACACTGACACATACTACACAATTATTCAAGCATCAATAATGTCCAATGTAATATTCGCATCTCGATCAGGCCCGGATCTGAGCTAAGCAAACCAATATCACTTAAATATCATTACCGACAATGGACTCTGGAAGTATTTTAGTGAAGTTTCAATCGATCCACATTGTTTTCTGAATCTCCCAACAGGTTCTTGGTATTTTCTATTTATGTATTCAGTTCGGGTGCGTCGCGAACAAGTCACGTATACTTTTAAATTGATTTAGAATGCTATCAGGTCTGAACAGAGGTGTTAATCAACAAAGTTTACGAAACTAATTCAGAGCTGATTAGCAGAACTCTTTCAACTGTTTGGTTGTATAGAAACCCAACTGTTCAGTGCTGACGTGCTGATTTCAGCATTCGATTCCTTGCTGGAATTCGTTCTGCCCGCTGGAAACTTCCAACTTCGGTCATCAATCGTTCGAATACGCCTTTGTCCGTTGAAACTTGGCTTGATTTCTCAGTTTCGTATTCCACAATTCAGTGATGGGAGCCTGAAAGAGTATTTGGCCTATCACATGTTCATATTTCCCTGATGGTCTTCTTTCGATTGATAATATAATTGAACAAGGTTAGTGATATTCGAGTCGATATATCTTAATAGCGGATGAAGTGACATATTCTTTATCGAAAAGAGAACGAGATGGGGTTTTTGATTGATTACGAAGAAAAATTACACCTTTTTCCCCTTATTATATTTTATGAATATTATGGGTCCATTAATATCACATCGAAGGTGTGTTCGGATTCTAAAACGTTGAACAAAACAATGAAAATTGACTTACTTGACCACATTTTTCCGGAATTAACGGTATGATGTGGAGAGTTGATTTAAGTTCACGAATTCTGGCGCCTATAATTGGGAACTTGGAAAATAGTTGAGAATTTGTAAAATATCGATACTCTATTCTACCGTACATCCTAATGGTCTTATATTGACAGATTCAAAATTTATCACTACTGCAATCTTCCATTAGTTGGGATTTGAAATAATAAACATAACTTTCATGACTATCAAATTATTTGAGTGTGACTTGAGTGTTTTACACTTTTATGGAAAACCATTTCTACACTATTATTTTTCAATACAAATCATCATTTGAATGGAAGTGATTGAAACGAGCCTAATATCATGGTTCGTTTTTTCGATTTTTTTATTTGAAGGTAATGCGTTTCCCCTCTGTTTTCGATTCAAAATAAATGTTCACACTAACACTCAGGAATAATTAGAATAATTTTTACGAGAACAATATTCTCACAGCTCCGGCACTATTTCTCAAGTTATATGTACTTGAACTCCAATCACTGTTTCGCGAGTGTCAACATTTCATTCGTGTTGGGATATTTCCCCTCGGATCCAGCTAGCGTGCAATCAGTCGCTTGACATGAAAGTAAACGATTCCTAGTAACTGAAGAACCATGACGTTGTTATATCAAAGGTTTTCAGCAATCGAAACGTCGTGAGTACACTCAACTTGAAACTTGGTTTCAACGTTTTTATTATTTCATTCTATTTCTTCATTTACATTTTTGACTAATCTTTCATATTCGATACCCCAATTTTCTTGTCACAATCTTCTCCCACTCGCTACCGTTATTTAAAAATTTTTCTGACTCACATTTTGAATTGGATATCTCGATTTTTGTAACAACAGTATTTTATTTCATCAATCAATCCCAAATATATATTATTAACCAAAGATTCGATTTAGATTTTCTCACTTGATTTGTATTTCAATCCATCCGTTTTGTGTTCGACATTTTGGCTCCGATTTTGGAGCCATGTTCAAGAAGTTTGATGTGACTTCACGCTGAAGTTTTAATATGCCTACTCCTCAGGTGTAGTCAGTGGGGAAAGGATTTGTGACTTGACGCTGGGGCCTTAATCTGCCCACTCCCCAGGTCTGGTTACGAGTTCTTTCCTAGGTCTCAATCTGCCTACTCCTCATATTGCACTGAGGTATCGAAGAGTGTTCGGTGGTATTTATATCGGTAGTTGCTACACAAGTGTAAGTATGGGAGCGGAGCTTCGAGTTATTACCATCACCGACTTTTTGGTGGGGACTCGACATATGTGAATAAGGGGTTTCCATGTAGTTGTAAGTCTCTGGCCATCGATACCTCAGTTCAATCTAAGGTGTGGGCAGATTGAGACCTCAGACAAGACTTGCGACAAGACTTGGAGAGAAGGCAGATTGAGATCCTAGCGTTGAGTCCTAAATCCTTCCCTGACCGTGAAGTCACATCAACTTTTTGAAAATATCTACAAAATCGGAGCTGAAATGTCGAACACAAAACTTTAGACGCGGTTCAAGCCGAATTTAACCACAACATATCTATCTCTATCTATCCCCAGTGAGTTGATGTTCCATTTTTTTTTAAATGAACGCTTTGATCCAGGAGGTTTTTGAGTAACTTGTATCTTCGACAGTACCAAATGAATTTTCAGTAAACTAATAAAAATATTTCACCAGTGTGATATTTCAGTTGTTTGGCCTGTTGATTCATGACTAGCTTTCTCGAAACTGCTTCACCGACATCCAATTTTCTTCCAAATATCAATCTTGACGGAGTCATTCCCGTTATGCACTGATTGGTATAACGATAATCATTTCTTATTCAATGCATCCATTATCGTTTTCATAAGTTTTTTCGCTGCACCATTACAAAACGGTTGAAGGGGAGGAGAAGTGACATTAAAATTATTGAATTTTCAATGTATTGAATTTTCGTACAAATTATGATGATAGTAAAAACATTGATGACAATTTTATTTACTAGCCTTATCTTCCTACTGTACTTTCTCTACTCCCACCATGATTGTGCAGTGATTTCTGCTGATGAAACACAAATTTCTTCGTTATCCCACTGAATGAGCGAGTAGGTAAAACAATTGCTTGCTTCATGGATATAACTAGATACAGTACCAATCCACAAACTGTTAAACAATAAATTTCATAAGAATATCATTTTCAATTCAATTTCACATGATTCGAAACGAGGGAAAAAAAGTTTTTGGGACATTGAATCTAGTCATGAGATGAAATTCATCATGTCAAAAGTTACATACCTATCTCATCCTTTTTAAAAAACAATTCGGAGAGCGGCCGCCATTAATTCAAACTACATGTGTATTCTGAATGGGCCATCATCTAACAGCTGTCAAATACCTAATGAACGATTCAAAAATAATGGGAATAGAAAAACTTCAATATTTTGTAACAACGGCGTCAACGTAGTTCAGTCGATTGAACATGACCAGATATTCACAATTCTAATTCTACACACTACCCTGAATACGTCACAGTAGCCGTATTTCAAACAACGTCGAAAACTCCGTCACAGTCTCTATCTAGCATATCGGCAAATTAATTCAATCGTTCATATGTACCGCATGCAATGAGGTATTGATACGTTTATGTGGCGGCATTTCGTCCCACCGACTTATTGACAGTATCCCAGTAATTGGGAGTCAATCATTTTGGCATGGAAATCCTAAAAATTCATTGATCACAGAGATACATCGAACAGAATCAGTTAACTCAATAGACCTCACCTGTGGATTTTTGAAATCCATAGAATGATAACTCAGATCGCCATTGTGATGCTCAGTATTCAAATAATTCAGTCTATGTCAGTTTTATTTCGAGAAGGATGAGATCACAGTTGAAAGTTGTGTTCACGAAAAATCCCTGTTCGTGATATAATTGGCCATACTTCGTCTCAGCGGTCTTCCTCTAGATTAATCAAAGTTTAGAGTTTGACGGCTCGATACTGGAGGAAAAGCTGAGTCAGTGAAATGAGTAAATGGCCGTTGAAGAAAGTATTTTTTGAATTTAAATCTCGCAGTTACAGAAAGAGGGAGGGGAAAAGAGAGATTCTTGAAATCGCGGCACGCTATCTACCAAGTCTCTATTTTTCACTCTCACTAAGGCGCCCTCCACTGGCAAGTGCTGCCGACGCGCTCTGGGGCGTTTTACCGATTTCACGCTAGCTCATTTGGTATTTCAACTAACGGCAAATCCAAAAAACCCATGATGCTTCGGTCGGTAGGTGTATTCGATCCAGATATCCCACCAACCACGATTCATTTTTAGGCAAACAAAAATTGCCAATCACACCAAATCAGTCAGAAAACCCCTGCCCTGAGCCGACAGTGAGAAACTTCAATCGAATATAAGACGGTGACGTAGACCGTTTGACCGTATAAAAAAATGTAATTGAATATAGAGGAATAATCACAATGCTATCGTGTCATATTGTGAACATTGATGAAAGCATTAAATTTCATTTTTTTTATCTATTCTATTTCAATACAATCTCTTAATTTTTCAAGTGGATTAGACAGAATTGGTAAAGCAAGTTCGTACTAATACCGCCACTCGAAAAAGAACATTCGTCAACCACATTCATATTTGACTATTTTTGATTGAGTTTGATTAGAATAGTTCATGCATTACTTCAGACAGGTGTGTTGGAGTATACGGTATACGTTTCACCACAGAATAAATGTCAAATATTTGAGTCGTGACATCATTTTTCCCGAGTCATTCTACATTTGGGATAGTTAATAACCAGCATGATTTGTACTTACTACTTAATATGTTGATCACGTTTCATCAATGTACTAGGTATCACTGTCTTTACCTGAAACCAAAAAATAGTAATGAATGAAATATCTGAGGAGGTAATGATAGAAAAAATGAGGAAACTAATGACTACAACAATTTTGCAAAGTGGCTCAGTTATCCAATATTAATGAATAAAAAAAAAGCTTTCTGGAGAAGAAGCCAAACCGACATTTCATTTTCACATTCCCAGGAGAAAAAGGTGAAATGGAAAATGTTGTGGCTAAATATTCATCGAAAAGTTGATTCTCCCAATGCGTTTCGATTCCGTTTCCGAACAACTCTACGATGTCCGTAAAATTGGCGTAAATTCACCATACCACTTTTACATTGTTCGAAGCGAACAGCAATAACATTGACACCTACAATGATAACTGGCACATTATTGCTTTCATTATGAAATCATCTTTCGAACAATCTGTGCAGGCCCGTCTCAAATTACCTACACAGTAAGTTAAGGCTGGCACCTGTCAGAAAACAACTGGTCCGGTGGCTAATGCCGCGAAGGGCATTGAATTATATCCGACCGGTGCCAGTGCCAGTTTATTCACAGAAGTAAATCCTGCATTTGCTTTCGTCAATACAAATGAAGGAATTGATTGGGGATTTTTTTGACGGGCTCTCTTGCAAGCCGGTTTCGGGCTATTTAGCCACTAGTCAGTGCAAGGCAGTGCCATCATCAACATGAAGTCGA